>CAOLHI010000251.1:0-600000 GCA_948474755.1 Ctenosaura bakeri | reverse complement strand
TCTCCTTACAAATAAAATTACAAGAATGATGAGGGGAAGGATTTGGTAAGCCCTACCCCTCACAAAACATTATATTTCCTTTGGTTATAGCCTCTATGAGTTATAGATTATAGTTCTGAACAGGAAACTCTTCTATTCATGGAAGCTCTCTGTATGCTTTAGAAAAGGAGTCCCCACAAACAAAGGAGTCTGGGCAAACTGTCAGTTGCCCTTATTTGTACAATATCCCAGCAATGAATTCTGACTGTGCATGCGCGCACACTACCTGGAAAATGGTAGTCAAACTAGAATCTTGTTTGGCCCAAGACAAAGAAGGGCTAAACCAGAGACTGAATGGAAATCTCTTTCTGTACTCTTTCTGTACTCTAGTCAGCCTCCAGGAAAATGACAAAAATGTCACGACAGTTATTTAATGTGGATGTGAGGCACAATCAAACAGATATTGTGCATAATTCCCAGGATGAGGGCTTAACCTGGACATCTTGCATCTAGGCAACAGTGATGCTAATATGGAAATCACTGCATTATTCTGTCCTAAGATTCTTAAATTCACATTTGTCTTAGACATTGCTATCTTTTTTGTTAAATTAAATATCTAGTATTGTCTCTCAGAAAAGCCATATAGCCATATAATTAGGATGTTGGTTCTTTGGTCTCAGTGGACCTCTCTGATTCAAAGAGGATTTGCCTGATTCCCCAACTCAAAACTACACAAAAGACCCCAGGTGTGAAAGCTAATTCCATTCTGGGGGAAGGATCTGACTGATGCTTCTGTCTTTGAGCTCTAAGCGAAGTTTCTTGCCGAAATATTGCTTTACCTAGCTAGTTCTTACCCCCAAATTACCAAAGCCTAGTACGTTAGGCTTACCTGGTATTACTCTCTTTCATATCCTCCAGAATCCAGAACTTAGCCGGAGAATCTTGTTATCTTACTTTCTTTTCAAAGTTCTGATTTGACCTAAAAGACCTTTGTTAATTTATCCTTCTCCTCTTCAGGGAGTTTAGTGTGAGTCACTAAAGATACGTTTCTGTCATGGCATAGACTCAGTGTAAAAATTTTACAGAGGAATCTATCTTTTTCAGTATTCATATCACTAATCACTAACATTTAAAAACTAAAATATGACAATGTGTTGTTGCAACTGAGTTTTCTCTTTGGCAGATTTCTGAAAAACTGAAAACAAACTATTTTTGCTCTTCTTGGTTAATGATTATAGGAATGGCTATTTTAATATAGCTGCTGTCACTTCATTTTAGAACTATTTAGGCATTTCTGTGACATGATTAAAGTCATGTGAGGTAGATCAGGGCTAGTAATTTTTCCCCTTGTTTACAATCCTCCACAAATTGAAGGGTAAAGGATCTATAGCGTGGAGCCTTCTCTTTGGTTCCCCATATAAATCAGAATCTTGATAGTTACTCACTTTTGGGAATCAGCATACCAGTCCAAACTATTTATGTCTAAGTGATGGTGACATTTTCTTGATTTAATCCTAACACGTTTGCAAATTCTGGACATGGTTTTCTTTAGGACTATCCATCTGCCAAGACAGGGCTAAAAGTTATTTAAAACAGTATAGGTATGTATGTATGTATATCTTGTGTAATATTTATTCTAGATATTAATCCTGTTTTAATTTTCATTGTTTTTTAAAATCTCTTTTTAGCTGTTTTAATTGTCTATATTTTAATCTGTTTCAATATTTACTACTTACATTTTTAAATTGTTTTAATATGTAAACCGCTTTGAAGCTCAATGTTGGGCAAAAAGAAGATACAAATAAAGATGATGATGATGATGAATAATGATGGTATCCCATCCCATTTATCCTATAAATGTTCTTTGATTCCTTAGCATTTTTTTATGTTTACACCAACAGCTTCCTAGTTTCCCCGTAGGCTTGTTGTACAATTATCAAAAAAGCACTCAGATAATATTGTGACAGTAAGAACTTCATCTGTGGATAAACCTGTTCATCAGCATTCAGATCACTTTTATATTTTTATTTGCATCTTAAATATTTTAACACATCTTCAAACATATTTCAATATACTTTTAATAAATATACAAAAAATACAATGATGTATGGTTGTGACCGATGTTCTTTTTTTCTTACTGGGATTTCTACTCTTTTGCATTCCTGTATCTGAGATCTTACTTTCCTCTTCCTAAAAACAATAGCACCTTAAGAGTGGTGATTCTGCGTTTTTAAAATATATTTGCTACCATTCTACAGGATTCCCATTTGGACATTCTCAGTACATTTAATATTATGACAGATATAGCAGGAGTGCTATGGCAAGCTGTTAATGCGTACACTATCTGAGGTCATGTGTAAACTCATTCTGAGTGTGTATGCCTCAAAAGGATCTTTTGGAAACCGAGCATCCTTGGGAACAGAGCATCTTTACAGATTCAGCCAGATAATCTGTATCCATGCAGAATTATATGAACAGACAAGAACTGAGACACACACACATATATACATACATACAAACAATGGTTCAATAGGGAAATAGCATATATTTAGAACTCTGTAAATGGCAAACAGTAAACAGGTGAGAGAAATAAACAGTTAATACAGCACAGAATGGCCAAATATTAACTCAAATGAGCAAACTCCCAAAACGGAGAGCATTTTAAGGTCTAGCCTGTCATTGTAAGGCCCTGGAGTTCTACAGGGAGCTGGATTCAAATTTCAAGAGGGGGCTGTATTTAGATATAAGCAGTGAGTGTGAGGAGTTGCTAAGAGGAGAAAAGAAAAGGATGGAGATTCACCAAAGGGATGTATGTCAAGGTTTGCCCCAAATCCACCTGCATACACACCAGAGAAAGAGGAGGTAAATAAAGGAATTGCCAATGTGTAGAAAGAGTACTCCCAAAAATACACTCTCAGCCCTAGAAAACTTAACAACAGCTTTGCCTTAGAGTCACCATAAGCCAGGAACAACTTGAAGGCATACAACAACAATGCCACACGTAAACTAATGTTATCTAGGAAGCACTCATTAAACAACGTTTAAACAATGTTAAAGACTAAGGCCATTTCCGCACTAGACTGTTGTAGCGCTATTATCCCACTTTCAACATCCTATGGAATCCTGGGGCTTGTAGTTTAGGGAGGCCCCTCCCTAAAGTGCAAACCCCAGGATTCCATAGGATGTTGAAAGTGGAATAATAGCGCTACAAAAGTCTAGTGTGGAAATGGCCATAGTACGATCACAAATAAGGGAGTAGCATCACGACTTCTCTGTCTTTTTTAAAATATGGCATTCGATTTCCGTCTTTGAGGGCAAAACAAGAATTGTCCGCCGACTGAGCTGGGATGGCGTGAAATACAGCGACCTCATCGAAAACGCAACCGAGCAGCGCGAGAACCACACCGGCCACAATGGCGGGCCAAACCCGCTGAGCGGCGGCGGCTCTACCTCCGCTCACTAGCAAGAATGCCCGTAACTAAAATGGCTGCCGTAGGCCAGGGGATAGGCAGCCTTTTCGACGTGGGGGGGATGTGCCCGTATCCAAGATGGTTGCCCAAGCGACCCAACGGAGGACCATAGACAATACGACTTCGAATTTTTAAAAATATATCCTGCAGGCGGTGCTCTCTATCGCACCCGGAGGCTCCGTCGATCTCTATGGAATCGAGAGCGGCGTCCTTACAGTTGGGAGGCGGGGGGCTGCGGTAGCCCCCTACCAACTCCTAGCGGGCGGCTGGAGCGCAGGGCCCGGGCTGGCGATGCCCCTGGGCGAGTATGCCTTCGTGCGGGCCGTGGGGAAGGGCAGCTACGGGGAAGTGAGCCTGGTGCGGCACCGCCGCGACAACAAACAGGTAGCGAGGCGGCTCTCTCTTTCCGTCTCTCGCTGTTGGGAGACAGCGGGAAGGGACGGGGCCCTCCCCCAGTCCCCTGGTGCGAGCCGTCGTGTGCATTCGCTTTTCTCTCTGCGGGTAGTAGGTTTGGCCTCATGGCTCCTCAGTCCCTGGACTGCGAGGCTGTGGCGGCATCTCCTGTGAAGAAGTCGTTATTTTCCTGTAAAAACAAGAGAGGCGATTCCTTTGCGCTCCCTCCTGTTTGGGTTTAAGAATGGACGCTGGCCCTGCTCAGCTGTTTGGTATTCTTCCATTAATCCCTGCAGTTTCTCTCTTTGGTAGGGATGGAGTTGCCCCGAGGAAGGTTTCTCCTCAGTTTTGTTCGCCCCCTCCCTTTCCCTGCTTTCCCTTTCCCACCTACCCCCTTAGAGGCAGAGTTCTGGGGACACAAAAGTTGTGCTTCCTCCAATAAATTTAATAACAGCGGATTTCGAGTTTAGGGACTACATTTTTATACGTAGAGTCGATAATAAGGGAAAGAATAAACTCCCCCAAAGCAAAAGTGATACATTTTTGCCTGTACCTTTGTGTTGCAGGGTTAGTACAGCGATTCAGAGTTTACTTATTAGTTTTAAATTATTTTACAAAATAATTTATAACTTTATAATTTATACAACAACAACAGCATTTATTTCTATACCGCTTATCAACTGAGTGTTATCTAAGCGGTTTACAATGTATTTTTTAGCTAATTGCCCCCAACAAGCTGGGTACTCATTTTACCGACCTGCGGAAGGATGGAAGGCTGAGTCAACCTTGGAGCCCAGCAGGATCGGACTCACAACCTTGTGGTTGCAGTACTAGCATTTAATCACTGCGCCACCAGGTTATAATTTATAACTTCTAGCTTATGAATTAGTACTATGTATAGTACTATGTATAATGTTTGTAAAATGAGTGATGAGATAGTTCCCACCCCCTGCATATTATTAACTGCATGTTTTCTGGTTCAGTTAAAAATATCTACTTCATTTTTACATTTCTGGATATCACATGGCATTAGCTAGATGTTCTCATTAAGGTTGTGGATGTGGCCCAAAATACTAGTACCTGTCACCTCTTTTTATGATGGACCTCTGGCATCTTCCAATCCCCTCCTAGGCTTTGTGCTTCAGCTTGTGCTTCTGCTTTCTGTTCAGGAAGTGGATTTCTTTGTTCTGATCTCCTTTTCTTGTTGAGTTTTTTCTTTATCTGCCACAAGTATCGGCCCAGTTGGTTTGAGACCAATGCAAGTATAATTTGTGGACCAATGTGTGTAATAGAAGTATAACATCTTAATTCTTAATCTAGATGAAGTTAGCTGTGTTTAAGGCTGAAATCCAGTACTTGTTTCCCTGAAGCTAAGCCCCAGTGAATTCAGTATGATTTATTCCTGTATAAGTATGTATAGGATTGTACTGTGGGTTATAATGTGAGTTATGTGGAAATCAGATGGACAAACATTAGTCACAACTAGCTTAAGTTGTGTTGCCTCTGACATGACATGTATCTAAAATTCTGTAGAGGGAGGCCGGCACGAGGACAAACATTTCATTGTGATTAATTGTGCTACCACAGAATAAACATGTGTCCTCATTGTTAGATTTCATGAATATTGACATTTAGCATCTTTGATTTCTTTAAAAAATTACAGAACCTTTTCCCCAATATCTTTCCAGTATGTTATCAAAAGGTTGAATCTTAAACACGCATCCAGCCGTGAGAGGAAAGCAGCAGAACAAGAGGCCCAGTTGCTGTCTCAGCTGAAGCATCCCAATATAGTCACTTACAGAGAGTCCTGGGAAGGGGAAGATGGTTTCCTATACATTGTCATGGGCTTCTGTGAAGGAGGAGACCTGTATCACAAGCTGAAAGAACAGAAGGGACAACTTTTGCCAGAAAGTCAAGTGGTGGAATGGTTTGTTCAGATTGCTATGGCACTGCAGGTAGCATACTTTGCATCTTCTACTTTAAAAGAGTCAGTCACTTTGAATTAAAATAAATTCATAGAACTATGGAATGGAATCAGTTTTAGATTGTGATCTTAGCGGTTTTGGTGTTTTATCCTTCTCTTGTCATCTAGCAAAGAAATGTATGATTGTCCACATGCTTCTTATCAATGATTCAGATAATGGGTACAGTCTGTCCTCTTGAGCTGTGGTACAGAGGAACAAATTTTGGTGAAGTCTGTCGAATACCTTTAAGTTGTTCTGATCCATTTAGACAGATTCATTTAATGTGTTCCATTCTTCTCTCAAAGGAACATTTAAATGAGCAATAATAATGTGCACAGTGTTGAATGCAGTCATTAGAATGACTGTTTTACTTTGTGGAGTTTCATCAGTTTGGGTAACGTGCAGTTGGTCATGATGATGATTTCATCATTGTCCCTTCTAATTAAATGAGAAAAATCTCATTTTGTGCAACCAGTAATTGCCTGAGACAGAGATTTGCAAATGTTATTATCTTTTTCTTTCAGTATTTGCATGAAAGGCATATTCTGCACAGAGATCTCAAAACTCAGAATGTTTTCCTGACACGTTCAAATATCATCAAAGTGGGAGATCTGGGAATAGCCAGAGTACTGGAAAATCAATATGACATGGCTAGTACTCTTATCGGCACTCCATACTATATGAGCCCTGAGTTGTTCTCTAACAAGCCGTACAATTATAAGGTAGAGTATGCCCTATATACTACTGGCAGATCCAGTCTCAAAGTGTCTGTCTGTCTGTAGCCAAAATACCACCAGCCATGAAAAAAAGGGAGGTATTGACACACTTTTGAGAACTTCCAAGGAGCAGAGTCATGTAATGTTAACTGCAGAAGCTGCTCTGTCTTATCTGAGGGCTTTTGGAGCATATTTTTAAAACGTTTGCTTTGCTTTTGTTTTTACAGTCTGATGTTTGGGCTTTGGGCTGCTGTGCCTATGAAATGGCCACGTTGAAGCACGCTTTCAATGCTAAAGACATGAATTCCTTAGTTTACCGAATTATTGAAGGGAAGGTAAATTTTCTGTATAATTTTTGCTGAGCAAGCAGTGGGCTCTAATCCAAACACTTTAGGGACTGAAAGCACATGTTGAGTTTCACATGTACAACCACAACCTTCTCTTCTTCTCTGTTTTATGTAGAATGAGTATTTTGTTATCTAAGGATATACCAGAGATATTAGTGAACTGGTAGAATTTAATTTTCAGCCACAGTCTTGAGATATGCATCTCTACTTTGGTTTTTCCGTGGACAGCAATTTCTAAATCTGGTTTATTCAAGATCTCTCCCTCTCATATGATGCCAAATTTCCTAGCAGTTGTGAAGACTTATTATTGTTTGGTTTGCTATACTAATCAAAGCTATAAATCACCAGTAATTCTTCCAGTTAGAGAGTAGTCATACAGGAAGATGTTGTCAGGGCTAGAATTTGATGAACCTTGAAAGTAAAATGCCATATCTAGCCTATATTGTTGTGTATTGAATTGTGGAAATAACCTACAGTAGATTTGGAGAACCTTTCTTTGGTTCTTCAGCTATTGGGATTACAAGTCTATGATTCTTTACCACTGGTTTCTAGGAGTAGAAATTTAAAACATCTGGAAGGCCAAAGGTTTGAGCTAGATTATTTTGGGAGATTGTTAAATGTATTGTTAATTTCTCAGAATTAAACATGATCAGTGTTACTATAACAGAACATGACCCTATTTCAGGAAACAACATGGTTCAAGTAATCTGTGTCATTGAAGGTGATAAAGAATAGCCCTGTATGGAAATGATGTGCCATCTAATAACTCTGTATTGGATGAGGGGAATTGCTTATGGCTGTATCAGCTGGTCTGCTGCCTTTGTGCGTCTGTCGTATACAAACTGAATGGCATGCTTGCATGGTGTCCTTGATGTGCAGAGTCCAATGTACGCAACATGGTCTGTCTAGTTTAATTCTTCAGTGTTCACATTGCACAATTCACTCTCTTATGCCTGTGACATTACATGTTTTTCAACATGTGGTTTTGGGGGAGCTGATGGAGCAGACCAGATGGTGCAGTCATGATTCCATCCTCAGTGCCATTAGAATGCTTATGCAGGGCTAGAAATTTCTCAGGAATGCAGTACAAAGGTTCTTAAACTTGTAGTTAAGGCAGATACAGTAGTAACTGCACTTGAAGAGAGTATATCTACTCATAAGTAGGTCAGTAAACAAAAAAAAAACCTGAATTCTTGGGATCACAAATGTGATATAGGCCACATGAGGCAAGTGAGGACTGTTCATATAATTTTGTATATTTTTTTAATGTGTTTAATAGTTTTTAATATTTTCAATTTATTCTTGAAAGCCGCCTTAAGACTAGGAGAAAAGGCATCATACAAATTAAATAAAAATAAATAAATACATCTAGATCTCCCAAATTCTAGTCTGATAGCTGTCCCACAGTCAGGCATTTGCTGTACTGAGTTGGAAAGTTCTAGCAGTGCTTTTGAGCTGGTCTGAATATGACCATCCTCTCTGAAGAAACAGTTTCTTCAGAAAGGCAAACTCAGGACTTTCAGATATGTATGTATGAGCACAAGTAAACACAGTGTCCATTTTTATTGTTAACAGCTGCCCCCAATGCCGAAAGACTACAGTATTCAGTTGAAAGAACTGATAAGAACTATGCTTAGTAAAAAGCCAGAGGAGAGACCCAGTGTGAGAAGCATACTCAGGCAGCCATACATCAAGCACCAAATTTCCCTGTTTTTGGAAGCTACAAAGGCGTAAGACACATTTAAATGAACAATAATAATTTGCACAATGTTGACTGTAGTTATATTGGAATGACTGTTTTAATTTTTGGAATTTCATCAGTCATTGTAACGTGCAGTTATTCATGACGGTGATTTCATCTTTTTCTCCTTTAATTAAACTGGATCAATTCAGACAGAATCTCTCAGCATTTCCTAGCAGTAGTAGTAGAGTGTGTGTGTGTGTTAGTTAGGTCCAGAAAAAGGGAAGCCAAGCTTTTTTAGCAGCTACATAGCACCTTTACTAGCCGTTCTAGTCCAGCACTGCTGTTCCTCACTGGCTCTTGATAATTTACAGAAACCTTTTTCTGCTGTAATAGTCTTTGTCTGTGTACTTGTGCTATTTATTTATTATTACCATAGAATTTGTTTTTTAAATGGATTAATTACTAAATTACTAAATCTGTCTGTAACTTGCAGTGCATCTTCACTCAGTAGATTCCCAGTATTCTCTAACCAGTGAGAACAAAGCTGTAGTCAAATCTGAGATACTCCTTTCTTCAGAGGGCCCCTACACAGGTCCATGTACTCTTTCCTTTTGCAGAGCCCTCAGATTTTTCAAATGGTTGAGAGACAGAGATGTGGGTAAGTGATACATGCCATATAGCCAGCCTCTTTTAGGATATTAAGAATAAATCAGCTCTTGACCCAGACAGGCCAGTCTTTTTTTCTTTAAGTGGCTACATAAAGCCTGTCTTATTGCACTTAATATTGTGGCATAAGACAAGTGACATAGCTTACACAGTGTTTTTGTATGTGCCGTGCTTTCAGAATAGACTGCAAGCCTTTAGGTAAAGAGCTAAGATAATCTTATTTTGATTAAGAAAAATACTTCCCCAAATCTATTAATCCTTAAAATACGTTAATGTTTGTACTGTCTTGCTTTCATCTTGAAGGAAAACATCAAAAAATCAAAAGAAAATGTCTCAACATAATCCCCAGAATTCCTCAGTGAAAGGTGAAGTACAAAATGGAAATGTAATAGCTGAGAAGCTTCCCAGTGAACATTCTAGGAAAGCTAAAGAGGTAATTTATATTTTAGCTTTGTAGTCAGAATATTTGTAACTACTAAAGAGGCCATAATCAATTTTGTTGACATAAAAAATGAGTGTAGTTCCTGTTTCTAATTAAAGAGAAGGAACACAGTTAATTGACCATGCTGTCTTCTGTCTCTTTTCACTGTGATAATGTATATTTTTGTTCTCTAAAACTGTATGTTAAGCACGAGCTTGAATACTAATAGTTCCATCATCTGAAGCCACCGCAAAACAGCTCTTCAAAGTGGCTATCAACAATAATGGTTTTTGATCCACATCAGTTGGTACACAACAGACTAAAAAATTTTTGCAATACATATGAAAGTATAATGTGTTTAACCAGGTTCTTGATGATTGTCAGTATGACTATCTGGTGCTGTAATGAATTGGCGATAATAAAACAAAAATATAAACAGCGCAGAGCAACCATATTCCAAATCACAGATACATTATGGCTGTACCTTTAGAATGCACACAACATTGTGTACTTATTCAGGCTGGCGTGGGAAAAAAGAGATTCCAGAACAGAAAACCAAAAGTGGGGGCAAAACAATAGATACACCATTTCACTAACTCCTCAGCAGTCAGTCAGGGTTGGATCCCCTACATAGATGGATGTAGCTAGTGTTGTCGCTGTGGTATCTCCATGATTTTCTTACTGTATTGTAAAAGTATTGAGAGATTCTCCCACTGGCACAAGACACACATGACTCACACAGACAGCACAGCACTGCCATTTGTCTCCCTCCCTGGCAATTCCAACACCTAAAGTTACCAGAAACACAGGGTATGCAAGAATAACCTTCAGTAGTACAGAGGAGGAGTAACATCTCAGGAAGACACATCTAACGCTATGCCTTCCCCCTCCCTTTTTCACCCCATCTCCTTCACTATGCCACCTACCTCATTCACTCTGGCAGCAGCACCCTCCTCTTTCATTGACCCTGCAAACCCATTCCTCTCGAGTCCAAGAATGAGCAAGGACTGGAGGAGCTACTCTCCTGAAATTTCTGTCTGCTGCTTTTTAGTTCTGACTTGAAGCTACATCATGCTTGGGTGATCTTCAAGGATCTCTTGCTACCTGTATAGGGTGCTGCTGGCGTAGCTGTACAGTTGCATAGGCATATCTGGTCCATTTGTATCATGGATAAGTTATGTCTCATCCTAATCCCACACAACCAGTGGAAATCTGAGTTAGGATTGCAGAGTGCAAAGAGCAGTGAGTGAAAGGGGAAAAAAATGCTAGCATGATGAGATATTGTGGCTGGTAGATTCCCCTTACACAAGAACTTGTGCCAGTCGAAAAACAGACTTGGATTTATTTTATTTTCTAAAGTGGTGCTCTAAGGAGAAGTACTGCTGAAGAAAAAGAAACACTCATCTTTGAATGAAATGCATCTTCTGAATGCAGAAGAACATATCTGGGTCTAGCCTGGCTATGATTTGTTGATATAAGATATCTTGTGCTTATATATAAAATAAAGTTGTAAATGGAATCAGTGGACTAGTCCTACTTGTGTATATGTTTTCTAAATTACAGAATGAAGAGAAACGTTTAATCAATAATAAAACCTTTGAAGTTTCTTCCTCAGAAAAGCTGGCCCCTGAGCCTGAAAGAGCAAACAAGAATGGTTTGAACAGTACAGATGTATCTATGGCAACCATGAGCAAAGTGGACATAGTTATCATTCCAGTGGAAAAGAAGAACTGTAAAAGTGAACATTCAGTGGAGGATAAAAAAGGCAGCCATTCAAGTCCTGCCATCAAAGCAGAGTCTGAAACAGCAATAACTGATCCATTCTCTAAGGAAGAATGGTTGCAGAAAGTCAGAAAGCCATGCCTGAAAATGGAAAAAGTGGATAGTAAAAAAATGGTGGTTGATGCCACAGATGATGATGACACCATGAAACTTCTGCAGCCTGTTTCTGAAGCCCAAAACATAAATGATCAAGTAAATATCTTCTTTTTTGTTTCAAGGAATCTAACTGAAGATGCAGAGTTATGGAAAATAGAACTGGCCCAGCTGTTTAGTGGCACTGAGCTTGTTCTGTAAAGTACACAATGTGCTTGCCACATTGTGCAGTCTCAGTTGGTATTATCATGCTGATAATAGCCTTTCTCCTCTGCCCTCAATAAAGTAATGTGCTCTAAATCACTTGCACAACACAATACTGTGATTGGAGGAGATGAGACTGAGAATGAAATGATGTTTTGGTGGTCATGAATTCTCCCTAGATTCCTTTTACAATGATATTGCTCTTGATATATTATCATTGCTAGGTGGGTCTTCTTTATTTTCTTGATAGTCCAGGGTTGATATAGTTAGAAGCAGCCTATCTGTAGGAATAACATAGGAGAATAACATAGACCTTTAACTACACAATGGTTTGGTTATGGAAGGAGCAAAATATTTAATAACTCACACATTATTATTTAGAGCTTAAACATTGTACCTTTTGATGTAAAGTCGAAGGCTTTCATGGCCAGAATCCATAGGTTGTTGTGGGTTTTCCAGGCTTTGAGGCCATGTTCTATTAGCATTTCCTCCTAACATTTCGCCTGCATCTGTGGCTGGCATCTTCAAAGGATCTGGTGGCATGGAAGTGAGACGGCGTATATATTCTTGTGTAGTCCCCGGGTGGGAGGGAGCAATTTGCATGTGTTACAGTTGGCCTGTGTGATGGCCTATTGTTAAATGGAATATCCCCCAGGGTGTATTGTTAGTCAGGGGATATGCATAACAGTGTGTTAAGTACATTAGCAACCCATTGTTACAATACAATGGGTTGCTACTATACTTAATGGTATAGTATTAATGGTATAGTTTTGGTATTGCCAAAAATAGGTAAGCGTAATTTAATTTTTGGCTCCCACCACAGGAGGACTAGGAGCTTCTGACCACTTTGCAGAATCTAAGAATATAATTTGGGGAGACTTTTTACTTTGACTTGAAGATTCAGAAGGGCCCAGTTTGGATAGCAAGCCCATTTTAGTGAGGGGAAAGTTAAGTAAAATTGTTGATGATCCATGCTGAAGGAAGGTCTGTGGATGTACTTTTCTTTACGTGGTATATTGCAGTATTGTGAAATATGCTGAAGTGAATCAAAAGCAGTGTTAGAACAGATTGCAGAACAAGTAAGTTCTGAAGGGTGTTTTTGCTGGACCAGACACTTGACTATAATGTTTTGTTTTGCTAATGCTTACAACACACTTAATAGAATGGTAGGTGAATTTTAATCAAAACACAGCAAACTCTCTTTTCAGAGTCTGAATTCTACTGATAAACTACTAGCACCATTTGTTCCTGTACAAATTACGGTAAGTATTCAGATTTTATATTTCTGCAAGGCACGTGAAATTAAATCGTTGGCTTCCTGTACCCTAAAGGCACCAGATCCTGTCTGATCTTGGAGGCTAAGCAAAGTCAGCCCCAGTTAGTACTTGAAGGGGAGACAGACAATGAATAGCAGGTGCTCTAGAATATATTTCAAAGGAAGGAACTGGCAAAACCACCTCTTGAGTATTACTTGTCTGAAAAAATCTGTGAAATTTACCATAAATTGACCAGCAACTTGAAAGCACTTACATATACACACAGGGAACAAGGAAACTTCAAATATCTGCTGCCTCTCTCCCCTAGCCAACCACTACAGTACAGGTAAGTTTGGGCCATTAATAAATGGCCTACCTTTAGAAAGAAAGGGGAAAAAAGAAAGAAAAAGAACAGGCAAAGCAAGCAGAATTGGGGTTGGGGAAGAAACACAGCAGCAGAAAGGGCCTATCTGCTGTTATAGTTTGCCTTAATTTCGATTGTACAGGTTCCAGACCAAAATAAATTATACATTCCTATATTCCATAGCTCAAGTCCAGGTAATCTGGAGGACTGCATTCTTTCTTATGAATTTGCTTATGGTTTTGAGATCTCTTGAGGAGGTCCTTCTGTCTGCCCCTCCAGTGTCCCAAGCTCTGAAAACCTGTTCCTAAAGAGGCTAAACTGGTGCCCTTCCTGCTATTCTTGTGGCGGCAGCTGAAAACCCTTTTGTTTAAGCAGGCCTTTGGGGACTGATTGCTCAGGGGAAAAGGCCTTTCACAATGCGTTGTATTGTTTATATGCTGTATTGTTTATAGACCTTTTCAAAGTAGAATGGAGTTGCTGGAGTGGCACAGCCATCTGCCCCCAGCAGAGCTTCTGTGTCTGATACCAAATCTTTCTAGTGAACTAGGCTGTGAGGATTAGGATGGCATACCTGGACTCTTGAGTGGAATAAAATTAAGGTGTAACTGCTGTGGTGCTGACTGTATGTTCTGCCGTAGACAGGAACACTGGAAACTGCTTTATACTGAATCAGACCCTTGACCCATGTAGTATAGTATGGTCAAGTAGCAGCAACACTCCAGGATTTCTGGCAAAATTCTCCCCAAGTCCTTCTTTGGAAAGGAAGATTCCTTTCCAAGTCTTTCCTTCCTGGAAATTCTTGAGATTCCCTTAGGGTCTCCCATCCAAGGACTAATTAGGCCTGACCCTGCTTAGTTTACAAAATCAGATGACATTGCGTTTGTTCGCATACTATGGTAGATATCATCCAAAAATCTAGAAACAGTTCTTGTTATGGAGATTTAATTTTTTAATACCTGGAGGAGTATTTTTACTATTGCAGTTCTGAGATGGAAATGGTGGTAATGTTGCAGAAAAACCAGAAAGATACTGGTACTTTTTGTCCCTGAAAATCTACAAGCAGATAGAAGTATATTATTGAGGTTCAATGGTTGTGGTGTTTTAAGTTTTCTCTTGGTGATAGTAATTTTAACAATTGTTTTCTAATAGGCCTTCGGTATATCATTGCTATCTGAAATTATTTGCTTGCTTCAGTAATTATGTATATTTTTGGCTAACATTAAAGAGCTATTATAGGCTAGCTGAAGGAATATTCTCTGATTTAGCCTGATTTTTAATTTTGTTAAATTTTAAGTAAATTCTCTTGCTGTATGAAAGCTGCTTTTGTTAATTTTTTTTAGCTAAGTTTTACTAAATTTTGCCGGTTTAATAAATTGAATTTTAAAAATCCATAGTTTGTATAGTATGAGAACTGGTGCCCTGGTGAGAAGTATAGCCATTTAGTGGCCCATAAATCAGAAAATTCTTTGTTCAAATCTTGAGCACTTTAGATAGTTGAGAGGATCTTCAGATTTTGTACATTGCATTTTGAAATGGTTTGTGTTGTACCTGATTTTCTTAAAGGCTTTGACTGCATACATGCATGGTGTAGTCCTGCTTATGATAATGATAAAAAGATCATAATTATGAGCCTGGTGGTATTTGTATCTATTCTAGGATGAAGGTCCTTGTGAAAATCCAGACAAAGCCAAAGATAAAATTCAAAATGAAGGCACTCCTTGTTTTCACCCTCAAGGATCAGTTCATGAACCTTCCCTGTCACGCCAGCGATGGCAGAAAAAAGAGAGCAGTTTGAATCCTATTCAGATAATGTAAAAAATAATGTTGACACTTTCTTTTATATGCAGTAACTGTGTTTATGGCATTTGACACCTGGTTTCATCTTCTGTCTTAGAAAAATGTACATGTTGAGCTAGATACATTGTTTTTTTCAGATGAAAAAGGGGTATTTTTACAGGTGTTGCTTAAACAGTTGATTGATTTACATTGAGAACACATGATGATTCTTTAATTAAAGAATATATATAATGTGGTCCTAGTGATGTATTCACTGTGGAGTTCAATTAGCTGTTTAGGAACTAAAGAATCCTTACATCTAGCCTTAAAGGAAACTTCAGAATAACTTTTTACCAAAAGAAACAATCTTTTTACAAAGTTTGATTTCTCCCTTTCAGATTCCTCGAAGGCTGCCTTCTCCTCCCAATGTGAATGCAAAGACAAGAGAAGACAACACAGACAAGAGGAATGCTCCAGTTACAAGGGCTTTGAGCAGATCTAGAAGTACCGATGAAGCAGTTTTAAAGGTTTCTTCTGGATGTCTCCAGCGTTTAATAATTTGGTCTTTGAAGTTCCTTGATAGGTGTCATTTCATCATACTGTGTTAGCAAAACTCTGTAGATTGACTTAGTATAGGACTGGCTAACTTGTGTTCTAGTTGGTAGGTAGTAGTGGTGATTCTCTCCCTAGTTGTTATTATTAGCCTTGGAGCCTCTCAGTAGGAAAAAAGTAGTGAGCTATTAAGAATCTTGGAAACAGTTTTCAGTTTTTGTCATGTGCTCTTGTGTAAAGTGCCTTCTGGCTAAATATGACATACAACAAAGCTACAGATTTTTACCATTCCTTCTTTTACAGTACCGGCCATTATCAGCACGAGAGAGAAGGAGGCTAAAGCAATCCCAAGAAGACAAACTTCCTTCTGGTAACTGGCCTTTTTGTCCCATCTTCCTTTGATAATATATAGTGTAACTACTGAAGTACAGTACAACATCTTTAATTGTAATTGCTCCCCAAGTAGTTTTAAAATTACAGTGTTAACAGTGATGTGATTGACACATGACTCTTTCCCACATTTTCAGTCTTTAGAGTTTGTAAGTAACTTGTAATTTATGGTAGGAATTCTTCCTCAGTTGGGTAAACATGATATAAGTTGAACTGTTCGTATATAGTCATCTGGTAATCTGAAGTGCATTTACAGTATAGATATAAATGAAAGATGAGCAGGCAAGTGAATCTGTTGCAACAAAGATTTTTTTTAAAAGTTTGCTGATATCTTTTAAATTCAGAGATTTATGGCAGCATCATGGACTACAGCCACCCCATGAGATATATGTGCAAACAAGCTTAGCTGTCATATTTTGGATATATCAAGAGACAATAATTCATTGGAAAAGATGATAGTGCTTGGTAAAGTCGAAGGCAGTAGGAAAAGAGGGAGACCCCATTACAGATGGATAGATGCAGTCAAAGAAGCCATGACCTTGAGTTTGCAAAACCTGAGAAGGTAGTTGATGATGGGATCCTGGAGGTCTGTCATTCATACAGTTGCCACAAATTGAAATCAACATGATGGCAACAACAAAGCAAACAGCAATGATTATTTATTCATAAATTTGTGTTCCACTTTACCTCCAGTGAAATACATAGCTGTCCTCCTTCCCGCTTTATATGTACAACAGCTTTCTGAGATAGTTCATATTGGGAAGATGATTGGACTTGAACATTTTTGTAAAGAAGTATAGACTAGGACTTTAAGACACCATTTTTATTCTACCATACTTTTGTAAGTTGATGTTTGGGGCTGTGTATCTTACTGTGATTATACTACCGCTGTATTATTGTGTTTGTTAAAAAAACCCCATAAACCACATGGACTGTATTGGCAAAAACTGTGTTAAGCTCTCTGTGGACAGAAGGAGATGTATGACTGGACTTTCTCATAATTTTCCAAATAGATTGATACTGCTATTATGTGTACTTTAAATTCATCTCCTTCTAGGTCTTGCTGTCAGACGAGCGTCTCACAGTATATCAACAGACACAAAATGTTCACAGGAAGATTGTCATAATCAAATTACCCAGTTTCCTTCAGAATCCAAGGTATGCAAAAGCTACGTTTGAAATATGTGAAAGCAATCAACTTTTAATGTTGCAAACAATAAAAAGGGAACTAGCTTCCATTATCTCCATACTTGATATGACCTTTTTACCCCACTAGAATGCATTCTTCTTAGATCTATACCTGAAGGGAATGGACTGGATTAAAAATATTACCTACTATTTCTTCATGCATGGCAGGGGTTAGCAGCTGCCACAATCTCTCACTGTTTGCTATGCTGATCAAGACAGATGTGATTTGGCTAAAACATCTGGAGGCCAGAGTTGCCCAGTCCTGATTTATGGCTTTTAGATGAATTTTGAATTTCTACTGCCATTAACTGCTGTTAAATTCACTTCTTCAAAACCTGTGTAGAACACCTGTCACTACAGTGAGATGGGTAAATGTAACCTGAGGCACAGTTTGCCACAGTGTCAATGTGAAAGGATGATTCAAACCACTAAAGGAGGAGGGAGAAAAAACAACAACAGTTGAACTAGTTGTTGATGGGGTACTGGACCTAAATAACTGGAAGGCACCAGATCCTGTTTGATCTTGGTACCCCTGCTTAGTACCTGGATGGGAGACCACAAAGAAACACCAGGTGTTGTAGGCTGTATTTCAAGAGGAAGGAATTGGCAAGACCACCTTTTATTTATTTCTTAAGAAAATCCTGTGAAACTCATGCAGTTATCAAAAGTCAACAGGCAACTTGAACGCACATATACATGAACATTGTGGAATTAGAATGGGTGTCTACATAAATAAGAGATATTTTAGAAGCACTTTAAATTGCTTCCAAATGTTGCTTTCTGCAAATAAATATTATTATTAGCAGCTGTAATTGTGTCAAATTTGCAGACTGTTCCTTCACAAAATTGCAACATTGCCAAAGGACGTGCACAAGAACTGTTCCAGATGGACTATGCTGTGTTTTGTCTGTATTTTGTTGTATTGGAAGTGCTTGTTTTTATTTCAGCAGAAAACAACCTTGTCTAATTGCTCTACTGAGGATGAACTAAGCTCTTCTGCCAGCTCTACAGAGAGAACTGATGGAGACTGTAAAGAGGGGTAAATCTTTCTGTCCTGTGTCATAGCATAATTACAGTATCACCATGCCCCCAGCTCAACCTCTACTAAAGTATTTCTTCCGTATCTAGTTTTGGGGAAAATTAGATGGTTGTATGGTTTTGTTTTTCAAAAATATGTTCTTAGATCTCTCATTTCTTAAGCTGTTGTTGCGTAGCTTCAAGTCATTTCCAACCTATGTATGGTGACCCTAAGATGAACCTATCACGGGGTTATATTGGCAAGATTTGTTCTGAGAGGGTTTGCCATCTGCCTTCCTCTGAGGCTGAGAGTGTGTGACTTCCCCAAGATCACCCACTGGCTTTCCACAGCTGGGCAGGTATTCAGACCCTGGTCTCTAGAGTCATAACTCAGTGTTCAAACCACTACACCACACTGGTGCTCTTTCTTAAACTGTGTCCTGTGCATTTACATCAGTATTTTACCAGTCCCAACCCATCTTTTAATTGCAGCTTTGTGCTTTACTGTAAAACTGGGTACTTTTTGATACCAAACAATAGAGTTTTACGTACATTTATGTATGTTATGAAAACTGCTGATTTGCAGAATAAAACTGATTTAAACAACCCACATTTTTGAGGAACTTGGCTTAATTGCCCTAGGCTGGCTAAATAGTGCTTTCCTTTGGTGTGGCTTTTGCTGTGTGATTCCCAATGCAGCTTTTGCTGTGTGATTCCCAATGCAGCAGTGATTATTTATCATGAACACCCATTTTTCTAAAATACAGGAGAATAAGCCATTGATTGTATGCCATTTTTTTTTCTTGTTTGAGTGTATTGGCTTGGGCTCACTTAGTGTTTACAGCATACTCCCTGAAATCACTGGAAACTGTAAGTTATGACTAACTTAACTTTCATTAATTCCAGTGGGTCTGCTATTAAGTATAACTGAATCTGGCCTCATTGTAGTCTGTTTAACATATTGGCTGGGATTCAAAAAGCCTAGTTACGGACTCCAACACAGACTTTGTATTTGTGTTTTTCAAACAGCAGTCCACATTTTTTCTGTTATGTAGATATTGCTTGCAACATTAAAGCTGGTGTCATCAAAGCTTGATGTAGAATTTTAAAAGGAAGTGTTTATCAACAAAGAAACAGGTGTGGAAAATAAGAACAATTAAAGCAGAGGTGGGTACCCGCCAGACATGCTAAATAACAATATTAATAAAAACCCATAAGTGAAAGTCCAGTTCTAATATGCCCTAAAAATGTTCTAAAATGCCCTTTTTATTTAGTCTTAAATAGTGAAGAGAGTCCTGTAGTTTTCCCCCCAATACAGGCAGTTTAGAGGCGTTAAAATCAAGAAAATGTTTTAAAATTAAGATCGTTACTGAAAATAGTCTCTACATTGCATGCCCCAATGTTAAGAGGGCTCATTATTTTAAAAATGGACATTCATTTACAGTAGGTGATTAAATATCCAGCTCACCATTCTCCTTCACATTTTGTTGGTCATCTCAACTTTTTCCACATTTCTGCTTTACCTAAGTTACCCCTGTGGAGTTCAAAAATCTGCCCCTGCCCCAGTGTATCAGGACAATTTGGGAACCCTTGGTTTTAAAATAAGCTGTTAAAGTCTTCCTGCATAACTATCTCCTTGATTCCATTCACTTTACGAATATGCTTAGGGCCAGTACATACAATCCATAATGCATAAGTATCTTTGTCTCCTTGTAACTCCAGTGCAGCAGAACATTTAAGAGGGTGTTCTCTGTATAAATGACTGCTTGAAAGTCAGCATGATTCTCTGTCCCTCTTATTAATTCTGCAGCAGAAATATGAAGTGAGAAAGGTCTTTCAAATATTGGGGTTCACACCGTAACGCAATACAGCTCTGCACATTAAATGCTTTATTAATCTCAAATTACCAACTAAATTTGAGATTTAAACAAACATTTCAATCCTTTTGCAGAAAAACAAATGAGATGAATGACTTGGTACAGCTCATGACACGAACACTGAAAATGGATAATAAAGAAAATTGTTTACAGTCTGCAATACCTGAGTCACAAATTATGGTTAACAGGAAGTACAGAGACACCTTGATTTTACATGGGAAAGCATCAGAAGAACCAGATGAATTTCCGTTTCAAGAACTTCCTTCAGGTCTGTGTCATGTTTGAAAGCTCTGATATGCAAATAAAGATTTATGCTTTATTATTTAAGGGTAAAGATATTAATCTTGTTAGGATCATGTTCCCTTTTAAGGGAACTAAAAGTGTTACGTGCTGTATCTCTCCTGCACAAGAACACTCCTTTGCTGCTCTCTGTTTCAGAAGCAAAAACTTAATAGCAAGACAACAAATTCCAAATTTAATTTTGTGGGAACACTGATGCCTGACTGAGGCAAATTATTAGTACTGTGTAGCAAAGAATATAATCTGAGAAATGTAATTAGAAAAATACTGCTCAAAACTAAAATGAAATGGAAAGTGTTTTACTATTACTGTTATAATTTATCTTAAATGCTGAAAATCTAAACATAAAGCTAGAAGTATCTCAACAGTGATTACACTTTTTATTCTAGATGTTCTGTCTGGACCTGAAAAGATTAGGAGACTAGTTGAAATTCTAAGAGCTGATGTAGTTCAAGGACTTGGAGTGACGTTGCTAGAGAAGGTGTATGATGTCCTGGAGGAAGAAGATGAACATCAAAGAGAGGTGTGTAGTTCTTCCTACAGCAATCCAGCAGTTTTTCTTCTCAATTGTTTATAATGTGACTGTGGACCTCCAGATGTTTGAACTTCACTTTCCAGTAGTCTTTGCCAGCTTTTCAACGTCTGGAAAGTCATAGTCCCCATCCTTGCTTATTACAGAGAAACCAATGCTAGAGAGAAGGGATTTTAGGCTTTGGTACAATAACTGTCTAGCGTTCAGAGCAGCCAGTCTGGGAATTTCCTAAGAATCAGCAAGCATTAGCTTCCTTTCATGATTTCAGATACTTTACTAATTGTGAAATAATAAGTGTACTTCAGAATTGCAAAGCAAGCTGCTTCTAGCTCTGAGAATTTTATTCATACATAAATCTGACTGAAATAATAGAGCAAGTTAGTGGTGACTAACATTTGCCCTGTTGATTGCAATGAGGCTTATGGCAGCCAAATTTCTTTGAGCCAAGGTTTTACTGTGCCACACATTTTAATTCTCAAATGCTTCTTATTTGCCTGCACTTTATACTAGTACAGGTACATAAAATTACATTATGCTATCCATCCACAGTGTTTAATATCACACAATTAATCTTGAGAAGTCAGTGACCATACTGAAGAATTGTTATCACTTTTCCAGAAATATGTACAGGCTAGCTTTGGGATGTACTGCCTGACAGACTGATCCTAATCAAAACAAGACAAACCTATTCAAATTTAATGGGATTGTGTATGTTTAACTATGCATACAGTTGTAGTTTATGGCCAATATCCAGTGTCACATAAAGAGAATATTTATGCAGTTGACCTTTCTTGTCCTCCCAATATTCCTTATTTCCTCAAAATCTGCTCCAGAGAGTGGGCAAGGGAGAAGAATCTGCTTCACTGTGAGAGACCATTTTATCAGCAAACATACAGCTTGAGTTTTCTGTTAATGATTCACACGCTAGAAGTATGTCTTCAATTACAAGGTTTCTAATTTTCAAAAATATTTTTAAACAGCTGTATCTGCGGGAGCTCATGGGAGAAAAGTACACATCTTACAGCATGAAGGCACGGCATTTAAAGTTCTTGGAAGACAATGTGAAGCTTTAACAAATACATCATCTGAGTCACTCCTTGAAGGAAATATTCCATTATTTGTAGCTGATTGGCTTTTCTGTACATATTAATGTGTGGGGTACAGTTTTTTGCTATACTGTTGTTGTTTTTTAATTGTAGAGCTTATTTAGTTAATAAATGGTAATGTACATTTGTATTTTTAAATACAATTTATAGACAGCATTTTTGTA
This sequence comes from Ctenosaura bakeri, assembly GCA_948474755.1. Taxonomy (NCBI): domain Eukaryota; kingdom Metazoa; phylum Chordata; class Lepidosauria; order Squamata; family Iguanidae; genus Ctenosaura; species Ctenosaura bakeri. The sequence continues at coordinate 577,759 of CAOLHI010000251.1, read as the reverse complement.
ACAGGGTTTTTTTTTTCTGTCTTAAACTATTTCTTTAAATTTCAGATCTTTTTGGAGATAATTTTAAAGTTGCAGTCCTTGACAGGCTTGCCTCCAGGTCAATATAAATTGGAAATGACTTGAAGGCACACAATAATCTTGCACACAGTCACAAACCACTGCAGTTGGCTCTCCATATCTGCAGATTCCATATCCATGGATTCAACCAAGCACAGCTTGAAAATATTAAAAAAAAATTATAATCCAAAAAGCAAACTTTGATTTTGCCATTTTATATAAGGGGTGCCATTTTACTATACCATTGTACATAATGGGACTTGAGCATCCATGAATTTTGGTATCCATGGGAGGTTAGGCTGGAGAATTGAAACCCAAGAACAAAACTGCCACTAAAAGTAATGTATTCTAATTTCCATGCAAAAGTTGTAATGAGAAAAAATGCCCAAAAAACAAACACTCCAGTCAACACCAGATCAAATCTTATACATTCAGGATATAGCCTCCTAGACTTCAAACAACTAATATGAGGATCAGTTCTTTATATGTAAATATTTTAAAAAGGTAATTAGTACTACTGCCATAAAACTGAATTTAACACAAAAAGTAACCCCAGGAGTTGCAATAATTTCTGTGCATTCTTCTAACCAAAAGTATTTTTTTAAAAAAAGAAAGGCTGGACCCTTTCTGGTTTTTTGTGTTCAATAGGATTTCTTTTCAATTAGCACTTAAAAAAAGAGATAGGAGGCAATATCTTACATCCAATGTGTATAGCACACTGCTCATTAACACTCTGCAACGTTTTTATACAATTTATTGAGAATGTAATCAGGTGTACCATGTTTGCCAGCGTATTAGATGCACCAGCATATAAGACGCACCCCACTTTCCAAGGGATATTTTTCAGGAAATTTTTTTTAGTGCCCTGGTGAGGCAAAATGCAGAAGACAGGAGGGGAACAAAAAGAGTGCTGTACCAGGCTTCCCCTGCTTCCTCCCTTCCTGTTTTGCCAGACTCCCAGTAGAGTCAAAATGCACAGGAGAGGATGGGAAGGTGAGTGCAAACACCAGGCTTCCTCTACCCCTTCCCTTCCTGTTTTCCCTGGGCAGGAAGAACTGCTTTTGCTTCCCCTCCCTTCTCTATGTATTTAGTGTTACCGTATTTGTTGGTGTATAAGACCCATTCCATTTTCAGAGGGCATTTTTTAGGGAAAAAAGGATGTCTTACACACCAGCAAATATGGTATTTAAATTAGCCCAATCTAAGTTGTAGGAATATGCAGGCTCTTAAGCATCTTTAACTTGAGTAGACTTAATTGTTGTAGAAGTTTTTAAACTGAAGAAAAAATATAAGGAGTTCTTTCAACTTGATAGAGAATTTTGTTTGCTCTTTCCTGTGCTAGCTTATTTCAGGCTTATCAGAGGTAATAACCTATCCTTTAGGGGCCAAGATGGCAAAACTGCTCAGATGTGTTACACTCTCATGCTTTGAATGGCTTGGATCCAGCATTTAATTCCTCTGGTGATAATGGTGCAGAGCTTGTCTTCAGAATGCTCCAGCTAGCTTCATGTTTGGTAAATTGCTCTGTACAGAGCCAATGGCTGAATACTGTTAATCTCTCCCCCATCAACAAATAGGAAAACAAGTAAAAGAACACAAGCAATAAATTTTAGAGCAAATTTAATGACAAACTGATACAAGATATGACAGTTTTCAGTTTTTAGGGTGCCTTTTTACTTTTCTGTCTGCTGGTTTCTTATCGTCTGTTGCCACTTCCTGAGCAGGGAGCCACTTCAGAGGATTGCGACGGTATATGGGCCATGGAGGGAGTGTGAGCTGTAATATATTTCCAAAAAAGTTCAGAACTGTTCCTTGATAAAACTTTTGTAAAAAATTGAGTTTTGGCTGGACATCAATTTTAAGAATTTATGAAAAACGAATTAAAACAAAAAAGGAGCATTTCTATCATTCCATGTTTATACTGCAGTTATTTCAATTTTTGCATAATAAGAGCAGGATAATGGCCAACAGAGAGAACTCGAAAAGAAAAACTAAAATAGAAATATGAAGGCCAAAGATAAAGACCCAGAATGGTGACACACTGTCAATATGACTTGTATTATCATCTTCTTGAAGGATATGCTGTTTGTATTACAACTGCAATCTAACTGCAGCCTTCACAGGACTCATTATTTTGATTACATTGCACTTATTCTTTGTTATAGAAAGTACTCTTCTTACCAGGCATGATAAAGCGAATCCAGCCATTACTATGTAAACTGTCCAGCCAAACTGTTCAGTGATGTATCCATAAATAAACCCAACTACCTACAACAAAATTAAAACGCATCAAAGAAAATTCCAAGTGACTGTCCAGACCTATTGTAGCAGAATGTAAAGGGCCCTGCGTTAGATATAAACTCCAAAGTAGGTTGCGGGCTGAGCTTAACAGGATAGCATCAACCCCTTACACATAATCCATTTGTATTTTTAGCCCCCATGGCTCAACAAACACTACAACATTAAACATGGGTTGGGTCCAGATTGCCCCTTCTGAGAACAGAAAAGCCATTCACAGAATGAATTGAGCAGAAATTAGGAGGAAAATGAGAATGAAGGAAGAAAAACTTTGTAATGGGCTAGGCAAAATTAAAAAAAACAACAACAAAGAAGGGAGAGTGAAGATAGTAGTTATGATGACCAATAAATACATGACTCCTGCCTCTGGAACTGGCAAAATTGGGGTCCTGCTCACATGATTGTGGATTATTCCTCTGCATCATGCGGAGGACGCCGTCCATTCACGGAAGGGAGAGAGATCTGGTGAGGTTTTCACCAAACTCTCTTCTCCTTCCTATTCTTCCCCTATTTCCACTTCTATCCCAGTTTCTCATGTCCTTGGAAGCAACTTTTCTGGGTGGTATGGGCAGAAGGAGATGAATCCGTGAGCTGCTTCTACCCCTTCCTCTATCAGGAACAATCTCTGATTAGAATTTCAGTCAAAGAAACTCTAGAACCACACCATGCAAACCATAAAGTCAAACTCGTTAAAGAAACAAGTTTTGAGCTTTACCAATGACATTGATCTAAAGTTACTTTTGCAAAGATCTATATTTACAGCACTAGATTACTCTTAGTAATGTACAGGTCCCTTTCTGCAGTTGTAGATAACATTTTCGTTTCATTTTACTTACAGCAGAGAAAAGAATTATTCCCTGAAAAATCTGCTCCGCTAGTTTCTGGCCTTTGTAGTCCTGTGGAAGGGAATAAAAAAGATTTGCTAGCACCACTACTTCTAATAATGCAATAGATATGAAGAAAACCATGACAAGTTTAAAATTAATTTAAATTGAATGTGAGCAGTCTTACGTGAAGAAAGCATAACAAGTAGGAATTTCTGTCAAATGTAAAAGGAAAGGTAAAGGGGGTGAAGAATGAGAATGGAGAATCAAGTTTGCTGCCAGATGCCACAGAGTGCTGCCTGTTCTAGGACCTCTCAAGTCCTTAGTGTGCAGTTATTGGAGCTACTCTACTCCTGACTGACTGCTGTGCAGCATACAAATGTCAGGTATGATAGTTAAGCAGCAGTAGCTGGGGGAGGATTACAATCAGATCACTGCTGATTCTCTTCTGGAATATTTTTAGGGACAGCTAGGTGTGGATGTTGCTGCAAAATGATACAAGCCTGATTCTTGCTGGTTTTAACAGTAATTTGGTTTTATCTCGCAAAAAACGAGGGTGGTTCTGACCTTCATGGCAGGAGAAAAACTCTGTGCCACCTCATTGTGCTACAATCACTTTTATCAATTCTGCATCATTGCTCAAATGCCTGTTTCTAGTCATGCTTTCATAAATTCAGTTCCAAAGCTTAGCATAGTTTGAAGCACTGCAAACAGCACTCCTATGGGCTTTTACCTTACAAAAGATAATAGAGGTGTCCAAAAAATATTTCCAAGTGACAAGGAGTGCTCGCATCAAACAGATCAAACACCATAGCAAGCAACTTGTTCACATTACAGCAAAGCACTTCTTTTAGACTTTCAAATGAAGTGATCCTCAGTGCTTTTACAATACTTCCTGAAGTTACCCTGCTGCAGCCCTCTTCAGCTCAGTGCCCTCCAGATTCTGAACCAAATCCCATCAGTCTGAGTTAGCAGCCCAATAGTCAGGAAAGCTGGGAACTGTAGTCCAAAATATGTAGAAGATATCCCTTTTGTATTCAGATTAAAAACAAACTAACCACTAGGTTGGAGATTATTAAGTGTCAATACAAAAAACTATACCATCTTAACAGCTATGTTTATAAGTGCTTTGAATCTTAACTGCATGCAAACTAATGACAGAGAAAAGTAGAGTGTCAAAAAAAATATCTTCAATTTCAATTCTATATACAATAGAAATTGTAAAGATAATTTCTAGACACCCTGTACAAGATTGTGAAGATAAATGATGCTAACTCTAACACATTTAAGTATCGAGATAAACCAAGTAACCTCAAAAAGAGAATAGACATGTTTAAAGAGTATTATACAATAAACTATGTCACATTAAGTCACTCTGAAAATTTACTTCTGAGAAAATAGGACAAAGATGTAAAGAGGCCCATCACTTTCATCTCAAGACTGCCATCCACAGCAATCTTTAGTTAACCTGGAACTATTTCTTTGTATAGTAACCCTACATTGAGATCTTCATTTTGGAAGGAACACGTTTCCATAAGCGTAGTCTTAAGTTTATAAACAGACTATTATCCAAGTTTCTTTTCAATTAGAAATATATAGGTTTTTGGTCTCATAAACAATATTTTAGTATCAGTAGAACATCTCCAATAAACTTTACCTTTTAGAAATATATTTCAAGATTGCAACCAATACTGTTGGTCTGCAGACTGACTATGGTTGATTGGCTCCACCTTTCTGGAATAGTTTTAGTTCAGTATTAAATGACCTGTTCTTTTGGCAATTGTTTTTATTAATTATAATCTACTTCCTAAACTGCATTGAAATCTTCAGTTTCGTGGACTTAATCCGAGAAAGCTCGTATTAAAATAAACCATTTAGTCTTACAAGTGTCAGAACATTCCGTTCTCCCTCCTCATTTTAATTTAAATAGATGACCATGTTTATCTCTCTGAAAAATACTGGCTATTCTTTTATTCTCGTGTCTGGATTTTAATGGCAAATTATGCTTCTGATCTTATTTTAGATATATTTAAGCTGCCTATAGAATGTGATGGCTAATAAATATTTGCCAATACTAAATATAAGTAAAGTCCCACTAAAATAAATGGGCCTTACTTTCAGTAGAAATGGCAGAGGTCTAGACTTTTAATGTATTTAATGTATTTTAATGTATTTGATGGTTGTAGTACCGCCTTGATCTGCTGGGAGCGGCGGGATATAAATAAATATTATTATTATTATTATTATTATTATTATTATTATTATTATTATTATTATTAAACTTCTAAGACCAGTGATCCAAAGAATTAAGGATGACAGAGTATGAGTGCTTCCATTTTGCCTACAGACCCTTGGCTGGCCATGAAAGTTGCTTTTTCAGGCACCTTTTGCTACTGAACACGAACACCAAGCCTTGACCAGCTCTGCTTAGGACACGTCTGCTTTACAGCCATAAGCAGCCAGCCAGTTTCCTGTCCCATACTTGGATGCCTTAACACTTCCTCTCTCGAAGACAAAGAGAAGTTACTAACCTACTTTATCCACTGCCTTGCTTTTAGCCGCAATACTTGTATTGCCGGGATGTTCAAGCTATCGGTGAACTTTATGACTGGTGATAATGCACCGTAATTCATCTCTGCACCCAGTTTCGCTCCGATCTCTGCCCTACGCGCTGCACTCGCGTATCTGAGGCCATTTCCGCACTACACTCTTAAAGGCCATTTCCGCACTAGGCTATTACAGCGCGATGATTCCACTTTCAACATCCTCTGGAATCCTGGGGTTTGCAGGCCGGCCCCTCCCGAAACTGCAAACCCCAGGATTCCAGAGGATGTTGAAAGTGGAATCATCGCGCTATAACAGCCTAGTGCGGAAATGGCCAAAGTGTGATTATTCCATTTTCAACATTCTGTGGAATCCTGGGATTTGCAGTTTAGGGAGGGCCGGCTGGCCTCTCCCTAAACTTGCAAACCCCAGGATTCCATAGGATGTTGAAAGTGGATTAATCACACTATAAGAGTGTAGTGCGGAAATGGCCGGAATCTTTGGAGACTGGGGGTGCGGACTGGGGTCCGCGAGGGCTCCGTCACCTTAAAGGCGCGGCGAGATTCTTTGTGGCTTCGCTGGGACAGAGGGAGGCGACGGCCCCCCCGACCTCCCCTTTACTGGGGGCGCCCCGCAAGGGGAGAGAGTGGCGGGGGCGGGGCGGGAGGGGACCGCGCTCCCCGGGCCTCGCTCGGCAAGGGCGCCCGCAGCCCCCCAACCAGCCCCGCCCCTCGCCCCCGACTCTCACCATCTGGGTGGGGATGGAGCGGAATATGCCGAGCATGGCGTCCCTCTCGCAGGCCGGCCTTCGCGTTCCGTGGCTCCCGTCGGGGGATCCCGTCGGAGGGGGCAGATCGAGGGCCGGAAGGGGGCTGAGCGCGGAGGGCGAAGCGGAGGCCGGGCGCGGGCCGTCCGAGGAGGAGGACTCCAGCGACGAAGAGGAGGCTTCCGGCTCTTTCGTGCAGGCGGCGCGGCGCCGTAGGGCGGGCGCTACCGAGCTCACCGGAAGCGGAGTCTTCTTGTGTCGCCTCATCGCGCTTGGACTTCCGGGACGGGGGAGCCGAGGCGGCCGAAGCCTCCGCTGGAAAGCCGGGATAAACACGCGTGTTCGGTGGGGGTGGCACCTCGGGCTCTCGCCTGCCCAAACCCCGCGGGCAGCCGGAGGCGCCTTCGCGGCCTAGCGAGCGTTTGGCCGCGTCTCCATGGCAACCGACGCGCGAGGGGCGCGAGGACCCCTCCCGCTTCTGAGCGCGGAGGGGGCCTTACGCATTCCAGGAGTCTAATCTGTTGCCTTCTCCTCTTTGTTTTTGGCCCGTGGGCGGTATTTGGGTGCGGACGCGGATAAGCACGTGAAGCGAATGGGCTACGCTGTACGACCTGGCTGTTTATCGCGGCTGCGTGCGCGTTTGTTTACGATCCGATCAGGCACTGCGAAGGACTCCCTTTACTCTTCCAGCTGTTCACAGCTTTCGGCGGCTGTTGAGTTGGCATTGGGTTCGCGGCTGCCAGACTCGCTCGGCGAAGGGAAGAGGAAGGAGGGTCCCTGCGTTTCGGGCCAACAAGTAAGACCGTGGAAAATAGTCTGAGGGAAGTTATTGGGCGTCAGTTTTCTCAGGTATCTTGAATAGCAAGCGCTGTTGCCTCTTCCTCTTCGTTTGTATACAGGGGAGAGCAGTAAATGGACGGCTTTTCTGAACTGGTGGCTGATTAGTAGCCAAGCACCTCCTGCTGCTTCCTTCTGGAGGGTACGACGCTTAGTTTTTAAGCGGAAAGGTGGTCTCTGGCCATTTCCGCACGAGCCAGTTATCGCGCGATGATTCCACTTTCAACCTCCTCTGGCATCCTGGGGTTTGCAGTTTCGGGAGGGGCCGGCCGGCCCCTCCCGAAACTGCAAACCCCAGGATGCCAGAGGAGGTTGAAAGTGGAATCATCGCGCGATAACTGGCTCGTGCGGAAATGGCCTCTGATAACTCACTGTCCCCCTAACGGGTCGTGCCAGCAGTGGTATAACTGCACCTTTCTGGAGAGAGAGAGAGGGCAGAGTAAGTGGAAAGACTGAAAAATCAGACAAAGTTAAAATGCATACATGAGAATAAGTCATTTAAATATCACCCTTGGGGGTAAAAATCGGTCCTGGGTCTGGAAAGATGGATGGCCACGTATGTCAGTGAGCCAGACTGAAGTAAACTGAACTGAACTAAAATGACCAACACAGCAGAACACTACAAAGCAGTAAAGTACCTGCTGGAGAGTGATTTCTGCTGAGTTTTCCATAGGGTGCCTGCATGGCAGTTATGAAAGCGGATAACTGCTTAATTGACAGATGGCAAGGTCGTATTCAAAGGCGAACTTGACTGATGCGACTTACAGGCTGAGTTTAGTCTGGGCTGCCACAGAGGCCATGTCCGCACTAGCCTGTTATAGCGCGATGATTCCACTTTCAACATCCTCTGGAATCCTGGGGTTTGCAGTTTCGGGAGGGGCCAGCCGGCCCCTCCCGAAACTGCAAACCCCAGGATTCCAGAGGATGTTGAAAGTGGAATCATCGCGCTATAACAGGCTAGTGCGGAAATGGCCAGAGACAAGCACTGTTATTTTGCAAAGTGTCAGGTAAATAAAGGTATAATTACAGTTAGATACTTAGTTGCCATTGCTAGACAAATGGCTCAGGAGGAGCTCCTTTCAAAACTATTTCTGTTGCCCCAGATTGTACATGATGACCTATGACACTTACCCATTAATTACCTGATATGGTACATATACTAAATTTTTATCCCAATAGTAGTTAGCATCTATAATTGTGTACTGTTTATAATCCTGTAGTTCATCATCTAGCAAAACAGTATGATTTTTATATACTAAATTCTGCTTTTACTATTAAAAAAACTATTAAAAAAAAGACCTATGGTACTGTTATGACCAAAAAAGCATGAGCTTGGGTGGATTATACTCACCTTACTCAGAAGCAACAGGGTGAAATATTAGGGTTTCAGGTATAGATGCATTTTGTAGGGATGCAAACAGAGTGAAGTTGGACTGATAAAATGACATTTTTTTACATTTATCATACTAACCCCAACTATTTTGAAAATTAATTTTACTATTGAACAATGGATTGACTTTGATCATTTGGAAAGATGGTAATAGGAATCTTCTATCTATTTACAGAGTAGTGAAGGTAGAAATATAGGTCACTAGAATGCAAGTGTACGCTCAATTCACGTGAAACCAACAAATTTTAACATATGTTGTAATGAAGGTATGCTAGTAGCAACATAAGGAATTCTGGACAAAATGTCATGCAGTGAAAACATTGTAGGAGCCGAAAGGATCTAATAAACCAGCGCAGTTGGCCTGAATTCTGAAGTTGTCTCTACTTAACTGGGCTGCAGTGTACTTTAAGGACAGAATTGCTTTGTATTTTTATCATTTGAGGGTGGGTGGTTTAACTATAGAAAGAGGAGTGGGATCTAAAACTAGGAGAGGTTATGTTTTATTTCCCAATTCTGCCCTTGTGAGGAAGCTTATATTTGTTGACTTGCTCAAAATGACCCTTTTTCTTATTGTGCAGTTTGTTGATGGATATTTACTTGAACTCTTTACTCATCAAATTTAATATTTTATATTAATAACAGAATAATATTTAATTATATTTTTATATTACAGCATGATACTCTCAGTCAAATAAAGTATTTCTGCATTTTTGTATAATGGTTTTCTGTTGTGTTTCCATCTTGTAGATTTTTGAAGAGGATCAGTTTTTAATGCAGAAAAACCAGAAACAATGACATTCAGAAAAGGTATTTCCCCTTTAAATGATATTCTTTTTTAAAAAATGAAGATTAAAACATTCAAGCTATATTTATACATGATTATGCTATCCTTTTCTTTCTTGTGTTTCAGTAAACATTTTCATCCTAGTACTCGTTGTTGTCATATTTTTGCTAGTGCTGCATCACAATATACTTGGCCTCAGTGATCTCTTGAAAAGAGAATTATCAGGTATGCCTTTTCATCAAGGAACTCTGTGTTGGAGTAATATTGTTTATTTGATAGGAAACTAATCAGTCTGTAAAATTACCCATACAATCCTTTTCTCATATAAGAAATGCCTATTTTTGTGACATTTCTTTAGTCTAGTTTTGATTTCTTACTTTACTGAAAATCCTTACTTCACTAGATCCTGCTAGTTTTCTGCTGTTTTTTTTTTTACTATTTAATGTTTCTTATTAAATGCTAATAAGAAAAATACCTCAACTCATGACAAAGCTTACAGTTCCAGTGGGCTGCATGTTGCCCATCTTCCTATATTTGTACCCCTGGGCCAAATTTTCCACTGTATTACCAAAATCAAGCAATTTCCTTAGAAAAAGAAATTGCATGGGAGAACAAACACCTTGTTTTAAAGCTAATTTATCATCCTAGAAACCTCCAGTGCAGTCAGATTTAAAACAATGTTACCTCAAAATGTGGGTGACTCAGGGGTCCGCTTGCAATGCCTGTACCTCCATGTGACAGAGGGAAATTAATTAGCTCAAAATTAGGAGGCCTGCAAGAAGGAGCTAATTTAATGAGATCTTTCCACCAATGTTTATGGGGTCATGCAGGAAAGAATGAGCCAGAGATTCCAAAATAAGCTAAAAATGTGTTTTACTGAAAGATTCACACAAACATGCAAAAGATCCAAACATTCACACACTTGTACAAGAGATAACTGAATGATAAAGGGAGGAAAGTTGTGGATAGAGGAATCTTAGAGTTCAGGCAATAATTACCGATCCAGAAACAGCGATGTTCCCTAGGTCTGCACCCAAGGACAGTTCTTGTTCGGGAATTGGAGTGACAGTGTGGCATGGGTGCGAATGGCTCTTCCAGCTGAGTGGACAATGGGAGTTGCAACAAAGACAGTGGGGTCCAGATGGAGTTAATGGTCTTAGTGCTTAGGTGACAAAGAGGTAATGTCTGCCATAATAGTTCTGTATTGTGGAGAGGTTTGGGGGAAATTGCAGGGAAACCTCCAGGTGTGAGGGATCAGGGTTGAAACAGTAATTGTTTTGGTGGGGACTTCCCTTTTGACCATTATATGCTTGGAGTTGTTCCAGCTTCATCTCAAATCTCCCAAATAATCTGGTAGTCTACCTGACAGTGACGTCAGCTACACCTAGAGGAGGTGTTGGCTTACCTGCCTTGCAATCACACGTTTTCAATCAGTAATTTTCCTCTGCCCAGCTTGACCTTCCAGTCACCTTGGGTTTCATTTTATATCAATGCCAATTAATATACGTGGCAATTAAATAATATTTCACCAATTAAACCATTTCAGTCTTGGTGGGTGCACAGGGCTGTAACAACAAGGTATGTCTCTCCACCTTGTTTTAAACTAGAAGTAACTTGATTTTGCTGAAGACCACCTATTTAGGGTCTTTGGGAGAAACACCAGAATGCAGCCCCTATAGTTTTAAGGGAAATGCAGTCTTTGACTTGAAAAAGTGACCAATTCAGATTTAATGTATAGCTTTTATTGCAAGTTTGATTTTAATCATTATATACGTTTTAATGATCATCTTGTCTGTATTAACTTCATTCTCATCATTAATACATCACTAGGAAAAGATAAAGTGTCAAGTCTAAAGACTGTTAAGTAAGCCTTCTGGATCAATTGGAAAGATTAAAAAAAGTGTAATAATTATATTTGATGTGATCCAGCCAAAGTACTTTGATATCTTGTCAGTTTACACAGGAGACTGTTAAACGTACATTTACTTTTCTCACTGAAGCCAGCAAGACTTAAGATTGATAGACATTTGATGCCTCTTAATATCAGTTGTCAGGGAATAATAGTGGGCTTTCTATGGGCATTTCACTGGCTACTGTGTGAATAGAATGCTGGATTAAATAGGTCTTTAGTTTGGTTTAGCATGGTTTTTATGCTCTTATAATCATACCTCTAAAAATGTTCTTTTTATGTTCTTATAATCATGCCTGAGTTTGGAAGACCTGATGAGGGCTGTTGATAATAGAATGACGTGGGGATCTCTCATTCATAGGATCACCATAACTTGAAGTCAACTTTATAGCAATTATCAGCTTCCAACAAATATTGTCATTAAATGTTGTGCAATGTTATTTGTTACGCTGTGTTGTCTTATAGATTCAAGTCCGTTAGGATTCCAACCACTAGATTTTATACCTGAGGCTCCTCAAAGGTGGACAGAGGATCAAAATGACAAGGAAATTCCTGTGGTCATTACAGCATCTGATGATAGGCTTGGTGGTGTAATTGCAGCGATGAACAGTATTCAGCAAAATACAAAGTCCAGTGTAGCATTCCATATTGTCACTCTGAATGATACAGTAGACCACCTGAGGTAATGGTTCTTGAATTTTGTTGCTAATCAGTATGTTTCAATGCTGTATTCTCTTTGAGAAAAACAGTTGATCATGAAAGGTAACAAGGTTCATTACCTTGCTTAATTGTGGTTGTATGCACTGCTTGGCATGACTGGAATGTTAAAAAGACACAGTTAAGTACTTTTACAAATTCTGCTCACTGTTGTTGTATTGCAGAATCTGTCTTTGCAAGAAACTGGAAGTTAAATATTCTTCATCCACGGCTCATAAATATTTAACTGAAAAAATTTCATTTAATCTCTACTTTTGCATTAGCAATGAAAGCTGTTGCTACAGTATTAAAATGGAAGAGAAAATTCTCCTTTTTAAAATCAAATTTACTTATTATTTATAACAAATTTTTGTTCATTGTTTTTCATCCTTCCAGAACTCTCAACAATAGGTCCAACAACACAGATACAGTTAAAAAAAAAAAACAGATTATAAAGAAAAGGTCTCAGGAGGCCAGTTCTTAAAAACTAATGGGTTGTAGTGGATTGGACAGATTTGGCTCCCTCTTGGAAACTCTGGAAGGATGAAGGAAACTGCCCTTCCTTGGAAGGATTTTGAAAGCCGATGTACTGCAATAGTTGTATCTCATGTGCTTGCTTGTCAGCCTGGTCTGTTTGGATGATGAGACAGCAGGTCCTGTGCTAAATAGCTCAGCTTCTGGGCAGGCTCCTACAGAAAGAGGTGATCTTTTAGATATGTTGCTGAATACTCCAAACTGAAAATCTGATGTTTCAGGTGGTGTGCAGTCCCATCCAGTATGGGTTGTATTCCCAATCTCCGATGGATTTTTTGTTGACCAACAACAGTCCTTTATTGCATCCAGATGATTCAGGACTTTCATAGATTCCTTGACATCAGTTTCAGGAGAGAGATCTGGATATCATCAAGGTTTTGGTGACACCCAAGTCCAAATGACCTGCTCCAGTGACTTCATGTAAATGATAAAAAGGACAAGGGACAGTATTGAGCCCAGAGAATTTCATAAGCTAATGGCCATAAGGCTAGATAGCAGCCCAACAGCATCACTTTCTGGGAGTGTTCAGTGAATGGTATTGAAACCATTGCAAAACAGTGTCCCAAGTCTCGTATTGGCTAAACAGGCCAGAAAGCTGTCATGATCTTGAAGAATATAATGAATGATGTTGAATACTGCTGAAAAATTCCCAGAATTAACAGAGATGCACTCCTCTGGACAATGCACATCCAAGACTGTTTTTGTTCCAAAATTAGGCTTGAACCCAGATTAGAGTAGATCCAAGTGGTCAACTTTATCTAAGAAGATCTGGCATTGTGTTGTCATCACTCACTAAGACTAAGGGAAGATTGGAAAACTGACTCATAGTTATCTAGAGTGGTGAGATTCAGTGAATATTTCTTTAACAGGTCTTACAGGAGCTTCTTTGAGAGGAACTAAGATAAAACTGTTTTTGCTAAGCTCTGGTAGTCTTGTCTACTTTGCCAGCTGTTAATCAGCACTGAGATTTGGTGGAAAAGTTCAACATCAGTTCACTGCATACACATGCACACACACCTGCACACACAAACGCATCTTCTAACATTCACAGGAATAAAAGTGTCCTATTCTTAAAATATTTATTATTAATATTACAATAATATTCTTATTCTTATTATTTATTTATTTGACTTGCATACCATCTTTCTCTAAAGAATGGAGCACAAGACATCTTACAGTTCTGTAAAACAAATACAATTCAAACACTAAATGAATAAAAGTATAACAAAAAAAAGTAAAAAGAAAGAAAATGAAGCACCTACCTTGTTAGCACCCTGACAGCAAACAAGCGTAGTTAACCAAAGGTCTGCCAGAATAAAGAGTTATTTGCCTGCTGGTGAAAAAACAATGGAGAGGGAGCCAGCCTAGCTTTCCCCAGTAGAGGGTTCCAATAACTTGTTTGCATTGTTCTTTTCCCTGCATAGATCCTGGATTAGTAAAACTAGCTTGAAAAATGTGAAATACCGAATTTTAGATTTTGACCCTCACATACTAGATGGAAAAGTGAAAGTTGACTCAGAAATGCCAGACTCCATAAAACCTGTAAGTGCTATACTAATTCATCTTATTGTAAGCATATCAGGCTTGTAGATTGTTGACAATTTAAGAATAAATATATGCCTAAATATTAGGATATGGAAGAATCTGTCTCATAATTCCTGCTGTCATTAGAATTCTTGGTCTTATAGTATTCATCCAGTAGAGTCTGACTAGCTCTGATAATCAGTTAGAAATATTTGGAAATTCTACCAACAATGCAATTTTAATCAATTGTTTTACTTTATTTTTGTGGATGAATGTGGAAATATTATGAAGAAAGGTAATTTTTATTAGAAAGTGAATGCTTCTTCCTTTTCTTTCCTTTTTTTCATTTTGCTTGCAACTACCTAGTTAACGTTTGCAAGGTTCTATCTGCCTAACTGGGTCCCAAATGCAGAAAAGGCCATTTATTTGGATGATGATGTGATTGTGCAAGGTAAGGAAACGTTTCTTCTGCAAATACTTGAGACACAGAATTGTGTCTCTCTGTAGACAATCTTGCCTCTGAACAAATCTTGCCAAGAAAACCCCATGATAGGGTTTGCCTTAAGGTCAGTTGAAAATGATTTTAAGATTTACAACAACCAATGTTGTTATACAAATTATAAAACATGACTTGACTTTACCGTTCCAAGAGTGTTTCACTGGCTATGCATACAGATACAATCCTTTAGGACTTAGTAGTACAGCATTTTTCACAGAGTTGGAAGGAGAGAAATTTTTTTGCATTAAGTTTATTTTTTAAAATTGGTACAAGAGTTCGTTCTCTGTTTCATAAGCTGAAATGTAAAATTATGTGCACTAGTCCTACTTTGAGGTCTCGATAATGTTAATGACACTTAACCTGCACAAGAGACTAAGAGAAGGCTCCTTTAAAGTGTATATGGATTAACATCACTAACATTAAAGTAACATATTTCTAGTTGAAATAAGCATATAACTAACACTATTTATTTTTCCCAGCTACAGTGGAACTAGTGAGTTAAAAGGGCTTGTGGAATCAATACATAAGCCCCACTGGTTCTGTCTTTCTGCTCTAGTTGGGACTAATGATTAGATTTAGCATATAGGGTTGTTTTTTTTTGGCCCAGTTTCTATATTGTTTTTCACTGTTGTACATATATAAGAATGCAGCCACATTTTGAATCAAATGGAACTAGTGGGAAATGGCTGGGATTCAAAGAGCTACTTTTGCTGCAACCAGCATAAGTACATCAGATTTTTGATACACTTCTTTAAACTGTACATATCCATATCACATCATAAACTGCTTTAGAAATAGTCTTTCACTTCAGAAAGTTGTTTCAAGATAATTGTCCAGTGCCACCTAAGGCATATGGAAGTAGTTTTAGCATGACTTGTATTGTTAATTTTAGCAGCATTGATTTTGAATAGGATTAAATTCCTACATGTCCATTTGAGTACTGGGTAAGGTTGTACACAATCTCTCCTAAAAGAACACTGGCAGAATACAAGAAATTTATTAGGTTTGATTATCAGTTTTCTTTGCTTGGTTTACAATTTCAGATGATATCCTTGAACTTTACAACACTCCTCTGCAACCAGGACACGCAGCTGCATTCTCAGATGACTGTGACTCTACTTCAAATAAATTTGCAGTCCGGGGAGCCGGCAACCAGGTGCCAACAGTTGTAAAACACCATGAATCCTGCAGATGTCCATGTTACATCACGTGATATAGCTTCCACTTTTGTGGCTGCATTCTTAACCTTAAAAGTTTTACAGGAATGCTTTATGACTATGGTTTTGCAAAACATTGAATGAAGCTAAGCACTCATATTCCACTTGCATTTTAGACTTACTGAGACCTTAAATTTTGTTGGCATATTTTATAAACCCAATACATAAGCAGTTAGGAGTCTAGATAATTTTCTTGCAGTTGTAAAAGTTTCTGCTTCCCTACATGGAAAGGTTGCAGTGTTCAGCATACCTTTAACTATTAATTTTGACATCACGATCTGTTTCACCCAGCCTGAGGAGATCCACTTTTGCCCTACAGTCATTGGAAGCTATGCTTCAATCTCCTGTTCATCACAAGTAACAAGAGGTTTATTGTGTTGAGTAGGAAATTGTTCCCTTGCATACTGAACAGCAAAGAAGTGGGAAGCAAACTTAAACAAATGTAGCTTCCTAACTCTGTAGAACTTGCATGCTAGATAGGAGCTTTGATTTCTTCTTAGGCTTGGATCCAGGATCTCTCTTTTTGGCCCGAAGGGCTCCTCTCACAGGTGTTTCCACCTGATTTGCAAGGATTCAGCTGGCTCTACCAACCTTCAGCTTCAGAGTATGGTGTGAGGAGGAGTGTGATAGGGAAATATGTTTCTGCTTGTCCAGTTGCAGAGATCGAATCTGGATCCAGCCATTTGTGTTCAAATGGGCAATGAGGAACAAAGCCATAAACAATGTATTAGTTTAAAAGATGAGCTGCTTTTGTAATTATAATTCATTTTCACCGTATAGTTATCAAAGGTACCTTCAAAATAATAGTGTTTTGTTGTTCTAAAAAATGCGGCTCAACAGCACTACATTTGGGAGCATTAGGCTGAAGCTTTTTAGATTATGGGTTCTCTTTTCTTCTACTGATAAACTCTCTGGTTTTCTGTACAGGGAGGTGGCCATGGGACAAAGGCAGTCTTTTGACGATTGCTTGTCTGTGTTTGGAGTTGAATCTGAGCCCTAGCTTTTTTTCTTTTCAGTATAATTACATTGGATTTCTTGATTATAAAAAAGAGACTGTTCGGAAACTGTCCATGAAAGCAAGTACTTGTTCTTTCAATCCGGGTGTCTTTGTTGCAAATCTAACTGAATGGAAACTACAGAACATCACCAAGCAGTTGGAGAAATGGATGGTACTTAATGTTGTGTGAGTATGTCCAGATGGTACTCTGATATGTAGGGACTGAGACTGATAGGGAATTTTGTAGGTGTGGCCAGAATGATAAATGGACCAAAATATTGTAACATTCTGCTGTGCTGCTGCTAGCACTTCAGTTATTCTCTTTTGCTTTTATTAGGACTAAATATAACTTGAATGGCAATAGGTATAAAACAATTAGTGTTTCTGTGGCTCTGAAGATCCCAAAAAGTGTTTTGTTTTGCTCCCAAATGCCCTCTAGGAGGAATGGGGAAACTTTGACATGTTCCCCCCCAACTGACCATTTTAGACTCAAAAGACACCTTTTTTGAAGGTGAAGTGAACTGGCCATACTTAACAAAATTGCCCTCCCTCAACCCCTGTGGGCACTGGATGGAATTTTTTCAATTTTGTTTTGCAAGGAGAAATGTGGCACTTTATGTCTCTTCCAGGGTTGTGCTGCCCCTTAATCCTTGACAGTCGCCCATCCCGATATAAGAGCTTTTCCCTTATATAATCAGTTCAATTGATCCCCCCTGCTTTTACCTACATTATTTACTTATTTTAATGAATAATGTTGACATTCAAAGAAAAACAAAAAGGTTATTCCCTGATCTAGACTTGTACTAAAATCAGTGTTGACTCTGCCATTCCACCCACTGTTGTTGTTAATGGCCACCAAGTTGACTTCAACTTATGATGACCCCATGAATGAGAGACTTCCACATCCCTGTCATCAACCACGCTGCTCAGGTCTTGCAGATTCAGGGATATATCTTCCTTGATCGAGTCTATCCGTCTGTAATGTTGTCTTCCTCTTTTCCTACTGCCTTCTACCTTACCAAGCATTACTGTCTTTTCTATTGAGTCATGCCTTTTCAGGATATGGGCAAAGTACAAGAGCCTTCTCTTGGTTTTTAGGGAGAGTTCTACCCATATCTCATCTTAATTCTCAACTGACACTGTGAATCAGCTTCATGTTCCCTAGTCTTCATCGATGCATATGCAGTGCCATGCAGCCACTCCCTGGGCACCCATTCAAAGGAGGTAGTTTTCACTCATACATATTTCTGTGTGAAGGCTTTCACATGATTGTAATCCCATTAAAGTGGGTTTCAGTTTACATCAAAGTTTCCACATGCAAAGGCTTTCCACCAGCAAATGATCACAATGAATATGTGTATGCCTGGTAGAAAGACTAGACAACATTGGGGAAGGGCTATTTGTTGCACATTCATGTAAATACTATTTTTCTGATTTATAGCCAAGGAATCTCTACTTGTTATGTAATGCCTGACTCTTTTGGCAATAAGAGGTATTAAAAATAGTTGTACAACCATTCTGTTGATTCATAGAATAAACTGTCAGAAACAGAGGTTCCTTCCCAACGATAGGTAACTCTTTAATTATCTATATTAAAAGTTTAGATACTGTTTTCAGCTGGTTCATTTTTTTTTTTATGTCTGACTAGAGAGGAGATATACAGTAGGACTCTGGCAGGCAGTATCACTACGCCCCCTCTGCTCATTGTATTTTACAAACGACATTCAAATATTGATCCTATGTGGAACGTGCGCCATCTTGGTAAGTATGGGGGTGGGAAATAACTTGACATTAATTGTACCTTCGTGAAAGATTTAAACTTGTATAATTTACATGAAAATGGTTGAAACTATAGGTTTATTTTCTCTTTTCCCACCACTTTTGAGAGATCCTGTAATAAAGCAGTTCACTTACCTCCTGGGTGGAAGTCTTTCTGATCTCTCTCTCTCTATAAAATGGCATGCTTGGAACAATGATTGCTTCAGTTCTGTGCAGACAGAGCAGGACTTCCAGCTATACCTCAGTTATGAGCATCCAAGACTGCATGCTGAGACTTCTTACCTGTCTAATTATCAGTAGGTACAGGGCATGGGACAGGAAAACTATTCTAATGATAAATCAGACTATTCAATTTGTTGAAAATGTTTGCTGAGTTCAAACTGGATTCAGCTATGAATACTGACCATATGATTTTTCAAATAACTCTACTGAGCTTTTGATAAAAGGCAGGATAGCAATCTGAAATTACTTGATGTTTGTTTTTCAATTCAAAGGTTCAAGTGCAGGCAAAAGATACTCACCACAGTTTGTGAAAGCTGCCAAACTACTCCATTGGAATGGGCATTTCAAACCTTGGGGAAGGACAGCATCCTATGCAGATGTCTGGGAAAAATGGTATATTCCTGATCCTAGTGGCAAATTCAGCTTAATTCGGAGGCACACTGGTATCTACGAGGCAAAATAGAATGGATTTCAACACTTGTGTATTACCTCAGGAAACATAAAGAGACTGCAGAGTGAAAACAGTGAGGCTAAAAACTTTACATGAAGCGGCATGGTTAAAGAGGAGATACCCTCACTTTTTCCAATAATAAGATGAAAACACTCATAAACTAGTATTTTGAACTAAGTGGTCATTCAAGAATGATCTTCTAGAGCTGAAACACGTTACAAAATATGTTACAAAACTTCACGCAGGATTGCACCAGGTGGGTGACTGCTGCATAACTTGCAACTTTTTCTATTAAAGAGATGCCACCCCTTTTCCCTGTTGTTTAACCTGTGAATATAAGTTTTTATGTTACATCTTTTTCTACTGCTGGAAGATTTATTCCAGTTCTTAGTGGTGGATTTATTCTGTATCTTCTAAAAGCTAGCTATTAGGTAAAATGTTTCTTTTAAAGAAAATATCCAACACTAAAGGAAGGAATTTTGTAAAAAATATGCAGGAAACCACTCACAAATTTGCTGAATTCAATTCTTACATGACACTTGTTCTGTGAATGGTAATTTATATTTCATAAGATGTCATTCTCTTTATTTTTTCCTTTATTAAAACATTTCTACCCCACTTATATCAAGAATATCTCAGGTCAGCTTACAAGTCAGATGAAAACAAACAGATTAAACCAGTTTAAAACAAAAATATAAACTAAATCTATTTTAAATAAAATTAACAAGTTAACATAGATTTAAAAGTTCACAACAGTTTAAAACTATGTACATTAGAATTTTAGAGAAATCAGTGAGATTCAAAGGCTTTGATGAATAGCTAAGTTTTTACTTGGGACCTAAATGGAATAATTGTTGGTACTAGTCAGCCTCTGAGGGGTAGGCATTCTGCAGTTGGGGTGCCATAGCTGAGAAACCTGTCTCCCATGTCTCCACACACTGTATGGAATTACTGTGGCCTGGTTATCTGTGTTCAAGAAATGCCTTACCTGGTGCACGAATCAAAGCTGGTATCAAACACTGTTAGCCACAGAGTCCCTTTGGAGTTCCAGTGTCTAAGATGGATCTAAGACGGCTGGATCTCAGCTATGCACCTGCTCCCTGGGGGGAGCGCAACCTCATCCAGAACAGACTGCTTATTCAGTTCCTGGACCCAAGAACCACAAATACACAAAGCCCCAGTTTTATTCAGATTCAGCATCAGTTACTGCCCCTCATCCAGTTAATTGCAGCATCCAGGTTCTGGCCCAATACGTGCAAAGCCCCATCTAAATCCAATTACAAAAAGGAGTAGAGCTGAGTGTCATCAATGTACTGCTGACAACTAACTCCACAGCCCCTAGTGAGCCTACCTAGTGGTTTCATATGATGTTGAAGAACATGGGGAATATGATGAAACCCTATGGCACTCTACAGTTTAATAGCCATGGGGCAGAACAGGAATCCCCCAATGCTATTTTGGAACCAGACCTATGGATAGAAGAGGATCCACTGTAAAAGAGTGCTTCCTCTCCCCCAGAGGTGTTTCAATAAGCTATCATGACCAGTGGTGTAAAAAAGTGCTGAGGCATGCAGGAATATCAATAGGATAGCACTCCCCTGCCTTTCCCCAAGATCAGCTAAATGCCTGGTCTGAAACCAGACTAAAATGGTAGTTTTCTCTAAGAACACGTGAAGTTGCCCAGCCAGCGCACAGTCAAGCATGTTGCCCAGAAAAGAGAGAAAGATAGTATACAGAAGAAGTGTGTCATTGTCGGTTGGCTGGATCTCTTGGCAGTTTTTAAACAATGAACCATGGTATTATTCAGGGTTGCCTTGCTGGGATGGGACTTGTGGGTACAATTTTACGGTGATTCTATTCCTTGAGAGGCAAAACCAAGAAGGTGGTGCTAGAGGACTCCTGCTCAACCCATTGGCCTGTGGGGGGTCCATCAGGCTCAGTTCTATCCTCATCTATTTAACATATACATGAAACCTCAGGGAGAGGTTGTCCAGAGTTTTTGGGTTTAGTGCCATCAGTATGCAGATGACACCCAACTATATTATTCCTTTCCACCACAAGCCAAGGAAGCTGTTTTGGCCTTAACCAATGCCTGTCACCAGTGATGGCCTGGAGGAAGGCAACCAATTCAAACTATCAGACAAGACAAAATGTTGTCCTGGTCAGTCAAAAAGCAGATCAGGGAACAGGGATTCAGCTTGTAGCGGATGGGGTTATTTGTTGTTGTTAACTGACATCAGGTCAGCCTCGACCTATAGCAACACTCTCTCATCCACAGATGAGAGCTCTCCAAGCCACTCTTTATCATCAGCATCTCTGCTCAAGTCTTGCAGATTCAGGGACATTTCTTCCTTAAGTCTATCCATCCGTAATGAGGTCTTCCACTTTTCCTACTGCCTTTTACATTGTCAAGCATTATTGTCTTTTCTAGTGAGTCATGTTTTCTCACAATATGGCCAAAGTATAACAGCCTCAGTTTAGTCATCTTGGCTTCTAGGGATTGTTCAGGCTTGATTTGCTTCAGGACCCATTCATTTGTCTTTTTAGCGCTCCAGGGTATCTGTAGAATTCTCCTCCAGCATTACATGTCAGATGAGTTGATTTTCTTCCTATCAGCTTTCTTCACTGTCCAGCTTTCACACCCGTACACAGAAATGGAAATTATGATGGCATGAACAATCCTAACTTTATTGTTCAACAATACATTATGACACTTCAGAATCTTTAGTTCTTTCATAGCTGCCTTTCCAAGTTCTAGTTCTCTTCTGATTTCTTGACTACAGTCTCCATTCTGATTAATGACTAAGCCAAGATATGGAAAATTTTTGAACAGTTTCAATGTCTTCATTGTCTCCTTTAAGGTTCTGTAAATCATTCGTTGTCATTATTTTTGTTTTCTCAATGTTCAGCTGTAAACCTGTCTGTGCACTTTCTGCCTTGACTTTCATTAGTAATCATTTCAAATCTTTGCTGTTTTCTGCCAATCATATGGTGTTATCTGCATATCTTAAATTGTTGATGTTCCTTCTTTTAATTTTCATGCTTCTTTCTTCTGAGTCTAATCCTATTTTATGTATGGTATGTTCAGCATACAAGTTAAAACAGATAGGGTGATATAACACACCCTTGCCTGATCTCCTTGCCCATTGAAAACCATTTTGTTTCTCCATATTCAGTTCTAAGAGTAGCCTCTTGTCCTGCGAACAGGTTACGCATCAAGACAATTACATGTTGTGGCACATTCATTTCTTTAAGAGTAATTTATAGCTTCTTGTGATCTGCACAGTTGAAGACTTTGCTATAATCTATAAAGCACAGGGTGATTTTCTTTTGAAACTCATTGGTGCACTCCCTTATCCAACATATACTCAGCTTGAAAACAGTTCTGCAGCTTGGGTGTGCTTCTGGATCCAACTCTGAACCTGGAAGCTCAGGTTTCAGAGGCTACAAGGGGTAAATTTCCACAGTTATGGCTTGTGCACCCAGTGGCAGAGCTTGGAGTGTGTGAAGGGGGGGTGGGAGGGGGTGGGGTTACAGTGTGAGGGGCGTGACTGTGGTGTGTGGAGGCATGGCCAGGGTGTGTGGAGGCGTAGCTATGGGCTGGGACACCCCAGAAACATTGCTGCCTGGGGCAAATCGCCTCTCTGCCCCCACGTCCCTACATGACTGTGTGTGCCAGCAGCACCCATTCCTCAACATGTCAGATCTGCCCATGGTGACATATGCTTTAGTTACATCCTGGTTCAACAACTGTAATTTGCTGTACATGGGGCTACCTTTGAATAATGTTCTGAAATATCAATTGATCAAAAGAGCTGCAAGC
This sequence comes from Ctenosaura bakeri, assembly GCA_948474755.1. Lineage (NCBI taxonomy): Eukaryota > Metazoa > Chordata > Lepidosauria > Squamata > Iguanidae > Ctenosaura > Ctenosaura bakeri. Next base: position 554,608 of record CAOLHI010000251.1, on the reverse strand, counting down.
AGATTGCTTAATGGGCTAGCTGCAGGAAACACACAGCTCCCTTGTCACAACAGCTATTGGCTGGTCCATTTCTAGGTACAACTGAAAGTGCTGGTTTTGACCTATAAAGCCCGATATGGCTCCAGTCCAGGTTATTTGAATGATTGTATTCTACCTTATGAACCAGCTCATGCTTTGAGATCTCCTGGTGGGAATATGAGAGAGGACCTCCTTGGTACTGCCCTCAAACTCTGGAACTCTCTTCCCAGAGAAGTTAGACTAGCATTGTCCCTACTCTCTTTTCACTGACAAGATTTTACTGTTCTGACTGATTGTATGATGCCCATCTCACCTAAAAAATGCACTGGAGCTTGCTAATTGGTGTGTGTGTGTGTGTGTGAGAGAGAGAGAGAATGTTTTAATCTTTTTTTTTTTGTCTAATTTGTTTCAACTTTTGTATCTCGTGGATTTTTCCAATATGTTTATTTTGTTGTAAGCTGCTTTGAGTGGGAACAAGACAGAATAGAGATAACAGTAACAATAACAATATAATTCTCATATACATCTGGGTCAAGGGAAGCCCTTTTTAGATGTACCACAGCCTCCTTCAATGCACCGAGCACTCCCCACTGACAGAGTGAAGTGTTTACCATCCCCCTAGACACGCCTAGTCAGTCCTACTCTGCTTCACCTTCAAGGCAAGGGTCAAGCTTACATGTTGTGGAATGGACCAGTTCAACCATCTTGTCTACATCATCAGGCCACAATAACTGATATTGATCCTAGAAAATCTGGGCATGTCCCTAGACTCTGTGATGATTATTGTGTCAAGTTCTGAGTGAATGCGAGCAACTTTCTCCTCAAAGTACCTGGCAAATTTTTTCACAGCAGGTAGCTGTGGGTTGCACTTATGATCTCTCTGGGTAGGTAAGGACACAGTCCAGATAGTGTAATTTATTTATTTTTTTGCTTTGCCTCACTGCTGCACAATGACGAGACTGTGCTGATTTCCAATCACATTTGCTCTGAGACCTATGCCACCTGCACTCTACTGTCATCCAGCCTATCTTACTGCCTGTTGGTCTTCTGTACACCAAAATAAATTTGGATTCAGTAGCACAGGATTCGGCACTTAGGTTCAACTGTATCAAAAGCCCTTTCCAACTCACCATTCCCTAGTAAGACCAATGCCTTGATCAAATTGCCAGCCCTGTCAGCTGGGAATCCCCCCCCCCGAGTATTCAAAAATCTGATTCCTTAAGTCTCTGGGAGCAGACCATCTATCCGAACAGCCCTTCTACTCCTACAGGAAAGATCTACCACCAACCAAACTTCATCAGGAAATGAACTTACCATGACAGTGAGGTTGAAATCTCCCCCAAGACCAGATCAAGGTTATGTCTTGCTTCATGCTTGGACCAAGAATATAGTGAGATAGCTCAGGGATGTCATGGTAGCCAAGAAATACAAGACAGCCTCAATTGTATGCTGAAGTCCCCCCCAGACCTCAGTCCTGGGGTTTTCCAACACAGCCACCTGAGCAAAATTAAGACCATTGGGCATCAGCCTGGGCAGCACAACAGCAACATCCTTATTTTTTTGCTCAATACAAGGAACAAGCCCTCAATGCCAGTGCCTGGGTGGATGGGTCTCCTCATGAGGAAGATGGAATTCTTAAGAAGACAATTCCTGCTCCTACCCAGCTCTCCAACCTAGGTTAGTGTTGTCATGTATCTGGGCAAGCAAAGCTGGAAGAGATCAGCTCTCTCAAGCCCATCTACCTGTCTCCACACTACACATTAGCCCCTTCATCCACAACCAAGTTATGGATATTAGTGTTATTGTATTATGGACTCACCAGCACTAATGTTTCAGGGGACAGACTACTTTTGACCTACTGCACCTTTACTAAAATCTTTTAATTTCTGCATTGTTTTTTTATAGGTAGTTCTCATTTCTAGCCTGGAGTAGTTTTTAAAAAAGGACCAAAGGAGCCAGCTCATGCAAACTGTTAAGTCTGCTCTTAAGGCTGCAATATTATGCATGCCTACTAGGAAATAAGACTCACTAAATTCAGTGAGATTTGCTTCCAAGTATGCCTACAAAGGGCTTCAATATACAAGTATACAGTTTTAAGACTATCCATCTTCTAATCACTATTTTTGTAAAGGCTCAGATTTGGTTCACCATCAAACTTACATGCTTTTCAAATGATTTGTAATTTCACACCTGATTTATGGACAGGTTAAATGATCAAATCTTGCTGTTTTTCCAAGACAGTTTTAAGAATGACAAATGAGACCTTAAAATGAGTTTTGTTCAGCAAAGGTAGCTTGCTGAAACCCAAGCCTGGCCATTTTCTTCTACAGGGTTTTGGTTCTAATGGGAAAAGGTATTCTCTGGAAGTACTGAAGGACCAGGTTTAGTAGGCTGAGTTTGGTCTGTTTGTGCCATCTCAATACTGAATAAGCAGATCCCTCTAAACAGTAATAAAAACATAATGAGTTGCATGCACTTCCTTTTCATGTACTATGGGATCACCACATCTTTCATTCTGCTAGTGGAACTTTCCAACTGGATTACATGCCTGCCACATACAGAGCCTTTCTTCCATAAGGTTTTATGCTGGATTAAAACCAGGGATGAGCAACTTGTGACCCTCTAGAAGTGGTTAGATTGTAACTCCCACCAGCTGTAGACAGGCATAGCTCCATGTTGCCAACCGTTATGTGTATTTTTTTAAGTTTAGAAAAGCTTCAAAATATCATCTTTAGTGCCAAATACATGCTCCCACCCAGGCATAGGAACATCACAGCTCACACTTTGAACTGTTACCTCAATCATGGTTGTTATTCGGGGGGGGGACTACAAGTCTTATCAGTAGCAGGCAACAAAGCCAATGGTGAGAAACACTGGGAGTATGAGTCCAGCAACATCAGAAGCGCTGCATGAATTCATTCTAAAGATCCTTTGGAAGAAAACTACTACTCGTAAATTACTCTTTATTTTTACAGAACAAGTGCAGATAAAAGACAATACCTTTTTTTTCAATACAATTTACAGCACTCAAAAGTGATTTGTAGCTCTTCTGTGTTCATCACTATATACAATATTTACATGCACTGATTCCCCTTTGTAGGAATATAAAGTCTCCAAGGAGTCCTTATTTAGGTCCCAGAAAGCTACAGAGCACTCAGAAACTTGATATTCTTTTTATATATAATCTGTATTGAAATCATATGCATCATCCAGGTCTGTAGTCTTATCGATGTCAACTTGCTTACCTTGAAAAGAAAAGAAAAGAAAATTTAAGAAGATAGAATTAATCTGTTGAAATCATTTCCATTTTATTTATATCCTGCCTTTCTTCTTAAATAGGATCGAAGGGACTTACATCCAAAAACAGGGTACAGCTAAAAAATTATTTATACAAAAGTTAAAAAAACAAATCTTTTTACCAGAATTGTTATTTAAGTTAAAACAATGTAAAACACAAAATATAGTTAAAAATTAAAAATAAAACCCCATTAAAAACTCTTTCCTCCATCCATGATATCTCTATTTAATAAGCACCTGTAGGTAATACTCCCAAGTTTCCATTCTTTGTTTCCAGCTCTTCAGTGGTGGTTTTGCCACTCATTACTTCATTACTTTCCTTTAAAAAAAAAAGATAGAAAGTAAGTTCAAGATGCCAACATGGTGGTGCTGTTGTACAGATGGGGGGAAGAGGCAAGTGTATTTCCTTTCTTTCCAACAATTGATATGCTTGTTTAGCAGTGCATAAATAACCCACAATACAGTTCAAAATTATCACATATACTCATGCATGAGTCAACTTCATGGATAAGTCAACAGCAGGTTCTGGGGCCAAAATTACAGATTTGGAAATGACCCATGGGAAAGTCAAGGGTAAAACTTTTCAGAACTCATTTTGCAAAGGTAATGGAAGTAATATATGCAGACAAAGTGGCTTCTGCCACTATAGCAGTTAAGATACACTACTAACTTTTTTCCAGCCCAGGCCAGAAGTGGCACTGCAAGGGGACAGTAGAGGGATTGATGCTTCTTTTAAGTTCTCCTGGGACAGATTAATCCAGCAGTGAGAAGGAGATAAAAGACTGAGCAGTCTGAGGAGCCAGTGGGAGCAGAGGAGGTGAGAGGGAGAGACAGACAGACAGAAGAGGAAACTGATGAGTCCTTTAATGCGGAATTGGGAGATAAGTTCTTCTTATTGCTTCTAAGCTGGCATGTAGCAATGAAGACTTGCCTGAGGAGGCAAAGTGGAGCTACCTGCCACCCCTGCCATTTTCCCACCCAGGCCAGAAGTGGGATTGGGCTTTTTTTCAGGTTTCCCTGGGATGGGTTAAGGCAAGAGTGTAGTCTGTCTGGGGAGAGCCTAAAAGAAGCACCCCCCCCAGCTCTCTCCACTAAAGTGGGGAAGTGTCAAAGAACTGGTGCTGTCATTTTTTTTAAAAAAGCAGTCATTATAAAATGCTAACAGCAGTGCCGTGTTGGACAGAAGTATATACTGACTTGTGTATAAGTCAGCCCAGGTTTTTTGGCACAACTTTTCTGAATTATACATGAGTATATTGTTGTTGTGTGCCTTCAAGTTGTTTTCAACTTCAATGGCAACTCTAAGGGGCTTTCTGAGGGCTGAAAGTGAATGACATGCCCAAGGTAACACAGTGAATTTCCATGCCTGAGCAGGGACTCAAACCCTAGTCCAACACTCTTGACCACTACACCATGCTGACTCTCACACGTATGGTACCTCTATTTTGCAGAAAATAATGAATGATGTGATTGTCATCTTAGTACAAATCTACAGAGGTCCAAAATGCCTCCTTTTTTTCTTCTATGCTGAGAATCTACGAAATATGTTAAGACCACTGACTTGGTTGAACTCCTAGTTTCTTGCAGTTCATTGATTTACCTCCTCAATATCGCTTTCTCTTTCACCCCCCTCATCTTCTCCTTCAGTGAAGTCCTCATCTTCAGCTTCACTTTCTTCTGCGTTCTCTATTTCCAATACTTCTTCTGGCAGTTCTTGATCTTCTGTTACGCCATTCGTGAAGCCAGGAGACTGAAAAGCAATACTGCTTGCTGGACTTGGACATTTGATAGCTGTAGGAAAAGTGTAATGAGCAGATTAAGCAATGGGCAGCAATTTCTAAAGTTCTTTTCCAAGGAAAAGCAGTTTGCAGGACTGCCTGGATAAAGCAAATAGTTCCATATTTAAAGTAAACAGCATGACAGGAATCATTAAGATGGTCAATTTGTTTGCTAGCTTTTCTTGACAAAAATAAAAAAATCCTACATTTATAAAGCATTAATTATAAAATTGCTTTGATAAAACTTCTTTTGCGCCAGGGGAAATGTTCAGGAACTCCTGTGCGTAGCTTTGCTTGGAGTGCTCCTAAGCAGAAAAAGATTTGAGATTACAGCCTTCATCAAGTTCACACTCCCTCAACAGCTCCTAGCATCAGCTCTCCCATTGTTCAAGGCTTTCCCTAATATGCAGGAATAGATTTGGGGGGCACATAGATAGAGGAAATAGATTAAAATCTCCTTCACTATTCTGCCAGCAAAAATCAGAATACCAATTGACCAAGAGTGTTCTGTCCAAAGCAAATACAAGATCTAAGCCTCTGTCTGTCCATCATACCCAGGAATATTTAATAACAGTACTGTGTTTTTACAACTTGATTAATTATAAAGCTCAGAGCAGAATTAGACACAAAGGCTCTAGGCAAAGATTTTCAAAGACCACCATTACAAACCTGTAAAGTAGAAGCCCATACATGACTTTTCAACCACAAGTGCAAGAAGAATGGTGCTGAGCCTTTCCTTCCCAATCAAACTCAGACTGAAGAAATAGGTCCAGCTAGAACCAAAGGGTGTTGCAACCCAACACCAGTGGAGGGCCCAGCTCATCTTACACTGAAGAGTTATGTATAGGAGCTTTACCTTTTATGGTGATTGTGTTATCTTCTTCCAATCCATTAATGTTAAAATCTTGCTGTGCTGCTACTACAATTTCCTTGGAAAGGTGAGGTGGCAGATTCCATGTTGCAGGGGGTCGTGAATGGTAACTAACTCTGGCTCTAAAAAGAAATGAGTATTACTTACAGTACTTAAATCTCAAGAGCCTCATTCTCAAATGAGAACTCAAAAAAATCATAATTCAGATATATTTTAACATGACTCGTCTTCTTGTCTTTGGGCTTGTCAATATTAACTATATGCACTTTTAGGACTGCACAGTGGTGGTGAGATAGCTTTTATCTCCAATATTAGTTATTTAAAACAAATTTTCTAAATATCTCTTCTAAGGTGTTGACACGAACACTTTTTAAGTATCACATAATTCAAATTTTCCTTTAAAGCTACATTTTACAGAATTCAAAAGACTATGAAATCCATACCATAGCTTGCAAACTATGTCATCCCTAAGGCGGCAACACTGCACCAGCAGAACCTTCACACTGTCTTTTGAATTCTTAAATGTGGCACACAATCTGCTAAACATGTCAGTCTTTTGGCATTTTTCACAGGCTGATGACAAGTTTCCACATTATCTTTGCATCTCCCGTCAAAAGAATGGCAGATGCTGAATTTGAGGGCTAGCATGGTACAGGGGTCTGAGTGTTGGACTACAACACTGGAGACCAGAGTTCAGTTCCCCACTCAGTCATAGAAACCCACTGGGTGACCCTGGGTTGTCACCCACTCTCAGCCCTCAGAAAACTGCATGACAGGTTTGCCTTAGGGTCATCACAAGCTGGAAACAACTTGAAGGGACACAACCACCCGTGATGTGTTTAATGCTATTTCCTAATACTCTCAGTGTAACCACTTATGAAAGTCAGCTTGTGCTTTTTATCAAATGGACAAATAGGGTGTAAATTGTAATTTATACTCTCCTCTTAGGTAGAACTAGTTTTTGGTGGAACAGTTACCCTGGCATGTGTCTCCTGGAGGCATACCAACTAACAGCCTGTGGGAATCTTATTTATGATTAACATTTTAAAAGCACACAAGTACTCTCTCTTTTTTCAGAAGCAGGTTTAAATGGCAAAAGCAATTCCCTCTCCTTTGTGAATGTGTGGGAGTGGTTTCCTCACAGATATGGCTAGAAATGTTTAGGAAAAGCTAGTCTACTTTGTACAGAGAATCTAAGCTATTGTGTTGCTGTTGAGTATTTGCTTTGTTGACTGCTATTCCTCTGCAGCCACCCTACTCATTTTTTTTTCACTGTAATGTGGGAGGACATGTAGGAAAGCACCATCTTCACAGGTACATTTGGTGGGAACATGGGAGAGGGACTTCTCAATGGCTGCTCCCAGGCTCTGGAACTACCCCCCCAAAGAAGTCAGACTCACACCGTCTCTACTTTCTTTTCCATAATCAGGCAAAGACATTTTTATTTTGACAGGTGTTCAATGTGTGATTATGGCCAGGTAAAAGGTACTGGCTCTGGTTAATTGTGCAGAATGTGTGAATGTTTAAGCTTTAATTATATATTTTAACTTTGTTTTAATTCTTATTTGATTTTTTTAACATTTATATTCTGCGATTAGCTGTTTTTTAAAAAATTATTGTAAACTGCTTTGAGTCCTTACCAGGAAAAAAAAGGGTATAAAGATGATAATAACAATAACAACCATTATGATGATGGCAGATTTCAATGGCCTTGTTGAACTTATCACTAAGCTACCTTTTCAAGAGGAAGTTTGGATGAAAAGAAAAACCATTTATAATTAGAAAGAGGCAGAGCAGACTCTACAGAGGAACCTTTACATGCAAAAGTACAGAGCTATCTAGAAGTTAGAATCCTATGTATCTCACTTAAATAGGACTAAATCCTCTGAATGTAAAATGACTTCCATTCTCCAAGCAAAAATCAAATGGACAAAACAAGCAATGTTGATTTAACTATGCTGGAACTCTCGCACTTTCAGATATTGGCACTGTGGAATGAGAATGTGTTTCGTTTCAGCTTTTCCACAGCACTAATAACCCACTATGTAGGATGCTAGTGGGATTGTGCTGTAGGGCTCACTTGCAGGGCGGGGAGAAAGACGCAAGAAGAGTACATTAATTTGCCCATGTTTTGAGTTAACATGGGAGAAGAGGAGATCTCCAGTCTGAATATCCTCTGTTCTGGGGTTGTATCTCCAAACAACATTTCACTTTGTTTCTTTGTAATCTATCAAGTGTTTCACATTTTAAAAGCCTTTTAGAAATCATGTAAAGTCACTTAATATAAGGCAGCTTCATATGATTACTGAAAGGTATCACTGAGATCTACTATGTATTGATGAATTATATCCACTCATTCATTTTACATACATAAAATTACATGCTACCAATGTGCCTCCTTGTTTTATAAAACAGCTGCCTAATACTGTTGATATGGCTCTTTCAACACAGTTCTTAGCAGCAAAGCAGTCTATTTCAATCCAAGCAAATAATAAACAAGTATTTACCCTGTCCAATCAGAGAGAAATAATTCAGCTGCGCCCTCTGTGTCAGCAAGACCCCCCTTTTTCAGCATTCCTCTCTTACGAGCAAGTAGAGTTAAAAACTCCAAAGTGTTTCTGTAATCTGGCATATTGTAGTGTAGCATTATCTGAGGGGAAAAAAAGACCAAATCCTCAAGCAAGCGTATCAGATTCTCAGACATCCTGATAAATGAATCAGTTCTTCCCTAGTTCAGGGCATTTTACAGAAAGAAAAGCATACTTTTGCCCCAGTTTCTATATCTGGGGTTATTACTATTCTGCCATGACAGAAATTAGAGCTGGATCAGAAATCCTTTGGAAGCACCATTAAGCACAGAGCAAGATCAGAGTTGGATCTGATGTCTTCACTGTAACAGTAAGACATGACAAAAATCCTCATTTCTCACTTTGCTAATATGGTAACAAGCACAAATTTATTCAGTTTAATGATGACAGATGCTGCATTTTGCCTGAGCAGCTTAAAGACAGATATCAGTCCCACAGTTGGGGATGGCCACAGCATTTTATTTGGGCCCCAGGCCAGCTAGAAAGCAACATTTAACAGATAACAGGCCAAAAAAGTATTAGGTAACTACAAAACAGCTTTTTACCTGCTGTTTGCTGCAGTGCTTCAGAATGGCATCTATGGAATTAACTAAATTTTCGCCATCAAAGTCCATGGTACTTCTCAGTGCCAGAGAAAGAGCAGAGTTGGAAGGTGCTGCAATAACACATGGACTATCTAACATCTTGATATTTTTGTCGATGTGAACTATTTGCATAGACCTTCAAGAAAATACACAGACATCATGAAAAGCAGGAGTACAGAAACCAGTCCTCACAAAGCACTTATTTGATCAAAAAGCAAACCATGAGGAAACAAGACGTCCAGGTTGACTAAGTGGAGAAACTCCAGAAAGCCAACAGCAGGACTATTGTAAACAGCATAAATCTGTTAATACTGCTAAGTGTCATATTGAGATATGTGAGCTGTATTGTCTTGCATGTTACTGATGTTCTCTTGATTTCTTCTATAAATGAGAGGCCTAGTACACTTAAATCTACATTTCACAACTAGTAGTGTATCTTCTTTGACATCATTCAACCTGAGGGATATCATTCCTTCAATTTTTTTTTAAAAAGAAGATTATTTTCAATATCTTCATTAGCAATACAAACTGGATATGCAGCGGAAAAAAATCATCTTGAATATTACAGTTCCTATAAAACAACTTCACAGTATATCTCCCTAATGTGATCATTCTTTCTGCTGCTGAAATGCATCAACTGTGTCTAAATACAAGTACTAAATAAACCAGCAGTTAGGTGACTGTACAAGCTTTAAAGAAGGGAAAAAGCAAATCTTTAAACATATTGCACCACAAAAACAAACTAACTTAGTAAGGCCTCTCTCTAGTCCCACGTTGCAGGCACGGACTTCTTTCAGGCTATTGATTATACTACTTTTCCCTACATTAGGGAAACCTGTGACACAAAAGAATAAAGATGCATTAGTTAAACTTATATATAAATATCTTTAGAGGAATATTCTGCACAGGAAAATTTTTAAGAAAATTTCTCTCCTAAGTTCCAAATCACATCTGTGAGCAGGAATGATACCTTCAAGTTATCCTACATTCCAAGAATTCAGTCTCTTTTCTTTCTCTGCCCTTGCAATATTATCATGAGGATGGAAAGCAGTCAGCATAAGTAATATCTGTACGTACAGTGCTACCTTACAATTTTTTGGCAATTTGTCCAAAAATATTTTAATACTTTTTTTATATTAGATCTACTTAAAAAAAAAACTGTCCACAAAGTGAGATCAGAGTTGGATCTGAAGTCTTCACAATAACAGTAAGACAAAAGAAATGTATCCTCATTTCTCACTCCAGCAACACATACATCACTTACACCTACAGGATCCAGGTGTCTGAGGCTGATGCGGAGACTCTTCTATCAGCCCATTCCCCTAGCAGTCTTATGAAATCTTAAACTGAGGTGGGGGCTTTTAGATCAAACAAGGAGCTGCTAATATCACACGACACTATGCTGCTGCTGAAAACAGTGTTACAGTCCTCAGGCATGTATTAAAATTCAGTGAACTCTGGGTAGACAAGAGAGGGTACTTACCTACCACGCCAACTTGTAGAGCTTTATCTTTACTAATACTATGATCTTTAAGAAGCGTTAGAAGGCATTCACTTCCAAAGCACAAGCTTCCTCTTGTTAACTCATTATAGGCACTATGTCTTTTAGTGCGCTTCTTCTCTTGCTGCAAATTTAAATTAAGATTTTTGAATTAAATTTTATCAAGCACTATTAATGCCACAAGCAAATGAATGAAGTTTAACAGGAATTCAAGTTACATGTTGAGCTCGTGCAGCAAATGAACTAGCACTTTCACACCAGTCATTTCTTAACTGAAAAACAATTTGAATCAAAGGACCAAAGTCATTTTATCTTTGGAATGGGTGGAAGCATAAGATGAGCTCAGAACTGGCACTGCACTTGACAGCATCAAGGAAAACACAGTAGAACAACTCAATTCCATTCCATCTTTGCATATATTTCCTACTGGCGTATTTACCCAGCACTGCCTGGGATTTCATTTTCTCACAGGTAACACTTGTTAGAAAAACCTTAGGAATTACCTTACCTTACCTGAGGAGTCAGATGCGGTTGAAATACACAGATTTGAGATCCTGTGTCTGTAATTCCCCAAACTGCCTTGTCCAGGATCTGTAACTTTTCCCCACAGTCCCCAATCCAATCTGTATTCAGAGTTGTTAACATACAGAGGTTTGGTTTCTGTGGGAATACAGTGGCCTTCTCCTTGCTGCTAGGCCTCATCTCCATAGCAACCAGCCTGAGGCCAAACAGCTCTCTAGCTGAGAATTCTAAAGCCCCCCCCCCCCGCAAATTGCCAACCCCAGGATTCCACAGAATCTTCACAGGCAGCCAATCATATGAGGTCTTCTCGCCTGACACAACCAAACATATGAGGTCTTTGCCTGCCTGACGCAGACAAACAGACAAACTTACTCACAAACTTTGACTTTTATATAGTAGATACAACTCTTAATCAAACCATTTCACTGGTGGATGATTCTGACATTAGTAAGGAGCTGTACATTAATTTATGTGCACACACACAGGGTTACTTCACCCATTTGAGAACCCTGACTGGTGACAGGTTTCAATTAGGTGTTCATATAGAAGGAGGCCAGACAGACTAATAAATCCTTTTCTGCTTCTCATAACATTGGATACAAGAAAGACAGCTTGCAACATTGGAGAAGAGATGACAGGATGTCCTTACCACAGTTTTGTCTTTTAGCTGCATTGCAGATTTAAAAGCAACAGTTGGAAATTCTTTATTTAAGTGAATCAGCCATTTCTCCAAGTTCTCTTTTGGTATCAGATCTGGGGAAAGAGAGAAATTAGTCATTGATTACATTACGCTGATAAAAGATTTCACAGGTAACTGCAAGAAGGGAGAGCTGTGTAAAGTCTGTCACAGCTGATTTAGGACACCATGAACTTTTGCTCTCTAGACTGCAGCAGTAAGATTCTGGTTACTGAACTTAAGACTTAGTCTGGAACAAGCCAGACATTTCTGGCAAGCATTATGAGGCATGCCATTTATCTGCAGCATAAATTGCAAGGCTAGATCTTTTAAGAAGACCATCAACATCACCAGTTCTTGAAAAATGTAAAAGTGGCTTAGTTTTGTTAAAAGCCTTCTGTTAATAGGCTTTGCAAAAGTGGATGTTTGTACAAAACAGAAGAGATGAACATGAGCAAATACAGTTTTCTCTAACATAGTCTGGTAAGCCAGAAAGAAAGAAAGAAAGAAAGAAAGAAAGAAAGAAAGAAAGAAAGAAAGAAAGAAAGGAAGGAAGGAAGAAGGCTTTTCATAATACAGATAAAAGCATTACTTCCGCAATCAAACTGGCACTAAAAGTAAAAGACGGAAGCAAGTTAAGCAGGAACTGTGAGCTCAGAGTTGGATCTGACAGTCTTCAGAGGCATGTCAGTATTCTTTTGTGTTTTCCTCACAGCTCACATTCACTGGCAAATTATTAAACAACCTAATTAAACTTTTGTGCTTGAATATAAGACAAGCCCATTCTAGTGAGGTCTGATCAAAAGCATTTCAATCCCAAACACATTAACCTGAAGCTAAGTCTTATTGTTTTATAATGAACTTATTTCTAAGCAAGTATTACCACACAAGAATCGAACATTTCTGAACATTCGCTTAGAAGTTACTGAACACAAAATGACTTCTATTCAAGTAAATACACACACAGAGCACCATTCAAGTTACTATTTCTAGTCCTCATGTGTTGTTATGGAAGCAATAAATATTTGAGCTTTAGCAGTCTAAAAACAGGATTGTTAAACGTCTATAAAGATATTATTTCACTTACCAATTTTGTTTATAATCAACAGTAATTTTTTCTTTCCATTCGACTGATTAACTAGTTGTTCCACTTGTGGGCACCTACAGCCTAAAGGGTCTCTAGCATCCAAGACTTCCAGCACTATATCAGAAGCCTCAATCACCTAAAAATATAAGAAGATGCATATTTCAGACCAGATTTAAAACTCACACAAATATGCTTTCACAATCTTAATATCTACATTGATATTTTGATGTCATGTTCATTTTAGGTAATAGAAATGGATTTATTAAAATGATACTCTTTCCAACACAGCTCAATCTAGTATCATTTGCTAAGTACAACTTTTACTGTTTACTGTTCTCTGTTGTGGTGCAAATAAGGAAACAGTTATCACCACTTTCAACATAGTCTGTGTCCAGTTAAAAATGGGGGAATGATTAGACCCACTGAAAGAGGATGCAGCACAGCAGAAATGAAACACAGGTACTTTGCCCAGATGGGACACCAGTGGGAGACCCATATAAAAACAAAGTTATAAAGATAATAAACAAATACTATATAATAAGTAGAATTTTGGTTTAAAAAATCTGCATAATCCAAAATGTACATAATATCCCACTTTTATCTAAAAATTCTCTCTATATCTGTCTACTAAACAGAAACAAATCTCTGCAACAAGTATCAGGCCTCAGAAAAAGAAGGTTAAGTAATCTTACCTTTTTAAATTCCTGGCAAAAGAATTTCTTTGAGTTTTTAGCAGACTGATGGTTTGATTTCAGTTTTTGTGTTTTTGTTGATTTCTAAGATAAAATACATGGGAATATAAGAAAATTTAGAAACAGGAACTTGCAACTAGTTATTGAAGCAGCAAAAAATTATCCATGTAACTATTTTGTAGCTATACTTTTTAATCCAATAAAACAGAAGTTATTACAATAAAAAAAATTTAAAATTACTTGTCATAATCCGAAAACATTACATTCAGGTAAAGAAAACAGGTTGAATGAAAACTCTTCTTTGAATTTCTATCTGTAGCAACACACACTGACAAAGAAGCAAGCTTTTTCAGTAGCAGTTCTTTCAGACTTCAACAAGAGTTCTGCCTATGCATGCAATAAGGAAAGGGTTAAATCTGTCCTGTCCAATTCTGCTCAGCTTCTCATTTGGTTGATTTAGCCCACTTTCACATCAATGGATGGATTTTATTTTGTAAAATCTGGATGGAAATGTGTGTGTATTCTTCTAATATAAGTATCTTTGTGCACATTTTTTCCGAGTGTACAGCTTTTCTGAGTTCTCTGATAGAACTAATCTGTCACTCATCCTGCTATACAACTGAGTAAACACAAAAGAGCATATCAAGTGAAATCTAACACTACAGACCAACAACATACATGTTTATGGCAAAACCAAGCTAACTGTTTTGTGGAGAAATAAAGGAAGTGTCACTGACAGACTAACCGAGGTAATAGAAATCTTGGATAGACTATGCCGACTGCAACTATACCAACTAAAGGAGGGAAAGCAAACTGGCAGTCCTGGCTTTCTTCCTCTTCTGCACTCTGGGTGGCCACCTGTTAGCGACACAGGCACTTGGAATGCGTCTTTCTTGAAAGGAATGCTATTCCCACTATTCTGTAGGACTTTGCACCTCATCCAAAACTTCCATTCCTGTCAAACTCCAGGAAGAACCATTGGTGCTGCTGCTGCTGTTAGCGCGACCGTCGCCCTAGAGCCCCACCCCTTCGTTCCGCAGCGCAGCCTGGGAGTTGTAGGCTGCGCTGGGGGAAGGAAGCGCGACCGGGTCGCCTTGCCAACACACCGCACAGAGGTAAGTGCTCGAGGGCGCCGCGAGCATTGCGCGAGTGTGGGGCATTTTTGGCTTAAAGCCGAAAATCAAAACATGTGCACACGCCCTGCTTTAGCCTCATGGGCGTCGCGCAAGGGGGAGTGCGTCATACGGAGCGATGCTCCCACTCACGCGACGCTCAAGGGGCACTCGCACAAGAAAATAAAGGATGCGAAAAGGGCCCAAGAAGAGAGCAAGGAGTCAATTCAGATGAGAGAGATGCAGCTGTTCTGTGCTGAAGGGAAGGGAAAGGAGGGTGCATTTCACTTATGAGTACACACTCATTTCTTCTTCCCTTTCAGCTCAAGCCAGTAGCTTCTTCTTTGTCTGAACCATCACGCCTTTCTCCTCCTCCCCACCGGTAAGCAACAGCAGAGGCCATTCCCAGGGCTTGACAGCAGCCGAACAGGAAGAGGATTCAGAACTTCATAGGAGGAAAATTACACCAGTCAGAGTAGGATCTTAGTCACTATGTCCAGTTATATGATGAAGTGTGTAGAACGGGAATTTGTGGGTGAAACACTTTAGGTCTGCCACTAAGTCACTGGGGGAACTCAGGTGTTAACTTCAAAATGAAGAGAACTTCACATACAGGCTCTAAATGCCATTATACCAAAGATAATAAATAACTTCATGGAATGCATTTCCTGTTTTATCATCTCAGTCTCTGATTCAAGTGCCTTAGCAGAAATGCATACCTTTTCACCACGTTTAACTTCACCAGCATCCTTTTTATTTTTCTCCTGTTTACGTTTTTTTTCTACCTCTTTCTGTCGATCAAGTTTTTGCTTTTGCTTCAGTTCTTCACGCTGTTCACACAAACATACCACACAAAAAACACACACAATTATATGCAGAAAGGATTTCTTTCTACACTTAGCAAGGCACCAGCTGCAACTAGGTACTCAGAATTTTATTGGTGTATTATATATTGCTGGCAAACTACAATGAGAACCAAGATAAATAAAGCATTTAGCTAATCGGTAGAAAAACTGGAAACTTTGGGAAATGTAGAAAAAAACTCTGATGGCATTAAAGGTAGAAGAGAGAACTTCATTGTGCTTGATACACATGAATCAACAATCTCAAACTAGTTTTCAACCTGATTTTTCCTCTATTTCTGCGTTTGAAGCTATATAAACGCAAAAACTATGCATGTACAAATTCTCAATGATTGTTGCACTGATGCTGCAACAGAAGAAAAAAGTAGCACTCAGTCCACATTAATATGACTTTACTGTTAAACTCAAAACTAACTCACTTTATTAATAAAAATGCTCATGAAAGTTAAACAGGCCATACCTTCCATATGGTGCCTAGCACAACTACTGACTGCAAAAATTAGTGTGTGGAAGCTCCACGACAACATGCTGCAGCGTTAGTTATTTTACCCTTTGTTTCCTTTGCTCAGCTTCTCGAAGAATCTCTTCCTTAAAAGGTGCAGAATTAGGAATTCCTAGATCCTTCTTTGGTTTTTTGTGTCCACGCTTCTTGGCTTCCTTCCTGAGTTTCCTCTTGTGTTCTCGTACCTATAATCAATAACAAGATACATCTATTAAAATTGCTTTTTTGACAACCCCCAAAACAAAATATCATGATGTCTTTCTGAGGAAGATGTTTCAATTTTTCCAATACAAAAACTGGAAACTTGGGGAAAGAGAGGAAAACAAAAAATCTGATTAATTTTTTTATGGTTCAGAATGAGTAAATTGCAAGATTTTACTCACTCAGAGTACCAGGAACAGAATTATTTTCTGCACATGTTATAAATGTGTTGTTACTGTATGCCTTTAAGTCAGTTCTGACTTATGGCAACCTTATCACAGGGTTTCCTCAGCTAGATTTGTTCAGAGGTGGTTTGCCTTTGCCTTCCTCTATGGCTGAGAGAGTGTGACTTGCTCAAGGTTATCCAGTGGGTTACCATGGCTGAGAGGGGATTTCAATCCTGGCCTCCAGATTCATAGCCCAATGCTTAACCCAGAGCTTTCCAAACTTTTCACATTGGTGACACACTTTTTAGACATGCATCATTTTGCAACACAGTAATTCAATTTTACTAGCAAATCAGAGCTTAAACTAACCCCTTATAAGAGATGCAGACATATACATAAGTAGTAATAATGAAATGTAACACAACATATCTCATGAAAATCTTTTATATTTTTAAAAATATATGATTTATTTATAACATATAACATACATTTCCGAGGCTCAGGTGAGGGGCTCATTCTTGGTCCAGGAAGGTAACACACCTATACTCTTCAGGGGACACACAAACGTGTCTCAACACACCATTTGGAAAGCCCTGGCTTAACCACTACACCATGTTGGCTCATTATACATAAACAACACTTAAATCCAAGATGAAGTTCTGCACCTAGCAGGTGCTATCATCTTTATGAGAGAAGTATACCAGGTATATACTATATTTGCTGGTATATAAGACTCACTTTCCCCCCCGAAAAATACTCTTATACGTCGGTTTGTCTTATACGTATAGTATTTGCCTGCATATAAATGGGGTACATCTTATACACGGGTGCATCTTATACCCTTGCAAATATGGAACACTAGCAAATTCAATCTTGTGTGCATGTGTATGTGTCTTCAAGTTCCCTGTCGCCTTATAGAGACTGTTACTTTTTCATAAGGTCCTCTTAGGCAAGGAATACTCAGAGGAGATTTTGCCTTTATATCAAAAATGCTGCTAGCCAAGTCCTAGAGATTATGATGATACTTTTGGTCTGAATAATATAGTTAATATCGTTTATTACAAAATTTGTGATTTCTATTTTTACTTTTTCCCTACTTCTGAGATTGCAGAAACTAAGATAACATGTCTTAGGTACCACAGGATCATCTATCTTCAGATTTCCCTTTAGAATATACTCACAATTCTGCATTTTCAAAATTAAGGGTTTTTAGTTTTAAAATTCATCAGTATTCAAAACAGACAATTTTGTATGCTAACTTATTTATGAAGGAAGCTTTTTCTGTCCCTACAGCAATAAAATATGTTTTAGTTTGATAAGAAAATACATATTGGATGTTGACTTGGAGAAGTTTACCTGGTCCCAAATTTCCATTTTCTTCCCCCCAAATCCAAGAATGTATTTTTCTTATGAATTTAACATTTCTAGAAATTTCACATCTTTATATTCCACCCCCATCCCAGTTTTGAGAAATAGTCATTAATGCAACAGTTCATGCTTACCTTTTTCTGTATTTTATAACGTTTGTGGCAGGTCATGCGCTTACTGGCTTTCTTCAGCTCTGAAAAATAGTAACACTAAAGCTTAAATCTATTTCAGACAATGTTTATAAGAAGCTAAAACTGCATATCACAACCTATTCTTCCAAAACATATTCCATGGTCCAAAGCCTGGTCTATCCACAGAAGACACAGAATAGATAATTCCTTCCAAGGAGAAAACTAACATAACAAACAAAACGATATATTGTTTCTGCCTTGTACAAATCTTCTGTTCATAACGAGTGATGTACATGTGTCTTAAACACTGGTAACATTCAGAGCCAGTGTACTTCAGCTTTCTACTTCATTAGGAACAGCCAGCTTCAGATTTCTCTCCACGTTTGGGTCAGGTACTAAATCAGTTACTTTCCTTATCTCAATCGCTCATGAAATTATCTCCCATTAATGTGATGACACACATAACCTTCAACTAGGTGTTGTTTTTTTTAACATAGGAAGCTTCCAGATGGAAAAGTATGTTAATAGAAGAGTAATTAGCATGCTTGTATGACAAATTTTCTGTCAATATACAAAATGTACTTCTTCTATATATATTTGGAAGCAATACACTCAATATGTCCAAATTGTTGCCTGAAAACATTTTGCCCTCTAGTGTGGAATTCAACAGTGATTCAGCCACAACACCCTGAACTGGACATCGTTCAAACCAGGGGTCCCTCTGCAGAGGTCGGAGGTCAAGCGGTCCTTCTTGGCCAGCCTTGCCTCAGTTTCCAGACACGCATGAGCTCCTTGGGGCAGAACCTATTAACTAGGAGGGCGAAGCTCAGCAGGACTGATGATAGGAATCGGGACGAAAATTCAGAAAAGCACCAGCTAGCAACCAAAAATAACCCCTGTAGACACTGGAGATTTAATACACAAAGACAAAACATGAAAGGACACTGTAGACACAATGGGGCCATTTCCGCACTAGCCTATTATAGTGCTATGATTCCACTTTCAACCTCCTATGGAATCCAGGGGCTTGCAGTTTCTTACGAGGAAAAAAATTGTCTTATTTAGGGAAAAAATCATAATTATAATTGTGATTATAATTCGGCCCCTCCCGAAACTGCAAACCCCAGGATTCCATAGGAGGTTGAAAGTGGAATCATAGCACTATAACAGGCTAGTGCGGAAATGGCCTGGGCCTACTCGAGGCGTGGAACAGCACATGCAAAGGCCACGTGTCCGCCTTAGAAAAGGTACGGATGCGTTGCCTCAAGAGGAGAGCCAGGAAAGGTTACTTTGGCCATTTCTGCACAAGCCTGTTATAGCGCGATGATTCCACTTTCAACCTCCTCTGGAATCCTGGGGTTTGCAGTTTCGGGAGGGGCCGAATTATAATCACAATTATAATTATGATTTTTCCCCTAAATAAGACAATTTTTTTCCTCGTAAGAAACTGCAAGCTCCGGGATTCCAGAGGATGTTGAAAGTGGAATCATCGCGCTATTACAGGCTAGTGCGGAAATGGCCTTTGCGGGACTACAAATCCCAAAGCGGCCAAAAGGGAGCGGGGGCCGCACGGGCTACAGCACCCAAAGGTCACTTTTCCGGGCGCTCCCCGCAGCGCCCTCGCCGCCTCCCGCTGGCCCCGCCGCCGCCCCTCCGGTTCCCCCTCCCCTTGGGAGCCATATCGGCCCCCTCCCCAGAAAGAGACCCCAGATAAACACCGCCTGTCTTCCAAAGCGCCGCCTGTCCCCCACAGCACGGACTTCCCAGCAAGGGAAACGTAGCGAGGGCGCCGTAAAACGTGGCCCGTCTCCGGGGCGCTTTGGGGCCCTGCCTCCCTTCCCGTCCGGGGTGGGGGGGAGCTCCTTCCCTAACGCTCTCGGCCCCTCCCCAGACAAAACTCTCCCCTTATCCCCGCGGACGGGCGCCTCCCACAGGCCCCGAGAGGCTCCCCCGCCGCTTACTGGGCCGCTTCATGGCTGCGGCGGCTTCTCTTCCTCCGGCGCCCTCTTCCTCTCCACGTGGACGCGAGAGGCGGCGGCGGCAGCGGCGGGAGCGCTGCCGTAAAGCGCCCCCCTCCCTCCCTCCCTCCGCCCGGGCTGTCGCGCGCCCAGGCTCGCTGGGCGGCCGCGGCTCTCTTTCGCGACAGCGGCGGGCTCGCCTGGGAGCGAGCGAACCGAGCGGCAACAGTGGCGACGCCGAGGGCGCGGGGGGCAGTGGCGGCGGCGGCGGCGGCGGCGACCGGGGCCGAGCGCGGCCGCGGCTGCAGGAGGCGGAGGATTAACGGCGGCGGCGGCGGCGGCGGCGGCGGCGGCGCGGGCTGGGTAAGGCGAGGGCGAGGGGCCGGGCTCGGCAGAGCAAAGCGAGGCGGGAGGAGGCCGCGGCGGGTTCCCTTTGTGTGCGGCCGCGGCGGGGCTGGCGGGGTCCCCGCCGCTCCCCGGGAAGCCTTTTCTCCCCGCGACGCCCCCCTCCCCCTCCCTCCCTCCCGAGGGAGAAGAGAGCGCGGCCCCCACCAGGACCTGACCCGCAACTGACCTACTGACCCCCTTTCTCAACACACACACGGAGATGGACCACTTTGCGCGTACTTCCGCACCCCTGGTGGGCAGCTTGTTTTCCCAGCCTCTTCACTTGCCCCTTTCTCTCGCCCGCCCTTCCTCGCCTCCCTTTTCCGAAGAGCCCCAGTTTCAGACCCAGCCGCCGACTAACTCGTGGCACTGCCCATATCCCCGCGTTGGAAGGAGCTGAAAAGTTTGCAGGGAGAGAGAGCGCCTGTCAAAAGCCATCGCCCCTCCCCTGGGAGATGCTCACCCCCAATTCCCACCCTGGACTTGGACATGTGGGGGTTGGCCCCCTTTTTTAAGATTGTGTTCCCCGAGGGAGGGAAAAAAAGGTTACTATTTAGGGTGGCCTCTACATTGTCTCCAAGATCTTAATTTTTCTAACAAATCCAGCGTGGAATATTGCCCCTTTCAAACAGAGATGACTATACCAGCGGTGAGAAAGTGACAAAAACACAAGGGCCAGGGTTAATAACGCAAGTGCTGTAGTGTTAGTCAGATGAGGTTTGTGTTCTTCATGTCCGATTTGCTCTATTAAAATACGGAGGGTCTTTACATTGGTTTGGAGCAGCAGTTCTCAACCTTCCTTAATTCCCTTAATACAGTTCCTCATGTTGTGGTGACCCCCAACCATAAAATCATTTTCGTCATTATTTAGTTAGTTAGTTAGTTAGTTATTTCCGACATCAAATAGATTGGAAACACTGCCCTAAATCACTGCTCTGGATAGACTTCTAATACCTAAAAACTGGTAACCCCCCCCCTTTTTTAAGCACAGAAAGCGTCCATCAATGCCAGAATTAAGGCAGTAGTTCTAGTTCTGAATGTTGGGTTTCCACAGTTCAAAAAGCCAGTCACTCCCAAAGGCAATGCCGAAACAGCCCACATTTTACACGAGGCGCAGGGAGGAAAGGACAGGGAGAGAGGAAAGATGGCGGCAGCATAAGCAGACACGTTTTGTTTCATTCCCTCCCTCCCTCCCTTAAAGGGAGTGCGGACGCTGAACATACAAAAAGCAAGGAATGCAAGACAGTCAGGGTGAAGAACACAACACGTGCACGTGGTAAGCGCCAAGGGTCCACGCACAACAAAAGCGAGAGGAGAAAGTTATCCTGGCTATTTCTGCACTAGACTGTTATAGTGCTATTATTCCACTTTCACCATCCTATGGAATCCTGGGGTTTGCAGTTTGAACCCCAGCGTGGGGGTCTCAGAAGCACTGCTCCCATTGACTGTGAGGCCACCTTCTTTTAAAAGGGGGGGTAGGATTGAGGAGCGGCGACCCCTGTGAAATGGTCGTTCGACCTCCAAAGGGGTCCCGACCCCCAGGTTGAGAACCACTGGTTTAGAGGGTAACATTAAAGCAAGTAATTCAGTGTTAGTGTTTGGCACGTTCATTGTTAAAGTTACTTGTATAGAAAAATAATTTATGCCTCTCCTATATTTGACCAGTTTCTGGGGGAAAAGCAGGCGTCACTGATGTATATTTATTTATTTATTATGTGTATTCCACCTTTTTCTCAGCAGGGGACTTAAAGCAGCTTACAAAAGTTGAAATTGACATAGTTAAAAATTAGCAACATACAAAACTTAAAAAGCAATTAAACTATCATTAAGTTGAAAACCGTTTAAAAACATAAACAACAAAAACAAATAAAAGCCCAACAGTTTATATACAGGCCCTGTTCCCCTGAAAAATCTATTCTCAGTGACCTGCCAGGAAAAAAAAGTTTTTTACTTGCTTGTTGAAAACTAGAAAAGAAGGTACCAGTCTAACTAATTTGGGAAGAGAGCTCCAGAGTCTGGGTGCAGCCACTGAGAAGGCCCAGTCCTGTGTTCCCATCATTACCTGCGAGGATAGTGGGACAGAGAGCAGAGCCTCCCCAGAAGATCTCAAAACACAAGAAGGTTCACATAACACTAGTGTGTCTGTTGTAACAAGCTGAAAGTTTGAGATTTTAAACAACCTCCTATGAAATTACACCTGTAACATAGGCCCTTTTCGCACCGTACCTTGTCGCGGCAGTGGGGAGTGGCGCTCGCGCGAGCAGCCACTCATACAACCAGCTCAAGACAGCCCTTCTTCCTCCAGCATCCGGCTTCCTGTTAGCGCGATCGTCGTGCTAGCACCCCGCCCCTTCCTTCCGCAGCGCAGTCTGGGAGTTGTAGGTTGCACTGGGGGAAGGAAGCGCGACTGGGCCAGCTTGCCGACACACTGCACACAGGTAAGTGCGCGAGGGCGCCGCGAGCATTGTGCAAGTGTGGAGTATTTTCGTCTTAAAGCCGAAAATCAAAAAATGCGCTCGCGCCCCACTTTAGCCTCGTGAGTGTCACGCGATAGGGAGTGTGTTGTACGGAGCGATGCTCCCATTCGCGCAATACTCAAGGGGCGCTCGCGCAAGAAAAAAAGCATGCGAAAAGGGCCATAGTGTTCTTCAGTATTGACATGATCCAAACTGATAACTTTTTGGCAAACTAAGCTTGGAACACTGATAACCTTCTGAGCTGCATACAAGTCTTCGTACCAAACACACATTTATCTGAACAGATGGTGAAACTCAGTATCAGAGCTAATAATTATCTCTCTTTGTGATACTGTACATCATTGTAGCTGTACCAACATAATAAATGATTGTCAAGTTTTGTCCCTTACAAAAAAGCATTTTCAGCAAATTATGTCCTGTCTTTTGGGCAATTTAATATCTAGTGATAATTGTATATCTTTTCAGTCAAGAAATGAACAATTATCAAAAGCAAATATTTCAGGGGAACTGTGCAGATGTTTTTGTCAGGTTTCTGATGAACTCCTTCCGTCCTCTCCTGCATAGTTGCTGGATTTCTTGTAGGTTTCCTACATGCAGTATAAAAGGGTGTTGCTTGTTTATATGGCCTTGTTGTTTCAGGTTTTGTAATCACACATGTAGATGTATCTCATTATG
Source organism: Ctenosaura bakeri (assembly GCA_948474755.1). Taxonomy (NCBI): domain Eukaryota; kingdom Metazoa; phylum Chordata; class Lepidosauria; order Squamata; family Iguanidae; genus Ctenosaura; species Ctenosaura bakeri. Next base: position 531,153 of record CAOLHI010000251.1, on the reverse strand, counting down.
TTAATAAGGTTAGTATTGAGTCAAGGTTTCTTATTTTGAAGTTTGGAAAAACTGGGAATTATAGTTTAAAAAAAAAAACATTTTCAAGTGCTGAAGTGAGATTGCACACCACATGCTGGTTTTGTTACCAGCATGAATTCTGGGAGTTGTGTGAATAAAAAGTTGTTCAAAGTTTGATTTATTTATTACAGTACTTCAAAATATATTGGCTGCTTTACTGTTTAAAGTATAAAAAGCAATATATAACAGATATTAAAATCTTGAAACAAGTAATGTTCTAAATATAAAACAAGTACAGTGTGCCAGTTAATTTTTTTAGTTGTAATCATTGGGTGTATACATAGTTAAGGCTTTTAGAACTAAACAGAGCTGTTTTTTAAAAAAACAAAATGGTCTTTAGTTTTGTGCAAAAATTAGTCCAGGATGTGTTCAGAGGCAAACTGTTCTAGAGAATAGATGCCACCCTATACAACTTCCTGTTAGATCCTTAAGGCAAACTAAATATTTCTATTAATGGATCTTTCAGTCCTGACCTTCAGATTCCCTGTGTCCTTCCACTTGCACCCATGCAAAGCAACTGTGGAAGCATCCCCCCTGCACCATTTTCCCTGCAGAAAATTGACCTTGAATCTGCTGCATGCTGAATATAGCAGCTGGTGGCGGGAGGGGGGAGATGTTCAGCAAGTGGCTGGGGGTTCCACAGGAAGCCCCACCTAGACAGTATTGTAAGAATCTAGTCTTTAGATTACTGATGTATGGATAACAATAAAAATATATTTATTGCTATGCAGCTGTTGGCTTACAAAATTAAGGTTGCAGTCTATTGACTAGAGCAGGGCAGAGTATGATGCATGCCTGCAGGTGTTGTAGGACTGTAGCTCCCACCATTCTTCATGATTAGCTATTTTGAAAAGGGCTGCTGAGACTTACAGGTCAACAACACCAAGAGGGCCTCATAATTCCTCACTCCACTAGAGAAATGGACTGCCTTTACTAGAGTTATCAGGCTGTAGTCCAGGAGCTGGCGAAGTGTGGCCCATAGTCACATGTAATCCCAAGGGCCATGAAGACCTCAAAAACATTTTTAAAGAAGTATTTTGTGCTCCAAAATGCTCCCAAATCCACTCTAGGGGTAAGGAGGGAATTTCCACCACATTTGGCAGGCCCCTAGGGCCTCCAGGGTTAAAAAAAAATGCTCCAAATGTTGCTCCAAAATGTCTCTTGGAGAGTGTGATGCAATTCTGACATATGATGCACCCCTCTCCATACAAATTTAGGTGCAGAAGAGGCTTTTTTAAAAACAGGAAGTGAACAGGAAATTACTTCTGCTCACATCCTCTTTTTAAAAAAAGTACAGGAAGGTCCCATAATGAGATGAAAATGGGCCTTATGCCCCCTACAGGATTTTGGGGGCAAAAAATTGATTTTTTTTTTCCCTGTGAGAGCATGTGGGATGGAGAGATGCGGTCCTCCAAGGTTCCTTGGGGGCTAATGCACCCCCTGAGCCTTCTATGGTTCCTCACCCCACTGTAGTCTTTTACTAATGAAGTTAGAGTAAATTCCATTGAACTCATTGGGATTATACTTAATTATGGTACAAAGTACAGTATGACCTCTTCTGGTACACCCACCACACACATGAGTGTGAAGTCATGTGATGCATCATTCCTATTATAGTCAATGTGACAGGTATATGCCTGTGCTGCCGTGCACCTGTTGCATCCATTGACTGCAATGAGACATAGCATTCACATTTTTTATTTTACATAGAGATTCCTGGAATGGAACCCCAGCATATACAGCAGGCATAGAGTTACAGATTATTGTTTGGAAAAACAGGAGTATCCCCAAACAGTATGTTTGCACTGACAAAACAAATGAAACCCATTCTTCCTGAGTCATTTGAATCTTAAACCTTAGGAATCAATCCCTCTTATTTTGCCTGCATTTTTAATTTTTAATTTTTTTTAATTTTTTTCATTTTTTTTTTTTGGGGTCATTCGCTAGTCCATAACTTCATGCGGATGTGGAGTCAAGTTCTTTGACTCAGGGAATTTATTGTCATTCATGGATCAAACACAAAATTGAAAAAGAACACTGGGTGCTATACACATATTAATATTTTAAAGGCATTAAAAAATCTCTCAGCAGCTGCATATAGATAAAAGTAGTAGATTATGCCTGCTTTCTTAATTTGCTGGTTTTCTGAGGATGACTGTTGAACATATAATTAAGCATAAATGTATTTTCCATTGGTGTGGACATTGGTCAGCCTTTGCTATTTTTGAAAACTCTGAACTTTTTTGTTAGTACATTTTGATTGCCAGTTACTATTATTTTTAATATTAACATGGATTTAAACAATTTAAATTGTGCGCTTTATATAGTAAGTGTTATTAATTCTTTCCTAGAGTTATATAAATGTTATAAATGCTTTCCTGTCCAACAAAACTCTGCTGTTGACTAAATAGTAATGGGATTGCACCCTTTGTCTACACATTGTAAGAATGCTCTTTAAATGCAGCATTAGTCCTACCCAGCATAGTCCCATTGTGATCAGTGAGATTTAGGAGACTAACCAGTCCCATTCATTTTGCTGGGTCTCCTCTAGATAGGACTAATGCTGGACTTAGTTCATTATTTTGAAGGGTTGTTTTTTTTGTGTGAAATGTCATTTAACCTAGTATCTGTGTTCTTGCTTTTTTACTGTTCTGTAGTAGATTGTTCCTTCCAAATTCCTTGATTTACCTGTTCTTCCCTTTGTTCCCCTGTGTTTTTCTTTCCTTTTGTTGTCTTCTCTTTCAGTTTTGGCTGTACTAATACTACTGCTGACTTGGTGCTTTAAGGATTTGCCTTTTCTCAGTTTCTTTACTTGCCTATCTGACATTATGAGGAGACTGGCTTTTCGTGGTGCTGGTTGTACTCTGGTAAATCTGGTAATTTACAGATAATGTGTGTGTGCTGTTTTGTCCCCTTTCTTCCACACATCTCAGCCGTTTTGTTTTATATTTGGCTTAACAGGCCATACTTGTTCATTTATCTCATTCATGAATTTGTAATTAATCCAGTTCTCTGAATATGGAGTGCAGAAATTCCAACCCAATTTTGCTAAACTAATAAAATCTTTTAAAAATATTTGTGTGAGCCAGCATGGTATAGTGGTTTGAGCTTTGAACTACGACCCTGGAAACCAGGGTTAGATTTGCCTGCTTGGCTTTGGAAACCATTGCATGACCTTGGGTGTATCACACACTCTCAGCCGCAGAAAATCTCATGATAGGTTTGTCTTATGGTCTTCATGAGTCACAAATGACTTTAAGGCACACAACAACAATTAACAAGATAATTAAGGGGCACTGCAGGCGTATGTCCATGATTTGTGTAATGTTGATGCCACACTGCAAATTAGTTACTTGTAATTAATGCAATCTCTATGTTTTATTTAGTGAACAGAATTTAAATAATGTTGAAGACTGAGAGTGCTGCCATCCTCATATATTGGTATAACAATTGTAGAAGGTTTTATGGGTGATTTATTAAAGGCAGGATTTGAAGCTGTACTGAGGATAAAATTTATAATATTCATGTGGCAGAAATAAAAAGATTGGTTCAAGTTCACTGTGCCAATTCATTCTTTTAGTTTGTACTTGTATTGAGACAATTCCATGTGCTGTGTTCTTCAGCCTTTGTGAACAACTTAGGACAATTAGTTCCATTTACATTGTGTACTTAATGTTGTGATATGAAAATAAAAACAAATAGTAGCTTGTGCTGCATTTGAACTCGGAGGAGATTCCTTCAGCTTCAGCTCTAACTTGTCCTTTTTTCTCCAGTTTTAAATGTGTTTTTTTAAGTGTTTGAGGAAAATCCATACAGTCAGTTGACATGGAGGAGCCTTTCAAAGATTGATTGCAGCTTAAAATCACAGTATTTCTATTTTTAAATTCATATTTTAATGCTGTTGGGCAATAGTAGGACATGCTTCAGTACACTCCCATTTGATATGACTTCCTGTGGCATGTCCATATGTGGGCAAATGTATCCTTTCTTGACATAATGGTCTCTGTCCAGAGAGAGTCAGTCATACTTAAGTTCTATTGAATTCAATAACACAGGGTGATTGTGAGGGGCCTACATGCAACTAAATCTCTCTAGATTAAGACTAATGTGTCAAATAATCATTAGACAGGGATTATATGTTAGGAGTTTACCTTGATAGAATATTCTCTTTCTTTGAGGAACATTTAGGATTATTTTACTATGTGAAACAGCGTCCTCATGTTCTGAGTTTCATAACATAAGTCAATAGCGTTGGCTATCTTTGGGGATGGCTTGCAATGCTGGGGCAGTACACGATGTGACAAGGACTTCTAGACATGTCAGACGGGATGGAGAAGGCATGGTGGAGCTATGTTTGGAGAGATTTCTGTGGCTAATTTACTGTGTAATCCCATTAACTAGATGAATGAAAACCTTGTTAATCTTTTCTTTAGTCTTGAGATACGCTTCTGGAAGTTATAAGGAATAATTCCAGTGTTGCTTGAGTGGAATGTTGGAATACGACTGTCCCTTTCTCCCTGCCCATGCACACCTGCTCCTGCTCTCAGATTTGAAGGACAGTTCTGTCCAGAGTAAATTTTGAAAATGTGTGCTTCTGTCAGAGTGGTTATCAATTGGTACTACTCAGCTGATACAACAAAAACAGTATTCTTGAACTAATTTTAATTTTCAGATCTTTTGACACATCATGGTACAGCAACATTGATTCTGTCCCTCCAGACAGTTCAGTCTGCCCATCAGTGCAGTTCACTGTGTCATTGAAGAAACACATTTTTGCCTCTTTCCTGAGCTTGCAAAAATTAATGGACCTTCACACACATGACAGGCATAAATTCATAATTGTCATGTCACAAATTGTTCATGCCCACTTCATAGTCACATTTACCATAATCAGGTACTTTAAAAAATGTTCTGAAGTGAATTGTTGTGAATATGTGTTGATTAGACTTTGTGTAAATGTTTCTTAGAAATATTTTCTTTTTATCTAATAATTTGCATTGTTTAGATGAGGAAGTTCTTTTTTAATCATTCTTATTAAATCACTATCTAAGAAGATAGCAGTTTTATGGCTGCCTCCATTTTAAAGCTGTATTTTAACTCGAAAGCATTTAGCGGCTGAAAGAGACTAAACAAATATTCAGATAAATAAAGTTGGCCATTGGGACTGTTTGTTGTCTAGGATGCCCAGATGCTTGACTGCAAGAGAAACTGCGTAATTGAGACAGAAACTGCAATTGAATTTGGTCTTGTTTGAACTGTGCACAAAGTTAAATGAAAAGTAAGCAGGAAAATAGATGAATGGGCTTAAATAAACCAAAGGCACCAGATCCCATCTGATATTGGAAGCTGAGCAGGGTTACCTGTGGTTAGTACCTTTGTGGGAGACTGACCAACGAATCCTAGGTGCTGAAGCATACATTTCAGAGGAAGGAACTGGCAAAACAATCTCTTGACTATTCCTTCCCTAAAAGGACCCTGTGAAATTCATGGGGTCACCATAAGCTGAGAGGCAACTTGAAGGTACCTACACACACAATAGATGAATATTTACTATATTCCTGGTTAAACTTATCAGTCATCTATGCAAGATAATATTTCTTAAATAGATAGGAGCACTAGCAGTGTACCAGGAATGTAGCTTTTGTCCTGAAAAAGCTTTTCAGGACAGAAAGTTTTCATCTTAGTGTTAGTCCTGATTATAATGTTCATTTCATTGTTGTGTTTTTGTCATTCATGTAAAAACAGCAGGCTATGTATTATTTTATCGGGTGAATGTACAGAAGTTTGAGCAAGATTTTATCTATGTACTGTCAAAACATTCTTATGAACTGCTCTAGCTATCAAAAGAATTTCAAGTTTAATATTTTGCCATCATTTGAGATATTAGATGGAAAGTCACAAGTTTAAGAGCATTTTTCTTTACTATAGAAGAAGTTGGATTCCATGGGCTCAAAGCGGCGAAGGGCTACCTCTCCTTCCAGCAGTGCCAGTGGAGGTGATTTTGATGATGGTCACCATTCCTCAAACACACCAGGTCCAAGCAGGAAGAGAAGAAGACTCGCCAACCTCCCAACTGTTGATCCTGTAAATACTTTTTACCATTTGAATTTTCCAGGTTACTGTATGGTGTTATCAGCTTTTGATTTTCAGAGAAAAAAAAGTGAGACTGTAGCTTAGCATCCTAAGCATGAGTGTTTGGGGCTTGCTTCCAGAATTTTTGCATTAGAATGAATGCTATGTATTTAATGGGGATGCAGTGCTGGTACTACTAAAGGAATATGTTGTATTTCAATGTGCCTGAGTTTTCAGGTTCACTGATGGAAGATGAATTACACCTCTCTTAGCACTGGGTGCTTATAGGATTATCCAACAAGCTCTTGTGTGGGTGTTTAGAAAAGAAATTGTCTTTATCTGTAAGGTGGAATAATTAGACGTCAGAGTTAACATATCCAGGGATAAACAGGACATCATTGTTTCTTTTGCTGACTATCATTAATTTCATGGAGACATGATTTTATTGATTTGATTGGTTAAAACAGCAAGCTACAGTTTCTGGTGATCTGTGAGAAAGTAGTTATAGTTTAACTCTACTCACTTCTACTTTCTAGTCTAGCCAGGGTTTCAGTGGTTATTCACAGGAGCACCACAGCCAAAAGCAAAATTAGTGAAGTGGCTAAGAGTGTGTCCTAGAAGCCAGAAACTACCAGGTTCAAATCTCAGTTCAGATTTGAATTCACTAGCGTTAATTTTGTCTTTTGTTCTCATCTATAAAATGGAAAGTGTAATGCTAGTTGTACATACAGAAGTCTTGTGAGGATACAGATAATATTGTAGGAAAAATATTATATAATTATGTTTAATTTCAGTTAATTGTGTTTCATTTGCCCCTGTTGCCTTTGTGTTTTAGATTGCAGTGTGCCATGAATTATACAATACAATCAGAGATTACAAAGATGAGCAAGGGAGGCTTCTGTGTGAGCTTTTCATTCGGGCCCCCAAGAGAAGGTAAGGAGGTGACATTGATACGAAGTCTCCCCTAAGGTTGCTGTTGCTGAGATTGATGAATTGTATGTAATGGCGTACAAGCACAAGAGTGTTCGCATAGTGAGAATTCCTACCTGCTTCAGCCCTATGGCCTCATATCCAATTATTTCTGAGGGCTCCTAACGCTCACAAAAGGCTTTGAGGTGTGTGCACAGGCAATGGAGAGAAGAGGCAAGGAATTGTCCTTCTACAAGGTGTCTTGCATTAGTGCTGCATTTTGTTCAACAAATTTGTTCTCAGACAGTCATTGTTTAAAAGTTTAATATAGAGCACAAAATCCAAGGACATTTTTCTTCTGGTGGAACTGCTCTTGTCAGCAGAAGCAGAGGCATGTCTTTATACTACTCCCCTTAGCCCCACGCATCTCCTCAAAATCTGCTGTGGGACACTTCTGAAGCAGATTTGCCATGTGGTGCTGTAAGATGCAGAGGGAGAAGAGAAGACCCCTGTCTATCTGGTATTGGATTCTTCCTATATTTTTAGAAGAACTATGTCAAATGTTTATTAGATATAACCCAAAAAGTGTAAGTTCATCTTTGTCAGTGCTTTTTTTCTGCGAAGGACACAGTTTTCTTCGTTGCCTGCTTAGTGTTCTTTCATCCTTGGAAGCCCTAATAGATTTGACCACTGTAGGCGTTTGTAGTGAGAGGTATCTGATCTCTTTGTGACCATTAATTCAACCATAGAGATACCTGAGATTGTCCTTTCGCCCTTGACAGTATGTATGTCATTTCTTTCGTACTTCTTCTGACTATCCTTTCTTGTGCTCTGCCAGTACAAAACAGTCCAATTGAACTGATGGAAGTTTCTCTTGGAAAGGAATGCAGACTTGAATTTTGCATTCAAAAACTGAAAAAATGCTGCTGTCTATTCGTGTGTAGCACCAACACCAATAGATGTTGAAGCTTTATGACTTGACCTTCACAATGTCAACTCCATCAGAGGCAACTCCAGTGTTGAAGAGACTGCCTGCACTTATTTGTTTTACTCACAGAGAAACACTTGCTATGTCTGTCAATTTTTGCCATGTCTTTCAAACTTTCCATTGAAAAAGGATTTACATTTTCTTTTTTCTCGTGTTACAGTATTTTGACATTTTGATATTATAGCATTTGACACACTTTCTTAAGAAGAAGACATAACAAAAATAACATAATAGGTAATGTTATCCTGAAGGACTCTTTAGATGAAGTGAATGCAGTTCTTGTGACTGTATTTATGTGGCATAAAGTTTTCATTTGTAGACGTATAGAACATACCATCCTTTGTATTGTCACTACTGTAAGTTTTGCTTACATTAACTGCATTTTCAATAAATTTATTATCGCAACAGAAATCAGCCAGATTACTATGAAGTAGTTTCTCAACCTATTGATTTAATGAAAATCCAGCAGAAGCTAAAAATGGAAGAATATGATGATGTGAACGTGTTAACTGCTGACTTCCAGCTGCTATTTAATAATGCAAAATCCTATTATAAGGTGACAAATTTTTTTGTTTTAGAAACCATCATTTGCTTGTTCTGTTAGTGGGTTCTCTTTGTATTAAGTACAAAACTACTCATCTATCTCGTTTGAAATAGTAAAGCTTTTCAGTTTTCTAAAGCTTTATTCATACTATGCAGTATGTATTGAGAGGGAGCAGTTGTTCTGTATTCTGTTTTTATTCTCCTTTGTAGTGCAGTGTAACTGTAGTAAATTAGATTGTTTTATTTGTACTTGTATTATTTCTGGGGAATTTATAGCTCTGTCAGTTTTATTTCTAAGCAAGTAGATGTTTTAAATCGGTGGTTCTTAAACTGTGGTCCATGGACCTGGGGTGCCACAGTGTCCTCACAGGGAATCAGCGAAAGCTGCCTCAGCAAGCACAACGGGCAAGCGGCAGTGTCTCTGGGCTGGGATAGTGCCACTTGCTGTCCAGCTCCGCAAAATGGTAACTGGATGGGTGACGCACATGCCCCTGGGCTCCTCCCCTGCAGGCTTCTTGCCTTGGAGCATGCTGGCACTCTCCTGGGAGGGAGCACAGGAGCCTCTGGGGTCTTAGAGCTGAGCTCTTCCTTCCACCAGTTCTGTTTGGTCAAAGGTTTCCCTTTCTGCCAAAGCCCCACCTCAAGGCTCCAGTCAATCCCCAGAGCAGCTGGGCACCCAACTGTCTATAGATTGTCTTCCTGCTGTGTTTGCCTGGTCCACTCCAAACTGACCCCCTGTGGTGGTGGGGAACTCAACTTATGGCTGCCTTACTCCCCTAGAGATGCTTATTTTGACCATGGGGCCATAGGCGAGAGAAGGGTGAGCTAGGCAAGCTAGCAGCCTATGAAGAGCAGCAGCAGGAGTGAAGGCCTGGTGAGGGAAAGATTCTTCACCCCCTCCCGTGCGTGGGTGGTCACACAACTAGTCCCAGCACACACACAACCTCCCTCCAGCCTGCAGCTCCAGAGTGAGTCCCTCTTTTGGGGTGCTGCTCTGTCCCAAGCTGTGGGGCATGTTTTGGGGCTTCCTCCAAGGCTGTTGCACTGGCAAGATCCTTGCTTAAATTACGTGTGTTCAGCAAGCCTGCCAGCAGGGACGCAGAAGTGCCTGGATGCCCAAATATGCCAGAGCAGTGGCTGCTGCTGACTGGCATGCAGGGCAAGCGTTGCTGCTTCCCGTCCTGTATTGCCCCTCCCCCTATGGCTCCGGAAAGACGCCCCTCCGTCTCCACGAGAAGAGGAGCTTTGGTGGGGGCATGGGGAGGCAGCTGAGTGAGCAGGGTGGGACAGAGAAAAGTCTCTCCCAGAGGGAGTCAGTGCTGGCCCCAGTCTCCCTGTCCAGGTGGGAAAGCTGCGGCCATGCCTCTGGCCCCTTCCTCACCCTCTTGCTGTGCCTAGAGCTTGGCCACCAACAAGGCTAAAGCTGGAGTGGGGCAGCAGCCACAAAGGAAGCAGGAAGCATCTGTAGGGGAGAAGCGGGGGATGGAGTGGGCCAGCAAGCTCACGCAGGTTGTCTGACAGACCAGTGGACAAGGCCTTTGGCAGGTGTGGGGGGACCCCAGTTGGAGGTCTCAGGCCTCCATCAGCCAAAGCAAGAAGGGTGGCAGTGCATTCCTGAGGCCCAAGTGCAGTCCTCGTGAGGGCTCCAGAAGTTGTTCTTCTACTTGGGGAATCTTGGTGGTCTGCAGCAACAAAAACTATTTAAAGGGGGTCTGCGGTAAAGAAAAGGTTAAGAACCACTGTTTTAAATAATTGATTGGAAAACTGTTTAATAACAAACTGATCTCTTGGTTCTTTTACACAGCCAGACTCTCCTGAATATAAGGCTGCCTGCAAACTGTGGGATTTATATGTACGCACAAAAAATGAATTTGTTCAGAAGGGAGATCCTGATGATGAAGAAGAGGATGATGAGGGCCATGACAATCAAGGGACAATTTCTGAAATAGTGAGTATGAATTTTCCCCTGCCTTTCAAAAACCAAGAATTCCTAGTGTGAAGCGCTCTCTCTCTCTTTCTCTCTGTCTCTCTCTATATATCCTGTGTTAAAATATAGTGCCAAAATAGTTCTTAGATGAAGACATACAACAGAACTAAAAAAAATTAGCAATGATTTCTTTGTACATGTCAATGTTAGCATATTCCTGATCTTGATAATATATGCTGTAATAATTTTGTCTGTCGTCAAACTTATACACGCATGAAACTAGCTATTATGTTCCTGTTCATCCTTATTTGTAAAACAGAAAAATAGGTATTCATTAGCTAAAACAAACAACAGAAAAAGAGTGTGTCGTTTTTTAAACCATTATGTAATATTATTTTTTTCCTGCCAGTCTTCTCCAGGCTACTTAAAAGAAATTCTTGAACAGCTTCTTGAGGCAGTAGTTGTAGCAACAAACCCATCAGGCCGTCTCATTAGTGAACTTTTTCAGAAGCTTCCCTCTAAAGTGGTGAGTAGTGATGGTGGTCCTTGAAGGTAAATCCAAATTTTTACATAAAGTTGCCACTGAAATTGTCAGAAAGTGGACAGCAGCAGCCTTTAGACTGCATTGTCAAGTTAATGAGATGTTTATATTATTTGTGTATGCTATTTATAAGACTCTCTTTTTTGAACAAAACTCCTGCAATATAGAAATGATTCATAATGTTAGCAGAAGGGGGTAGTTATAGAAAGAAGCTGTGTATCTCAAGCATAGTAACTTGTAAGAAAGATTTTTTTGGATTCAAAGTAGGACAGATTTAAAAAAGACATATTTTAAACTGTCTTATTTAAATACTGCAGCATGTTGCCCTGGAGCTCTTCAACTGATGTAGTAGTGCACAGTATGTGTCTGCTCTGTGTTTAGGGTCATCCATTTCCTAGAATATATTCTAGATCTCTTTGTTCAAAGGTATATGCCTCATGTCCAGTGGATATTTACTTCAAATGTAATTGTATGGATGTATAATCTCTCTGTTTTTCAGCAATATCCTGACTATTATGCAATAATTAAAGAGCCTATAGACCTGAAGACAATTGCGCAGCGAATCCAGGTGCAGTATAATTTGGGGGATATTGCCTTAAACATACATTGAATGTATCTGTATCCCTTGAATATAACCTTGCTGAAAGGTATTAAATTTTAAAAGTAAATCTTTGTGGTAATAAATTTTAGATCTATTGTCAAGAGGCAAAGGCTGTTTAGGTGAATCGTAGAACAGTGTGTGTTATTATAAATGTGGATTTTTAAATTTGTTGAAATTGTTGAATTCTTATTTAATTTTATGTTTTATTGTTAGAATGGAAGCTATAAGAGTATTCATGCAATGGCCAAGGACATAGATCTATTAGTTAAGAATGCCAAAACCTACAATGAACCTGGATCTCAAGTATTCAAGGTTAGTTAAAGTATTTTTAATAAATTTTTTTAATTGGAACTGCTTAACATAAGTTATATAATGTATAAGTGCTGTAAGGTTTTTTGTTTTTTTTAAATAAGTCCTTGAATTGTATGAGATTTTTTTCTGACTCGATTAAGAATTCTGGTATGCAATGGGGTATAAAAATAACCCCGTGTCCAAGTAAGTGCTTGTGTGTGTTGAATCAAGGATATTCCACTCAAACACCAGAGCCAGAAAACATAAATGTAGATTAAATTTAGCTAAAATAAAATACCACTTCTTGCCACAAAGATGGCTTGATTTAGATGAAATCTGAACCATGGTTTGCTTTAACTGTAATTTAATCTCCAAACTACGATTTTAGTTCCAGACATACAGGTAAACCATGATATGTTTTGATTTCATTTTCTGCTGTTGTCCCCAAGAATCCCAACTTGCTTATCCAAAGAGTAGCATCTGGGGTTGAAGCATCTGGTATTAAGCTATGGCTTAAAAGTTTAGATGTTATACCAAACCACAATATTCTCAAACTGTTATCCAAATTAAGCTTCAAGCTATTTCAGCTCACTCAAACCATGGTTTTCAAATATTAATTCAGATATTGCACCAAACTATGTGGTACGAGATGCATGGTTTTTTTCTTTTGTAACAAATGATTAGTTATAAAATTCTTTCAGACCTCTGTATGAGTGTTTAGAATTGTTTACATCAGTATAGTGTTTGATTAAGATCATCAGTGTAAGTCAACAGTTTATTAATAGCAGCAAGGTTTTTGGAACAATGCATTTACTTTACTATCAGAAGAGTGTTTGTTTGGGACATGTCCATTGTATGTAAAGTGACATTACTTACAGTGTCAAAGAGGGCGTATTAGTGAAAACTAGTTCTTGTAGAAAGAGTTCAGACTGATAGTGTTTTGGTGTAGTACTTCCTGTGACTATGGACATTTCCACACTACACTTATAGTGCTGTTATTCCACTTTCAACATTCCCTGGAATCCTGGGGTTTGCAGTTTAGGGCAGGGCACTGAGAATTCTCAGCCAGAGAGCTCTTTGGCCTCAGTAAACTACAAAGCCCAGAATTCCACAGGAAGTTGAAAGTGCAATAATAGCACTAGAACAGTGTAGTGCAGAAATGGCTTATGTTAGATCCTACTGTTTGTTTACCATAGCACAATGTGGCTGATTCCTTCTTTTTCACCTTTAGGTATAATGGATTTTGCATATTATTTAAATATATTTTGAATATGTACTTTTACATCAGAGGTTGGGGACATGGCCCTCCACATGGCCCTCCAACAACTGCCATCGCTATATACTGAATTGGCTAGGTTAGTGATAGGACTTAGTTGAAATCAATTAAGTTATGAATAAAGATGGAATTTTGCTAGGGAAAGGAACAACAGTTGGATTTTCAGAATAACCATATATCCAGAAGTAAGCAATGAATTATATGATCCAGTTGATTCTCAGAGTCTGGTTCTCTTGGGTTTTTGCAGAAAAAGCAACAATGCGAGGGTGGGGAATTACAAGGTTAAGTCATAAGTAGTGAAGGCAGCTTAGATAGGGATGTATTTTCATCCAGACAGTCCTCCTGTGTTCTATACTGGTCACCATGTAAAGGCTCCTTACCTGTCCCAGGAAACTGAATTGTGAAACTCATAACTTTGGGGTTTTTACTGGAATCCAAATGGAACTTGGTAGGCTGAAGAAAGAGATGAGAGTATAAAAGAGAAGGAAAGGGAAAGTAAGAAAAGATGAGGTTGGACAGAGATGGATTTTGCAGGTCATACAGTTATTTCCTTTCTGCAAAGCTCAAAATGAGATATAGGAAAGAGGAGGAGCAAAATCATGGATGGGATGTTTTATCTTCATTTGGGTAGTAATATAATGTAAACTTAAAAGCCAATTTAAAATTAAATTATTTGTTTAAAATCTCTTCCTTTCAGTGTAAATGCAAATAAATTAGAATTTTTTTTTTTTGGCTTATTAATGATGAAGTCAACATGTTAACCATTTTCTACCAGCTTTCCAATCTCTGGCTGTGGCTGATGGTAGTTCCAGTTCAGCAGTACCTAGAGCTACATTGTCTCCCCATTCCTGTTAATGAATACTGATTGTTTCATTTCAGTATTTTAAAACTGAATAAGATTTTTTTACATTTGCCTTAACAGGATGCAAATGCAATTAAAAAAATATTTAATATGAAAAAGGCAGAAATCGAGCATTCAGAATTGGCTAAATCAAGTCTTCGAGTCAGGTACTATAAGCATAATAAAAACTATATGAAGTTATTGATATTTTCTACTCAGCAGAGTCTTCTGAAATAAAGTAGCTGATCTCTTACATAATCCAGTAATTGCTTGAATATATATTTTTGATAGTGAATTATGGAGAGACAAGGGGACTTCTTATGCATACACTCTGTTTTCTAGAATATAATGCTTTCTTGCAGTGGTCTGATCTTTTTACAGGATTCAAGTTAAACCTTTAGTAGGTAGATAGCGCACCATTTGTCTTTTAATAATATGCTCTAGATCTACCTCTTATATTAGTGGAGGACTTTGTTCCTTCTGTTTCCAGCTGAAGGTTGTTATTGGGAAGCACCAAGTGTTAAGTGCATCTATATTTTCTCTCTTTTTTAAATAGGCTTGAGCTTTCCATATTCAAGTATATGTAGCCTGGCATATTCTTTCAAGGGTCATAGCAATACAACTTGTGTCTCAACTAGAGTCAGTTTTAGCTTGACCAGCCTCTCTGTGACATTAGATTACTTCGACCAGTTTCTCTAAAAACTTCATCAGCACTATCAAATATCTCATGCCAGAGATCAGGAATAGGAAACTTTGCCTGTTAGGAGCATATTTTTGCTCTACCCCTGAACGTTGGCAGGATGTGCTCCCTTTCCAGTACCAATGTTCCAACCCCCCCCCATTTTTAAACTCCATAGATTGAAGCCCCAAAAGCCTGTGGGTAGAAAGTTGATTATCATTTTTATTTTTTGATTTAATTTTAATTTTTTTTGCAATTTAACACGTAAGCATAATTTTACTCCCCCAGGGATACTGTAGGTCAAAAAAACGGCCTTTTTAAGGCCTAAAAATTTGGTTGTTGAAAAAGGCCCTTTCTGTCCTAAACAAGTCTATGGGAAAGTGTATTTAAATAGCCAATTGTCACTTTCTCAGATGGGGAGCTAGAGAATGGTGGGGGGAATTGGTGGAGAGGGGATCACACTTTGCCCCTCTTTGTATAGACAGATGTGTACCTAAGTTTTCACCATACAAAGGTGCAGTCTTGTGTACTCTTGGGAGATGTCTAACTAAAGACAATAACTGAAAAAAATTGTGCATGCTATTAGGCTGTTAGCCTGTAGGTTAAAAAGATAAAATAAAACCCTGACATTCTTTTAAATGACATCATAGTTCTTTAAGTAAAAAAGTTCTAACGATGATTAGAAGTTGTAGTTTGAAGTGTTTAATATCTCTTCTAATTAGTACTAGTAATACACTGCTGCTTCATTTTTCCTTGTATGATGACTAGTGGGATTTCTTGAAAGTTACCCTATTTTTCTTGTAACTTTTTCCTTGTCTGAGTTTCATTTTAAACAGGATTTCACTGCTTAATTTTGTGATGAATTTTTAAGTTACTTTAGTTCCATTTTTAAAAATAGCAACTTGATTTTGTTACTTACCTGTTTGCTTGAATATTGACATGCTTTTAAATGCATCTTCTACTTGTAACAACATGCTGATGTTTGATAATAAATTGGATGTGCAGTTCTTCTCATTTTTAATAATAGCATAGATTTAGACATCTTTTTCACCACTGTATGTTGAACTGAAAATGAGGCTTCTATAATTGTAGTATCAACAGGAATTAATCCTCAGCACATACATGGAATTATTTTTGTTGACTCTGTCATGATAAAGTAGATTTCTGTGACTTCAGTATAAAAATCAGTAACATTTCAAATCCAGCTTTTCATCACTGTGCAGTGTCAGGCCCTTTCTAAATTGCCTTTCCAAACATATTCTGTAAAAGAATTGCATTCTTTCTGTGTATGGTCTTGGCTGTCTGGTGCATATCCTTTTCTCACTTTCTGTGGCTTGTTCGTGCTTCCTGAAGGACTCCAAATTTGGCTGCTTCCAAGCTGACAGGTCCATCCTCACAGGGTAAAGGCAGTGTTGTCGATGAGAGAAATTCTGCTAATAAATATTACCGGTGAGTCCTTAATCTCTGGTTGTCATTCAGTCCATTCATTTTTAGAATTAAGTCTCTTCCGATTTTGATTCCAACTCTTTGGCTTCCTTTGCATATGAAAGAAAGTAAAAATTCATAAAGAAAAGTCATAGCCCAAACAGCTTGTTTGCTTGCGGGAAATATTGCAGTGTCTTCTTTCTTTTTTGAAACTAGATTACTTAGAACATATATTCTAGGTGGACATTTTAAAAATACAACTCCTTACTTCATAACAATTTTTTAGCTTCCTCAGATGTAAGGTAAAATGACTTTATTAATGACAGCTTTAATATATAGAAGATTTTCTCTCAAGGGAGAAATCTGTTGCTGTTACACACCTACTTGGGACAGCTTAGTCTTTTTACCTCTTTTATTGAGTTGCTTTTCTGTCAAGCAACCCATAAGGTCAAGTGTATTCCCTCAAACACTGTGGTGATTAGAAGGAGGTTACTCTGCTTTTCCAGCCAGCAGAAATGTCCTCAGGGGATAAGTCCAAAAGTAGCATACATCTTCCTTGGAAAGGGTTTACAATTCCCCAAAACAATTGCTTTTCCATTATAAAGCATTTTCCTTTGCTCATCAATGCAGTACAAGTGCAATACACAAAACGAAGGTGAGTGTGTCTCATTATGATATAAGTAAATGCTATTCCTCTCTCTAGTTTTCTTTTCCTCATAGATTGAGGTTCTTTTTCTCATTCAAATTGTTTTCTGGATTTTTTTGCAAGTTAATCTCTTTGGTTTCCATGCACTGGACACTGAATCACTTAGGTTTTAGTTCTCCTATTAAAATGATTTGGGAATTTGATGAGTGTAAGATAAATTTTTAATGATTAATTCCTCCACACACTCCATAATCCTTTAGAGCAATAATGGACAGATTCCCTTCTTTGGCTGAAGGATCTTTCCTGGCCAGGCAAGGGCATGGACATAATATATGTATCCCTACAGCCCTCCACCTCCATTCTTCCCTTCAGCTAAAATCCTTTTGAAAACCTTTCAATTTCTGTATGTTTTATATCACAATTGGTGTTTTGTTAGACTTAGTTTACAGAAAAATCCCTGAAACATAAAACATGAAACATTACCTGCTTTAACTGATGTTTGGAAGGAAACAGAGTTTACATTTCAGTAGTAATCCATGCTCTGACCCGTTTTGATATAAAACACACACACACACTGTTTATTCTTTCATTTTTGTGGTAGGTTCTCCAGGTTGGGATTTATTCCTCCACCTATCTCTGTTGGGGAGAAAGCATCAATTTCCATCATAACTCAGTTATTAAAGCCTACACCATACTTTACAGACAACATATTCATGCCCAGATGTACATTGTGGCACATGGCACTGGAAAGGCAGGCACTTCAGAAGCTCTTTCCGCAATGCCATCAGTTTCTGAGATCTTTGAGGCCGCTACTACAGTCTCAGCAATTATGTTAGCACAACTCTACAAGTAGATGCCCGTTCTTCTCAGGGGTTTGTGTAATGTGAGAAAATGTTATAGAACATACTCATTTCTTAAACAGCCTCTTTGGCAATGCTAGTTGAGGCTGTCAGAGTGTGCTGTACTGTTCTGCCTTGTTGACTGTCTGACTGCAAACCAAAAAAGGAACACTGGAACTTACTTGAATTATTTGGTTGTTCCTCCCTCTTCATTTCCTTAAACTCACCCAGAACCTTCTGCAAAGTAGTCAGGAGATGTCAGACAATGAGTTTCACCTCTTTAATTTTCTACCTATTACTGAGTGCTGGTTGTTTTTGATTTGTCCTGTCTTCTCCCACAATTCCCTATGCTTAGAAACTGGGAGAGGTTTTATCCGTGGAGATATACATATCAAACATAATTTATCGTGATCACCATTTCTTGAGCTAATAGGACCAGCAAGCCCAACACAGAGAACTTTCACACAACACCGGCAAGAAAGAGCCTTCACAGTAAATACCAATATTCTTGAGTTCCTGTTCTTACACCATTTACATAAACATTGATTTTTAAAGTGGTTTTGTTTTTTTCTTGTTCACATTTATAAGCTGTATTTTCCCCCCAAATTTACAGCAACAAAAGAGCTGTCCAAGGGGATCGTTTGTCAGCAATAACAATGGCACTTCAGTATGGATCTGAAAGTGATGAAGATGCTGTTCTTGCTGGTAGGAATTAAAATAGAATTTCTAAGATCTGCAAAGAAATTGTTTATCATCAAATACCATATTTACCTTGCCGTTAGGATTAGAATGGAGTACCAGCCATTAAAAAAATGAGTGTCTTTTCAGGTTTCGATAACTGACTAAAATAATTCCATATCTGTCTTGAACAACCCATTGCTTGCTAAAATTAGTTTTGTGTTTTTAGGAACAAATACTCCTTATCACACTCTGGTTTATAAGAAACATCAGAGGATTTCATTGGCTGTTTCTAAACTATGGTTCCCTAGAACCTTAGGGATCCACAAAAGGTCATGATTGGGGGAAAATAACTCAATTTTTTTAGCTATGGATATACTAATTTTTATACAGTGGTTCTCTGAGCCATGAAAATGATTTCAGGAGTTCCTGCAGGTTAAAAAAGGTTAGAAAGCTTGGTTTAGAATATGTAATCTCTTTCCCATCTCGCCCCCCCCACCAGCTTGTACTGTCATCTCTGATACTGATATGTTTTAGGGCTCCAAAAAGTTAAAATATAAATGCCTAGAAGCCTGGAAAAGAGGTGAAAAAGGGATAGATACTAGTATGCTAAAATATATCAGTATCACACAAAAGTAACTGGTTATCAGATTGCTTTTGATATACCTTTTATCTCAGGAATGGTGACTTGCCAGAGTCACACTGGTTTTCCAGCAGGATTTTTGGAGAGCTACATGCCTCACCTTTGACCAGCCCAATAGAGCGGCAAAGCTACATTTTTTTCATTCTCATATGTAAGAATGAATAATTCTGTTCCACCCCTGAGCAAGATTACAAGAGTTTTTGTGCAGTTTTTTTCCAATAATTTTTCATGTTTGTGTACTTTTTTTTTTCCATGAGAAATTCATTTGCGCAGAAAACTTGGACTAGATGTCCCTCTGTGAGCCAGTGAAGCAAATGTTTTCACTTATACCATTAAAAACAGAAAATTGTGCTAGCATTGTAAAATGATTGTTTCCTTATTTCTAGCTGCTGCCCGTTATGAAGAAGGGGAGTCTGAGGCTGAGAGCATTACTTCCTTTATGGATACTTCAAATCCTCTCTATCAGCTTTATGATACTGTTAGGAACTGCCGGAACAACCAGGGCCAGCTTATATCAGAACCCTTTTTCCATCTGCCCTCAAAGAAGAAGTATCCTGATTATTATCAGCAAATCAAGATGCCGATTTCATTACAGCAAATCAGGTAAAATTCCTGTAATGCTCTTTGAGACTTTGAATGGTTTCAAGAATACCCTGTTTTCTTGTAGCAAGTCAACTCTTCTGATGAGTCGTGTTTTTATTTTGTTTCCAATAAATTTTAATTCCTTGTTTTTAGCACTGAATTATGAGTCCTGAAAAATGTTACAACAATATTGGAATGCCACCATAATATCAAAAAACAAAACAAAATAGGGTGGGCAGCTCTGTAAGAGCTGGGAGCTAATTCGTCTAGAACCACTGTGGGCTATAGTTTTTCCCTACCTGCCCCCACTTACATGTAAAAATATCTTCTTTTAGGGCTGTATCCTGGCCAAAATGGTGACTAGAAGTGACATAACTTCTAGACATTGTTTGGGCCATGATACAGTCCCAAAAGAAGGCATTTTGGGGTGTGGGAAGGTGTTGTTGCATGGTTTTCTGTGCTTAGGGGGCATTTGGTGCAATTTTCTGTTGAAAATCATTGGACAATCACTTTCCAAAAGTGGGGACTGCTTGTAGCCCATAAGCTGCATTTTACTCCTAGTTTAACATGATACAAATAATGCTTGATAACTAATTCTTTTTTCTTCAGTGACTACATGATCCCTTACTTCCTTGCATTTTAAGCTTCATTCATATTATCATCAACCTGTGAAATTCAAAACATTTGATAACTAAAACACTTGCAGCATAATAAATGTTTATTTTTTCAAATGCTTTATCAATAAGATCTGACAATTATTTTCACATGAAGCAATGGTATCTGCATATTTAAGAATTAAAAATACTGTCTTTGTTATGACTTTTTATACAGTAATTAAAACATATTTCAGCTCTGTTAGTTGAGATTTGAAAGATTTTATATTGTGCTTGAAAGATGATCAGAATCGTTCTAGCAAGGAGTCTTGTATCCCTCTGTGTCCTTCTCTTTTATCAAGTCCTCAAGTACTAGCTGGAGGGGGAGGAAGAAGTGAATCTTCTTCTGGGAGAACTGGGAAGGAGGTTCAGTGCTTATAGTAACACTTTTTGTTTTACAAAAAATACCTCTAGTTGCTACAATAATAAAACAAGATTGTCTTTTCTACAGAACAAAACTAAAGAATAATGAATATGAAACGCTTGACCATTTGGAATGTGATTTAAACTTGATGTTTGAAAATGCCAAACGTTACAATGTTCCAAATTCAGCCATTTATAAGAGAGTTTTGAAAATGCAACAGGTTATGCAGGTAAAATTTCATGCTCTCTTGCTGTGTTTCTGGGTTTGTTTTTGTTGGAGCTAGTGTTTGGTGCATTTCTATCTGCATTGGCACACTGCCTTGTGATATTAATTCTCAGTAAATGCAAGTGCTGTGTTTCTGTTCTGAATAGTGTTCCTGATGCTTTCTAAGCAGTAGTTCTTTGGATAGTATTGTGGTATAAATCCAAAAATTAATATTCTGGATGAAGAACGAAGCCATATGCTAAATTAATTTTGTTTACTGCATTTTCTGTACCTTCAGTCTGAAATCAGGCTTCTGAAAAGGAAATTGTGCAAAGACTCTGTAGATACACAAATGAACTACAGCTAATACTAATGTAACTGGAGTCTTATAAGACAATTTCCGGTGGGGGATTAGATGCAAGGTCTCAGATAAATTTGCTATCTTAAAATAGACTTATTTAGATTTATTTAGGTGTTTCATGTCCAATATTTAATTTTTCTTTTTATACAAGTAACTTGAGTGGCAGGAGATGTTTCATTTAGAGCTTTCTGTTGATGCAAGATATATACTATTGCTGTATGTATACCTTTCAGAGTGAACCTGATCTATTCAGCTGTTCAATATTCATGGATTCTGGAGACATTCAGCAGATTGAATCTGACTCTAGGGATTTTGTTCTGTTCCAGGCAAAGAAAAAGGAGCTAGCCAGAAGAGATGAAATTGAGGACGGAGACAGCATGATCTCTTCTGCCACTTCTGATGCTGGAAGTTCAAAAAGAAAAAGGTATCCTCTTCCATACTGCTATGTCTGCCTTTTCTACTGCTGCTGATCAGTAATAATTTGATTTGATTTTTAATCATTCTGAAACAGAAACCAGCTGTAGCTTTTTTGACAAGATTATTTATTAGTATATAAATCAGCTGATGGCAGAACGATTAATATTCTGGCCCAGATGCTAATGAACTTTTGAGTGATACTACACATGCTGTTTATTTATCTGTGGTTCATTATTCTTAGGTCAGACAGAGCTATTCCATGTAGATGAAAAAACCTGTAATGATATATACCTGGAAGTAAGCTTCATTGAACTTATTCCCACCTATACATGCTTTTTAAAGTTAAACATTTTTTCAAGTTTAAAAGATGTACTTTCTTTTAAAATTATGAAGATTTCAGGACATAAGTGTTTATTCTTTTTTATGTATTTGAACATTCATGTTTGAAAAATACTTGTATTTTAAAAATTTACTTTTTAGAAATGTTGAAATGGGTTGTATTGTCATTCATGGTCATTTACATACACCAGGTTTTTAAAATATTTGTAAAAGGATAGTCCTCTTGTCAGGGATTTTGTACCATTCATTATATGCATGTGGTAGACACATTTTAATGCAACAGTTTTAGATAGCACTTTCTTTTGATGATTATTCAAAGCAATGTTCTTGTGACTTTTCATTGTTTTACTGGCTGAAGATATGAGCTTGGATGACCTTCTCTTCCCCTTGGATTCAGCAGCAGCACTACCAAGTAAAACTAACAATAGATAGTGAGAAGAAGGGTAAACACAGGATTGTAGCATAGTGGTTTGTGTTTTCTTTTTTTGCATAAGAGAAAATAGTTGTTTTTATGCTCTATCATAAAAGTTGCGACTTTTTTATGTAGGTGAGGTGCTGTGTCTCCTGGTTGTTTCTGATAGGGTGTACTCCTTAATGTTGTTACTTTAACCCCTTAACATCCTTTGAATCAGTATTATTTGATTTCACTGGTCTACTGTTAATTAAGGATTATTTTTCATACATATAATTTGAATAGAGCCAAAGTTCAATTTATTCATCAAATCTATTGTGAGGGTTGCATACAACTCTCTATAAAAAATGTTAGAATTCTGTTTCTTTGTTTTTTTTTTTTAAGTCCTGTTTCCTAATAATGTGTAGTAGTGTACCTGCCCTTTCATATTTTTCACTTCATCATTTCTCCCTTCCCCTGCATTAAATCCTGCTTGCAAGTCTAATTGGGCTGGCACCCTGACATGGTTTGCCTTCTGCACCTCTTAATGTCCAGCTGACACTAAATAAACTGGTGGTTTAAATAGCCACAAAGTACAAAGTTGCTAATTACTCTTTGAAAAGCCATTCTATCTGCCCACTGGCAAGGGCCAATGCAGTCCAGAATGTGCGAGATAATAGCTTTCCATACAGGGATATTGTAGGGATTGTAGTGAAAATTTATCTTAAGAGCATGAAAATACTCTAAAGTTCTGTTTGAAGATGGCTGTATCTAGCATGTTTTTATTTGCATAATGATATAGAGATTGTCAGTGATGTTATCTACAAAGTAAAATACTCATTTGGGTACATTTATCTAAGTTGAAGTAGTCATTTTTCTCTCTCTTCCAATCTGACAGCAAAAAGAATTTAAAGAAACAGCGAATGAAAATTTTATATAATGTTGTTCTTGAGGCACGAGAACCCGGAACTAACCGAAGACTCTGTGAACTATTTATGGTGAAACCTTCCAAAAAAGATTATCCAGATTATTATAAAATCATCTTAGAGCCAATGGATTTAAAAATAATAGAGCATAATATCCGCAGTGACAAGTACTCTGGGGAGGAAGCTATGATAGAAGATATGAAGTTAATGTTTCGGAATGCAAGACATTACAATGAAGAAGGCTCACAGGTACATCTGTAGGCGTGATTAGGCCAGATCTATGTCGCTGTCTCTTTTCTCTGCATATTGGTGGCATTTCATTAACAGAATCACACTATTTCCACCCTAAAAGTATGAGGTTTGCTGTTTCTTTGTAGTAGTTTCTCTGTCTTCTGAATGTTTGCCTCTTACATTGTTTATCTACATGTGAAAGAGTAGAAGTTCATGTGTATGTTAAGACTTTGAGTGGGGCAACCTGTGTTTTCAACAAGTTATTACACTTTTTGTGGCACTGGGACAGAATGCTTTATGTATCCAGATACGTAAGTTCACACAGTTTACAAACTACAAATTAGCAATTTCAAAGTTATGTGTTGTGCACATTTTCAGGATAGTTTCTCCAGGATGCAAAGCAGATGATAACTGTGAAAATGGAATAGCAGGAGCTAATGGCATAATGCTTTATGTTTGCAGTGGCTACTACTGCCAGACTCTTAATCTCATTTAAGAGGAGGCCCTTCATAATTAAATGTTCCAGGAATTGTCACTTCCTACCTTGCTTATAGTTCTGTGATGCTTCCATGGAGATACCCTTCCATCCAGAAGGGGAAGGAAGAACTAAGGGATGTTACCCATTTAAGAGCGATAGATTGAACTAGGAGGTTGCCAGTTGCTTCAATCTAATAAAAAGATTCAATTTTGAATTTATAAGTCTAATCCAGCGACTGATCACACTGAGAAGTCTTAAACGTACTAACAGAGTCTGTTCCTTTATAGAGGAAAAGATAATTTCTTGTGTATGAATGAAGTTTTCTTTGAAACTGTTGCAAATATGAAAACTAGCATTTTTTGGAAGGTTAATTAAGATTAAAGAAGTTTATTTTGTAATTTTTTAAAGAATATTTTGGTGATGTATAGGTATACAATGATGCTCATATCTTGGAGAAGATTCTTAAAGAAAAGAGGAAAGAGCTGGGACCACCACATGAAGATGATGAGGTTGCTTCCCCTAAACTGAAATTAAGTAAGGCATTATGAGGAGTTCTCTGCCTGATAAATCCTCATTTGAAATAAAGTGTTTACCATATACTCATGTGTAAGTTGACCTTAGGTATAAGTCAAGGTCAAGTTTTAGGGCCAAAATTGTGGATTTTGATATGACCTGTGGACAAATGGAGGGTCATTCTGTGGAGAGAGGAAAGCACCAGCGGCACCTCAGGGGGCCAGCTGGTCACTGTTGCTGCCATTTTCTTGTCCGGGCATTCAAAAAGGCCTTTTACTACTGTGGTTAGAGAAGGAGATTTTTTTTTGTTTTGGATGAAAGTTAAAGTGCAGTATTCTTATAAAAAGGAGCCATCCCATTATCCAGGTAGAGTGGCAAAAGGCAGGAGCTTAGTTTATCCCAGGAGAACCTAAAACAATCACCGTCCCCCTCTACTTTTGCTACTGTGGCACCACTTCTGGTCTTATTTAATGTCTAAGTGGGAAAACAATGTTTCCCATCAAAGGAATGCCAACAGAGTAGAAGAGGTAGGTGCTTCTTTTTGGTTCTCCTGGAATGGACTAAGTTGCCTTTTGCAACTCTATTGAGGGAAGGGTTTGGTTCCATTTTTTTTTTTTAATAAGAGTTAAAGTATTGTACTTAGATTGACCCATGGATAAGTTGACCCTGTTTTTGGGGGTCAATTTTTTGACTAAAATGCTTAGACTTATACATGAATATATACATTGTATGTGGTAGTCAAATTTATTTGTTTGCAGTACTTTAATGAAATCTGAAAGGCAGACTAGATTTTATTAAAAGCTAGGTAGTAGCAGCTTAATCATTTTTAATTGACTAAACTTCATGTACAAAGAAGCGTGTCCCAGAACATTTGTACCAAGTGATAAAAGAAATCGTTCATAATGCCAGGAACCAGATATTCTAATCTGAACAGGGTACAAGTGTTAAATAATTGTCCTAGACTTTTTAAACTTGTAGTCCCTGAAGTGTTTTTAGGTTAAGAGAATAACAAGGAGGGATGAGAGTATATTTTGCTTTTGTGATTTAACTTCATTCATTTCCTCCCTTCTCAATTTCTTGAATGAAATTGAGACTTTTTGTGTTTAATAGATATGAAATACTTGTTGATCCATAAGCAAAAACTAATGTCAAAATATTGACTCATTTCTTTAGATATTCATTTGTCACATTGTGAGAGAACATATGGAGTATGCACAAATGTTGTGAGAAAAAGCAGCGGTGTGGAAGTTCTTCCCAAATTGTACAACCCTAACATTGCATCATGGTCTCAGAATAGCATTTGAATAATTGAAATCACAAATCATGGTGCTTGCTTTCTGAATCTGGCTGTCATTTTTTTTAATATCTAGGTCGGAAAACAGGTGTTTCCCCTAAAAAATCAAAATACATGACTCCAATGCAACAGAAACTTAATGAGGTGTATGAAGCAGTGAAGAACTACACAGATAAGCGGGGTAGACGACTGAGTGCTATTTTCCTGCGGCTCCCATCTCGGTCAGAACTTCCTGACTATTACCTGACCATTAAAAAGCCTGTTGATATGGAAAAAATTAGAAGTCACATGATGGCCAATAAGTACCAGGACATTGATGCCATGGTAGAAGATTTTGTTATGATGTTCAATAATGCCTGCACTTATAATGAACCAGAATCCTTGATTTACAAAGATGCACTGGTGCTCCATAAAGTTTTGCTTGAAACAAGAAGAGACATAGAAGGGGATGAAGACTCTCATGTCCCAAATGTAACCCTGCTGATCCAGGAACTTATACATAATCTTTTTGTATCTGTCATGAGTCATCAAGATGATGAGGGCAGGTGCTATAGTGACTCCTTAGCTGAAATTCCTGGTATAGATCCCAGCTTCCCAAACAAGCCACCTCTGACATTTGATATCATACGAAAAAATGTAGAAAATAACCGCTACAGGAGATTGGACTTATTTCAAGAGCACATGTTTGAAGTGTTAGAGCGGGCAAGAAGGATGAACAGGTAAATAAAACTTTAATTAGCTTCTTCCTTAATGATTCTCTTTGCAAAAGTTTCGCTCCTGTTATTGTATCTTGCTACAGTGAAGGCTGGGGGAAAAAGCCAGGCCAGCTGCTTTCAGTTAAAAATGTAAAAGTCAAGTGGTTTCATACCTAGAAGCATGGTGATGAGATCTCCAGTATAAGATTCTTTAAAGACATCCAAGGTCTGCCTCCTTCCTGTGCCAGAATTTATTCAACAGTCAAGGTGAAATTCAGTAGCTTTCCTTTTAGCAGTAAGAACTATAAGCACCTGAAGCAGTGCTTAAATAAATATAGACATTTGGTTCTGGGTCTTTAATACTTATCTCTATTAAGGATGGAAAAATAGTTAGCAGTTACTCATTTCCCTGCTGAAAAGATGGCTTCCTGAAGTTTGGGGAACCTGGTCATGAAGAATAAAACAATCAATTTGCACAGTTTTCTCCTTGTATTTTTACATTTCAGAATGTTTTAGGGAATTATTCTGCACAAAGATACATATTTCTTGAGTAGAAAATGTGGGTTTTTAAAAAATGTCTTTATGTGTGCACACATATGCAGATGTACACACACACACAGACACACAGAGACACAACATGGGGGGGGGGTTGCATGAAGCCATACAATGTAAAGTACAAAAATGTGTATTTCTGTGCAAAATAATCCCCCAAAGTGCTTTGGTATGAATGATTTCTATTCCCAAACTGCATGGAAAAACCGATCTGTCAATGATGCTCTCTCTCTTTGGCAGTGAGTTGTAGCTTTTGTTACCTTTGAAGTGAAAAAATAACAAAAGCTATCATAAATGGTATCATCCCTTCAATATTGTGAAAAAGAAATTTTCATCAGATTTTTGCAGTATGTAAATATGGTTCTTCTTTGTGGTCTCTGTGCCTCACACACTAGGAGCTTTCGCGCATGCGTGGTACTGTTCGGAAAGTTCTAGAGCTGAGTAGCTTGGCAGGAACCCCTCCCCCCTATCTGCATTGAGCATGCTCAACCCGCCGAGCAGCGGTCTTGTCCTCAGTTCTTTCTCATCCGCCGTTGTGTACGGAGGTTCTGAGTTTGAATAGCGCTATTGGCTTTTTCTTCATGTCTTGTTTCTTCTGGTTTGACTTGGATTTTGGACTTTTGGATTTGGCTTTGGATTTCGGACAGGACTTGGTGATTTGACCTGTTTTTTGGGAATTTCTTACTCCTTTTAGTCCGTCCTACCCCACCCCCCCACCGCGTCTTCATCAGCTCTTCTCTCCATCTTCGTCAACTCTTCTCCGTTCTTCCTCAAATTCTATGTCTTCCCTCTTCAAACCCTTCCAATTGTGTTGCCGAAAGGTCGCCCTATCCGACGCGCACAGCGAGTGTCTTTTTTGCCTGGGAGAAACTCATAATATTAAGACCTGCCCAATTTGTCGGGAATTCACATCCCAGACGCTTCGAAACTGCCTGGCATGCCTTAAATCCCACTGTTGGGAACAATCCCTCAAGGCACAAGACCAACCGTTGGTTGCGCAAATGATGTCTAAACCATCGACATCGACTCGACCTTCGGCAGGCATTGTTGGTACAAGGCTCGGTACCGCCCACTCAGACACCAATATCATCCCTAACGAGGATCCCAAAACTCTCCTCGGCGTCGATTTCGAAGGATGCTCTTGTGGGCTCGCAGGCAGCCGTACCATCTAAGCCGCTCACTGCCGCCCAACGGAAGTGGCCTGCGCCTTCAGGGCCTGCCAAGGAGAAAGAAAAGGAGAAGAAGAAGAAGAGGAAGGAGAAGCACGGCTCTCCGCTTAAAGAGGCCTGCCCCCCTCCTCCTACACAGTTCCTGGGGAACTAGAGGAGGATTCAGAACCTCATGAAGTCCTAGAGATTTCTGATGGGGAAGGAACCGCTGGCTTGGTGGCGCCCTCGGACCCACCTGTCTTGAATCCCGCGGTGTCTTCGCTCGGCCACCCTGAGGTGGTGGACTGCCCGGAGCATATCCCTGCTGCACCCTAGACCTCGACCAGACATCGAGGGTCCTTGGGTAGGAGTGCCTCTCGCTCTCCGGAACGAAGAGTCAGGCAACAGTCCCCACGTCCTAAGGAGACCTACCCTGAGGGAAGGTGGGCTAGACCTCACTTCGATTCTCCGTACTCCTCCACGTCTCATACAGTGAGATACGTACACCCAAAAGCGCGCGTGGAGAGAGTATCCTGGGTCCTATAGGTCTTACTCCCCATCATACCGGGATAGGTACCGTTTTGATGTGAGGCGGTGGTCGCCGTATTGTCGGTCCCGCTCTCCATTGGCAATCACACTCCCGCTCGTACTCTAGATTGCCACGTCACTGTCGATCCCATGAGCACTCACCTTGCTACCGCCCCGTCTCCCCACCACCACGGGTGACATCCACAGTCTCTCGCCCATCTGCGAAGCCTGTCCAGGCACACTCTTTGACTGCTGCCACTATTGTTACCCAGGCCGTCCAACAGCCACGACCTGTGGTAGTGCCAGTCATGACGACTCCCCAACCTCAGTCTATGACTGCTACGGCGGTTTCGACGATGAGGTCAGCCACCGCTACCGTACCTGCGGTGACCCTGACGGTACCAGCCAAACAGCCATCGAGAGAGAGATCTTCACGAAAATCCTCATCTGCCTCCTCTCAGTCCTATGAGTCTGATTCCGAAGAGTCAACACTGGGATCGCATGAGTCTCCTCCTTTGGTCTTCGGAGATCCTGCTCCATATTCGGCCTCGGAGGATGTGAAACAGTTCTCGGACATCCTCCTTCGCATGTCAGCTGTCCTGGAACTAAAGGTTGCGGAACCGGCCCCGGCCATGCAGGATCTGGTTTTTCGCTATGTGGATACTCGTCCACCATCGATTGCGCCGTTACCGTTCCTGCTGGCCCTGATGGAAGCACTTAAACACCCATGGGCCCAACCAGCATCTGCTCAACCGATTGTGCATAGACTCGAGAACTTGTACCGGACCTAGAAAGAGGATGCCGAGTTCCTCTTCACACATCCGGTACCCAACTCCATCATAGTTGAATCTGCCCAGACCAAAGGAGGAAGGAGACCCCACACCACTCTGCCGGACCGTGAGGGTCAGAGATTGGACACCTTCGGCAGAAGGTTTTACTCGGCGGCGTCATTGATAGCCAGGGTGTCCAATACCCAGGCCTGCCTTGTGGCTTACCTGAGGAGTCTCCTGGATAGATTCCATCCTCTTCTATCCAACTTTCCAGAGAAGCCCAGGGTGAGTGCCATCCAATTCTTCAATGAGGCGGTGGCACTCGCCAACCAGCAAATCATCTCCTCGAGGCACTTGGTCGAGGTGGCCACGCGAGTCATGGTAGGCTCAGTAGCGTTGTGCTGCTACGCCTGGTTCCGCTCATTGGGACTCCAGAAGGACACTAGGAAAAGAATTGAAGATCTCCCTTTCGACGGCCAAGGGCTCTTCCACGCGACGACTGATGAGGCAATGGATCACATCGTCAAGGCCCACCTGACTGCCAAAAAGTCAAGGCCCGCCTGGCAGTCTCCACAGTCTCGCCGCTCCTTAGGTTCGTGAACCTCGTGGTGTAGATCATCGTCCTCTACTTACCAGCCATGCTCGCCTCGGTCGGCCCTGTCGCGCCCATTGACCTTGTCCTCAGCTCAGAGACCTCTTTGGAGATGTCAGCCTTCGTCTTCAAAGAAGTCTTCGTCCAGGATGAAGTCCTGTTTTTGATGCGTCGTGCAGGACGCCTCCACAGGCAGTCTTCTACCTGCCAGCAGCCCTAGAAGATCATCCCAGCCTGGCCAGACACCTCGCAGAATGGCGGCATATAACTACGGACTCTTGGGCCCTTTCCATCGTCTGCCTTGGGTATGCCATAGAGTTCTCAAATATTCCACCGCGAGGTGTCTACTATTCCACTCCGGCCAGTCCGGTTTTGCTGGAAGAGATCCAGTCCCTCCTGCACAAGGGGACGATCGAAGAACTACCATCCTTAGCTGCTACCACCGGTTTCTTCTCCCAGTACTTCATGGTACCGAAAGTGGACGGTACCCTGCGGCCTATCTTGGACCTCAGAAGGGTCAACGAATACATCCACTCCAAGAGATTCACGATGGTCACCTTGTCTTCAGTCCTCCCTTTCCTTCGACGAGGGGACTGGTTTGCCGCCATCGATCTTCGGGATGCTTAGTTTCACATCGCCATTTGCCTGCAGCACAGACGGTACCTTCGGTTTGCAGTCGACGGTACCTGCTACCAATACATAGTGTTGCCCTTTGGACTTTCCACCGCTCCCAGGGTCTTCACCAAATGCATGGCCCCGGTGGTATCATACCTGCGGACGAAAGGCGTCTCCATTTACCCATACCTCGATGACTGGCTGTTGGTCGCGTCCTGCAGACGGAAACTTTACAACGACATGCACCGGACTCTGTTCCTCTTGACTCATCTTGGCCTCTGAGTCAATCCGAAGAAGTCCCACCTCGAACCTTCTCAGGTACTCGACTTCATAGGAGCGACTCTAGACTCAACCTCTGCCAGAGCGTATCTACCACTCAACCGAGCACGTACGCTCCGTCGAGCAGCATCTGCCGTGTTCACTGCACCAACGATATCGGCAAGGAGGATTCAACAATTCCTTGGATACATGGCCTCGACGACGTCAGTCACTTACCTGTCTCGACTCCGAGCGTTGCCGCTCCAGTACTGGTTCGTCAAGGCTTTCAACCTCTTCCTAGACAACCAGAGGCTCTGCCTACACCTTCCTCGGCAATCTCGTCTTTCCCTCCTTGTGGTGGCTATCGTTCCACCACCTACTTTCAGGGATGCTGTTTCGGGAGCCGACCCCTCGACTCACGGTCACGACAGATGCCCCCTATTCGGCTGGGGAGCACACTGCGGCAACCTCAGAGTCCAAGGATGCTGGGCCGACGGTGAAGCTGATCTTCACATCAATGCCCTCGAGCTCCTCACCTTTTGGAAGGCTCTCCGGGCGTTTCGCAATCTGGTCGCGGGTCACACGGTCCAGATTTTAACAGACAACACGACCGCCGTCTACTATATCAACAGGCAAGAGGGAACCCATTTGTCCACCCTTCTGTCCATCGCTCTCCACCTCTGGAACTGGTGTCTGCCACTACGAATCCACCCGATCGCCGTCCATCTGGCGGGGCAAGAGAATGTTAATGGCAGATGCGCTCAGCAGGGCTACCTCCTACCAACACGAGTGGTCCCTCTCGACGACCAGCTTCCAAATGATACGAGACCGCTGGGGCGAACTGACGCTCGATCTCTTTGCCACCAGTCAGAACAGGAAGTGTCGCCGGTACTGCTTGAGGGCCAGATGGGGTCGAGGCCCTCTAGGCAACGTCTTCCAGTTCTAGTGGACTGGCGGGCTCATCTACGCGTTCCCGCCGTTTCCTCTCTTGGGTTGAGTGGTCACCAAGATCCTCGCAGATCGAGCCAATGTCATCCTGGTAGCCCCGTACTGGCCGAGGCAGCACTGGTTTGTCCCCTGTTCGAAGCTGCTCAAGGTCAACTCCTTTGGCTTCCGACAGCCACAGATCTCCTGTCGCACTCCGACAATCTCGTTCTCCATCCAGACCTGCCACTCCTGGCCCTCCACGCCTGGCGGATAATGCCCTAGACGATCCGATCGTCCAAGGTGTCCTAACTGCGGCCGGGAAGGAGTCAATACGCCGGAACTACCACTACAAGTGGCAGAAATTCCTTGCCTTTGCCGAGGCACGTGGCGAGCCAGTATTGCCAGTTGCACTAGCTACTGTACTCCACTTCCTCCTTCATCTTCTACAACAAGGGCTTGCCTTCCCATCTCTCAAGGTCTACCTTGCCATGATTGTGGCTTATCAGCCTCGAGGTTCTCCATCGGCAGCGCTCTTCTGGGACGCTACCATGAAGCAGTTTTTGAAGGGCTTGCAACATCTCTATCCACCGGTATCGCTGCCATTACCACCCTGGTCACTATCCCTGGTACTGTCGCAGCTCACGCGACCGCCCTTTGAGCCTATGGCCACCACAGACGACAGGCTCTTGACCATCAAAACTGCTTTCCTTGTGGCTGTCACCTCTGCCTGGTGAGCGAGTGAGCTGACAGCGCTGCAGTCCGATGAGCCCTTCCTCGTCTTCCACGGAGACAAGGTAGCCCTTCGCCCTGACATCTCTTTCCTGCCAAAGGTGGTGTCACAATTCCACCTTAGCCAAGACATCATCCTACCAACTTTCTATCCGGAACCGACTACACCTTTGGAGAGGTCCCTTCACTCCCTTGATGTCCGTTGGGCCCTGGCATTCTACACAAACCGGACTGCGTCTTTTCGCCAGACCCCACACCTGTTCATGTGCTACGGCCGTCACCGTAGAGGTCACAAGGTGTCCACCCAGAGGTTTTCAGAATGGGTGGCTCAAACCATCCTCCTGGCTTACGAACTTGCCAAGCAACCTCCACCAGCCTTGCTTCGGGCTCACTCTACCAGAGCTGTGGTGTCCTCAGCTGCTCTCCAAGAACTGTGCCACGTGGCCACCTGGTCCCAACCACTGACCTTTGTGCGCCACTACAGACTGGACTGCCGGTCCCGCAGGGATGCCCGTTTTGGACGAGCGGTGCTGGCCTCCGTACTCTAGGACCTGACCCACCGTCCATCTGGTAAGCTACAAAGTCTCCTAGTGTGTGAGGCCCAGAGACCATGAAGAAGAAGAACAGGTTGCTTACCTGTAACTGTGGTTCTTCGAGTGATCATCTGTGCCCTCACACACACACCCCCAGCCATCCCCTCTTCACAGATCCCTTATTGGCGGACTACAGAACTGAGGACAAGACCGTTGCTTGGCGGGTTGAACATGCTCAGTGTAGATAGGGGGGAGGGGTTCCCGCCAAGCTACTCAGCTCTAGAACTTTCTGAACGGTAGCACGCATGCGCGAAAGCTCCTAGTGTGTGAGGGCACGGATGACCATTCGAAGAACCACAGTTACAGGTAAGCAACCTGTTCTTCAATTAAGATTTTATCTTTTAAAACTGCTGACCGAAATCCCGATTTTCTAGAAATGATGCTCTAAAAATTACTTTTGCATTTACGTTTGCAATTACTGCTGCATTATATACAAACAGACAGTTTTGATGTAACATGCTGACATTGTGGCCTAATTCAACTGTCATGATGTTGGGCTGGTAAACATCCTAAGATTAAATAGTATGCTCAAATGCTGCCTCTTGCAACTCCCTTTCTCTCCTACTGCTTACATTTCTTTTCATCATTTCTATCTTGGGTTGTTATACTGCGGTCTCCCATAACACCTGTATTGGTATCAAACGGAAATACTAGTTACAGACAGTAACATTTCACATTTTGCATGGCGTCTAGACTACTGTTGCCTTGTATATATTGTCATTTTATAGAGCTATTCTTTTTCTTATAGGACAGATTCAGAGATTTATGAAGATGCGGTAGAACTTCAACAGTTCTTTATCAAAATTCGTGATGAACTTTGCAAGAATGGTGAGATCCTATTATCACCAGCCCTCAGCTATACTACCAAGCATCTCCATAACGATGTTGAAAAAGAGAAGAAGGAAAAGCTTCCCAAGGAAATGGAGGAAGACAAGCTCAAAAGAGAAGAAGAGAAGAGAGGTAATTGTATTTGTTACCGCGATCTTTTATTGTTTATTGATTTGGAGTAGGAGATAGGTAGACCTATATCCGGTATCATCAATAGTAACTTAATGAGGATGGTCACTGTGAGAATGAGCAGTTGATTTGTACAGTTTTGAAGCACCACATGTTTTGGATTTGATTTGATTTTTTAAGACTGTGGTTATCAATTAGGGCTCTTGTCTGCCTTCATGCTCATTGACAGTAGGATAGAATTAAAGAAAATAATTTAGTGTGTAGGAAGAAACTATAAGAGTTAGCATGGTGTAGTGGTCTGAGAGTTGGACTACGACCCTGGAGACAATTCGCTGCTCAGCCATAGAAACCCAATGGGTGACCTTCGGCATAACACACACTCTCAACCCCCCGAAAGCCCCATTGTAGGATCACCTTCTGGGTTGCCGTATGTCTGAAATGACTTGAAGGCACACAACAACAACAACACCAAAAAACAACATGTTATGTGCCTTTAAGTTGCTTCTAACTTACGGTGATCCTAAGGCAAACCTATTATGAGGTTTTCCTTGCAAGATTTGTTCGGGGGGGGGTTGCCTTTGCCTTCCTTCGAGGCTGAGAGAGAGTGACTTACCCAAATCACTTAGTGGGTTTCCATGACTGAGAGGAGAACTGAACTCTGGTCTTCAGAGTCATAGTCGAACACTCAAACCACTACACCATTCTGGCTCTCTTAAGAAACAACCAAATCATGCAGCAATAACACTGTTTTTCTGCACCAGCTTCCCAGATGGGTGCAGTTGCAGATAGTGTAGTAACTACCCTGTCAGTCAGCATACCCATGTGCATTTTTAAGCAGGTCTTCAATTATGACAGTTCTAAGCTGTTTGCTGTCCTCCTTTCTTGAAGGTAGGCATTGATAAATGGGCTTCTGCAGACTAATTTTGACAAATTTTAAATTAGCATCATGCCAATGTTACTTGGGTGCTCATCACCTCCGTACATCTTCTCTGAAGTATTGATTTTTAGATGTCATTAGGTCAAAAACTTTTGACTTAAAATTCAGATTTCGGTTTTCCAACTAGCTTTCCACACAGAACTGAATAGATGAATGATTGCATGTGCAAAGAAGATAAAGTAAGGAAGCAGAAGATATATGAGCATCTGACATTTCTTGGTGATGGTTTTGTGCTTGGAGGTGAAGAGAGCTTACTCACAATGCTCACTCACTTTGTTGCGTAAAAATGAAACTTACATGCTGAGACCCTCTGTGAATTAGACTTAAGAGTCAATTGAGTTCACAGAGCACACTGTATAATTATCATAAAACTGTAACAGTTCATAATAGTTCACTTAAAATACATCAGAGAGGTGGCCCAGCTTAAAAGACATAACAAAGTATATAGGTAGTAATTTTATATCCAGTTGCCTTCAAATGAGAATCCACTCACGCATTCTCTCAGGTGCAGAGGAGTAATCCACAAGAATGTGCTTTCCATGTATTGCCTGGTCTAGTCAGGAGTCACACAATCCACCTGATAGTTTCTGTAGTGAAGGATGTATCTGTAATTGGGTTACCTCATTCACTGTCCAGGCTAGGGATGACCAAATGACTGAAAAGACTACACCAAATATATACAGTGGGCCCTCCTCTTGCATGACCTCCACATACACAAATGTGAGGTTGTGCAAAGTGTGTGTCCCCTTATAGTCACTGGATGCAGTGGGCATGCCTGTGTGCTCTAGCAGGCACACACATTGATTGTAATGGGACTTGGTGCTTTGCATTTCTTGTTTTACATGGGGGTGCTTGGAATGGAACCTCTGTATACACAGTGGGTGTGCTGTATGTCCTTAGTTCTTCCCTTGGTTCTTTTCCTTGCTTTCTGGTATATGTCACTTTTGCTTCCCCACTTTTTTTCATGGCCTATTCCCTTTTCTTTGTCTGCATTTTAAACTGCTTTCTACATCCCATCTTTACTGTTATCCTCTCTGGGTTTTTTTTAATCCTCTCTTATCTTCTCCTCACTATTTTGCCTCTTTTTCCCACCCTCTGTAGATGGAGTTATGAACGCATTCTGCAAATCATTCCTGTTCACCTATCAGAACAACCACACAGTCCTTAATGCCATAACAGGAACTGTTTGGATCTGCATAACTTTGTGTTGTTATTGTTGTTGCTGCTGCTGTTGTGGGATGTCATGTAGTTTCTGACTTATGGTGACCCTAAGGCAGAGCTGTCTAAACTTTTCGTGTTGGTGACACACTTTTTAGACATGCATCATTTCACGACACAGTAATTCAGTTTTACTAGCAAACTGGAGGTTAAACTAATCTCTTATAAGAGATACAGACACATACATAAATTGTAATAATAAAATGTATGGACATACAATATATCTCATGAAAACCTTTCATAAATTTTTAAAAATATATGATTTATAAATAATAACATACATTTCCAAAATTGTAGCCAACACACCTGCACACTTCAGGTGACACACTAACGTGTTGCAGCACACCATTTGGAAAGCCCTGTCCTAAGGCAACCATATTATGGGTTTTTCTTGGCAAGATTTGTTCGCAGGGGGTTGCCTTTGCCTTCCTTTGAGGCTGAGAGAGTGTGACTTCACTAAGAGAACTCAGTGGGTTTCCATGGCCAAGCAGGGATTTGAACTTTGGTCTCCAGAGTCATCCAGCACTCAAAACTACAGCACCAAATACTTACCATGGAAGTCCCTACCCACCTTTGCTGTGGTTTCTTGCAATAATGTGCTTGTTCATGTAACTGGTGCCAACTGTTGTGTTTCTTCTCTTCCTTTAGCTCTAGCTAACTTTTAACTTGACTGCAGGTAGATTTGAGGAAGGAGCTAAAGATCTATCATCTTTTCAGTCATATGACCCTTGCCTAGCTTGGGTGGCAATAGGTTATAACTCAGTCATTGTTGTCTCTTTTCTCTACATATTAGAATGGACTTTCACAGTGAGCACTCAACATGCAATTCTTGAATTATTTCAGTCTCCTGAGAGGAGCAGACAAGTAATAAAATGGGAATGTAATTAGAATAATATTCTTTCCCCTGGAAATATATGCTGTGAAGTTTATCAAGTACTTTACAAGTTTTTCCAGGTACTGTGGCTTAGCAGAGAGTATTGCACACCCTTCACTAAATGGCTCAGATGATATTGTCCAGGATGCAAGTCAGTTGTGAAGGGCTGACTATACTGAACTCAGTTTGTGAGGAAATTGCAAGGTCACACATACAATGTGGCTGTGATGATGTTACTAATGACACAGGTAGCTTAGTCACTGCAGGTCCCCTGCTGTATTGATGCAGTGACAATTGCAAAATGTTCTCCTTCTGTTCCTTCTCCCTCCCCAGTTTCAGGAATGGTGTCATTTATCCTAGTCAGTGCTGAGGGCATGCTACCTACAATCAGTTAAAATACTTTATTCGCTGACATAAGACCAGCCCCTTTAATCACATTACATGGGCATAGGTGTGTTACTTGATATGGCTGATGTCAGGAAAACTCCAAATGAAAATACTTATTCTAGATAGAATAGGTCCTTAATATGCAAAGTTTTACACACCGTGGTGGCTTGTGTCTTTAAACTGACGGGAAACTCTTCCTTTTGTTTTCTCTTATGTTGAATAAGAAACTGAAAAGAGTGAGGATACTTCTGTTGGATCAGGACTATCTAGTTTACACAGGACGTATAGTCAAGATTGCAGCTTTAAGAACAGCATGTATCATGTTGGAGATTATGTTTACGTTGAACCTGCGGAAGCCAATTTACAACCTCACATAGTCTGTATTGAACGACTGTGGGAAGATTCAGCCGGTAAGAAAGAAAGTCTTAATTTGAGCTGTTTAAAAAAAATCTCCCTTTAAATAATTTTGTATGAAAGGGGGTGTGTATGTGTTGTGGTTTCAGAAAAGTTCCTGACTATTATGCCAGAAGAAATGTAGATCCCTACAGATTCCTACAGTAATTCCTAATGAGTGAATAGTTAGCAGTGTGTGGCTAGATGTCATACTACCTGTCTCCGTGTTAATATTATACAAATGTGTATGACAGGATGTAGTGAAAACATGACCATTGAGTCTCCTGTTTAGAATTCTGAAATCATACTGTGCAAAGAAAAGCACTGTCTATCTTGAGCTGCCCTCATAGATCTCCTTCTGTTTTCTTGGAGTAAATCAGAAAGGAGAGATCTTCACTCGGATCTGTTTAACTAGTTCTATCGCCAGGGCAACCAGTTCAAGAAAGCTGCTCAGTTGAGGTTACTGGTACACAGGTTGGGGCCCAGTTGAACAGCAAACACAGGGTCATAATATCTGTCCTGATACTTATTTTCACCAGTGTGTCAGGCAATGTGCATAATTTCTCAAAAGATGTGGTTTGCAGCCTTTGGCCTTCCACATGGTTTGGAATTCAACCCCTAGAATTCCTGTCTGGGCCTGTAGAAGTTTAAGTTCGGAACATCTGGAGGCAGAAAATTTAAGATCATTTCTCAAAGGGCAGGAAAATAAGTTTCATTGCCATTCTGCCCCCTGTTTTCCTCGCTGTGATAAGTCTGGTTGTTTAAATGGAATGAGCAGCTGTTGCCTCTTCTGTGTAATATCTTTAATGGCATTTAACATCTCCCTACCTGCATGTCTACTGTGAATTTAACTTTTCTCTTAATGTTACTTCTTTGGTGATGTGCCAGTCTAGTACTCATGCATTCATTTGCCTCTTACAAATTTCTGTAAGAGGCAAATGAATTCTTGAGTACTAGACTGGCACATCACCAAAGTTTCAAGTTTATCTTAATTGCTCCAGTATTTTGTGGCCTTGGCTTCAAAAAAATCATTTAAAAAACCCCAAAAGATGTTTTACTTCAGTGATTATGTAACCTACTTGTTGAGTGCCTTCACATCATTTCCAGTTTATGGCAACCTCAAAGTGAAATGTATCACATGGTTTTTTGGGGCAAGATTTGTTCAAAAGAGATTTGCCTTTGCCTTCCTCTGAGGCTGAAAGAGTGTGACTTGCCAAGGTCACTGAGTAGGTTTCTGTGGCCAAGTGCGGATTTGAACCCTGGTCTTCAGAATCATAACCCAACCTCAAACTACTATGCTGTGCTGGCTCTTTTATCCTATTCCTCCTTTGATATACAGCTTCAGGCATCAGCACTTTTCATTTATATATTTCTTTATTTCTTTAATATTCCATAAGAATTCTTAAGGTTGATTTAGTTATAAATGTTTTCTATTGTACAGTTATAAACTATTGAAAAGAAACTTTCTTGTTTTTAGGGGAGAAATGGCTGTATGGCTGCTGGTTTTACAGACCAAATGAAACATTCCATCTTGCTACCAGAAAGTTTTTGGAGAAGGAAGTTTTTAAAAGTGATTATTACAACAAAGTTCCTGTAAGCAAAATTCTAGGGAAATGCGTGGTCATGTTTGTTAAGGTAAGAAGAGGTTAAATGAACTGTTACACTGAAATTAATTTAATGCTGTGTCCAATATTTGTAAAATTATTTGGGTGAAAAGATTTATATTTAGAATGAAAAGATCAATATTATCTTTTAGGAGATTTTTAGTTCAATATGTTATTATATTCCCTAAAATTGTGAACTTAAGTGGCCAAATGCTTATCAGTTTCTAAGTGAGTTAGCCTCTCCTCCAAAAATAGGGTAATATGGTTTATATTTTTGGAGAATTTTCTATATGCTTGGATATATAAAGGCATTTTTTTCCTGCAAAATCCTTAGTATGGCCTGATAGTGACCTCTGGGCTCATTGCAGAGATGATAATTGTATGACCTTCCAGATGTTGTTGGATTGCAAATTCCTGCAGCCTTGACCAGCCTAGCCAGGGGTGAACAATGTCGGGGGATGCAGTTAGACAGCATCTGGAAAGCTATGCAATTTTCTCTCCTGGTTTATAGTATGCTGATAGCAGCTAAACATAGAGAGAGGAAGAAGAAAAAGATCTAAAGGAATTAAAATTCAGAAAGACTGTAATATAGAAGAATAAAGGCTAAAACAGGAATATGTGGGTGTGGGTTAAAAAACAAAACAGAGTACAAGGAGAGGTGGAACTGAGCATTAGAGTTGAGATGGGTGAATATGCCCTGTGCAGTTTAGAAACCTTAATGTGCTATGAAGGGATATTTCAGAAGGAGTGAAAAGCTGGGGCGGGGGGTCACCTTTCTCCCATTGCACTTTTTGGAGCCTCACAGCAACCTCCAGAACTATATTCCCTGTTTTGTAGCTTATCTGAGGTATGTGCAGACAAGTGGACAAGAAAAATGCCATTTCTTAAATGCCTCCCTCCATCCCCATTGCAAGAGACCTGAACAGTGCTACAGGACTGGGCTTCCTACTCATTCTGGGTTTCCTGCAGCCTAAGAATGCATCTATTAGTAGAATAGTAGTAACACTGCAACATTATGTTATTGTTCTCATTTGTAGCAAGTATAGGGGCATAATATATGTGACAAATATATGCATATTTGCAACACTGTGGTTCATTACTGCTATCTTTTTAGGCATGTAAACTGACTTACAGGGAGGGCACATGGGTCTGCTGCTAGAATGAAGTTCTTTGGATCTTGGCCTCTATGTTCTTCAGATCATAACTTTTGAAAAGCTAGGGACAGCTAAAGGAATGTGATTGTTGCAGTTAGATTTTGTTCCAGCAAATTCCAAACAATGAGTTTGTGTGGTTCCGTGTGGTTTGAGTTTGTGTGGTTCTGTGACTAATTATCAAATTATTATTTCTTTCCATTGAACAGGAATATTTTAAGCTATGTCCAGAAAACTTTAGGGATGAAGATGTCTACGTTTGTGAATCACGTTATTCTGCAAAAACGAAATCCTTTAAGAAGATTAAGTTGTGGACCATGCCAATTAGTTCTGTACGGTTTGTCCCACGAGATGTGCCTTTGCCCGTGGTCCGTGTCGCATCGGTGTTTGCTAATACAGACAAAGTTGATGAAGAAAAACATGTTGAAACATCTGAGGAAAACAAAGTGGGTGACAGTGTCCTTAGCCTTGAAAAGGTACATGAGGTTACAGAGTTGGCCGTTAAAATGAAATACTTTGACTTTTCCTTTCATATGTAGGTCAGTAAGGTTTTAAACTCAAAGTGGATAGTTGATGCATCTATCTCATCAAAGATAAGGGGGTCTGATTTTTACATGGATCTTCCATATGCATTGGTTGTCTCATTAATTATAGTGGCAAGAGCATTAAATTCCTCCTGCCCCCAAGGTAAAAGAGGAAAACTCTGCACGTGTTGGAGTCAAATGCAGAAGTCTGTGAGTCTGTGTGCATTCCTGGGTTCCAGCATACCCAAGAATCTTCTAGATGATGGATAAGTAACCCCAAGCATACTGTTTTCTTTAAAAGTAGAGAATAGTTTTACTTAATAGCAGTTCTTTCAAGTAATTTCTCACTTATGATGACCCTAAAGCAACCCTATCACAGGGTTTTCTGGGGGCTGAGAGTATATGAGACACCCAGGAACAGCCAGTGGATTTCCATGACTGAGCGGGAAATTGAACCCTGGTCTCCAAGTTGTAATCTAGCACTCAAATCACTACACCACATTGGCTCTCTTCCTTTAATGCCAGATGCATAATTTTCCTTGGTTCTGAAGTCTGTATTTCTTTGCAGGATAAAGAAGATGTCCCAGTAGAAATGTCAAATGGAGAACCAGGCTGTCACTATTATGAACAGCTTTGTTACAATGATATGTGGCTGAAGGTTGGGGATTGTGTCTTCATAAAATCACATGGTTTAGTCCGACCACGAGTTGGCAGGTACGCTGTGTGAGTGAGTGAGTGAGTGTGTGCGTATGTGTGAGGGAGGGAGAGAGACAGAGAGAGAGAGAGAGGGACAGAGAATGCAGGAAGAAATATAAATTTAGTTATGCAACCATAAGTTATGCAACTATATCTTCTCAGGACTTGTGAGTACAAAAGCAGAAGATGAAAAATGGAATAAAATAATTGAAAGAAATTGTTGATATGTGAACATAGAGCTTGCCTTGGCATACTTGAAAGCAATGACTTGTCTGTGTTTTTCAGAATAGAAAAAATGTGGGTCAGAGATGGAGCTGCCTATTTCTTTGGTCCAATATTTATACACCCAGAAGAAACTGAACATGAGCCAACTAAAATGTTTTACAAGAAAGAAGTGTTTTTGAGTAATCTGGAAGAGACCTGTCCCATGACATGCATTCTAGGTAATAAAAGTATCGATCACATTTGCTGTTTTATGCAATTTGAGCTCTTAAGTTAAAAATTATTGATTGTATTTTTAGTCTTTTAATGATTTTGTATTTTAAGATAAAACTTTGTTGATGTACATCACTAGTAAATCTGGCTGTCCATTATGAAATAATGTTTCATAATAGCAAACTGGTTGCTTTGGTTTGTTTTTTTGTTTTAAAATTAATTGATTTAATACATTTGGAATGAAAGCTGTGAAAGATGAACTTGTATTTGTCATAGGAGTGATCATTATACTAATATGTGTAGCAGGTGTGATTTGTATCTATATCAGTGTGTTCCATTTAGTATCCACTGAACCTGATAGAGATGTCTTTTGATGTACATGGTGGATGTATGGTCCCTTTTGGAAACTATAATCATGCCGAATACAGGATTGTTGCTTAAATGCAGCTTTTGAGTATATGTGATGGGTCAGTAATTTAAAATTTTTAAATCTGCAGGCCTATTGCAAAATTTCTTGTTAGAGTGAGGAAGACACAATTACCTACTCTTCTTTCTTGCAGGAAAATGTGCGGTGTTGTCTTTCAAAGACTTCCTCTCCTGTAGGCCAACAGAAATTCCTGAAAATGATGTTCTCCTCTGTGAAAGCCGCTATAATGAAAGTGACAAACAGATGAAGAAATTTAA
The DNA here is from genome assembly GCA_948474755.1 of Ctenosaura bakeri. Classification (NCBI taxonomy): domain Eukaryota; kingdom Metazoa; phylum Chordata; class Lepidosauria; order Squamata; family Iguanidae; genus Ctenosaura; species Ctenosaura bakeri. Next base: position 488,174 of record CAOLHI010000251.1, on the reverse strand, counting down.
GGGGCTGAAAAGATTTTCTCTCTCTGCAAAAGTGGTAGATGATGAAATTTATTACTTTAGGTAGAGTATGTTTTGTTTTTTTTAAAAAAAATAAAAAACAGAAAAATCCATTTGCATTAATAATAGAAAAAAATTCCCTTTGTTAAATTTGATAGTATTAATTGCAACATCCTCCTATGCATTGTAATCTGATTTCTAAGCCTAAAGTTATTAAAAGGCCCGGTATCCTAAAAGAATCACCTTGAACTTTTAGAAATAGCAGAGTTATATTTTGTACATAGGTATAGATACCAATATTATTTTATGAATAGTTCAATGTGTTGTAACAAACCATACCATTCGTTCATCAGTGTGAATACTGTGTTCTTGGAATAGCAATGAATTTCCAGGGGTTCAGATTTCTCAGCTCCGTCAGAGATCTGTTAACTGAAAATGACAGGGAGTGAACTTGAAGCTTCAGGCGTATAACGCATGTGCCTTGTTATTGGAAAGAGGCAGTGTGGTTTAGCGATTTGAGCATTGCACTACAACTCTGCAGAGCAAGGGTCCCATTCCCTTGCCTTTTTCCCAGAGGCGCTGCCTTTGTTCTCCATAGCTGGGCAAAAGGAAAAGGATGTGGGGGAAGATTGGAGGAAAGGCTTGCATGTACCTTCTCTGCATGCAGGGCAATGCCCTCCTGTTCTCTGGAAGGAAGGCAGTATGCCCAAGCAAAAGGCAGGGAAAGAGGTGGAAGGCACATGTGCCTTCTCTCTGTGTGGGGCTTCTCCCTGCCATTCCCTTGCCTTTTGCCTGGGCGTGGAGAAGGGAAGGCACATGCAACCAGGCAAAAGGCAAGGGAATTGGAGAGGGGAGTCCCAAAAGGGAATGGGAATTGGAACGTTTGTGTTTTTTTCACTTTTGCAAGGGTTCTGTGCCCCAAACTCTTGCAAATGTGGAGAAGCCACTGTAGTGCTAATCATATTTAGATCTCAACGTCATCCAAGGTCTGTAAACCCATTCTATTCTTTGCAGTCTGTAACAACACTATGAAAGAGTATTATGGATCAAAAATAGAGTGTCTTGTAACACCTTAAAACCTCATTACTTTTTATTTATTATGGCATGGACTACAGCCTTTGATCAGACACAACAGTTATTATGAGTTATAAGTATATGTAGAGAATTGTAACAATGAAGTCAGGAAAGAAATGGAAAACCAAAGTAATAGATAGCTACAATTATGTAGTTAAAATCTCTCTCTGTAATAAATATAATGTGTTAGAAGATCTCTGGTTTTTTTCCTGGCAGTTACAGAAATAAATTAAAGCATAGTAGATTACCTTTTTAAAATTTCTCTGAAAATTTCACTTCTAGTATGTTCACACTCCATTGTGACTGAACATATTCTATGTATATAAGTCTAGAAATTTTAGTCAAAAAATCAACCCAAAAAACCTGGGTTGACTTCTCCTCGGGTCAATGTAAGTACTCTGTCTTAACTCTAATCAAAAAAGGAACCATCCCCTTGAGTAGAATGGCAAAAGGCAAGAGCTTAATCTATCCCAGGATTGCCTAAAACAAGCACCAGGCTCCCCTACTCAATCCCCCGTGGTGGCACTTCTCACCTTTTTGAATGCCTGGGTGGCAAAGTGGCAGCAGTGACAGTGGCCCCTTGGTGCTTCCTCTCAAAGGAGTGCCAAGAGAGTAGAGCGGTCAGTGTTTCTTTAGGTTCTCCCAGGATGGACCAAACTCTCACTTTTCACAACTCAACTCAGAGAAGAAGATAGCTTGATAAGAGATAATACTGTACCTTAACTTTTATCAAAAAACAAAAACAAACAAAAACCAAAAAAAAACCCATTTCCTTCTCTGAATAGCCTGGGTAGAAAAATTGCAGCTAGGGTGGCTGGCCCTTTCAGCTGGCACTGGCACTTTCCCCTCTCTATGGAATGATCCCCGGTGTATTCATGGCTCATATCTAAGTCCGTAGTTATGTGGTTCCCAAACCTTCCTTGACTTATACATGAGGTTGACTTACACACAAGTATCTATGTTATATTCTGAACAATCAGAATTAGGAACCTGCTGTCAAGCAAGTAGTTTTATTTTTATGGTATTCATATTTTAGGAAGCCCATAGTTCCTCAGAAGGAGCCATCTCCACTTCTGGAAAAAAAGATTCAGCAGCTAGAAGCAAAATTTGCTGAACTGGAAGGAGGTGAGGAAGAGATAGAAGAGATTGGGGAAGAGGAAGGTGAAGTCACAGAAACACCAGCAATGCCTCAACTTCCAACTCCACTCTCTAATGAATTGGATATAATGCCGTATACTCCGCCTCAGGTAACGTTATTTACATATTCACATTGGTGAAACCTTACTTTCCTCCTCTTCATTCTTCTCTGTATAAAAGATGAAGGCTTTTCACTACAGTGAACACGCTCATGTTCTCCACATATAGTTGGTGTTGTGGGTTTTCTGGGGAAAGTAGAATTGGGAATTTTTCCAATGCTGTAAATAATATATTCCGGTTTAGCATACCTGGTTTAAATATCATATTCAAATGCATTCAAAGATTCATGTGGAAATTATTTTATTGGAATACCTGTAATAATGTACAGACACTTGCATATACTTCCCTTATATTTAGCAAAAAATACCTACAGCCGAAAGAAAGCTATTTTTAAGGTTATAAAGATAAACTTATCTTTGTTTTGACTACTTGTACTTATGACTGAGAAGTCAGAGATTTAATGAAACAGAAGAAACTTTGCAGTGTTTTAATTTTTTGGTTTAGTCCTCTAAGAACTAAAGTTTCTCAATGCCTGTCTCCATAGATGCTAAGGCTTAGCAGAATAACTAGAATGTCATGCTCTGTATTTATCCCATCTAACATGTTTTATTGCAGTACGATAGCCCAGACTACTATGGATAAACATGGCACATACATGCACGCACGCACGCACACGCACGCACGGTACGGAAACCCGCATTTTGTCAAGGAAAGAAGAACCTTTTTGTAACCCATGTGATTTCAGATGCCATGTGTGTTCACTTGTTTGTTTTCATGACAGCAACCACTATTGAACTGCACACTGATGCTTAACATTTCTGGAAATTGTGTTTTGTGATTAATCAAAAATTGGTGTTGAGATCTTTATTTCGCTTGATTGTTTGCTATGCCTAAGAGTTGGAAAAACCAGTTTGGAATAATAAGCAGTCTTGTAAAGATTTTGTAAATCGGGTTCCTAGCTATACCAGCTAGATGATCTGAGATTTTTTTTCCAGTTTAGTCATATGCTTTGTTTTCATTTGCAAATTATTTCTCATTTCATCATCAGTGTATTACTCTGAAAAAGAAATCTCAAAAACTGAGAGATTCTGCAGTCTTCATTTTTTAAATTTCCTATGCATGTATGACTATAATATTTTATATAAACAAATGTTTATTGCTGTTTTGACCGTAACATCACATTGTTTTCCCACTAGTCCACTCCAAAATCTGCTAAAGGCAGCGTAAAGAAGGAAGGATCAAAAAGGAAGATCAATATGAGTGGTTACATTCTATTTAGTAGTGAAATGAGAGCTGTTATTAAAGCTCAGCACCCCGACTATTCTTTTGGAGAGCTTAGCAGACTTGTTGGAACAGAGTGGAGAAATTTGGAAGCCACCAAGAAAGCGGAGTATGAAGGTAAACCAAAGCTGTAATTGTGCAGAACCTTTCTGCTTTTTCCTTACAGAAAAGAGGCCATGTCCTTTGGGAACCAGTAAGTTTCATTTCTGACTTGAAAGCTTTAAATATCTGAGTAATCATAACCTAGATTCTGTCATGTTAACATACTAAGGAAATTGCTCTTGCAGGTGAAGTCCATAACAGCGATTAGCCAAGCTGACTTACTATTATAGACGGGTAGGATAGGTGGAAAAGGTCTAGAAGGTGAAGGCAGGGGCTTGAGAAGGAAGGTAAACTAAGGGAATCAATTAGGAAGTTTGGATTATTTATTTTTAACCATTAAAATGCTTAGAGGCATTTTTCATTAAAAACATATTGATAACTATGTTTCTAACTATATATTTTCCTAATTCTGTGTGCTAGATGTCTTTGTTGTTGCAGCAATAGAATATAAATTTTAGGAGTCAGTATTAAATTTGAAGGTAATGCTATGTCATTTTATAATAAGTTCATATTCAGGCTGAACACTGTCATTAGGTCTGTCATTTTATCTCTCTCCTTCCCTTTCTTTTCTTTACTATGGCATTAGTTCAAATCATCTTTTGCATCCTAGAATTTGGTTCATTTGGTTCATATTTTTTTCAAGCAGTTTTTCCTTTGTAGAATTAAAGCAAAGACTATATGTCTTTGATATGTTTCAGTGCCACAAATATTGGACTTCCCATCCAAATCTTTTGTAGTACATCCATATCCATTGTGATTATGGCACTTTTTCTTTCCCATAGGAATACTCTGTGGTATTGTAATACATAAGATAACATATATAACAGTTAACATTTCTTAAATCTTACAAGAATATGATACTGTTCTAGCTTGATTAGAGCTTTCCAGTGAATCCATGGGTTATTTCTCCATGCCATGGAGAAAATAGGCTTTATCCAGATTCAATTACAACTTATTTAAATCCCACTAGTTTCATTGGGCATACTCTAGCCATGAGTAAGTCTGGATCAAACCCTATATTATCAGATTGACATTTTTTTCAACCATATACAAGTGTTTAGATGCAGATGGTAGGCCAAGTCTTTATTTTGTCTTGTGCGTTTTGTATGAGTAGAATTATGGATAGAAACAAAACCGTCTCATGTAAAGCTAATTTTAAAAATGAGAATCCATTGTGTTTTTGTATGTGGTTTTAATGAAAGTATAGAATACTGTACAAGTTAAGTATCGATAAGTATTGTATGCTTTAGTTAGTAATAAACCATGAATATGGATGTTGATAAACCATTGAACTTTCAGCCTCTGGATAATTCAGTAGTCTGAGAATTTTTGTGTAAAAGTACCATACAGCTGTGTGCAAACTTTGTTGCTAAGTAAATCAAATAGCAAATATATAAAAAGTATATCCAAGATGAGAGCTTGTCAATGTTTATTAATATGAATCAGTTAATATGGAATGTTAAAATTCAGAAAAGCTCTATTTTGCCTTTAACATTTCACTCTAGGCAGGAACTGGTCTGATAGATTTGGACTGGGTTTTCTGAATTTGACAGTGAAACTGCAAGTTTCAGCTCCTGTGTCTGCTCACTGTTACAGAATTGCTCTGCAAATATGGCAGGCTTTTGTGCTGGCTGTCTGCTAACATCCAGCACATACCTTGTATAGTAAAATCATTGGGTATTGTTTTGCCTGTCATAATCCAAATTCAGTTCTCCGGAGTTAATGTGATAAAAAATATATATAATGAGAATATTTTAAGAGTTGCATAGGTGTAGTATTTTATCACTAAATGATTTTGAGATGGTTGAAAGGTTGCATTTATTTATAACTATTCACACAAGCCAAGACCATAAGTGGGGGTTCGTTTGTCAACATTGATGGCAACTACAATGGCATTCAGGGTAACATCTTCATTGGAAGAAGTGTATAAATGTCATGTACCCACACTCCACAAACCTCACTTTGAGGTAGATAGCAGTTTATTTTTATGGATAAGAATGAGCAACACAGCATACTTCCACAGAAGTTGCCAAAATTGAAGGGTATATACAATATACATCTTTTATAGGTTATCAGTACAAGTTTAGACATATAAAGAACTCATTGATCAAAGCCCTAAATCCCTTTGTGGGTCTATCCCCTCTTTTTCTTCCCAAGCTGATGCCTTTCACAGACCCACAGGTTTTTGATCCAGGCCCCTGCCCCCGTTTTTTTATGCCTATCTCCACTCCACTCTCATAGCATCCTAGCGCCATCAGTCATTTGTTTTTTCCAGCTTGTGCCCACTTTTCTCTAACAGGAAACACAATGTAACAGCAAGCAGTCTTTGGTTTACAGTGGGGCAACAATTTAGCAGTACTTGAGCCTGGATAGATAATAGTCCCTTTTAGCAATGGTTACAAACATGGTTGCAGTTAGCAAGAAAATACACATTCAACTGCTTAGTATTTTTCATGGCAGGGAAGCTTAGTGACTTGACAGTAGGGCATAAGGATGGAAAGAGCTATCAACATGTGTCAGGCATTATAAAGTGGACAAATTTAAGTTAGGGCAGGCAGCATTTGGGTGAACTGTCTTACAGGCAGCCATTCCAGCCCAGGAGGGCTTCAGCTTGGATATATCCCAGTGGTTATGGATTGTTCCTGACAATGAGCAGTTGATAACTACAATGAATGATTATTCTAGGAACACTGAAAAAGAAATCCATATACCCATGGCTGTGTTGTAAAACAGAACAAAACGAAACAAAAATTATGTGTCCATTTTTTGTTACCTTAATTCTTCATCTAAGTGCTTTTCAAAGCTGGCAGCAGGCAGGACTAAGTAATAAAACTGAAACGGAGAGAAAAAGGGGCAGCAAATTAAAGAGTCTGGAATTTTGGTCTCCTCTCTTGATCAGCTGGTGTGAGGGAATATCCCAATAGTTGTAGATTGTTCCTTCTGCCTTCTAAGAATGATCATTCATGGTACATATCAGCCTTTCATTTAGCACAGATCTTAGTCCCTTGTTAGAAGCCTATTTAGAGCTTTAGAAATTATCCAAATATCTGGTTTCTAATACATTATAACTAAAGTGCAACTGCTAATCCAAAATAGGCAATATATATATATATATATTTTCACTAAATATCTAGTTTATATTAAAGAGTGTATTTACAGAAGGATAAAATTGCAAAGAGCTCATATTTATCTTTTTTAACAGCCCCTCCTAATTTTAGCAATGTTAGTGCAGGCAAATAATGGAATTGCATTATGTTTTGATCACTTTTTGTCACCTTCAGCCCCAGTATTACTTGTTGTATTGATACCAAATTAGTCTAGAGCTAATAGGCTTTTGACTGCTGCTGCACAGCTTAGTATCATTCACATTAGAGTATTTTTTTACTGTTATAAATTTAATATACAACAAACATAAAGGAACATATGTCAGTTTGGGCTGGGTATTGCTTTAGTGCTGAGCAGTTACTATCTGATAGTGCTGGTGGTGTGTGTCTGTGTATAAATGTTTGTGCTCTCAGAAGGAGAATTTACACATAGACACATTTGCAATGCTAACAGAAAAGTTTCTTCAATTTGAGGCATCAGTTTCTTGAGCTCCTGCATCCTATCCTCTGCTATTCAGGAAAGTTCTATGATTCTCTGGAGAAACTTTTGGAGGATTCAGGAGGCTGTTGGGGGAAGAAAAGGGCAGCAAAGTTTTCTTCTGTGAGCTTCCTTCCTCTCATGGTTCTTTGGATCCAAGCTCATATTTCTTCAGATCTTCAAGGGTTTTTTTTTTTAAAAAAAGTAATAAATTGTTAAATTTCTGTGTTGACAGTCACATAACATCAAAATTGTCTGCTGCGTTACTAAAAATTGCCCGAGGTTTCTAAAATCCCACATATACCCAAACTTGTGCCATTGTTTGAGAAGTCTTTTTTCAGTGCTCAGAGCTTACAAAAGAGAACTGAACATCTAAAATACTTTTGCAGAGCGGGCAGCTAAGGTTGCTGAGCAGCAGGAGAGAGAGCGTGCAGCACAGCAACAGCAGCAGAATTCCTCCCCCCGGGCAGGCACTCCTGTTGGGGCACTTATGGGGGTGGTGCCACCACCAACGCCAATGGGGATGCTCAACCCACAGTTGACACCTGTTGCAGGTAAAAACAAACAAGAGTTCTGACTGTTTTTCTTGTTTCATCTATTTCACCAGCTTCTTTCACAGTGGTAAACACTATACTTGGGTCACTGTGTTATCATTCAGGGGGGAAAAAACAGTCTTTTAAATCTTACTTCTTTAATTCATCTTCAAAACATCCTGATTTTGGGCACAGACTTTGCCCCCGGTCCTGTAGAGATAACATCTCTTAGTCATAATCCTAAGCTTATCCTAAGCTTCTGGTAGCAACTTTCCAAGTCAGCCAATTTATTCAAAATTTGTATTGTATTTTATCTGTTAACTATGTTTCCTTTGAATGCTGCAGAATCAACAAATCTTGAAAGAAGGGACTTGATGAAGTTTGCTGTAGTTCATAAAAATTTATACCACAGTGAAATGTGTTAGTTTTTAAGATTGAACAAGACACTTGGTTTTCTCGTATTAACAGAATTATTAGTTTCTTGTATCACACACTTATTTTTGGTGACATGTTAATACTGTAACTTATAATAAAAAGGACCTTCATTTGAAGGTAAGTTTGCAAAATTTACAGTTAGGTATTAGTTGATCCAAGAACTTAAATATGCCACTGGCTCACCTGTTCCAAGGGGTACCCCTACATATTATGTTGCAAACTGTTTTTATAACTATTTAACATTTCAACAAAAAAAAAGGGGCGGGGACAGTGTGATTCAGACAAAATCTTAAAATATGGATTAGTATTACACATGTACTAAGTTGGATGTACCCCTTTCCATTTCCAGCATATCTTGAAGAAAGAGTCTAGTTTAGAAACTTCCATTTTCTTGTAATTATTATTTATCACAATGTTTATGTTGTGAAGCTGTGGGTAGCCTTAACTATGATTTAGGGCAACAAGCCAGCTTCACATTGTGATTTATTTGACTTTTTTCACTAAATGAAGTTACACCAAACTTTTGAATCCTCTGTTTTTCTACTTTCTGCCTCGAACTTCTTCATAAATGACAAATATGTATAACTTAGTAATAACAAATATATTGTAGTAAAATGGTAGCACAAGGCATCATCATATGAATCATCAGGCTAATTAGATTATTAGAATGTAAAATACATTTATTTGATTAACATTTCTAAACAAGAAGATTTTCCCCAAACCTTGTGAAAGTAAATATGGAACAAACTTTGGTGTTATGTGCTTTCAAGCTGTTTCTAACTTACAGTGACCCTAAGGTGAATCTGTCACAGGGTTTTCTTGTCACAATTTGTTCAGAGAGGGTTTACCTTTGCCTTCCTCTGAGGCTAAGAGAATCTGACTTGCCAAAGGTCACCCAGTGGGTTTCCATAGCTGAGCGGGGATTCGTGCCCTGGTCTCCAGAGTAATATTGTTCTTCTTCGTGGTCTCTATGCCTCACACATTAGGAGCTTTCGCGCCTGTGCGGTAGCGTTCGGAAACTTCTAGAGCTCGTTCGCTTGGCGGGAACCCCTCCCCCATGCCGGTACTGCGCATGCTCCTCCCGCCAAGCAACGGTCTCTCCTCAGTTCTTTTTCGTCCGCCATCGCGTACGGAAGGTTCTTTAGCTTGTTCCTCGATATTTCTTCTGCTTGGCTATTTTCCTCACGGTTTTTGGACTCTTTCGGACTGTTTTTGACCTCTCTCTCGGACTCCCCTTCGGACTTGGTAAAAATTCGGACTTCTCCGCGTTTCTTCTAACTTCGTCGGTCGTCTTATGTCCACGTTGTTTAAAAAGTGCGTTTCGTGTGTGCGTAAGGTCGCTCTTTCCGACGGCCATAAGGAGTGTCTCTTCTGCTTGGGCGAGACCCACAACACCTGGACTTGCCCAAGCTGCCCAGAGTTTACGGCCCAAACTCTCCGGAACAGGTCTTCAAGGCTAAAGTCTTTCTGTTGGGAGCAGTCTTTGAAGGCAATTGAGGAGACCTCTCAATCTAAGATGGCCGACAAGAAGGCGACCACACCATCGACGGTATCGGCGGCTGCCGTTCCGTCTACTTCGTCGGCATCGGTGCCGGCGTCGGGAACGCCCATCGCAGCCTTACCGAGGATCCCGAAGCTGTCGGCAGCTGCCAAGTCAGCGAAAGGGTCCTCGACGGCGAAGAAGACTGAGGCTCCGGCTACAGAAACGCCTCAGAAGAAACGCCCTGCTCCGGACGGAGACAAGGGAAAGGAGAAGGAGAAGAAGGACAAGAAAAAGAAGAGAAAGGAGAAGAAGCGCTCCCCGGCTGGGGAAGTTCGTCTTCCTACTCCTCCTCCGACTCTTGAGCCTTCGAAAGGGCGAGGTGAGCCCGTCGATCTCTCGGACGACGAGATTGAGGACGTTCCCCAAGAGCGCCCGGGCTCGCCGGTGGAGGAACCTCCAACCCTGGTGGAGGAACAACACCACTGCCCTTCGAGCCGTCGCAGGTGGGCTGACCTGCTGCAGAGGACATTCCGGCGTGTCTCTGCATCCCCGGAATGGCGCTCCATGTCGGCTAGATCTCGGTCACGCTCCTCGGAGCTGCCGCAAAGATCGCCGCCTCCGCAGGAGATGCAAGAGGAACAACCTCGCTCTTCTGCCTCCAGGTACACCTCGGCATCCTACGTGGCCAGGTACGCCAGGGAATCTGAGTGGAGAGAGCGCCCAGCGTCCTACCGATCACACTCGCCATCGTACCGGGATCGGTACCACCGTGATCCAAGGCACTGGGAGACCTTCCGGAGGTCCCGGTCACCTCACTGAGAATGCCGTCGGTCTCGTTCTCGCTTGCCAGAGAGAGAGGAGCATCGGTACTGTAGATACCGAAGCCGCTCGCCCGACTGATCGCCGCCATGCTGAACAGTCCGTCAGCCGCTCCCCGTCTCCACGATACCATAGAGCGAGGGAGCCTTCACCTCGATATCGTGCGGTATCGCTGCCGCCCAGGGTTACGTCCACTGCGATGCGCCCTGTGGAATCCGTGGTGACCAAGCAGGCTATGACCACAACGGCCTGCCAGACAACACCTGTCACCACAAAGAAGGTGAAGTCGGTGGTCGCTCCGCCTAAACGAGACGCCCCCACGGTCTCTGCTACTACCGCGGACAAAACCAAGACGACTCTACCTGCGGCCTTGGGGAAGCAGCCTGAGCGGGAGCAGCGAGAAGACTCGCCGACCTCTGAGTCCTATGACTCTAGTGCCGAGTCGGAGGTTTCGGTCGCTGCTTCGCAGGAGTCTCCTCCCCTCGGTTTCGGGGAACCGGTTCCTGATTCAGCACCGGAGGACGTGCAACAGTTCTCCGCGATGTTGCTTTGGATGGCCACCACCTTAGGCCTCAAGATTGCGGACGTAGAACCGGAGGATGACGACCCGGTCTTCTCTATGGTGGAAGGAAGGCAACCCGCTACCGCCCCGGTGCCTCTTCTTCCCCGCATTGGGAAGATTGTAAAGTCCGCGTGGGACAAACCGGCATCGGCACAGCCTATCCCTCAGAGGCTCAAACATCTCTACAGGGTGCAGAAGGATAACGCCGGGTATCTCTTCAACCACCCTGTACCGAACTCTGTGGTCATCGAGTTGGCCCAAATGAAGGGTAGCGGCAGACAGCACCCAGACAAGGAAGGCCGCAAGTTGGATGCCTATGCAAGGAGGTTCTACTCCGCCACCTCCCTGCACATACGGCTGTCCAACACGCAGGCTTGCCTCGCGGCGTACCTGCGCAAGGTCCTCGAGCGTCTCTTGCCGGCCATAGAAGCGGTGCCGGAGGACATCTGCCAGGCTACCACCATGATCTTCAACGAGGCGGTGGCTATCTCCCGGCAACAGATCGTCTCCTCTCGACACGCGGTGGAGGTCGCATACAGGGTCATGGCGGGATCCATTGGCTTGCGTCGCCATGCGTGGTTGAGGCCGGCTGATATACAGGAGGACACCCGAAGGAGAATTGAAGATCTTCCCTTCGACAGTGAAGGCCTGTTCAACTCTTCGACAGACGAGGCGTTGGACAACTTAGTTAAGGCCAGGTTGACGGCAAAAAGATCGGCCTTCACCCGACCTCACAGGCCCGCAAGCCTTCTACTTATCGTCAGTCATGGCGAAGGTCGTCCACCTCGTCATTCCAGCGGTCTGCCCAGTCTGGCCAATCAAAACCTTCCTCGGGGTCAACAAGACGTCCCTTCAGGCGGCGCCCAACCTCGTCCAAGAAGTCTTCTTCGGATGCTAAATCGAGGTTTTGACCTGTTTCGTGGGCCGCCTCAACAACCTCTCTTCAGCCTTCCATCAGCCCTCGGAGACCGACCGACCCTAGCTCGACACCTGTCAGAGTGGCAACATGTCACTACGGACTCTTGGGTGCTTTCCATCGTCCGTCTTGGCTACGCCATCGAGTTACAAGATATTTCGCCTCGAGGGGTTTACTATTCCACTCCAGCAAGCTCGGTCCTCCTGGAAGAGATCCAGTCCCTGCTCCAGAAAGGAGCAATCGAACAGCTCCCGTCGAAAGCCAGCGCTACCGGCTTCTTCTCCTGGTACTTCACGTTACCGAAACCCGACGGTTCCCTTCGACCAATTCTCGACCTCAGAGGGGTGAACGAGTACATCTGCCCCAAGAAGTTCAAAATGGTCACGCTACCGTCGATCTTACTCTTTCTCCATCGAGGGGACTGGTTCGCCTCCATCGATCTCCGAGACGCCTACTTCCACATCACCATTCGCCCGCAGCACAGACGATACCTCCGCTTCGCAGTCGACGACACCTGCTACCAGTACAAGGTGCTACCGTTTGGACTCTCGACTGCCCCCAGGGTCTTCACAAAATGCATGGCCCCGGTAGTATCATTCCTGCGGACGAAGGGCGCCTCCGTCTACCCTTACCTGGACGATTGGCTGTTGGTGGCGTCCTGCAAACAAAGACTTTACGACGACGTTCACATGACTTTGACACTCCTTACCCGTCTCGGGCTACAGGTCAACCCGAAGAAGTCTCACCTCGAGCCGGCGAGGACGTTGGACTTCATCGGTGCCACCCTGGACTCAATGTCCGCCAGGGCGTACCTGCCAGAGACTCGGGCACAAACCTTGATTCAAGCCGCCGTTCATGCATACGCGGCCTCCAATTATCCGCCAGAAGGATCCAGCAACTGCTGGGCTACATGGCCTCGGCAACTGCGGTCACTTATCTCGCAAGACTGAGGGCAAGACCTCTTCAGCACTGGTTCGTCCGCATATTCGATCCCCTGCGGGACGAACAGACCATCCGACTGCAGCTGCCAGAGGAAGTCCGCTCATCCCTCCGATGGTGGCACTCACGGGACAACCTGATGTCGGGGATGCCCTTCCAACAGCCAACACCAAAGGTGACGGTAACGACCGACGCCTCCCTCTACGGATGGGGTGCCCACTGCGGCGATCTCAAAGTCCGCGACAGATGGAGCGGCAACGAGAAGGCTCTCCACATCAACGCCCTCGAGCTGCTAGCCATCTGGAAAGCACTACGAGCGTTCCGCCACGTTGTCGCCGGGCGTATAGTCCTAGTCCTGACGGACAACACCACTGCCGTCTGTTACATCAACAGACAAGAAGGGACTCATTCTACTCAACATGGCCCTCGACCTTTGGGACTGGTGCGTTCGCCTAAAAATACATCCCGTATCAGTTCACCTGGCTGGGCAGGAGAACACTATGGCAGACGCCCTCAGCAGGGACACCTCATCCCATCATGAATGGTCTCTCTCCGGAGAGGTGTTCAGACTGATTCGAGACCGCTGGGGCGAACCATTGATCGACTTCTTCGCGACCAGGGAAAACGCGAAGTGCAGCCAATTCTCTTCGAGAGCAGGCCACGATCGAGACTCCATCGGGGGCGCCTTCCAGTTTCCGTGGACCAGAGAACTCCTGTACACGTTCCCGCAGTTCCCGCTGCTCGGCCGGACGATATCGAAGATCCTCGCCAATGCGATCCTGGTAGCCCCGTATTGGCCGAGGCAGCACTGGTTCACACCCCTGCTCTGAGCCACGCGAGGCGACCTTCTCCGGCTACCACCGACGCCGGGCTTGCTCTCTCACTCCAGCGGCCGCGTCCTCCATCCGGACCTGCCATGCCTGGCCCTCCATGCTTGGAGGATATCGCACTAGACGATCCCGTGCTCGGTAACATCCTCATCACGGCCAGGAAAGAATCCATCCGTCGCAACTACCAATACAAGTGGCGACGTTTCCTGACCTTCGCTGAAGAGAGGCGTGAGCCGGTATCGCCCACCAGGCTCTCCACCGTCCTCCACTTCCTCCTTCACCTCCGACAGCAGGGCCTGGCCTTTCAATCCCTGAAGGTGTACCTCTCCGCGATTGTGGCATACCAACTGCCACGATCCTCCGCATCAGCCTTCTTCAGAGACGATACCGTTAAGCGGTTCCTGAAGGGATTGCAACATCTCTACCCACCGGTATCGCCGCCGCTACCACCGTGGTCCCTGTCGTTGGTGCTGTCGCAGCTTACGAAGCCGCCCTTCGAGCCGATGGCGACCTCGGATGACGGGCTGCTCACCTTAAAGACTGCCTTTCTTGTGGCTGTTACCTCGGCAAGACGAGCAGGTGAGATAACAGCTCTTCGAGTGGACGAGCCCTTCCTCGTCTTCCATAGGGACAAGGTGGTCCTCAGACCTGACATCTCGTTCCTGCCGAAGGTGGTGTCCACCTTCCATCTCAACCAGGACATTATCCTGCCTGCTTTCTTCCCGGACCCGACGACACCGCTGGAGCGGTCCCTTCACTCCCTGGATGTGCGTTGGGCCCTTGCCTTTTACAAGGACAGAACTACTCCCTTCCGACCACAAGGTGTCCACCCAGCGCTTCTCCAAGTGGGTGGTACAGACTATACAGCTGGCGTATGAGCTCGCGAGGAAGCCTCCGCCAGCCCTGCTTCGACCCCACTCCACCAGAGCTGTGGCAACTTCTGCGGCCCTCCTGCGAGGAGTAGACCTGCATGAACTCTGCCGTGTGGCGACCTGGTCCCAGCCATCGACCTTCGTTCGCCACTACAGGCTCGACTGCCGGTCGCGCAGAGATGCTCGGTTTGGACGTGAGGTGCTGGCTTCCGTACTCTAGGACCTGACCCGCCATCCAACCGGTAAGCTACACAGTCTCCTAATGTGTGAGGCACAGAGACCACGAAGAAGAAGAACAGGTTGCTTACCTGTAACTGTGGTTCTTCGAGTGGTCATCTGTGCCCTCACACATACCCGCCCTTCCTTCCCCTCTTTCTCAGGTCCCTGTAGGTTCTACGGCGGACGACAGAACTGAGGAGAGACCGTTGCTCGGCGGGAGGAGCATGCACAGTACCGGCGTGGGGGAGGGGTTCCCACCAAGCGAACGAGCTCTAGAAGTTTCCAAACGCTACCGCGCAGGTGCGAAAGCTCCTAATGTGTGAGGGCACAGATGACCACTCGAAGAACCACAGTTACAGGTAAGCAACCTGTTCAAACACTATATGGTGCTGGCTCTGAAACTGAGCTTCTAGTAAGTGTTAATTCTGAAGCCTGAGTCAGCCAGTATATTTTTGCCAACCCCAACTCCACCCATAGTTGCTTCTGATTCTATGACTCTGACTCCACAGCTCTGTTCAAGATACCCACAAACCTTCCCCCATACAGTTGTTTTTTGGCAAGTCTGGTTATCTCCTTGTTCAAGAGAAATGCCCACTTTGCCTTCTTCCCAAAACAGTGTTTGACAATTTAATTTCTATAACATGTAAAAATTATCACCCATTGACGATAGTGAATTATACTGTGGAAAACATAGCTTTTTGGCATTGTTTATTTAACATCATAATAGCTTAATTGGTAATTTTAAAAAGCTACTTAAAATTATAATTGTGCACTTCATTTTCTTTGCTGAAAACATTAGTATCATCGGGCATAAAATTAAGGGTACTATTGAGAAGTGAGGCAGAATTAATGGTTGAATTAATTTCTCTTTAATAAGTTTAGTAGAAATAATTAAACAAATCAAATGTTTCATTTAAAAAAATAATATTTGTGTTAGTTTATAGTACTTTTCCACAACTTTGAATGTGCATGTTAACAATGTCATATCAGTTCATATGACTGACATACATTTTGCATTTGCCTGCAGTAATAACCATTGAATGATGCCAAATACCCAGTTTGTTTCCTCCTAAAAAGATGCCAACAGGCTAAACACTAATCTTTTCCCAACGCACTATTTGGCATTATAACACTGTTCATTTTTGCAATTTACTAATATGTACAGCAATATTTGGCAATGCTTATGTGTGGGTAGTGCATGTTGTTACTATTTGGATCATTTTGCATGTCATTGATGCATGTTTGAAATTTGTTGTGTTCCTCAAGGCATGATAGGTGGCTATCCACCAGTGCTGCCACCTTTACAGGGCCCAGTTGATGGCATTGTTAGCATGGGTAGCATGCCGCCACTTCACCCTGGGGTGCCTCCACCCCATCAACTTCCACCAGGCATGCCAGTCATCCCACCACCGGGTAAGAATGGTCTCCTCATTCATTCACTATCTTGTCTTTCTGCTCTCTTTCTCCATTTAACCAAATACTGTGGGAAATGATTGCATCTTATGCATTTGTAGCTTGATTGCTTGACTCATCCTGAATGTCTCAGGTATGACTGGCTGTGTTAATACACAGAGTGCACTGTGAAATACACAAAGTGTATGTACCAAATACACTGGCTTATTAAATATGTTGGCAAAGCAACCTGTGCGGTCAATCCAGTAGCAAAGGAGTTGGCCAATAAAACATGAGAATGTCTTTCAAAAAGATGTGTCAAATGGGCTTAGCTTTCCCATTGATGGGGAATATTGAAGGCGTGTTCTATCCAGGCTTTCTGAAGATGTATAAAGTCATGGTATTAATTTAACTGGAATTTGTCTGAAAATAACCCAATGCTGTATCCAGATACAAATCTTTACATCACTATGCTCTTTTTTTCAGACTTTATACACCATTAGTTCAGATACAAACACTCTGATTACAAATGGTTTTGTTTAATAGCAGATCATTTAAAACATTACAGCTAAATATATGATTTAAAAAATGACAGAAATGTTTTAAATTAAAGTGGTAGTTAAGACAATATGGAGAGGTAGAATTTTTCTGAGTGGGAAGGGGTTTGTCCTTTAACATAGAGATCAAGTCCAGCTTTCATTTAATTTCCAGACTTAACATAGACCTATGTGCTTAAAATATACATTTTTCTTGTGATATGTTTCCAATTGAATACAGTGAACAGAACATTATAATCAGGAACAATAGATTATTTCACTTGCTTTTTGTTTCTAATTCTTTAAAAATCTTTTTCATGAAAGGCTGTTACAAAAACTCAGTCATTGCTATTTTTTAAAATCCTTTTTAGGATTTTTTTTCTTTTACATAAAGAGTTCCTTTTCTTCATGGATTGAATAACTAAAATATTATGCTTGCTCTTTTGCAGAGCATGCTTTCTGGGGAAGGCTTCCCTAAAATCCTACTGAACATAAATAATTGTATACAAAATCTTTTTAAAAATCAAGTTCAATAATTGCTTCCTAATTTATAATTGAGAACAATAGGTTGCTTACCTGTAACTGTGGCTTTTCAAGTTATCATTTGTGAACTCACACATTTAGGTGCCTGAGCAGAGCCTGTTGGAAACTTATAGAACTAAGTGAAGCAATTTTTTGTGGTGGCTCCACTCATCTCAAGCATACATGCACGGGTGTTATATATATACATCTCTGAGTATTCCTTGCCTAAGAAAACCCTATGAAGTTCATAGGGTCACCATAAGTCCACAGGTGACTTGAAGACACACGCACACATGCACACACAGATAGTTGTCAATTAGAGGTGAGCATGATGCCATTGCAGAAGAAGGAATATGACATGTCCAAGTGTGCTGATCCAAATACAGTCTCAGACTGCAACAAAAGTCTTCTTCCTGCTCTTTGGAGCATCTGGAGCAATTCTCCTTTGAGGCATAACACTGGGTCCCATTGCATGGATCCCACTGCAAAGGTCCCATGAGCAGCTGTGAGACCCATAGAAAGAGAAGAGGCATCAGATGCATTGGTGAAAAGTGGCATGGATTCCAGAAGGACTGCTTACCTCCATGGCAATGAAGAAGCTCTGGATATGGGTGACAGAACACTCTTCTGGTCTGGAGTGATGAAAAATCCATGGTGAGAGGAGCAAGAGAGAGACTGCCTATATGCTAATGGAAAAGAGGAAAAACAGGAGCCCTTAGAGAGAAGTGGGTCTGAAATCAGCCATCTCAACCTTACTTGACCAATTGGGGAAAGGTTGACAGTGTGGTAACAAGTGCTGAACCTCACCTTTTGAGTATGCTACCACAAATTGGACATCGTCTGAGGAAGCAGATAACACACTTAATTGTTTGTAGCATGGATTCATATGCAGTGAGTTCCATTGGAAGAAGGTCTGTGACTTGCAGTACCTCAAAAATCTTGCATCCAAAACAGATACAAACTGGATTGCAGTACTACATGGAGCAGTGTTTTCCCTGGATACTTCATCTGGTTTCTGCTGTCTGTGTTCTGTGTTCTTTTTCTTGTCCTGCAAGGAAACTGTCTTCATGCTTCTCTGTGTTTGATGAATAAGACACATCTGGTGGTGATGGTGACAGATCCAAATTAGGGTTGATCAGTTCTAATGCTGATTGAGCCAAGATAGGGATGGTCAAGATAGACAGTATGAAAGCTGAAGTAACAGGAAGGCAGTTAGAATAGGACTGTTTTGAACTAATTACTCTGTTGAAGGACCTGAGAGGGAGGCAACACCCACCTGAACGAAACTTTTTTGTCTCAGAAATCTTCAGATGGTAGGGATGATTCTTTAAGTGCTTCCACATTTCCACATTGTAACTTTCCCCAAGACACGGTAAACAGCACAAACAACAGTCTGCTGGGGATTTTTTTTTCCTCTTACATTAAATACATTTGTTAAAAATCGCTTTTGAATTGAGCAGCCAAAGTCCAGTGTAGTTTAAAAGAGAAAAGATATTGAAAGAATAACTCGACTGCAAAGGTGAAGAAAATAACAAATAAGATAAACAACGTTAAGGAAAAAAATTGAAATAAATTGCTGAGCAACCTCCATGAGAAGTTCCAATGAACTGCTGCAGTGGCAGTGGATGGAAAGAAACTGAGGGAAAGCGTGGGAATGCCAAAACGTGCACATTGCAGAGGGGTGGGACTACCCCTGTCTTGAAGTTTTTGACTGACTCTGTGCTGGCCCAGAACAACCAGTATGTGTGAGTCACAGAGGCCACAGAGAAGAATAAGGAACCTGGCCATATGAATATAAATTACACCCCTCCTTTTCCCCCCAGCAACAGGGCTAAGGGCAGTTTACATATTAAATAAAATTTATCTAAAACTGAGCAAAAATTAACATTTAAAATGTAATTATTATGATTAACAATTGATATTAATATTAAAGACATTTAAAATGTAATTGCCATTTATATTAAAAATAATTTAAAACATATAATAAAACAGTTAGCAATGAAAAATACTATTAATATTTAATAGTGCCCTATTAAAAGCCTTTTTTTAAAAAAAAACCCCAGTCCATTCTTGTAAGCCTGATAGAATCAAAAAGTATTTGTTTGTTCAAAAGAGGACAGCAAGGAGAGGGGCATTCTAACCTCTCTAGGAAGGGAGTTCCAGAGCTTAAGAGCAGCCACTGCATCTCATGTTGTGTTTGAACAGCCATAACTTGCTGATCATTTCCCCTTATTTTTGCCAAGTTCTTGCTAGTTTCAAGAGATTCCTTGTTTCAGTGAAACATTATTGAAAGAACTGATTGAGTGCTTGATACTAAAAGTGAGGTGTTCGGAAGGCATCTGACTAATGCTGGATAAAATGTAGTGAAAGTGCAGAAATGGGCACCACCAGGCAAAGCATGAAAGGCTGTTACACAGCTGCCACTGGTTTCCAAAGGTTTGTTTGGGGCATGTGCACAAATTCCATTGCAGTTGTGCTGTTTGAGGATTCTCTCTCCTAGCCTGCAGGAGACATTTTATTACTCAGTGAAATACCATCAGGTGGAATGTCACCTAACTGATAGCCAAACAACATACCATGTGCCTGCTGTACATATGGGGGTTCCATTCCAGGAACTGCCATGTAAAACAAAAAGCGTAAATGCCACATTCCATTGTAGTAAATGGATGGAACATGCACATACCTGTTGCGTCCATTGACTATAATGGGAGCCTTGCTTTGCACAACCTTGCATTCATGTGTGAAGGTTGTGACAAAAGAGGGTGCACCATACTGCACCCTTTTTAAAAAAGATTTAGAACAATAACAAAAGCAAGAGTTATAAATTCATTGTCTACAAACAGTTCATTATAGTACAGCAGTCAAACATAAGTATAAGGCCATATTTAGAAGCATCCTTATTGTCTTTATTACTACTACTTTGAGAAACATACATAAATCCAACAAATCATAGTACTTTCAGATGGTACAGGAACCATCTTAGGCTTTTGAATGCAAAATGGCTTTTTGTCACTGGCTTGAAATAAAATAAAAGTAAAAATGAAGTGTTATTTTATTTTTACATTTTGAAACACAGGTGTTATGGGTCAAAATGTTTCCTCGATGGTGGGAGCACCAGCACCAGGAAGTCCATTTGGACAGCAGGTAAGTGACTTACAGGAGACTCCTACAAATAAGTTTTTGCTTTTTGGAAAACTGGTACTACTGGTGGGTGCATTTTTATTCTTAAGTGCTGACAGGAGTCCATTATCTGATCTTGTCTAGCCTGGAATTCAGAGAGATAGTAATTCAGGTACATAAACTGTATCAACAGAAGGGGATGGCCATCTTTCAGAAGTGCTTTACTTGTGGATTCCTCCATGGCAAGGGGTTGAACTAGAAGATCCCGGCATCTCTTCCGCCTCTGAGATTCGTTGATTTTTATAGTTCTGTCCAAAATGATTCTCTGACAGCAGTGTCAGAGAGATTCCCAGATGTCAGAAGAGCTTAGAAGGCAATGTGGAGGTTGGAGGAGTGAGAGGATATCAATAGTCTTTTTGGAAAACTGGTACTACCGGTGGGTGGGAGGATATCAATATTCTGAGTGGGAGGATATCAATATCCTGAACAACATTTTTGTTGCAGATTTCTAGCCTTGATCCCTACTTCCCTGTCTGCAGACAAATCCTTGGAACCTGTGAAAAACTAATTAATTAATTATAAGAAAACTCCAGATTTTTTTTTTAATTCTAGATCTCCAGACAGGAAAACAGTTCAGTTACATCAGTTTTTCAACAGTAGGTGTGTTAGTCTGTTGCATCATAAAAAGGAACAAGAGAAGGGGAGGAAGAAAAAGAATCTAGCTGCACCTTTTAAGATGAACTGATTTATATTTCAGCCTGAACCTCTGTGGTTGCTAAGCTGTTTCTCAGAAAATTCACTATTTCTTTTTACCTATGTCTACTAAAACTTGTGCTAAAAATATAAATCCGTTAGTTTTGAAGATGCTGCTAGATTTTTCTTCCTCCTTCCTTTTCCATTTTTAGTTTAATTATATGACACATGTACATGAGGTTTTCAGTGAAGATACCTGACAACTTTTTTAGCTACAGACTCCATGTTATCTTGATACGGGATTTGAAATATTTATGGGCAGGGGGCATTGGTTGTCTCAGCTGTTCTTTGCTAAGTGTGGTATATAAATCCTCGAGCTCTTTATCAAATGTGTTCTTTGCATTACTTTTTATTTTTCTAGATGGGCATCCTTGGTCCACCAGGGCAGCAGGCACCACCCCCCTATCCTGGTCAAAATCCAGCAACTCAACAGGTCATGCAGCAGCCTACGACTCCTATGTTTGTCTCCCCTCCACCAAAGACACAGAGGCTTCTTCACTCAGAGGCTTATCTGAAATACATTGAGGGTCTTAGTGCTGATTCAAATAGTATTAGTAAGTGGGACCAGACCCTTTCAGGTAAGACCACTCGGATTGTACACTGGCTTTAGGAAAAAATACTGAAGACTACCTTTGTTAATTCTGCATGGCTTTGCTATGCAGAAACAGATGTTCAGTGACTGTTTCACAATTATACAACTTCCTCTTTGTGGAGGCTGCACTTTGCCCATGGCTTTATGTAGTCTTTATATTTGCCACCAAATACTTCTTGAATTTTACTTATGGCATTTGGCAGCAGTGCCTCATTTTTCTAAATATAGGATTGGAGCATTTAAAAAGAAAAAGATGATTGTGAATGTATCTAGACTTCACTTCCACTAAATAAAGGACAGGGAGGCCAAGGGAGTTTTGCTTCCTGCAGTCTGTTAAACCCTTTGGAATTCTGTTAGGTTGGGTTAGGGAGCCTCCAACCCATGCTGTGAGGGCTGCAGAGTAGATGGAGACTGGCAAACATTTCCCTTTCGCCAGATATATCAAAATATTAAAAAAAAAAAAAAGGAAGGGGCTCCTTCATGGAAATCTTTTGAAGTCTGGATCCAATTTTATTTTGGACTACAGTCAACCCTCCACGTTTGCAGGTCTGACATTCACAGATTTGATTATTTACGAGTTTTTCCAACCCTCGGCATCCCACCTCAGGTGCTTCTTTTTTGGGGGAACCTTTCCTCTTGGTGGCTCCAATCAGGCCACATGGCCCTTTAAAAATCTACCTCTGGTCCTCCTCTTCCTCTACTAGTCTCTGCCTGGCCAGCTAAGGATGGCTCTCTGCCCAAATTCTCAGCACCACAAACCCTGTATCTATGCCCCACACATACCCAAGGAAGGAGATGGGCAAGAGAGAAGTACAGGATCACCATGCCAGCCATCTCCTTTCCCTGACCTAGTTTAGACCCTGGATGCCCACTTTCCCCACCCACGCCTCAGCCCCCTTCCCACAGACACACACATTTTGATATTTGTGAATTTTTCACTTTTGCAAGGGTCCTGTGTCCCTAACCCTAGTGAATGTGGAAGGCCAAAGTATACTACATTTATATTCCTAATGGCTGTTTAGAAATAAATGATTTAAGCAAAGGGACTCTATAACTGCATCCCTCCCTTTACTCTTTCAGCACGAAGGCGTGATGTCCATCTCTCAAAAGAACAAGAAAGCCGTCTTCCTACACACTGGTTGAAAAGCAAAGGGGCCCATACCACAATGGCAGATGCACTGTGGCGCCTTCGAGACTTGATGTTGAGAGATACTCTTAATATTCGTCAGGCATACAACATAGAAAATGTTTAATCTTCTTTCAATACCAACATATAAAAAATCTGTGGAACAATAGCTGTTTTAGTTATTGGTGGGGGAGGGCAAGCTGTTTTTATTGCATCTTACTGTACATTGCAAGATTGTTTTTTATATATGGACACTTTTAATAAGCATATTTCACTTTTTGTTATATTATGTTGACTTTTCTTAAATATACAGACTTGTGCATATGGTTCTTTGACTTGGAAGATGATCTCATACTTGATTATAAATGGAAAACAAGGTTGCATCCTTTTTCTTCACATGGAGGTTCTGATGCCATCATTTTTTTTAAGTAACAAGAACATTTACAGTTTAGCCGGGAAATGTGAAATTACTCATACTTTACGTCTTGGCAGCATAATCACCTCTCTGCTTTGATGTTACCGACTTCTGATAAATACATCAAATGAGCTTAAAGTCATAAAGCTACTGGGGCAGGGAGTGAATGGAATCTACCTAATTAATGTAAAATCTTAAATATTCATTTAAAAGATTGCAGAACTTGAGAGAAAAGAAGAAATAATCAAGGCAGTGCCTGTCCATCTTCTTTTGGAATATTCCAAATTTCAGGTCTGGTTTGTGTTGGTGAGACTGGTCTATATGACGAGGTCTACCAATATGAAGGCTTGCATGTGCTGCCAGTAAACACTGGCCCTGTGAGAGTGTGCAGATGTCTATTTTATTTGTTCACAACAAGACCTGAGCTTATCATCACAGCAGATTATCTGAAAGAGATTCTTGAGGAAGCATAATTATGGAAAATGCAAATATTTCTTTTTACTTTGTTATCTAACATGTTTCAGGTTTTGACAGGGTATATTAATGCCCCAAGTAATTAGTAACAACATTTTAAAAAACTGGCTTCTTAAATGTTGCAAGATCTAGGATTCTTTGGTATTTCTGTGAATGGAATTAAAACTGGACATTGGTCTCTGTTCAGCTTTAAGTTACTACTGCAAATTTACTACAGCTTTTAGTGTGATTTTTGAAGGTAAGTAGCAGGGCATACAAAATGGCCACTTGCATATTCAACATCTTAACATATATATTCTGTTAGTAATTTGACACTGATTAGTAATTTGGCCTTTTTTTAAAAAAATTCTCTCATGAAAGTATTGTAGTCCATCTGTCAAGATTGTAAACCAGCAAACTCTGAACTTACCATCTCAACAGTCAGTAAGATTGTTGACAGAAAGGGAGTTGCACTTTAATTATACATTATTTATTCAGAAAGTCATCTAAACTTTAAAATAACTTACCTCCAGATCATTTGGGATAACAGTTTTAAGCTATCTCTAATAACTATATTTACAATCTAGGAAATTCTTCAAAGTACGTAAAAGGTCCAGAGTTAAGGCTACTTTTTTTATTCATTTAAACACACTTCCCCTTGCTTCTGGGTTTAGTTGTGTGATTCTCTGATTTTCTGCCTGGATACATAGTATAATTTCCTAGTTTCAAACCCTTCCTTTGTTCAGGAGATGACTGATGGCTTACAAACATACTATTCATTTGTAATTTTAGGGGGAAAAACTGCTTTCAATTGGGACAAATGTTGGAAAGGTTTAGAGGTACAATGTATTTTTAAAAACCAAACATGGATTCAAAGAAAGGATTTAGAGAAGATTGTACCAAACGAGATAAAACGTACATGGACAAATTAAAAAGCATTATGTTTTAGATGCCCTACTTAATTACAAGGTAATCGGATGCAGAATCGTTCTGTTAGCCTCAAAGAATGGACAGTTCACTCGGAAAATAAGCTTGTTTGGGAATTTTTTAGTTTATCTGGTCATAGTTATATCACAGTACTTCTTTTAATGCAAATCCAGAAAATATAAATTGATTTGATGGCTCTGGATCTATTTAAATTACACATTATGTAATGATGGTGGCAAAATGTAACCTGTGAAAGTATAAGCAAAACTTAGAGATTCAGTTTGTTTTCATGAGGTACTAATGTAAAATATAACTTGATTAACTTTACAGAGGGGAAGTGTTCTGCATCCTTAACTTTCTGCAGTCTGCGGTACACACATCTTTGCTGTGTTTGAAAACCTCATAAAAGTGCTGCTATCCCCTCTTGTCTTGTCTTAGTTGACATTGCAGCAACTCCCAATACCAAGCTGGCTCAGTGCCAGGAGCTGTTGAGGAGAGTGCATGGGTGCTCTTCTGGATCATGGCCAGTGTCTTTAAATTACCTCAGATATAGCAACTGTCAAAAAGTCAAAAGAAGTAGGCAGCAAGTCCTAGTTTTTTTAGTACTTTGAATAGTATGGACATTTACTAATACAATCAATTTTTAAGGTATTGCAAAAATTACACCAAAGAACCTAGAATTTATTTATTTTTATTTATTTTTTTTAAATATTTCTTAAGAACAGGATGAGACACCCCCCTGGATGTTGTGTAGTTCAGAAGGATTCGTGTTGAATAATCTGCAGCATTGTCTTTCCCAGCCATTTAAGTTGAAGGTAGCTTCACGACTTTTAATAGCCCAGGAGTAAGCAATTAGAACTGTAAAAGAGGCCTTTTCTGTGGCAGTGCAGAGCACTCCTCCTAGACCATTAGGCTGGCCCTAATTATTTTAAATGTTATTTATTCCAAATCATGTCTCTGTGTACTGGGGCCATTTCAGTAACATGTATGGTTTAAGATTTGATGGCTACAATCCAGTATTGTGCAACCAATTGACTGAAGCGTTTTCTAACTCTATAAACAGTTGAACAGAAAAACAAACCATGTCTTATTTTTGGCCATTTGATCCCACTATTGTTTTCCACAGTCGCACACTGTATTAAAATAGTATGGGAAATGGTTGCCTCAGGTAAGTGGAAAAATATATCAATTCCACACCATTTTGGAAGTGATTAGCAATTCAAATGCTATTCCTTTTTTCCCCTTCTTTCTTTAAAGAGTAAATGTGTGTAATATTCAAATTCATGTTTTATATTTTCAGCATACATGCCTTTGGACCTGGTTAATCCATGCCTCATTTTTGCTCCTGGTTGTACACTCCAATGAGTAAAGTAATTACTAGTCAATGTGCATGTACTATCAGTTTGTCTTTTGGAGGCTTTTTAATTTGAATAAAAATAGTTTGCAATTTGGATTAACCAGGTTTGATCCACTGAAATGTCTTTTTTCCCCTGTAAATCTTGACATCTGTAAAGAAATCTTGACAGGACAGACTGAATCCCCTGTATATTTTTCTTTTTGGGAGTGGTGAAAGAGGGAAAATTATACTGTAAATTACATTTTTACTCACAACATGTTTTCAACAGTGCCCAGGTGCTCAGCATCCCCAAATCCCTTTCTTTTGTAAACAATGAAATCTAGATTAATTCTTCAGTATGACTTTGGTTTTGTTACAAAGCCTGTTTGTGTCTTCTGTGGAACATTTTGTCCTATCTTGTTGTGTGGCAGTCATCTCTTGAGCTGTGATGATCTTTCCTCAGACAGTGGCTTAGCACTTCAAGAATTGGCTGCAGTAAAGCTTAGGGGTTCTCTTTCTTCTGTCAACTCTTGGGTTACATCCACATTAGCCAGTGTCATGACAAAGATGTTTCTTTATTAATAGAAACAATAGAGTAAATCATGGTTGCAAAACAGCTTATTTAAAAAAATGATGAATACATAAACCAAATATTAAGTGTCTTAGTTAGTGATTTCTGTTTCTGAAGCACAATATAGATATCCCGTCATCATCGTCTTTATCTCCTAGGTAGCTCTAGTTAAACCATACACAGCAATAGCACTTTCCGTCACAATGCTTAGCTGCAAAAAAATATTCCACAGGATGAGCTATAGTCAGCCTGAAGAGAAAGTCTTGTAGGATTCTGTACGTAAAAATTCATATATAGCCATACAGGGTGAAATTCATCTTCCTTCCAAGTTCGCATGCTGTCTCTCAGACTGCTTTCTGCGGTAGACATCATCTGTAAAACATTTTATGATTGTTTATGAAGATGCTGTGAGGAAGTTTCTTTTACATAAATGTAAAATAGGTTCTTCAGACAACTAGCTTCATCATGTACATGGTTCAACTACAACAACTGAATTCATTCAAAGGATCATGAAAACCAGGTTCTTTCTGTCCAAAGAATGA
Source organism: Ctenosaura bakeri (assembly GCA_948474755.1). NCBI lineage: Eukaryota > Metazoa > Chordata > Lepidosauria > Squamata > Iguanidae > Ctenosaura > Ctenosaura bakeri. The sequence continues at coordinate 461,048 of CAOLHI010000251.1, read as the reverse complement.
AGTATATTTTGCCAACCCTGATAAGTTTTGCCATCTGTTTCACAGACTGATTAGATTTTGCTTAGTGTGAGACTTCTAACTTGAACTGGAGACCACCTGGATATGTTTGGCTTCATCAGGACAAGCACTTCATCAAAGCTGGTGAAACCTAGTTCAGAAAAGCTCAGCTCCCTTGCTGGCTGAGGATGATGACAGTTTGTTCAGAGAACAGGATGAATCACCTCTGCTTGAAAAACTTGAATGTGGATTACCTAGTCAATGATCAGCCTCTGTGCAACTGTACCAAGGAGTGAGGGAGATACTTCAGCTCACAGGTACCCCCTAAAATTGTACTCCTGCATGCCATCAACTTCTCTCCTCTATCTTACCTCTTGGTCAAAGTCCTGAAACTCCATTGTTTACTGAAACTTGCTTATATCTGTCCAAAAATCAGGAATCCAAATGAGCCTGCTAGAGAGTTCAGAGGTGTTTGATACCACTAATCATGAAGTCTTTAGCGACCCATGTATGTAAAAGTGGTGGCTTGTTACCTTTCATATTAAACTATTCATTTTAAGAGCTGTCTGAAAATGAGCATGAACAAACAAGCTGTATCTTCAGGCATTACTCTTTTTTTATCAATTTTAAACTCATTTCAGAAGCAACAATAGGTTATTCAAACTGGAAAACTTCTTTAAGTCTAGCCTTTTTAACAACAGCAGTGTAAAATACTGGAGAGAGAAAGATACAAGACAGTATGTTTGAAAGCTTTCTTATAATACTTACAAAAAGTTTCTTTCCCGATACGAACATTGATCATAAACCATTCCATAGCACCTCCAAGGACAAAGAAGAAAGGGAGAAATCTATAAACACCAAAGCGCTGCTTTCCAGGCACCACAGACAATAGTCGCTTTATTTTATGCTTGACAAGCATTTTAAGAGGACTTGAGAAATCTAAGAGGGAAGCTGATCCTGGAGGGGGAGGAAAAAAAGTGTTAAGAGTAGCTAGGCAAGACTGTGAGTTAGGATTGCCATGTTCTCCAACTGTTCCAATGACAGTCAGGAAAACTGCCTTCTTGTCCTCATCCTTGGTACTCACTGTCCCTATTTGCTTTTAGGAAACAGACCTTTCCACATTTTTAGATTGTGCTAACTAGAGTTTCCAATCTCAGTACAATTCCCTGGTACCTCTAGATAATTATATCTGATTGGAGGTAACTCCAGGTGCTTTATTTTGTACATTCCAGACCTCTCTATGTATAGATTATGGGACATATACCATATTTCCTGATGTCTGGAGTAAGACTCTGGAGACCAGCATTCCAATCCCAACTCAGCCATGCTCCTGGGTGCAAATTGTAAATCTCAGCATTAAGAAGACTGCAATGGCAAACTAAAAGCACTGCCCCAAAAACTGTATGCCATAAGATGGAGTGGACTTGAAGGGTATATAACATATTCTACATGTGTGGGCCCTCTAAAATTTCCCAGAGGAAAAGGGGCACAAAGCAAGACATGCTGTTAGACCTCTTCCCCTCTGCTATTAAACAGTCTTTACTCCTGTGCTTTATTCATGCGACAGGCTATCCTGCACTGGCCTTTAAACTAGAAAGCTGATTAGATCTGTACATTTTAGTCAACATTTTAAAAATATTCTTTATTTTGTTGTTACTTGGAAGGAGGGACAACTTCTAATCAAAGTAAGCATTTTTAGGCTGTATGGACAAATATAAGGCAGTTTTGTGTGCTCTAATATTTAATGTTACTGGAAAACCCGGCTGTATCATATAACATCTGCCACAAGACATTCATTAATGTTTAAATAAGCATATAAACATAATGAAAGGGAAGTAGCTTGCTGACATTTTGAACACATGCAAAAATATTAGGGACAAATTATCAAATCCCCTTTACAGCATTATCCTTAGTGAGGCAACCAAAACATCACATAAGCAAATAGGGACAGTGACTGAAAAGGATAAGAACATAGGAAATAGTCTAGATAGTCATTGGGACAGCTGGAAATTATGGCAAAATGTTCAATCAGATTCAAATAGCCCACCAGAACCTATACGTTTATCTAGAAGGAAACCGGTGTCTTCACAGTCCTCAAAAGGTACATTTCAAGTATTTGCTGAACCCTTTCATAGAATGTATCAGTCACTAGGCTCATTACATTCTCCATGGCACTTCACTAATTCATAGTATTTATTCTGGTTTGATCACATCCATAGTGAATAAACTTAACATAGTCTAGACAGCTGCCTCGGAAAAATACTTGGAAACTGCCAATTGGTAAAGGACATCACAGCCAAATTGATGACTACAGCTGATCTCTCAGATCATGTTATATCAGTTTTACATGTTATTCTGCACCCAATTAAAGTTGTTCTCAGCTTTGAACAGGCTGGGTTCCAATTACTTGAAGGATTCATGAAATTATTCTGATCTGTTCACCCTCTCCGTTTTACACAGTGGAGAAGGTTGATTATGTCTGCGATACCATTATAAAATGTTCTACCTAACGTGTGTCTTCCTTGCTCCTCTTTGTCCTTTAGGCATCTGGCTAAGGCTGTGTTGCCCCAACATTCTTTGAATATTTATTGTGACCTCATTAAACATAATGATCCCACCATATCCGTGAGCTCAGGACCTGCAAATTTAACCCACCATACATTTAAATATACAGAATACTGTACATTTGAATCTGCAGTGTGGGGCATGTTAGCTACCCACTTCTGCTTTCACAGTTCATTCACAAACCAGAAGCGGGCAGCTGGCACCATTTTTTAATACTGTAGTGACTTACCGTATGAGCCTCACGATCTTTCTGCAAGCCTTACCAGCTTTCAGTGTCCTTCTGCTAGCCTCACAGAACACAAGGTGAGGCTTATACAGTAAGCCTCTACAGCATTAAACATAACAGATCTGTGCATATGGTTTAACTCAGAAGATGATCTCATACCTGATTATAAATGGACTGGAGCATGTGAGACTTGAGCATGTACAATTTTTTTGGATCTGCAAGAGGTCCTGGAATCAGTCCCCTGCAGACACAGCAGGCCTAATGTATACTAAAGGCACCAGATCCTATCTGCCCTTGGAAGCTAAGCAGCCTGATTAATACTGGATGGGAGACCGCCAATGTATACAAAGTGCTGTAAGCAGTATTTCGGAGGAATGTACTGGCAAAAACCACCTCTGAGTATTCCCTGCCTAAGAAAACCTCTGAAATTCATGGGGTTGCTGTAAGTCAACAGGTGAACTGAAGACACAAATACATGGATTTGGATCTTTTACTGCAATTTTTTTTGTTAGTGTTTCAATGAATAGGCAATATAATTGATATTTTTAGACCTTTTGTCCCCCACTCAGTCCCAAAGGAAACACCAGTTTGATGGCTTTGTCACTTACGTGTTAATATTTATTTTATTCATTTACATCCTGCCTCTCAATAATGAGATTCAAGGTTGCTAACCATCATGTGTATTAAAAAAAAAGAAGAAGAAAAGAAGATAGCAAGATTTTTAAAAGGTTGCAGTAAGATCCACTTGGCTGAGACACCAGTGAAATGTTGACAGCAACTCCCAACATCACTGTTTAATGTTTTTAATATTTAACTTATAATTTTTAACATATTTATACTTTTGTTGAACGCTTTGCATAGTTTTATTCTGCTTTACCTTTAAATTCTACATGTTAGCCACTTTGAACCACTTTTAATAATAATAATAAAAATAGTATTAAAAAGAGAAAGGTATGAATGAATAAAATTACTCCTGGATACATAGGCTAATGCTGGCGACAGCCACAATTTCCCCACTCCCAGAGACTCACAAATCGTGCAGCTCCCTCGTTCAAAGACCCAGGTCATTTCCGCACTAGGCTGTTATAGCGCGATGATTCCACTTTCAACCTCCTCTGGCATCCTGGGGTTTGCAGTTTCGGGAGGGGCCGGTCGGCCCCTCCCGAAACTGCAAACCCCAGGATGCCAGAGGAGGTTGAAAGTGGAATCATCGCGCTATAACAGCCTAGTGAGGAAATGGCCCCAGAGATGCATCCGTACTAACGGGCCGCAGCAAAAGTAACCAACAGCCCTGTGATCCTTCCTCAGCGGATAACAAGCCCGAAGGCGCGCCGAAGGACCCGCCAGCGCAGAAGCGGGCGACGTGCGGCGGCCCTCGACAAGCTTTGGCCTGCAGCTCCCACAATCCCTTACTACGGGCTTTGGTGGCTGGGGCTTCTGGGGACTGAAGTCCCAACAAGCTGAAAGGCGAAAGGGCTCCCCGCCCCCCACCACTGAAAACGGCTCAGGGCCACGAGCCACGCTCTTAGCAACCCCTCCCCTACTCGAGGTAACGGCCCTGTCGCGCGGAGGGGAAACAGGCGCGAGCCCCCCCCATCCCTCACCTTGGAGATGCAGAAGACCCGGCCACGCTCGACGGAAGAAGCCGTCGTCCCACCCCCTTGCGTTAAGAAACGGCCTGATTTGATTGGCCACTGGGTTGGAGGCGTGGTCTAGCAGGCGGCGCTTGGGAGAGAGATGGGAATGGGCGGGAGGTCTTTCGTGCGGCAGTGCGGTACTGCTTCTCTCTGGGGGTCTTTCCGCACTAGACTGTTGTAGCGCTCTTATTCCACTTTCAACATCCTATGGCATCCTGGGGTTTGCAGTTTCGGGAGAGGCCTCTGACTACCTAAGTTCTAGCTTCTAGTTCCACCTAGGCAGAATTGGAGGCGGCTTCTTGCCCCACCATAAACAGCAAACCCCAGGATTCCATAGGATGTTGAAAGTAGAATAAGAGCGCTGTAACAGTCTAGTGCGGAAATGGCCGTAGCCTGACGTTGAAACGACTACACCACGTTCTTGTCCACCTTCACCTTTGTAGACAATGTCACCCACAACCCTCTTGATTAAAACTCTCAAACGTGTGACTGTCATCTCCCAATACAAGTCGCACACATTTTGATAATGGCTTCCTTCAACATTCCGTATCCTGGAGGATAGAATCATAGAAATGTAGAGTTGGAAGAGACCCCAGGGGCCATCCAGTCCAACCCCCTGCCGTGCAGGAACACCCTCAAATCAATCCCGACAGATGGCCATCAAGCCTCTGCTTAAAAACCTCCAAGGAAGGAGCCTCCACCACACTCCGAGGCAGCAGATTCCACTGCCGGACAGCCCTGACTGTCAGGAAGTTCTTCCTGAGGTTCAGGTGGAATCTCCTTTCCTAGAAACGATTATCTATTGATGCCCTTATGCAACAGCATGCTCTAAGTATGTTCACTCAAAGAATAAATTGTGAGTTGTGGGATTTACTCTCCCAGGGAAGCACCCATGGGATTGCAGCAGATACTCTTGGGAATAAATATGCATAATACGCAATAGTCATTCTTTGGCCATTTCCGCACTAGCCTGTTATAGCGCGAGGATTCCGCTTTCAACCTCCTCTGGCATCCTGGGGTTTGCAGTTTCGGGAGGGGCCGTCCGGCCCCTCCCGAAACTGCAAACCCCAGGATGCCAGAGGAGGTTGAAAGCGGAATCCTCGCGCTATAACAGGCTAGTGCGGAAATGGCCTTTCTCTCTCTCATTTTTTTCTGAAATATTGGTCGTTTCTTCTCTAACCCTTTCAGTGAAAATGTCAATTGGGAATCCAGGTGAACAGGCGCCTTCTCCCATTAAAGCCCAATTCTTTAGGCAAATTAAAAAAACAAAATCGAGTCTTAAGAGAGAACAAGCAGCCAACACATTGAGCGGAGCTAAATCCGGATCGGGGTAACATTAACCCATTCCCCAAACGATACGAGACCGCATTCTTGGAGCAGAAAACACCGGAGCAGTAAATATTTAAATACTCTTACCGAGTATTTAAATACTATTACGAAGGGCTTCTTGGGAGAGGTAGTTCTACCTGGGCAGAATCAGAGGCGGCTCATCCGATAGAAGTCTCGACAAGACTACAAGTCCCAGGGGGCGACGGGACTCCCCTCCCCTCGCCTCCCGAGATACCACGGATTGGCTGGCTCGGCTCGGCCCGCGTTGCCGTTGGTCGAGTGTCCGCGAGCGCAGCTGGCGGTTCGGAGAGACGGTCCGCGCTCAGGCTTTGGCAGCCGAGGGAGGCGGGAGGCGGCAGCGCTCGAAGGCGGCCGTGGCGCTTCTCTGAGGCGATGGGATAAGAAGCGACTGAGGGGGAGGCGCGCGCCCGGTGCGGAGCCATGGCGGCCGCCGGGCTCAAGGCTGCGAGCAGCGGCGGCGGCGGCGTGTGGAAGGTCGGCGGGGCAGCCGGGCTCCAGCGGGTGGCCGCCGTTTCCAGCCACAGCGGCTCCGCTAAAGGAGGCACCGGCGCGGGAGGGAGGCGCGGGAGCGGCGGGGGCCAGCAGAAGGCCCACCAGCACCAGTCCGCCGCCAGGCTTTCCCAACCGTCACCGCCGCCGCCTTCTGTCAGCGGGAGACCCAAGAGGGCGGCGGAGCCCGGTCGGGGCGCAGCGTCTCCCCCGCTGGGAAGCCACCCCCAGTCCGGACCCGTCGAAGGCGTCGATACGAAGAGCTACCTCTGGGCTCGGTACCACGAGATGAAAAAGCTGGTGCACGGTAAAAAAAAAAAAAAAAAGTGGGAGGGGGAGAAAGAGAGGGAGGGAGGGAGGGAGAAAGAGAAAGGGGGAAACAGAGCAGAAAGCAAGCTGTTTCGGGGCCTTTTGGGTTGGGGCACTTCGGTTGTGGACTGCTCTCCCCTTAGATGCCCAGTTGGTGCTGATGTTGGCTTAATTTCAGGGCCAGGATAAAATATGACTTTTTATCGAAACTTCTAGGGTTTGTCGTTTTTACAGTCCGTCCTCCCCATTTTTTGTGGGTTTTCATTATTGGCGAATTTCCTCAACCCCTGTCTGCCCCTATCTCAGGCACTTCTCCTGCAGGGGAACCTGCCTTCTTGGTGGCTCTGATCAGCCCCATGGCCCTTTAAAAATCTGCCTCTGGTCCCCCTCCTCTTCCACCACCAGCTGCCGCCTAATCAGCTAAGAATGGCTTGCAGCCCAATTTCTCAGCACCACAGACCCTCTCCCAAAGAGTCCCACACACCCGAGAAAGGAGAGTGGGCAAGAGACAGGAAGTGTAGGGTCACCATGCTGACGCATCCCTTTCCCTGATCTGATTTGGGCTCTGTATGCCTGCTCTCCTCACCATACCTCAGCCCCCTTCCCACAGACACACACATTTTGATATTTGCAGTTTTTTTCTTTTTTGCGAGGGATACTGTGCCCCTAACCCTAGTGAATGTGGAGGGCCAACTGTATTTAGTTTGTACACATGCAGAATTTTAAACAGTTTTAACTTGGTTCTGGTGTTTAAAATAAGTTGTCTAAAATGGTTATATTGCTTAATGTGTTTTAACAATACAATTTACAATTTAAAACAGTTAAAATAGGGCAAACTATTTGAGTTCATTTTGTGGTACGCTGCAGAGATCTTTTCATGTAGAGTGTGATGTGCATATTTTAATTAACTAAGATATAAAATTATTTTTCGGTTCTGTTGTTGGAGTCGCTTACTGAGTATAGTTGGATGGTTATGAACTGAAATGCTTCTTCTGCCCACCCAGTGGCTAATCTAGTTGAAGTTATGATCCTAGGAAGAAGGACTCACATCAAATTAGGATAGTTAGAGCCAACAGCCTGGCATTATGACAAAAACACATGCAGTGGTTGGCTGCAGTCTGAAATTCACAAGAAAACCATGTGGTGGAAAATACCTTCTGACTTGTTCAGCATGTTTGGTGAGATATTCCTTACTGCAGAGAATGAAAGGGATTTGATCGTTCTACAGCCTTTGAAGTTCAAAACTCCCCCATATTCTTGCAGCCCCTGGTAATAAAGTTTTCCGCTGAGCAAGATGAACATATTGCCTTCATATTCTGACTTTTTTTTCAAGGTTGAAGTTAATAGCAAATCCTATCAATTTCTACTTTTAAGTAAGTTCCATTCAATGAGACATGTTCTTATTGTGTGCCTTCAAGTTGTTTCTCCTTATGGTGACCCTAAGGTGACCCTATCACAGGGTTTTCTGGAGTTGAGAGTGTGTGACACTCCCGATGTCACCCGGTGGGTTTCCGTGGCTGAGCGGGGAATTGAACCCTGGTTTCCAGGGTGATAGTCCAATGCTCAAACCACTATACCACACTGACCCTCCGAATCAGACTTATACCCAGAGAATGATGTGCTGTGTAGGATCACATTCTAAGGACACTGAATCATTTTTGATATTTTAAAGTTAATTTACTGTGATCCTGAAATTTAATTATCTGTGGGATAGATTATAAGGTTTCCACTAACATACTTTTAGGTCTTTTTTATCTGAATTGAGTTAGTGCTTTTGGAGAGGAAATATCTGCTTTGCAAAGGAATAAACAGGACCAGTTACTTGGCCGTTGCAACATACATTAAAAAGTAACACACTGGGAGGGAGTGGATGTTGAAAGTTTGAAACAACAGACTCTGGATATTCATACAGAATATTCAATTTTCTGCTACTTAAGGAAAATTCTGTTCTTAAACTGCACTGTTTCATAGAATTAATATAATAGATACAATACCACTCAAATAGCTAATTTCAAAATTGCACTTTTTCAAGTGAATGACCACTAGAAGTAAATGTCTGTTATGTAATGTGTACTCTGATCACACTGCTCTTCAGATTGCTAAAATTAGGTTGTTTAGTGCTCTTGAGAAGCAACAGTCCTGGTGTCCTTAGAGGCATAGTGGAGCTGACGACAGTTCTGTTTTCTCCTTTTTCAGCTAAACCAGAACAGGCAGTAAATTTCTTGAGTTAGGTGCCCAGATTTATTGATGAGCTGCGTGAGTTCAAAATAAAGTTGAAAGTCAAGAAGACTGGATAATGAGTATGGTATCCTAGTTCTTCTTGGGGCAATATGATCACTATTCTGAATGGGGTCATACATTTCTATGAGGTCTTGCAGCTGGAGTAGGTAAGGTATAAGTTGTGGCTGTGTCCAGGAGCACATTATACCAAGCTGAGTAGAAATTTTAATGTATGTTCATTATGAAGGTTTTTTTTCCCCTGTAAGATTTGTTTGACTAGGAAATGGATTGCCTTGGGGGTGCTAGAGATCTTCAAACAAAGGTTGAATAAGTACCTTTCAGGAGTGGTTTAGTAGTTGATTTCTGTGGCAGGGTGTTAGACTAGATGGCCTTCGTGCTCCGATTCTATGATTCTGTGTTGCAATGGCCAACTAACTTCTACTGATTATGGTTTTGCAAAGTGGATATTTTATCTCTACCAAGATATACCACATCTTGGAGATGGTATCTTTTTCTCACTTTTATGCACTTTTAGATTGATTGCTGAAACACACTCTATATCACAATCCTTTTAAGATTTTGCGAACCCTAGCTGAACCATGCTAATTATGTGGCAGCCAGGTTATTGACCTGGAACAGGAACCCAGGGACAGGAATGTAACATTTGTTTTGAAATGGTTCAGATTGTTGGTTCCCTGTTGATCTGATTTGAAGATGCAGCTCAGACTGCTGGCACTGACCTTTAGATCCCTAAATAGTTTGGATTTGGGCTTGTTGTTGAGTGCCTTCAATTCATTTCTGATTTATGGAGAACAATTTAAGACGATCCTGTTTTGTGGTTTTTTTTTTGGCAAGATTAGGATTGCTTAAAATGATATAAAGAAATCCATTGGCACCTTTTTGATTAACTGAGGAAAAAGCTATTGTGGAGTTGTTGTTGTTACATGCCTACTTAACTTATCACAGGGTTTTGTTGGCAAGATTTGTTCAAAGGAGTTTGCCTTTGCCTTCTTCTGAGGCTGAGAGAGTGTGACTTTCCCAGGGTTATCTAATAGGCTTCCATGACTGAGCAGAGATTTGAATCCCGGTCTCCAGAGTCATGGTCCAGCACTTACACCACGTCACCACACTGGCTCCTTCCACTTAATCAGGTGCAACAGACTACTGGGTCCCTCTCTTTGAATGCTTCTTCAGGACTGCTATTCTCCATGAGAATTCCTTGAGTAAGCTTTGTGTTCACATCTTCAAAAAAGGGCATGTTCCAACTGTTCCTGCCTCTGAAAGTAAAACAAGATATTGTAACTTTAGTGGATCTGGGAGCCAGTTTTCTTCCTCTGGGACTCTGCAGGCCCACATAGGCTTCAAAAGCAAATCCAGAAGTGCTAAGAGACTCATATATAGTTCTGACATACTGATATGTTTGTAATGTACATTGGTAGGGGGCTATAATCTATTTAAAAGGTATATTGCTTCTTGATGCCTGCGGATGATACAATTCACCCTTTTTTGCTAGAAAAATACTGGTACAGTGAGTTCCAGACTACAAAAGCAGCCTTAGGGTGTGTACTTTGTCTATCGTTTTGGTAAGGTATATGGCTTTCCCTGCTACAGTGCCCCTACTGGTAAATGTTCTCCTTAAAAAGGAATTAAGATAACAACCCATCACACTTTTAAACAAGTTTGGCAGAAGTTTCAGCAGGTGCCTATATCCCAGTTTTTAAGTCCTAGTGAAGGGCCATGGTGAGATCTGAGGAGACCAGAGCAGAATAAGCTTCCTGGGTTGAAATTAGTACTTTTATTATGGTCAAATGTCTTTTTGCCTAACAAAGGAATTTAAGTTAAAAACTGAGCACATTAAGTAGGGAAGTCCTGCCTGTGTGTGCCTTCCACTGTTCCTGTAATAGTTAAGTACATCTTGATTTGAAGAATCTGTGAGCCACAAGTGTGAGTCAAGCTTTTCTGTATGGCAGCCCAGTCAATCTCTAATCTTTATTCAGATGCCAGAATTGTCTAATCTTCTTTCTGAGGTGATTTTTCCTCATTAGACATCCCAGCTTGTGGATTTGAAGCATTATTACTTAAAGTCCCAGTAAGAGTTTTCAGAGATCTGGGAACATGAAATTGCTCCATTGTGTAAAATCCAGAAGCTCTTTTGTCGTGAAGTGTAACTTTCTTCGATAGCCAGTATTGCTTAAGATTGCTTGCTTTCTGGCCTTTGAAAAACCAAATGCTGCATGTAACTCTGTGCTTTGAAGAAACTGCTTATTGCCATTAGATAATACATATTTCTTTTTCTGGGCATGGCCTTGCTTTGTTCTAGAAGTACTCAGCATCTTGCACGATTCTGGTCTCATACCTTTGTAATTGTTATCCAATTGATCTCTCATCCATGTCTGATAGGGAAGAACAGAAAAGGCCACACAACATAGTTTTGGGAGGGTGGAGGTGATAAAACATTTCCAGAGATAATAAAGGATCGAGAAAAGATTACTTCTGTTATATTTGTTTTTCCAAATAACATTTAAACTGAAGCATCTGAAATCACCTGAAGGCTGTTGTGTGATGAATACATATTCAAGTCTGTTTCAGGTTAGATCTTTTATTACTACATTTTTGGACAAATATTCCAGGAAAGATGGAGCCGCAGACAGTAAAAGTGTGTCTGCTCTCACCAAAGGAAAAATAATAGGAAGTTTAGTTGTGGTGTCAAGCTGCCGTTATGCAGATATTTTGGTACATTTTTAAAATAATTATGCTGTTGGTAAAATTCAGTCTGCCCTCCACATTTGCAGTTTGAGTTTCATGAATTTTATTATTTACGAGTCTCTTCAACCCTTGCTCCTCCACCTCAGTCACTTCTTTTCCAGGGAACCTTTCCACTCAGCAGTCCAGTCAGGCCCTGCAGCCCTGCCTCTGGTGGTCCTCCTCTTCTTCCTCCACTAGCCTCTGCCTGGCCAAGTTAAGAACACATTGCAGCCTGATTTTGCAGCACCACAAACCCTTTCCTGATGTCCCCCCAAACTCAAAGAAAGAGATGGGTGTGAGAGAGGAAGTATAGGGCCACCATGTTGACTCATCCTCTTCTTCTTTCGCTAACCTGGTTTGGACCCTGGGTGCCTGTTCTCTCTACAGTGCCTTGGCCCCTTTCTCACAGATGCACACACACATTATGATACTTGTAATTTTTCTACTTTGCAGGAGTCCTGAACCCTCAACCCTACCAAATGTGGAAGGCCAAGTGTATATGTATATTCAGTCTCATTGTTACAGTATATATTTTAAAACAAGATGAGGCAAGTGATCAACCTCATTGTTGCTTCAAAAAAACTTAACCATTGTCTTGTCTGTGTCAGGAGTCCTCCTAGAGTGCCCATTTAATAGAACTAAGAGGTTCTCCAGAGCTGAGCTGCTAAGTCCATTTTTGCAGCCACTATAAATGTGGAGAACCAGCACAGTGTAATGATTTCGAGTATTGGACTAGGACTGTGAGAGTCACGGTCTGAATCTCTGCTTGGCCATAGAAACCCACGGGCTGATCTTGGGCAAGTCAAACACTCTCAAGCTCAGAGGAAGGCAATGGTAAATCCACCCTGAACAAATCTTGCCAAGAAAACCCTGTAATAGGTTCCTCTTAGAGTCACCATAAGTTGGAAATGACTTGAAGACACACAAGAACAACAAAAGATTTTGTAGCAGTTGCTTAATAGACTTGTAACACTCTTCAAAAGTTCAGACTTGGTATTAAGAGATCAAGGCTAAGCCTAATTTCTGTCGCCTAATAGATAGCTTCAGCCAACTCAGATCAGAGTTTTGTATTGAAAGGCGCCACCAAATATGTTTGTTTCAAAATCTCACTATTGAGTGTCATGCTTTCAGCATTTCATTGTTACAAGTTTCGTTAACTCAGGGTCTGTTTGGACGTTTCGGGTCTTCTCTCTGTGGAGCCTTTATTGTCCCTGGAGCAAAGCAGCCATATACAGGAAGTAGCATTTGACCCAGCTTACCCTTTGTATCTGTCACTTTCCAGTAATGATTCACATGAATTTACTTCTTTGCTGTGATGCTTGGGAAGCAGAGCTGTATGTGGAGGGGCTGAGTCAGCTGTTACATCCCTCATATACCGGTAGCTGTATCCCTGGGGGCATTTTGGGACACTCTACATGAAGACTTTCTTAAATGTTAACTGTAATTGACCTTCTTCTCTCCCTGATGATCCTACTTGCATAAATTTGCAGTCAGTTCATGGGGAAAAGAACTGAGCTGGTTGGTCAGAATCAAGGACAGTTTATGGCTAACATATGAGAGTCCTGGGAGATGAGTTACCATTTTTGATGTAACTTGTTTCTCACTTGGAGAAGCAATTCCTCAGAAAAGTTTATAAAATGTTCTTATCTTTCTGTGCTAAGGTCTACTGTTAGGTCCATTAATTACCTAGACCCATAGTCAGAGAAAAAGCTTGGCAGAACTTAAAAACCTGACTATAAGTATGTTGAAGCATCTCTGAAAAAAGTAGTGGAAAGAACTTCATAATTCAGAGTAGAATTAAATTTGAATAGAATTGTGAGGCTTGAATCCCAACTAGAATTTTCTGAAGAGCTGCTTCTACTCATGAACAAGGCTAAGATCAAGCAGAGGAGCCCATTGGTGGAAGTAGATGGACTGCAGTGTGAAGGGGAATGTATGAATCATCTACCCACGTCCCTTACCACTTACTTCTGGTAAGAACATACCCTGTTCCTGCCAATGGGAACACGCCTCAGGATTCCTGCCAGTGTGTTTGGGCTCACAGAAGAGAAATTCAGTTATTCTTTCTTGCAATGGAAATAATATGCATATTATGTCAAAAATGAATCTAGTACAACTGAAAATTTCACACCATCCATTTCAAAAGTGTTATTCTCAGGATGGCACAGAGGAGTAATCCACAATGATTGGGTTAATCCCTGCATGCCAACTGGAATCAACATTCTTTGGCTTCCAGTTAAAGAAGAAAGTGAAGATTTCTTTCCATCTTTCTGTCTGTCTTTCTTTCAATGTAATAGCATCCCAATTCCATGTGGCATCTGACTAAATGCCAAATAATTATATTTTTGTTGCCTTTTTCCAGATCTCCTCCCACCAGGGGTCTGTAGTCTTCTTAATCCAGCAGCTATCTACGCAAATAATGAGATCAGCTTGGGAGATGTGGAGATATATGGCTTTGATTATGATTACACATTAGCACAGTATTCAAATTTGTTGCACTCTATGATATTCAACACTGCCAGAGACATCCTGATTGAACAGTATAAGGTACCATTGTATTGTTTTCTGGTTACCTAGTTGTGAATTGACACATATGTCTTTATATACTACTTAATCGATAATAGATCAAGGAAATACAGTGTTGAGACGGTCTTGGGTCCAGTGCATGCATAAATCTCCAGTTATGTACTTGGGGCTTATAGGGAATATTGTGAGAAAAGACATGTAATTTTATTTATTTACTAGTGTATTTACCTGGTGTTTCCCAGGATTTTATTTTCTCATAGGTAACACTTGGTAGAAATACCTTAGGAATTACCATACCTTACCTTGGGAAATAGATGTGGTTGAGATTTGAGATCCAGTGTCTGTAATTCTCCAAACTGCTTTGTCTAGTATCTGTAACTTTTCCCATAGTCCCCAATCCAATCTGTATTCAGAGTTGTTAACATATAGAGGTTTGGTTTCTGAGGGAATACAGTGGCCTTCTCCTTGCTACTAGGCCTCATCTCCATAGGAACTAGCCTGAGGCCCCAGAGCAATCTAGCTGAGAATTCTAAAGGCCCCTCCCTAAACTGCCAACCCCACAGGTAGCCAATCATCTGAGGTCCTCTCGCCTGACACAGCCAATCATATGAGGTCCTCACCTGCCTGATGCAGACAAACTCACAAACTTTGACTTTTATATATTAGATCTTGCATGTTGAGAGCCCACTGCAGAAAACCTTAGGTTTATGCATTCTCCCATGTGGTCATCCTTGAGGAGATCAGAAGTGCTTAGAGTCTTTTGAACTAATCATGATTTGCTGTTAGACTAAACTGGGACAACCTATAGTTAGTGTTGCTTGTATATATTGAAACAAAGCAATAATTAACCGTGTTCTGAAGTTGGCTTGTTTTGGTAAACCACAGTTAACACTAACCATCATTTTCCAGGTTTGCTCATTAGAAGCAAACGTTACTGATCTCTGCAACTATAGCATGGGAGGAAGGATTAGAATCCGTGGGCCTGTGTCTGGCGCTCAACACTACACCAAGTCTGGGGAACATCTGCCCCTCCTGCTATTGATGAGCTATAGCTTCCATCATCCAATACCACTGGCCGTGCTTGCTTTGGGACATGAGAATTGAAGTTCTTCATCTGGAGGTCCAAGCCCTGCACTAAAGTGTTGTTTAGCATTGTATACAAACATGGAGTACAGTCATAGGGTTAATTTTACAAAAACAAACTTCAGTTTTCCCTCTCTTTGGGTGTGGTATATCCAAAAGGAGGAACGTCATCTCCTTTTTAGGTTGTGCAGTTTGTTATGTTTTCTGCACATGAACAATTTTAGTTATAGAAATAAGCCAGCTTCAAAACATAACTATAAAGAAACAAAACTGCAGTAGATTTAAAATGGAAGATTCATCTCTTCATTATAGCCATATTGGAGTTGGAAGGGAGTGTGTGTGAGCCTGACATTTTATATCAAACCACGGTTTAGCACTGCATCTAAACACAACTCTTAATATTAATCTGTCTTTAGTTTTTAATCTATGTAATAATTTTGATTTCTTCGAAGTTTGTTCAGATAACAACAGACATACAAAAAGGGGTTTTGTTTTATGACCCTTTGACTACAATCAAATGTAGTGTCTTTTCTTATCAGTTTAATATTTGATGTATACTCTATTTGATGTCTGTAAGACAAAACAGATTTTTAAAATTACTCTAATTTCTTCTTCAGACAGGCCTTTGGCATCTAAGCATCTTATTATGAGTTATGATTTTCCCTTTTTATTGTATTGTAATCTATTTTGATGTTTCAATTGCTTTTGTTTTTATTTGATTTTATCACTGATAGCTGCCATGAGTGCCATTTCTTTGAAGAAAGGTGGGGTATAAATTTAACCTGTGTGCATTCGTAGTTGTGCATAAGGAATCAAGTATTAGGTTTGTAACTGGCTGCTTTAGTCCTTGTTTATTGCATTTAGTTTTGATTCAGTTTGGTGTATTTTTTTCTTTTTCTTTTTTTTAATGGAAAAACTCTATATTCTTGCTTTAACACAAAACTGCTTGCCTTGTGGTTCTGGAGATAATTGTGAAAATGCAGTATGTGTTCAAAGACTCCAACCTTGCAAAAGCCACATGAGATACAGAGCCAGAAGTCATGCAGTGAATTTCATCACTAACAAACTGTCTCCTGTACCCTCTGCCAGCCTACTTCACATGTCTTCTAGTAGGACTGTTGTGATCTTTGAAGAACTTAATGTAAATATATTCTGTTCCTCTGTATGACAAGATATTTGCTTTCTAACTGAATATTTTGCAGTACCCAGAGGGGCTAAGGAAGTATGAATATATTCCTGCATTTGCCATAAGAGGACTTCATTATGATGTGCACAAAGTAAGTTTATGTAAATTGTTCATGCATTCACATGGACTTTTGCTGTATTTATAAAATTGAATAATCCAGCACAGGTGCTGTTATACATCTTTGTCTCAGAAAGTATGAACATCTTTGGAGGAAGTAGTGTCATTCACTGGGCCTTTGAATATGTAGCTCCTAAAAGAGAAAATGAAATGTTTACACAGCAGACTTTTAGTAACAGAGATTTCTTGTCTTGCAAACCCAATAGAATTACAATTTAGAAAGAAGATAATACATAACCATAAAAGCTTTCAGTTAAAGACCTTGATAGCCTTGACTGATTGTTCATGTGTTAGTCTTTTCTGAAGCAAGAAGCAAATTTCTCTATACCGACTATGAGAGGAGAAAAGAAAGAGGAACTTGATTTAAAAAACCACAGAGACAATTTGGAAAAATAGGAGCTGTGGCACTGACTGAAGTAACAAAATGTTGCTGGGTTTTTTTGGGGTTTTTTTGAGCATACAGATATGTCCACAGTGATATCTGCAAGTTAATGTAGTGTCCTATATGTTAGGATAGATAGACAGTTTTATGAAATCCTAAATATATTCTCAAAATATAGTTTTCTTGTTAAAGACAGAAGAAACAACTTTGATGTACATAGCTGTGGGTCACTGTGTATGTTACACTGAAACTCACTTTGGGGAAGTGATATTGCCCAAGAGGCTAGCAATAGGTGCATAAACCTTCCACAAGTGGCAAAAACTCATGTGGTAGGAAGACACTTAGCTGTACCTGGACACAACAATAAGCCAGTGCTTCCAAGTATCCTGGCTAATCAAGCAGGCACTGCTTACAGTGCTGCTAACAGAATTTGCTCCCTGGTTATGAAATACTGTCTCCTTAGAAGGCCAGTGCAGCCAAGTTCTGGCAGCAAGTAAAAACATGGCTTTTTTCTAAAACCTTTGGGACCTAATTTGTTCTATCCAGATTTGCACATTGTTTTAAATTATTTAAATCCATTTTATAACTGGTTTGTGTAACATGCTTTTAGTCTGTTGAAATTATCTCTGTGGTCTTATATAGTTTTAAATTTGCCGAAGTGATTACTGCGGTGAGATCACATTAGTATTCTCATATATTATAAATAAGAGAGCCAGTGTGACAGAGTGGTTTGAGTGTTGGACCAGGACTCCAGGAGACCAGGGTTCAAATCCTCACTTGATGACGGAGGCCCACTGGGTGACCTTGGGCATGTCACTCTCTGTGTCAGAGGAAGTCAAACCTTGCTGAGAAAACCCCAAGTTTCCCTTGGGCTTGCCATAAATTGGAAATGACTTGAAGACACATAACAAATAAATGAACAAACAAACCACAGTCTCTCTGGTTGCTTATGTGTATTGTTTGGATCAGCAACTTTGGCTTACTTCTGCACTAGTCAGCCAGAATTCTAAGCTAAGAACAAGTCACAGCTGAAGATCTGACATGTTACATTACAGTGAGGTATCACATCAAATAAACAAGGACAGAGGGTTAATGATTTGTTCAGTCACTTTCACTTGTGGGAGAAGCCAAGCAGGATTAATTGAGTACAGTGCTGTTTGTTCCCAAGAAGAGTGGAGTCTTGAGGGTCCAGGCTTACATTTCTGAACACAGCTGCAGTGTATGTTATGGTGAAGATTTTCAGTAGTGTTTCTGTGATGAGTGTATCCTGTCTGCAGGGCACCTGGCAATAACAGATGATGACTCCTCCCATGTACTCATCATTAAAAATACTCAGTTCCTTTTGTCCAGTCAAGTATAAGAAATCAGTCTTCTGCTGCAGCTAGACTGGGCTTCTGATCCAATATTGCTGATGGCATTTGAAAAGCAGGAAATCCTTGCTAGCTTTCCTCTTGCTCTGTAATCCCCTATACCTCAAAAATATGTTCTGGAATTTTAAGGGACCCAACTGTAGGAGTATGGGAGCTAGTGCCAAGAACTACCGAGGCAGAGAGAGTCAGTCAACAACACCTCCCCTGTCCTTCCCACTGCTCAGAGTCTCCTGAGAGGAACTTTGGTTAGAAAGCAGTTTTACAGGCAGAGCAAACTCTGGATCTAATCTACTATGTTTTAGTCTTTGATGCAGTAGAATGTGAAGCATGGAAGTCTGTGTAGATTGGGATGTTCTTCCATCTAAGTAATTAGTTGGTTCAGAATCTGGTGGTATAATTCCGCTGATGGACTCTGAGGACCCTCTGGCATGAACCTGATGTACCTGTGAAACCTGATGTACCTGTGAAACCTCTTGCACTAGATCCTTGCAGCTAGAAGAAGTAAACTAGCATCATGCTGGATTTAACCGATGAAATATTTTCACAGAACAGACTTTTTTTAATCTTTCAGAGCCTTCTGATGAAGATTGATGCTTTCCACTACGTTCAGTTGGGTACTGCATATCAGTGAGTTGTATCTTATATCTTAAAGTGTCATTGCTGTTATTGTTGTCTTTATGAAATGTCTTAATTTTTTACATCTGTGTTTTCTTTCCCTTTATAAAGATAGCTGCCTCATAAAGCATTTAATGGCCAGGTGTAGGAGTGAAAATTTTGTATACAGGATCACTTTTATGACTGAGTTCTGGAGCTGTGGTGGAGCCATTGTAATCTGAATATGCTGGTAACATTCACTGAAGTCAGCTGCACCCAGTTGCACTAATAATCTCTCACAAATCTGTTAAAAGGACTGACCATTTAGTGGTTGAAATGGCCATAAGGAGATTGTGTAGGTATTGGTCCCGGAATACTGAAAAGAGGGAAGCTGGCATTGTAGTCAGATAACTATGTAGAGGTTCCATATTAGTAAATGAAGTTATATGGAAAGGTATTTCTTAAGAACAGAAATAATTTACTTGCAGTTGATTAAGAATTGTTTCAACAATTCAGAACATTATGTTTGGGTAGATCTGGAAAAGGGAATGAATGTTGTTCTTAGAAAAAGTTGCGGGTGATTTTGGTTTTTGTTGGACGTACAATGCTGTATGTAAATGTTAATAGCTTTTAATTCCTGAACATTATTAATAATGTTATATTTAGGCATATGTAGTTTCAGGTGTTATCTGTTGTGCTGTATTTGAACCACAATTGAATAGGAAGTTCTGCTTTGAAAGGCAACTACTGTTGATTCATCAATTCTTTTGACATTCACTTTCTCATTCATCCTTTTGCAGCTGTGTGGAATCCTATTAATTTCCCTAGTTGTCTTGACTATGTACCAATTTAGTTATATAATATCTTAAAATGCAACACCAAGAGTACTAGTTATTTAGAGGGGAGTTTTAATTACACTCTTATCTAAGAACTTTGTTATTTTGGGAAGCACCTGTCTATTATACTCAAATCTTGTTTTGTTGATAACCTTGGAATGTAATTTCTCCACCTCCCAAGGTTGACTGTACCCTTGGCTTTCAGTACCTGTAATTTGTGTTTGTTGATGCCAGTTTGAATAGGCTGTAACAAAAATTTTCCACTGGAATACTATGTGTGTGCAGTCCTCTTGTATTCCCTCTTTTTCTGCTTGATAATATCTAGCTGTTATTTAGAAAAGTATTTAGTTGACTATTTAAAGAGGCTTATGTCTATGGAGTGCTACTGAAGTGCCTAAAATATAAACAAAAAAGAATGCCTTATGTCATATGACCATTTTATAAACTCAAGTAATGATTATTAATTTGCATTGTTACACCTAAAATGTAATGCTATACACATACTGTATTATTTTTAAAACATTTCTCAGGATGACAAGCCAGGAATCTATTTTCCATGAAGTGAACACAGCTGGCTACCAGTTAGTAAATAAAAAGTCTTAATCTCTACTTTAATGACTTAGGGTTCAAATAAAAGACCATGCTGTATTAGAAACTGATTTAATGTGAAGGTCAGTTCTTTCTTGATTTTTTTTCAGCTATGTAAAGTTCTGTCCCTCTTCTGCATTTTGGTTTTATCTCAGTTGAATTTGACATTTACTGGATGTTCTCGTAATTGTTTTTAGAGGGCTGAAACCAGTGCCTGATGAAGAGGTGATTGAGATGTATGGTGGAACTCAGCATATCCCATTATACCAAATGAGTGATTTTTATGGCAAGGTACCGTAAACACTCTTATTGAATATTTAATTAACCTCATCTTACCAACCTAGAAATTCAAGATACATGAATTACTGAGAATGTCAGTGACTCCTTGGAAATTTGGGGAGCAGCATTTGCCAATTTAGACATATTGTTTTCTCAACAGTTTATATATGTTTATAAAGCAAGCAAAACATGTGAAATACTTCTAAATTGTTGGCTGACTGGATAACTGGGCAAATGATGGCCTAGCTTGAGTAGAACACCTCACCTTGCAAGTGAAGAGTCATTCTCCACATTGTCACATAGCACATGTGTAAGTGCAGTTATTCAGGCTTGCTGTAAATCTCCAGTTCATAAATATTCCAGACAGTAGTTCTGGAGCTCTGAATCCATTTTGCTGTCGAGCCCAGCACACCATCACACCTTGGATGGGCATGGTGCACTAAATGTCTCATTGAGCCCAGCCAAGTACACTTGGGGGCGTGCTTGGGGTCTCTTATAGAGGGTTGCTTCATCCCACCTTTTTTGCCTTCAACCCCCTTTGTTTGCCTTCCTCTTTCACCCATCTCAGTCTCATATCTTTCTGGTGAAGAAAGCAAAAAAGGGGAGGGACATTTCAGCATTTCTGATAGTAAACTGGACTGTCGTCCACTGGAAAGGAGGAGAGGGAGACAGAAGAAGGGGAAACACTAACTGGCTGGCTCTCAGATTCACTGTCACTCAGCTGGTGAGCCTGCCTGCTCCCTGCAGTGGAGCAGGTGCATGACAGGCAACGTTCAGGCCCAGACAGTTGGTCTGCCTGCCTGCTTCCTTTTGCCTCAGTTCCTGTCATGTCATCACTGTTGCGGGGAGGAGATGTGTTGAGCATCCTTTAAGCCTTTTGCAGATTCCCTGTGAGAGCATTGCAGATCCCTGGGGGTCCGTACACCCCAGGTTAAAAACACTGATATAGACAGTACAGTAGCACATGTTTTAAGTAGGCCTAATTGGCACATTGGGAATAAAGAATACATGAGTATTTTTCCACTAAGAGGGCTAAATGATCAGTCATTAAAATGAGCCAAGGTGAAGGATCTAGGGTTAAATATAATTGACTGAGAAAATGTTTGGGCTATTATTCCTAGTACCTAGGTTGCTTTCTGAAGAGCTCTATCTTGGATCCTTTGTTTGATTAGCTCTTAGACTTTCAAGAATCCCAGTTATAGTAGAGCTGAAGGGGAAGTCCATGTCACTTTAGTGTCTCTTCAACAGCTCTCACCCAGCTGGAGATAAAAATTATAAGATCAAGGGGGTTACTCCTAGTGGGTTAAAATGTGTTTGAGCCAACAGCTAATAATAGGGAATGAGGGATATACTTCTAGAACTATCCCTGCTTTCACTCTAAGGAAGGCATTGGGAATGCAACATGGGACACCAGAAATATTTCTCAGGAATCTAGACTGTACTGCTTCCAGGGGGCAAAAATCTTAGTATGCACACAGCAGTGGGCTATATTGCCTTACCCTGGTTTTCGAGATTCTCATAATCATTTTAACAGTCAGTGGGTAGAAGGAAGTAGTCTGTTCTTGTGTTGGCTTTTGAGACCTTGCACTTAAATTATGATATGCAGAAAAAATGTTCTCTTTGAGGTCTGTTCAGATACTGATCAGATAAGCTCCCTGAAGCTCATAGCAAGATCATAACCAGAGCACTGAGGTCATGAACCCATTTCTCTGGTCAGTCTGCAAATCCCGTTTGATATGGAGCTTTGCAATCCAAAAGACAGAACAGAAGAAATACTTGTGTGTTACATTTTACATGTCAGTGAACAGCATTCCTACAAGCAGTTTTCTGGCTGCAGTACATTTGAGAAAGCTCTTGAGAGTGGCTTCATCCATTTTCATTTGTAACTGAAAATTCAACAAGCCCACACCAGAACGTATCTCTTCTAAACAGTTCACTTATGTTGGTTTGGCCCCCATGATGTATGAGTAGCAGCAGCATGGTGAGAGTGTATTGAATGGGTGAGAGCAGCTGCTTTGAGAAATTGTCCTCTTTGTTTTTCCAGCCTAACTAGATACTTCTACCCTTCCAAAGTTTGAAGAGGAAGATCTTATAAATGTAAGAGGTAAAAAGTTTCTTCCCCTGCCCCCAATACTTTTCTGACTGGCTCTCTTTAATATTTGGTGATTTTTTTAGAAAGCACGTTCTGGCCTTGTGGAGTTTCTTAGGAGGACTAGTAGAATGGCATTGTGTTTCTTCCTTCAAAAGTCTGAAGAAATACAATTGGCTATTTAAATGTCTTACAAACATGAACTGAGTAGATGTCTGAATAGCAATTATCACACAAGTCACTTCCTGCTTCAGGCTCTTCTAGAGCAGTTTTTCTGACTCTGTATTATAATCCTCTTAAATGCAATCATGCTTTTCCTGTGCTTCAGCATTGGCTTTCCTGGACCTCATAGGCAGTGGGAATGCAGGAGAAGTCTGTATATATGATGTGCTGACCATTAATGCCATACATATTTGTATAGTTTTGCAAGTGTTGGTTTCTATTCAGTTCTGTTCTCATCTTCATAGTAGAGGCAGTGTACAAAAGGAATATCTTGTATCTAGTGCAGAATTCAGAATCTTCTGTCATTTTATAAATAAGTCTAATCATGGGAATATGCTTTAAAAAGCCATTGAAGAAAGATCAAGACAAAGAGTTGACTTTCAAAAGAGGAGTTTTAAGTACTTTGTGTGTCTCTTTATTCTCACCTTTCTTGCCTACCTCATAATAGCCCTTTGAGAGGAACATTTTAGAGAGAATTACTTATCCAAGGACACTCAAGATCTGCCACATCCAAATAAAATATTCTGTCTCCTGCACCATGCTGATATCATGAATACTGTCTGGCACATGTTATGATGGAAATAAACAGAAAAGCCTATGAAGCATATGCACTTCTAAATTATGTTTATTTTTTAAAAAGCAGCTTTGTAATTATTAGGAACTCCTTTGTATTTGATTCCAGAGCAATGTCTTTCCCCTCTGTTCTCTCCTTTTTCTCAACCCAACTCTTCCATCTCTTTTCATTCTCCCTCTGCCTTTGTGTTTGTTTAGTCTTTCCCTGTTTTCATTCTCCTTCCTCCACTAACCAGCTAACTGTACCTTCTTTCTCTCTTCCTCTCTCCTCCCTCTCTCACACACTCCTACCTACCTGTTTAAAGAGTTCAGTGGGCCTGCGGAGGGAAGTACCCTCTGTAGAACTACTTAGAAGCTCTTTGAGAAAAACACATCTCAAGTCTGTCTCCAACTTAGCATTTGGTGGCTAGGAAATGTTAGTATATCTTCTTCCTAGTGACTGAAGATAGTATAGCAGGCTACAGGCAGATATTACAGGTTAATTAGAGCTAATCCATTTTATAAAATGAAATTAACCTGAGACACACTCCTCTAGGTCCATATGCAGGTTTCAAACACTGTTTTGAGTCCCCCAATGGCTCACCACTTCCCCAAAATTGGAGATGTTTATACTTTATTTACTCTGAATGTTTCTTGTGCTCTGTCATGCTTTTGCCACTCTCCCTAGTTTCTTTAGACCTGGAAAAAGCCTTTTTATAACCTAGAAGTAAACTGAAAGTTACTTCTCTACTTATTCTCTGTTTCAAAATAGGCCACAGTGGGGCATACAACAGATAAGATGAGAGCAAGCTGTGGTGAAATCGTTGTTCCCTGATATCTCTCAGAAGATTCAGGAGGACATTTTGAATTTTTTTTTTTAAATGGGGGCAAGGGGCACAATGGAGAGAGTGGCTCTTCAAGATCTGGGGGGGGGTGCAGCCTCTTCCTTTCAAATCTGTAACTTTGGATTAATGAGTTACTTTTGGATTGTTGCTGCAGGATAAAATAAGATGTCCCTGACCTTCTTGTAGATGCTTTTGATTGCTAGGTCTGTGATCCTGAACAGGGATGGTGCCTAAGGGCATCAAAATGCATACTTAGGCCCTTTTCACACGGGGTTAAAAAAACGATGTAGAGCGACCTCCGGAGGTCATCTACACCGTAACGTGGATTGGGGCGGACTACTTTTGTGTAGTTCCACACCCCAATCCACGCAGGGGCAACCCGAAGTGGCGGCGCCGCGTGCTTTTTGAAAACCATTTGTCTTGTGGTTTTTAAAAAGCACGGGGCATGCAGCCTTGTGCAGCCCCATCGCAGCGCCCGGTGTGGATCTGCAGGCGCACACAAGTGTGCGCCTGCAGACCAGCCAGGGGGCGGGCTTCCGACTGACGAGCTTCTCCGGTTGGCGGAGAGCCTCCACCAGCCGGAAGCCGCCATTTTGGACGCCGCAGGATGCCACCGCTTCTGGAGCAGTGAACTTGCGCTGCTCCACGTTGCGACAGCTCCAGGTAAGCTCCATTTTGGCGTGTTTTTGGATGTGGCTTCCTCTGTGTGTGAAAAGGGCCTTAGCTTTACTGAATCTCTCATTTATTTGCTGTTTCCTATCCTGCCAAGAGTTAGGGCAAGGAGTGTATGTGACTACACACACGGAGATTACAGAGCCAGAAGAATAGCTTTATAGTTGTGGTCTCTGACCTTTAGCACATTTTATCATTATTTGTCTGTTGTAAAAATTGGTCTGATTTGTATTAATATAAACAGTGTGAAATTTGATATGGAATCTACCACATCAGAGTTATAATCAGTTAAGGTTGGAGGCTGTGGTAGTTAATGGTGGTGGTGGGTTATTGTTCAGCTAACTGGCAAGGCCAACAGGTGTTATATGGGGTAGTTTTGAGGGGGAGGCCCAGAGTTCTGTTTCAGAGCCTCCTTAAGCCTACTAAATATGGATGGTAAGGGAGCTGCTGCAGTTACCTGCAACAGTTGTGGTATGTTTGTGTTCTTGCCAGATGATGTGGGTAGCTACATTTGCAGCAAGTGCAAGTTGGTTGTCCTGTTAGAAGAGAAGGTCCAGCAACTTGAGGCCTATGTATCTACCCTTCTGCATATTAGGGTGCATGAAGTTTTCTTGGACAGGGTGTAGCAGACTGTTCTGGATGAGGAACACACAGGGGATGCCTCTGAAGGGGAGGTCAGTCCTCAAACACAGGAGTGAGACATTGGAAGGAATGTGACAGATAGAAGAAGAAAGACCAGGGATCATACTAATAGTTTGGAGCTACAGAATTTATTCAAAGCTTAACAGTGATGATGAGGAACAGGAATAAGAACAACAACATCAGTCCTCAGAGAACACGCAGGTGACCTTGGAAGATTCAGCACAAGAAATGGCCTCTGCCAATTTACCCAGAGGAAACATGTGGTGGTGATGGTGGTGGTGGTTAGGATCTCCCTACTCATGGGAATAAAAGTGGTGATTGGTGGGCCTGACGGGTGTCTTGAGAGGTGTTCTGTCTCTCAGGGGTGACAGTATACTTGAGCTCAGGAGTTCCTTAAGTGCCAGAGATAATGGCCTGGATGTTATAGGGAGAACTGGGCAAATAGTACAAAAAACCCAACAGTGGAAAGACAAAAACCCTTAATAAACACCTAGGTGGCATTACCCATGGTCTCAGATGTCTCTACACTATTGCACAGAGAATGGGAAATAAAATGAATATAAACTCTTAACACAGGAAAGCAAACATGATATAATAGTCATCGCTGAAACCTGGTGGGATGAGACTCATGATTGGAATGTAGTAACAGAGGGGGTCCCATGGTCAGGAATACTAATAGAGAAGGGAGTTCATGTTGGATGGGAGTTTTGAAAGTGAGATATTAAAGGCACATTCTCAGGATGGCATGGAGGAGGAATCCACAAGGATTGGGTAATCCTCGTGTGCCAACCAGAATCGGCAGGATCCACATTCCAAATCAGTTGCTACCATTAGGACCCCATGCCTCGTCTGTCAGTTTTTCTTATCCTACCTAGCAAGCCAGATGAAATTTTCCCTTTTCTGTCAGATTGTGAAAATAAGTCATTTTATTTCAATAACTACATAGTGAGATTGTGAGGAATGGCTTTGGGGACAGAATCTCAGATGCCCGCAGACCAGCGGAGGAGGAGGAGAAGAAAATCACTGGTAGAAATGTTTCTCCTCAGATGCCCGCGATACAGTGAGGCTCTGAGTTGGAGATAAAGGAGGACTTGAGCAGAAATACCTCCCAGATGGTCGCAGGGCAGTGACATTCTGGAGAAGGGAAAATGGCAGAGTTAAGAAAAGTATTTTTATCCTCTAGCGAGAGCGAAGTGAAAGAGGTAAGACCTTCAGGGAATAAGCATTCCGACAAGAAGCAAAGTAAAGATAAGTTGGTTCAGAGAAAGAAAGTGGATACTGTTCTTAAGAAGGGTCCAGATGCACTTTCTAAGAAGGCTAAAATCAAAATGATGAAAGGGAAATTAGGCAGCTTTGGGCTGCCATGTTGATTTTGTGCATTCTTCAGAGATGGGAGGGGCTCTTCCGGAGTGAAAACCTATCTCTGGAGCAGGTGCAGAGAGCCCGAAGGAGTGTGCGTTGCTAAAGGGCAGAGATTTGCCAGAACGTGCAGGGATAGCGCACCAGGCTGCTGTCAATCACTCGCTGAGTCCTCCGTGGGCAGTTCACAGTTCAAGTAGGATATTGACAAGCTGGAACATGGCCAGAGAAGGGTGACCAAAATGGTCAAAGGCCTGGAAACCATGCCCTATGAGTTTAGGGTTAGGGAGGTGGGTATGTTTAGCCTAGAGAAGAGAAGGTTAAGAGATGGCATGATAGCCATGTTTAAATACTTGAAAGGATGCCATATAGAATCATAGAAATGTAGAGTTGGAAGAGACCACAGGGGCCATCCAGTCCAACCCCCTGCCATGCAGGAACACCCTCAAAGCACTCCCGACAGATGACCGTCAAGCCTCTGCTTAAAAACCTCCAAGGAAGGAGACTCCACTACACTCCGAGGCAGCATATTCCACTGCCGGACAACCCT
This sequence comes from Ctenosaura bakeri, assembly GCA_948474755.1. Classification (NCBI taxonomy): domain Eukaryota; kingdom Metazoa; phylum Chordata; class Lepidosauria; order Squamata; family Iguanidae; genus Ctenosaura; species Ctenosaura bakeri. The sequence continues at coordinate 433,618 of CAOLHI010000251.1, read as the reverse complement.
GTCAGGAAGTTCTTCCTGAGGTTCAGGTGGAATCTCCGTTCCTGCAGCTTGAATCCATTGCTCCTTTTCCTGGTCTCTGGAAGACTGTTTGCTGCTGCTCCAGAAACTAGGACATAGAGCAATGGCTTCAAACTTCCAGAAAAGGAGATTATTTCTAAACATTAGGAAAACATTATGACAGAGCTGTTTGACTGTGAAATATGCTGCCTCAGAGTGTGGTGGAGTCTCTTCCTTTGGGAGTTTTTAAACAGAGGCTGGATGGCATTCTGTTGGGAAAGCTTCAATTGAGTATTCCTGCATGGCAAAGGGTTGGGCTGGATGATCCTTGTGGTCTCTTCCAGCTCTTTGATTCTGTGAGTCTGTGTTTTAGTCTGAACCTTAAACAAGCTAGTTGAAGTGGTAAACCTATTTTGCAGAAAGGGTTCAGTACTTTGAATGGGTCCTTTAAACTTTAAAAATTTCACATTCATATTGAACTATATGTGTTGCATGTAATTGATTGATGTAATTCTTCATCCCCCTCCCTTTAACTGACTAAAATAATGTAAGAATTTTAAGGTTGTTGCAATTGAAGGGAAAATCTGCTGGCTATTTCTGAAGCTATGGGCCTGAATAATATTGGTAGGCCCAGCTAGAGTAAACCCATTAAGTCAATGGAGTTTACATAGAGGTTTACTCACCATTCAGCTACTGATTCCATTGATCTCCTCAAGCTGGTTGACAATAGGGCTGAAATCAGGAAATCCTCACTTTAAGTTTTAAAAATAATGTAATTTAATATGACATATGTATTTTTGAATTCTATGGTTTTTGTGTTATTTTAAAAGAAACTTCAGAATGTCACAGACATGCCAAAAGGAAGGAGGAAAGAACAGTCTTTACAAAGTGATAACAAGTCTATCAGGTATCATATAACCATGCTATGAGTAAAAAAGGAAGAAGTACATGATTGTGCATTATGTGCAACCAGCAGTACAAATAAAATCTCCTCCAACTAATAGTTCAGAAATAATCTGTTTATGCTATTATGAGTGGAAGATGTGTTCTTTTTAATGGGACTTTACTGTTTAAGATCATTATAGTCATCTGGCTGTCTTATTCTACCAGCAAAGACAGATGACCATATGACAGTCTGTAGCTCTCTTATCTTAAGAAAACACTGCTTGCTGTTATTTGTGTTAGGACTGCTTGTTCTTTTCTCAGATGTAAGGCAGATCGTATTCCAGTAGCTCTTGGCTACTATGTGCTACTGTGTCTGACCCTAATTTGCAATCCAGGTTTCCTTGATTGTTTTTTTTCCCCTTCATGCTGTTTAACTGTTTGGAAAGATACAATCCTTACTCTTCTCTGTTTCTTTTCCTAAGACATTTCCAGAGACTGTTTTTTTGTTAGATAGGCCTGGAGAATACTGGAGTCCAAATACATTTTAAGATTACTCAGTTCTTTCATTCCCCCCCCCCACACCCTTGAGAATGCAAACACTATTTGATCACATCATCATACAATGATATTGTCTTAAAATGATGATAATTGGATTTCTTTTAATTTTGTTCAGTTTATGTTGACCCAACTGGGGATTTGGGGAACCTTAACCTAAATAGATAGATAGAAGTCTGGAGTGAAGCCCACAGTCTGACTCTTTGTTTTTTCCTGCCCTTTTCCAAAGCCCATGAAAACCATACAGGTTTCTGGGAAAAGGAAGGAGATCATGGCACAGGAGAAGATGCTGCTGTGAATCTCAAATATTGCTCTTGGTAAATTGGAAACACTTTTTAATGTAGTTTTAGATATAACTGTCTCACTGTCTCAATTGGCACATCCTTATTAGTGACCTTCTTGAGAGGAGAGAGAGAGTATAAGAGCTACCCTGTTAATTCTCCTCAGCAGAGTCAGTACTGTTGACAAGAACCTCTTGCTGGATCATCTCTGTGTGTTGGGAGTCAGAGTCAGTACTTTGCCATGCTTCCATTACTACTTATATACATACCAATAAAGTACTCACATTGGGATATTTCTGTTCAAACCCATGTCAGTTGTCTTAAAATGGCTTGGACCCCATAATCTGAAGGACTGCTATCCTCAGTACTAACTAAACCAAGTTTTAAGATCAGTTGTGAAGGCTCTTCTAGGGGTGCCCCAGGGGAATGTGGCATGTGGGGCCAGCTTACAAAGAAGAGCTCCCTAGTTACATAACTCACTCCTTGTAAATATGTGGTACATATACCCCTCCAGTTTTGTAGATATCATTTAAAGCATATCTTTTGCAGCTGACTTTAAGAGCAGTGGTATTTATTTGATGTTCTCGCTGGTTGCTTCTATTATATTTATCGTCTTAAATTGTAATCTGTTTGTGTTCTCAGGACTAGTTTTATTCTTTCGTTTTGCTGAAATTGTCTCCAACTCACACTCTCAGGAAGAAGAGTAGGAATGTACCGGAATGATTAGTGAATAGATAATGCTTGTTTTAATGTCATTAAACTTTGTTTTGATACAGCTTCAGATAGGTTTTGATTGTATCAAATAAGTTTGTTGAAGGCTGAACTGCCTTGCTTGGATTGTGTTCCATAGAATCTTTGCATAAATTCTTGACCATTTTGAAGCTTCTCCTAATATGTACTTTTGTCAACAGACCTCATTTGTTCCCACACAGATCAAAAGCTATATGACTGAGCACTCAGCTATAATTTCCCAGAGGAATGGAAAGAGTTTGTTCTGTGTGTGATAAAATCTGAAAAAGATGCAGTCATGTATGCCCTTTTGACAGAGATTTGCTGTGCTGATAGATGCATGAACTGTTTATAAACCAACCAAACCTATGTTTGGTGGCTGTGTTATTCATGGTAAAGCAGTAAATGTAGTTTGACTTGTAAGGAGATGCTGAACTTAGTTCACAGTGACTTTAGAAAAGTTGATAGACTAAAATCTAAACTCAGAGCAGAATATAATCTGTAAAACACAAGTTAAATTAATGAAATTTCTTTGGAGAGGTGAATTAACATTTTTAAAAGTCCATAGGTATTATTAGCTTAGAATAATTACATGTATTTTTTGTATCAAGCTTTGCTAGTATGTGGCAAACTTTTTGTCCCTTTATTGGCTGTATTGAGAATGCCTTGGAAGCAGTTTATCTTCTTTCTTCAAAGTTGGGTTTTTTAAAATAAAATTTTTGGAGAGCCTTAAGCCACTCAAGACAAAGTTAAACACAACAGTAGGACAATATTTATTATAATAATAAAATAAAGCACTTAACTAGGAAATGGAGAATTTCTTTGCATCAAGTCTGCCAAAGACCTGATGGAACAAATGAGGATTTTACTAGTGTTATGCAAATCACAATAAAAGCAATTAAACACACATATTTTCATTATTTTATATTGCTAAGTTCTTTGCAAGCATAATGATTGAATTTTTATTCAGGAATAGAAGACTACAGATGCTAATTCAAAATATATAGCAATGTTTTTCACACATGGGCAGGAAATGCTGTTTGCTTCATATGTGCATTATTTATTTTAATAGCATTCCCTCTCTCCCCACCCCCCACCTCACTCACTGAGCCTGCATTCATTTGTTTTCACAATAGTACATTTCTTCCTTTGGGCAGGGACCATCAATTAAACAGTTTATGGACATCTTCTCCCTTCCTGAAATGACGCTGCTTTCATCAGTGACTGACTACTTCATGACTCACAATATTGAGTATGACCAAGTTCATCTTTACAAAGATATCAGTGTGAGTACAAGAATTTTAGGGCATAAATCTCTTCCAGTCTTTTAACCTGAGTTTTGCTTGGACCAGGCATATGATATCATTGCTAGTGTAAAATTTGTAGATGTAGTTCTTTTTCAAAATTGGCACAAATTACATTTGTGTTTAACATCTGCATTATGATAGTACTCACATGAAACATATTTGACTTGAGAAATTATTTTCACTATTCAGTATACCTTCAGACAGGTTTCCCCTATTCTTTAACATGACAGTTTTGTGAGTATATGTGTGCGAAAATGTATGCATACTTGTTTTATGTGACAAAAATTTCAACCTTTTGAATTATGTTTTGTTTCATTTGCTGTATGACTTTCCTTTGTAAATTCTATTCCAGTATGCTATATGATAGGTTAGATCAAATAGCGATCCCGGTACAATAGTGTGGATTGTCATAACCTATTGAAATAAGCTGCTGCACTCATGCAACCAATCTGATATTTCAAAGTTGCGACATTTAGAGCGAAGCAGCATCTAATAGCATGTTAACATCTGGAGATACAGATACAGATCATCATGCTGTGGAATAGGGCATGTGGCTGTTATTGTAGCAGCAGGCAAATACAAGTTGTTTAATGAAATGGGTTACTCAAGAACTAGAGTTTTATTGTGTGCTGGCATATACAAAGACTTTGCTTGCTATTGTTAAGTTCAGGTCTAGGCCCATAAAGGAAAGCTTGTGTGCATTCATACTTTCGTGTACATTTCTAGTTTGTCTGCCTCTCTTGTTCTTTTATTGAGGCACTTACTTGTTTGTCATAAAAATCCTGGAGCAAAGTAAAAAGAGAATCTTAGGAAAGCTGAAGCAATTGAATCTTCACCCACACACTTGAAATTGTCACCCTTGTAACTAATAACTCTCACTTGAGAGATGTTGATACTATTAGAAGGCACTCTCTGAATTTCCTGTGGCACAGAGAGCCAATGTGGGCACTTAAGTCTTTGCTGCATCCTAGGTTGTCAGTGGGCAGTTGCTGGCACTTGAAATGTTCATGGTGATCCTTAGAGTTTCTTGGAGAAGATAATGTGTACACACTGTGCTTAGTAAAGGGTCAAAATTAACTAGACATTTTAAGCCACATTTCAGAAAGGATATTGTAGAGAAGCAAGAGATCAGTGAACCAGAGTAACTCCTGTGTGACGAAAAATTACAATATTTGGGGAAGTTTAGAAGTACAAGAAAATGGGGAGAGAGAGACATGTTAGAGGTTTATAAAAATACTATGATACAGAAGTTTTCCTTTCTCACACTACTAGCACCTGTGGGTGTCCTCTGAACCTGAATGGTGGGAAATTCCAGATAAAGAAAATCTTCACACGGTGTTTAATTAAACTATGGACATTTGTTCTCTAGGATGAAGTAATGGCAACTAGTTTTATTGGATTTTAAAGGAGATTAATGGAAATAAAAAGTTTCAGTTGTTGCTTCTGAAAACCACTCACAAGGTTTTCCATACCTTGGCTCAATCATTAATAAGAATGAAGACTACAGTCAAGAAATCAGAAGAAGACTAGGCCTTGGAAGGACAGCTATGAAGGAACTAGATAAGATCTTGAAGTGAAAAGATATATCATTGAATACTAAGGCTAGGATTATCTAGGCCATCATATTGTCCATTTCTATGTATGGTTGGGAAAGCTGGACACTGAGGAAAGCTGATAGGAAAAGAATCAACTCATTTGAAATGTGTTGCTGGAGGAGAGTTTTGTGGATTACCTGTATTTGCCAGCCTATGAGACGTACCGGTGTATAAGATGCCCCCATTTGTATGCTAGCAAATATTATTTGCTGACATATAAGAGACACCGGCATATAAGAGGCACTCCATTTTCAAACAGTATTTTTCAGGGAAAACAGTGAGTCTTATATGCCAGCAAATACAGTACCTGGGCTGCTAAAAAGACAAATGAATGGATCCTAGAACAAATTAACCCTAGAAGCCAAGATGACTAAGCTAAGCCTGTCGTACTTTGGACATATTATGAGAAAACATGACAATAATGTTTGGTAAAGTAGAAGGCAGTAGGAAAAAAAGAAGATAGACTCAATCAAGGAAACCACAGCCCTGAGTCTGCAAGACCTGAGCAGAGCTGTTGATGATAAGGTGACTTGGAGCTCTCTAATTCATAGGGTCACTATAAGCCAGAGTCAGCTTGGCGGTTAACAGCAAGCTAGTTACTAGGAATTACAGTGAGACAAGACTTTGTTCTTGTGGGATTCCCATGGGAATCTGGCTGGCCAGTCTAGATAAAAGAATGCTGCGTCTTTTTCTGGGCAAGCTCCAGCAGGGGACCTTCTGATGTTTTTATTTAGTGCATTTGTTATATCGCCATATTTCTCCTAGTGTGTATATCTCTTCAAAAGCAGTGAATAGGCATGCAAAGAGCTAGTTTGCTCTTTGACCTTGATAGGTGTCACTGTTTATTAATTCATGCCAGGTTTTTGTTGTTGCAAGAACACTCTAGAACATAAACTTGTGTCCCAGATGTCCTTGCACAAACCGGAGGCATTTCCCCTCATACAAAATGTCCTCAGAAGTCCACATTTTCCTTCTTCCAGTGTATACCATTTAAGAAGATCACTGTACACACAAATGACATTTTGGGAACTGTGGAAACAGCAGGAGAAGAGCCTAGTGGGACAAGCAGAATTCTGTTTCTACAGATTTACAATTCACTTTTTATTTGATTTTGCCTATAATAATCTAATGCACCTGTAAATACAAAATGTGTTTAGAGGGTTTATGGAAAAAGAGCTCATTCTTTCATTTACCTTCAGTCCACAAATATACTGACCTGCATTTATGATTTTGGTAAGAAACTATGCAGGGAAAGATCTAATCACACTTCTCCTATATCATGTGTCAAGCTCTGTTTCTTGATCGTTACTCTGTAAAATGTTATATACATTGACAGCGCTGTACAAAACACAATTACCAGGTTTAACACTGATATATAACTATTCTTTCCTATTTTAGGATTCCATCAAAGATGTCCACGTGAAAGGAATGATGTACAAATGGATCGAAAAGGACATGGGTCAGTTAAGCCCTAAAGTTTGATTCAGAATTATGAATAGTAATGTACACTGTCTGGGATCTTGTGGTTCTAATTAGAAAGAGGGAACCTTTTCTTTTCTTTTTTCTCTTCTCTTCTCTTTTTTTCTTTTCTGTAGTCATGTGGCAGCAGTTAGTGGAGCCAAAGCAATACAGCGCTGCCCCACTCCCTGCACACTAAGATCACCTTCTCTGTTCAATATTTAGATTTGCGGGGAGGGAGAAGCTTCTGGTTGTTGAGCAGGAAGCTTTCTGTAAAGCCTAGTTAGAGGGGGCTGTTTTTAGGGGGAAGTGGTCAAATGCTGGAAGTGGATGTTTGTCTCATTCCTTCCTAGCTATGAACCCTCATCCTCATCTCCCCAAAAGAAATTATCATGCACTACAGTGCTGATATATGAAAAGTCACCTCTCTTTGTTTCCACTGTGATGTGCTTTTCAAGCCTAATTTATGGGGCAAAGGAGGAGAGCTATGGACTTGATACAGCCATGTTGGTTTCCCACCCATGCTTTAGGTTAATAGTCTTGTATCACTAAGATAAAGTTTGCATAAGAATTTTCCATTTTTCCATTGTACAGTGCTTACATGGTTCTGCATTATGTTTAGCGTCATCTGTTTGTTACAGAAAAATATATTCTCCATGGAGATGAGACTTACGCTGTTCTAAATCGCTTGGTTAACCACAACAAAAAACTCTTTCTTATCACAAACAGTCCCTTTACCTTTGTGTGAGTATAGTCTCTTATACGTACGTTTTGATCAAAACAGTTGTTCAAGTTAAGTGATAAATCTGCTGATAATAAATGTTCAATGATAGTTCATAATAAATTCTTGGTATAAAGTTTTTGTTTTTGTTTTAATTTTAAAAAGAGTAGGCTTTGGTAAAGAACTGTAAAGTGCTAAGGAACTGTGAAGGCTGCAGCTGTTAGAATTAGGTGTTAGTTCAGACCACGCAATGCAAAGAAGCAGTTGAAAACTGATAGGAATCTTACTTAAGTGTGCAATCTTTCCCTGTCCAAGATACAACTGTGTTTGTTGCTGTACATAGAAGCAATGTGCCAGTGCCTTAAAGCAAAATTGGAAATCTGTGCCCCAAGCACAATGTTAGTATTAATCTGGTGAGTGCATGTGGTTGAAACTTTCAGTTTCATGATTTGTTTTCTTTGTAGCTTTTGGTGATGGAAAAAGTTATCCATCCCTACCTGCATGAGAACCGAAGATGCTACTCTCTTGCTATTGATCTAGCCTGGAAGAGTCTCCTTTCTGCTCTTGGAGAGTCATTTATCCCACAAATTGGTTACCAAGTTCCTAAGAGCAGCACCTAAGATACCTCAAGGAAAGCCAGCAAAAAGTGCTAAAGGCGCTAAAGGCATATGAAATTTGGTGACAAATGCATGTTGGCCATCGCATGTACATTCAGGGAGCAGCAGCCAATGCTGTCTCTCTAATGCGTCTCCCAGGTTGGTGGTAGTGATGATGAGGGTATGTTTTAGGTTGAAAATGCAACCAGGATCATATCCCAGGCATTACACTGAGCTTCTGATGCTCTCAGAATCTATGAGCTGACACTATTTTCTGATTGCTTCTAAAGCCCAGTGTAATACAAATTGTGAGATCCCACCTTTCCCCTTTGCATGGAGAAGAATGCAGGCTTCCCCTTGACCGTGACCACAGCTTTGAAAGCAAGTGGAGAAAAGGCTTATTGTTTTCAATTACTTTGAAAACTGAAGGTGGCTCTGCTCCTCCACCAATTGTCCCCATCACCAATATTCTTGGAAGCTATGCTTTTTCATTGACTGTTACGGATTTATAGACTCCGTCTCCACAGTCTGTGTACTTACAAAATCCATAGAACTGGAAACATGCATTTTCTCTGTGTTTATGGTGTGATGTGCAAAGCAGCCCTGAAAACAAATGGCTTGACTTTCTGTTGAGACTAACACTACCAGGGGGATAGCTGAATTAGTCTGTTGTAATGAAGAGTCTCATGGCAAATTTTATTTGGTGTAGGTTTTCATGGACTCCAGCCATTTCATACAAATATAACTGTCCCATGCCTCTGATAAAGTGGACTGGAGTCCACAGAAACTTAGGTTAAATAAAATTGATTAGTTGTTGCCACAGGATTCTGTTCTTTTTGAGACAAAGTAGCCTATCTGTACTGAGTGGTGTTACACAACTTAGGTTTGTGCTATTGAGCTTATAGTGACATTCATTTTATTTAGTAGTCCTGGCTGCTTCTAGAATTTAAAGCAAAGGGAAGATATTGTTTGTCCTGCCATTTGTATTGGTGTGGACCAACAACAGCCTTTTAACAGATGGAAACATGTTAAAAGGCTGTCCTTGTCTTTCGTGAGACCTACATGAAATTATACTCTGGATTTCTCAAAGATGTCTTCTCGAACTGTCTGCCTGCATTCCTTGGAGCAAATGGGAATGTAACACTGAGCATGAAATCCCTCTTCTTGAGGTGTCAGGGAGGACTGTGCCCCACCTCATAAGGCTTATTAATTCTGTGCATCCTTCTGACGGTAGATAGTGTCTCCCTCAGATATAATCCTCCCTTTCTAGCTCCTGTAGTAAATTGTCATTTCCCTGAACAAGGGTACTACATTCCTCTACATTTGTTATCAGTAGTAAGAATTGCTAGTATATATTATGTTTCAGAGTTAGTGTTCTGCAGGCATTTCCTGTCTGGTCTGTGAGAGTGGCTGACCTTCTTGAGTAGCACCACTTACAAAAGCTGGCTCTGCTTCCTGAGCTTGATGAGAGGGATACATGGAAGAAAAGAAACTGTCCTATTACTGTCCTTAAAGAGAGGAATTTTTAATACATACAAACGTGCAGTTTTTCCCCTGTTTTGCCTGCAGTGATAAAGGAATGAAGTACATGGTTGGCAAGAACTGGCGAGACCTCTTTGACATGGTCATTGTGCAAGCAGATAAGCCCAACTTCTTCACCGACAGACGCAAGTATGTTTCTTGATTTGTATTACAGTAAGAGTGGGCTTCTGTTGGTGAAATGGTAGAATCTAGCAAAACTTAGGGTGGAGGCAATGCCTCTTCCCCAGCCCATGGTTCTCGGTGCTGGGGAAAAAGGAACAGGCTCAGTTATTAAGTGCCAGGTGAGGTTGGTTGGTGAGAGAAGATTCCAGAGATTTCACCAGGCCCCTGTTCCTCGATGAAATCTGCGCAGAACATTTAAACAAGCAGTTGTTTCCTGAACAATTGATACATGTTCTTCATTTCTGTGTCCCACATGATTACTTGCTACTAAAGTGGGGCAAGATTAGAAATGCAGCTGTCATAGGCAAGCATCATGACAGAAGGAAAGAGGAATTCATTATATGTCAGTCCATTAAGAGCAGCATCTGGTGGCTGCCTTTCTGCAAAAGCAAAACAAGTAAATTTTAAAAATACTTCTGCATACCTAAACATGTTTCTAAGCATTTGGAAGTAGATTTCTTTAAGATCAGGTAGCTTTTTACATGATCAAAATCTGCTCAGCTTAGCCAAAGCTGCTTTTGCTAAAATTCTTTGTCCTTTAATTTGTGTAGAGGCAGATTAATTCCAAACCTAGCGTAGAACATTTTGGATCCATAATGCTTTGTATAACGCCAGCCATTGAGGGGAAGTTTTCATCTACCAAAATTCAAGGAACAGAGAAAAAGTTTCCTAAAAACATGGTATACTGGGTACTGTGTGTGTCTGTTTACTTATGTGTGTTGAGTGTACCTGGTGTGTGTACCTAGAAAATGAAGAAAACAGTAACATTTACTTTCTTTAAAATTAAACATGCTTTTATTAACAGACTTTTTGATCAGTTCCTCCTACAAAACTAGCTTGCAGGTGACACCGAATTAGGGCAAATACCTAATAGCCCAGAACATAGGATTAGAACTGAAAATGACCTTGACAGATGGGGAACTGGGCCAAAACTAACAAAATGAATTTCAGCAGAGAGAAATGTAAGGTACTGCATCAAGGCAGTTAAAATGAAACCACAGGCTAAGCATGAGTTAACAGTGTGATGCAGTGGCCAAAAAGGGGCCTATGCAATTCTGGGTTGCATCAACAGGAGTATAGTGTGCAGATCAAGGAGGAAGTAGTCCCACTCTAATTTTTTTTTATTAGTCCTCACCTGAAATACTATGTCCAGTTCTGGGCACCAAAATTCAAGAAGGTTTTTGACAAGTTGGAATATATCCAGAGAAGAGCAACCAAGTTGGTCAAAAATGTGGGAACCAGGCCTTATGAGGAACAGCTTAGGGAGCTGGATATGTTTAACTTGGAGAAGAGATGCCTGAGAGGTGATATGATAGCTTTATTTAAATATCTGAAGAGATGTCATGCAGAAGATGGGGCCAGCTTGTGTTTAGAGAATAGATCATGAACCAATGAATTCAAATTACAAGAGTAGAAATTCCACCTAAATTTTAGAATGAACTTTTTTTTCTGTAAGAGACTGCCATCTTTAGAAGTCTTTAGGCAAAGGTTGGAAGGTCGTCTTTTAGGAGTCATGTATTTGTGCATGGCAGGGGTTAGACTAGGTGACCCTTGTGGTCCCTTCCAACTGTAAGATCCTATGGTGAACAGAGTGCCAATAAAATAAAATTAGGAAAATTTAGGAGAAAAAATATCCTGTAGTGAAGTCATTGCTAAGTCATTTCCCTGGAACATGCTTAAAGCTTTTCTGTCAAGAATCACTAAGGAGTTGGAAGGCACATCATAGCAATTCTTTGACTTGTTGCAGACCTTTCAGAAAAATGGATGAGGAAGGGTCACTTCATTGGGACAAAATAAGCAAACTGGAAAAAGGAAAAATCTACAAACAGGTAACACTAAAAATGTTTAATTACTTTATGAGTTTTGGTGTGGATAGTTGAATTTTCTGGATTTGCTTTGAAGCATGATAAATAGTTTTGAGTCCTTCTGATTTTTTTTCACCTTGTTAGGTGGGCTGTTTGTTTCCAGTTGTTAAAATCACTTAAACAAGAAGAGTGCAAATATGCCTCAAAATAAATGCTAATGTTGAGTGGCCTCCGATGAGAGATATAATTGTTTTTTTCTCAGGATTTTCTCCAAGAGTTCTCTAGATTTCTCTTTTTTTTCTTCTGAGGCAAAGCATTGGTTCAAACCACGCTCTGAGTTTTATAAGGTCAAAGTATATCAGTGCTTTGGATTGCTAAGTTAAAGAACATGATTTTGGGTATAGCAATTTCATCCTAGTTATTGAAATCCTAGTTATTGAAATCAATGGGACAAGTCAATCATAACTAACTTAGTCAGATTGTTTTCAGTAGATCTGCTTTGAGTATGACTAAACCTGGGTTCAAACCATTAGTTGTAGTGTCATCCAAGTATATTTACATAGCCAAAACATGAAAAAAAATACCTCCAGGGTTTGCTAACAGAAGACTGTGGGAACCAGTCTGGGAAAATGAGAAACTTTTTACAGATTTGTAACGCACATGTTACGTATGCAAAAGATCCAGTTGGGAATTATTCTGGCCTGCAGCCCCCTCTTGTATTGCATCCAACTGTCTTTAATTGCAAGACTTTGACCTGGAAATCAGCAAGTTAAAATTTTCCCAGTTTCAGCATAAACACTAAATCATTGGCTAGCAGAGGTGTATGGTTGATTTCAAGCTTCCACTGAACTTGGCAGATCATACAAGGCATACCATTGTGGTGATAGTTTCTTACAGTTTAAATCTTCATTTAAACAAGAAGTAGTAGTAATTTTATATTAGGAATGAGCAACTGCAGGAGGTCTCGGGGCCAATTCTCTGTCCCTGGCACCCTCCAGCAGCCTCACAGGCTGCCCAATCTGGAAGTGGCTAGGGGCCCCTCCAACCCATTTAAAAAATAACATCCCAGTCTTGTAGGCTTCTAAGAAAGAAAATTCAGCCTCTGTCTCTTTATGGCCAGAAAAGGGCTGGTCCAGAGAATTTAGAGGAGGTAGGGTCAACAAAAAGCACTTTGCCCATCACATGCCTTTTAGCTACCTTGGGTTCTATGCCAAGGAAAGGCAAGTTATAAATTAAATTAATAAAACTTAGGTGACAAATGCATGCATTTGAGTGTGTTGATCTTGGGTTTATGTCAATAGCTATAAAACTCTAGCTCTCTTCTTGCCATGATTTGTTAAGAGGCTCAGTTTCTGCCCCCCCCCACACACACACAGAGTCTGGCTCGTTTTCTTGCTCTTCCACTCCACTGTGAAAAACAGAGTTTACTTGTTTCCTGAACTATTACTGAACAAAATCATAGTGGAGGGCAACTAGCCTCCTATACCATGTAATGGGGTTATCTGAGGACTGGCTTGAAGCCTAATGAAAACTTTGGCCCGAGGTGAGGAGTTCCAGAAACAGTTCCCATGAAATATCTGTGCCTTTTTATGGAAGCCTTTGTGAATTCTGGAGATACTGTATTAGGATTGGACCTAGAATGTCTGTGTTTACATTGCAACTTCAACACAAATTGAATGTAGGGCAAATTGTTGTCCTTGCAGATCTCCAGCAGTAGTGTGGGGAACAGTAGTCTTTCTTACAAAATTATTGTCAGGATGAAGAAGGTAAGCAGGAGCCTGAGATACTGTTGGCCTGTAAATCTTCCCATTTGTGACCCAGGCAAAGAGTCCTATATAAATTTGTATAACTGAAAGGATTACAAATTAGGCTTTGAAAAGTTCCAGTTTTTCCTAATTTGACCAAGTTCCCGTGAGAAATCCTTAAGCCTCTAGGCATGGAAATTTTTTAAATAAGCAGCTTATTATGAACAAATATTTTCCCTTTGTTTCTTTGGCTCACTAGAAAAATCAAAGTACTTAGACTTATTTTTTTTGACCTTTTCAAGGAAGGCGTGTGGTGTTATTTCTTGCAAAAAGAAATTGGATATTTAGTTTACTCCCACGTTCTTCTGTTTTTCTTACATTTCAGGGTAATCTTTTTGACTTTCTGAGGCTAACAGGTTGGCGTGGGTCCAAGGTCCTTTATTTCGGTGACCATTTGTACAGTGACCTGGCAGTAAGTACTGGAAGGAATTTGCCGCTGCTCTTTATGTCTGTGCTTCTTAGCGTTCTCTGCCTGGTACCAGGATCTAAGGAGGGGTTCATTTTTTTTTACATTGGATTGATCAGCAGCGTACTGATTAAGGAAACATTCTAGACTTTATGGGGTTGTCTCTGTTATCTTCAGTTTGATAATATCCCTTAGAAGGCTGGTTTCTATTCACCCATTCCTCACTAGTGATAAGGAAAAGTTAATCAGTATATAAAAAAAGTTATCAGTTAAATTAGAAATTTTATAATGAAAGAGGGCAACTTAATTACATTTTTAACTTGATGGATTAAGTTGCTTGACAGCAGATTAATTCCAGAATTAATGTACATTATTAATTAATTAAATAGGAGACTGAGAAACGTTACATTTCTCAGCTAGTTCTTTAATAAATGCAAGTGGCATCAGGAATCTTTTTTTCAAAGTATGATTAGATCATGATGGTTTAACTAATTCTGAGGTTAAGAATGTAAACCAAGTAGCATTGGGAAGCTTTTATGGTCAGACAGGGATCTTCTTTGCATGCCGGTAGTCCCCCTGTCTTCTACACTAGGCCCCATATAGAAGCTCCTCATTTGTCCTTTTGGATTTTGAAGCTTTTAACTGTGGGATTTTGCTGAGGTCCACATGGGAATCAGTAATGTAAAGGAAGAGGAAGATTAAGAAGAAGAGTTTTTTGGAGAGGAAGAATGGGAACCAAATGAGGATTTGGGGGTGCAGTGGATGAGAAATGGAAGTTTCAAAAACTCAAGCTGCTGTTTCCTTCTCTCCAAGCTCAAGAGAAAGGTCTAGGGGAGAGGTTATGGGGAAAGTAAAAACATAGATGGTATTTTTCACCTGTATTCTGATAAGGCTTTTAGTGTTTTAGTGGGTGTTCTCCTGCAGCCTGATTTTTTTGGCCCCTTCTCAAATTAGAGCTCAGATGAACGAATAAGTTAGTATTTTCTTCTCATTACATATCTTTTCTTTTATTTGCATATCTATCTCAAATTCCTCAAATAAATATAAAATCTTTTTTTTTTCCTTCTCAAGAAGACTTGCAGAATATTAAGATCCCACCACTATCACCACCACTATTGTACCCCATGCCCAGGACCTATTCTCTTCCACAGCCTAGGGGCCAGAATTTCCTTCTAATGAAAGTCTCTTGAACCTTGTGCCAGAGAGCAACTTGGCTGGATAAGGAGAATATAAGATACTGCTGCTGGAAGGAGAAGCTGAAAAGAAATGGCTGTGTTGGAATGGGGTACACTGCTTAAAAGATAGGTTTGGTTGTTAGATGGTTGGAGGAAACTTCAGTCCTGTGCAGTGAACATAAGTATAAATTGCAGTGCTGTGAGATTTATGCCATCATAATTCATGAACAGGCTGCCAGCCATAACTGTAAGTTTCTTTCTTAGCCTCTGTTACAGTGTTTTGTGCTGTAAAAAAAATCTGCTCCTTTTCCCACCCTGTTTCTT
This sequence comes from Ctenosaura bakeri, assembly GCA_948474755.1. NCBI lineage: Eukaryota > Metazoa > Chordata > Lepidosauria > Squamata > Iguanidae > Ctenosaura > Ctenosaura bakeri. Next base: position 418,275 of record CAOLHI010000251.1, on the reverse strand, counting down.
AGGATCTCATGCTACGTCATGGTTGGAGGACAGGAGCCATTGTTCCAGAATTAGAAACAGAAATCCGGATCATTAATACAGAGCAGTACATGCACTCTTTGACTTGGCAACAAGCTCTTACAGGACTTCTGGAGAGAATGCAGGTGAAACAGACTATGTTGATAGGCCAGATCTGTTAATGCCCTATGTCCAACTTGGCACTGTAGCGATTAAATTTTCCGTTACCTTAAACTAAGGAAATTAATGGCTGTAGTTGCCATTATATCTGTCTAATATATATAATGACAATAAACTGATCTTTAGAACAGTCATATTGAAATTAAATCACTATGGCTTTTTAAAAATTTTAGATGTATCAAGATGCAGAATCTAAGCAGGTGCTTCTAGAGTGGATGAAAGAACGACAGGAAATTAGGTGAGCTTTTTTGAAAAAATCACAAATTGCAAGCATAAATTTATGTCTTAATTAGAAATGTGTGTGTACACGCCTTCAAATTGCCTTATGGCAACTTGATAGGGTTTTCTTAGGCAAAGAATACTCAGGTGGTTGCCATGGGTTTTCCGGGCTTTGAGGCCATGTTCTATTAGTATTTTCTCCTGATGTTTCACCTGCATCTGTGGCTGTCATCTTCAGAGGATCTTCAAAGCCCAGAAAACCCACAATGACCTATGGATTCCAGCCATGAAAGCTGTTGGCTTTACATCAATACTCAGGTGGTTTATTATTGCCTTCCTCTGAAATATAGCCACCTGTCATCCCTTGCTAGTCCCTTGTCCAAGTACTAACCAGGCCTGACCCTGTTTAGCTTCCAAGATCAGATGGGATGTGAAGCTTTCACACTATTTAGGCTATAACAATATTTAATTTTGAACTAGTTTTGACTGGCAAAGTTTCCTATCATAGAAATCATTTTGCTCCCCAGTATTACAATCTTCCTCTGTAAACCTACCACAGTTTACTTTTCACTAGGGTTAAATGAGTGCAGGTGGGAGGGTGAGTGCGAAAGGAAGCCAGACAAACTCAATACTAGGCACTTTTCACCCCACCCCCACCCGGTCATCCTACCCCTCCAAAAAATTCAAAGGACATAGGATAATCTTTTTTTTTTTTTAAGGATGTCAGGTGCTTCTGACAAATGTATTGCTGACCCAAAAATGATATTTACATGCATAACATCACATCCTTTCCTTTAGGTCACTTGCAAAGAACCTATTTAATCCCCAGTTTGGAAGCATCTTTCGCACTTTTCACAATCCAACCTACTTTTCTCGAAGACTGATTCGCTTCTCTGACATCTACATGGCATCTATTAGTTGCCTGCTAAACTATGATGTGAACTTCACCTTTTATCCTCGTCGAACCCCTCTACAACATGAAGCTCCTCTCTGGATGGATCAGCTCTGTACTGGTTGCATGAAGACTCCATTCTTAGAGGAAATGGTGCACATCCGGTAAAAGGCATCAGAATGTGTATGTTGAAAACACAGCTGTGATATAGCTGTTGTATGTGAAAAGCTCAGCTGCTCAGACATGGACTGCAACCTGGTTACTATGTGACCATCACTATACTTGGCCTCCCAGCAGTTCCTGTAGAGCATAACTAAGATGAATGAGTGCAAAGGTTGTATGAATTATGTCTTTGAAATACTTTACTAACAAGAAATAATCAAAGCTGGATTAGGAATTTCTTTTACAGGCAGAATCTTATGTTTTGTGTCTCTAAAGAAACTTCTACATGGAGATTCCACCTAAAATTTTCCCTAAAAAACTGGGCTCCAGGCTCTTCAAAAACATATAGTGACTGGTATTTACAGAAATTGCACATGATGCATAAGCCTGTTGACTCATGTCTGTGTTTGTAGATGTACTTTAGCTGTTATAACAGTAGCAGATAGAATATAAATTGTTCACCCTTTCGGAGGAATAACTCCAAAAGTAAGGCTTTGGCCATCTTGTTTAGCATTCAGACTAATTTCACTAACAAATACACAATGCACTAGAATTGCTACAAAAGTCATTGTAGCCATGTAAGTTTCAGTCAGCTCACAGGACTTGATAAATGTTTAGATAAATTTGAAGGTACTGACAGTTTTTAAAGAACAGAGCATGGTATAATGAAGAGTAAATATAAGACCAAGGCACTAGGTTGATCTTACTCTCAGCTTGCTTGGCCTTTCTGTGTCTTGAGTGTCTCACACAACTGATTTATGGCTGCTACTTAAAATTTTATATTCATCACTAAGTGGCATGCATTTCTGCTAAACTGTGGACTGCAAACTACATGTGCCACATTTGATGTTTCAGCAAACTGTATGAACTGACCAGTGAAAAACACTGTTCATGGTAATATCAGCTAATGTGGTGTTAGCTTTGTATACCATCACTTGACCTAGCACTTAACAAGTAATCTGCAAGTAATGTATGTATCACCATTATATGCTATGGTGAAAAGCACACCTTTTAAAAATTGGATGGTGTAAGTGTTTTTCAGGTGTTCACTTCCATATTTATATTGTATTATTCTAAGCAGCCAGGAACAAATAGATAAATGTTAATTCTTTACATAACCTAATAATTGAAGACACACTCTGTCCTTCATCCCTGTGTAGATGTGTATGTAAAGAAATCGGGATAAAGTTTCAGTTCAGTCCTTGTTCAATCTTCCAGTACTTGCACCTGTAGCCAACATACGTTTTATATTAGCAGATTGAACCCTGATATAGTCGACTGTCAAGACCACTTTATGTGGTGCTCTAGTGTTTGAGCTGACTTGTCTTTCAAGCTCATTCAAGATTTTTTTTTTTAAATCTATGAAAGTCTTACCTTTTAGGGCCAACCTAATTTTGGCATTGTCCTTCTTCAGCCCCCCCCCATCCCATTCTCCGGAAGGCTACAGGAACAATCCACTACCTCTGGGTTATCCCCTCATGCCAGCCGTCCAAGGCAGGAGGAGAATGTTCTGAACTATTGCCACCATTGCTCCTTCCCTCTCCATTAATTTTTTTTCCTGCTCCCTTGTCAGCTGGTTAAGGTTTTAGTCTCTCGTACGGGATAGATAACAGTTTAAAAATTAAGGCAAAATTACTAGCAGAGTCATGTAATAAGAAGCTCGAAGCTGGCTTCAAGCAGAAGGTGCCAAATTAAAAAGGTCCCCTTAACGCTACACATTTCTTGCATGTGATTCAACTTTAGCTGCTTTAAGTTTAACTGACAAACTGCAAAGTCTAGGATTCCATGCAGCCATGGCAGTTAAAGTGGTATCCAATTACCAAAACTGTGTAGTATAAAAGGCCCTTCAAATAGCAAGAGTGCACTAAAGTTTGGTCATTTGCGCACTAACTATGGAATTCCTTTTCACTGGAGTCTTGTCAAACCTTATTGTGGCTGACTTTAGGGAGCTTAAGCTAGAGAGAGGTGTTTGATGTTTTAGTCTGACTGAATTGTGTAACACTGCTGTAGCCAGCTATACCCATTGGTATTGTTTTAAACTAAATCATGAATAAAGTGGTTCAGACTGATTCCAGAACCATTAAAGAAATCAAGGAAGGTTTTTGTTTTCCTCATGAGGGAGTGAAATATCGTACAGTAATCGCTAGTGCATTGAGCAGGGTAAATAACTTGATGAAAGCTTGAACATTGTAACATGATACCAAAGAAGCCTTATTGCCAGATTATAGTACTTAATGTATTCATAATTTGTGATTTATGACAGAGTCATATTTATGGCTTTTTCTGTATAGTTTGTTCCATAATGATGTTAAAAGTGGGGAATCAGCCTGTGTGCTGCACATTTTAGTATAGTTGTCTCTCCATATCCACAGATTTTGTATCCATGGATTCAACCATCCACAGCTTGAAAATATCCTCCCTCCCCAAGAAAAAAAGAAAATCCCAAAAACAAACTTTGGTTTTGCCATTTATTATATAAGGGATGCCATTTTACTAGACCATTGTACCTAATGGGACTTGAGCATCCACAATTTTTTGTATCCATGGAGATCTTGGAACCAAATTCTAGTGGATACTGAGGGCCCACTGTATATTCATTCAAGAATTTTGCCTATTGGTCTGAAACATAAAATTTTGTTTTAAAATGCATTTTGGTACACATTTTGGTACACATTTGGTACACAAGCCCCATTGCAGCAGATACTGATTCTTTTCATTGTGTCCAATAAGCAGGAACTTCTACACAAATGCCTTTCCTGCCTGGAAATGTCCTCCCTGAAATTATCTATGCACATATAATACTCGCACACACTGCCAGCAGTTTCTTGTGTTTGCCAGTTTACATAAGATGCTGCACTGATATCCCAGTCCCTAGATCCAAACCTCTCCCTAAGTGGATCAAGACTACTAACAGATGTGCAGACAAAACCATGGAAAAGGAAGGGAGACTAGTGTGGTTTATCCAGTAGTGGACTGCCTGTTATGCTTCAAATGAGAAGGCCTTTAAAATATGTGTCTCTTTTTTTGGATGATGCCACTGAGCTATCCAGTATATAACTATCTGGTCCATTTGTGCAAAACAAAAAGGTCCCAAATCTCTGACTTGCATTTGCTGAGGTAATGTTAACATTCGTAACAAAAAACTGGAGCACAGCAAAAGAAGTTGACCCGTTTCCATGCCTAATGTTTCTTGGCTGCAAGCCCCTGAACGCAGTCTTCTCCCCCATCTAGAGCTCTGCATAAGAAAAATTTTTTTACAAATGGGATGAGGGATTTCCAAAGTGAAATCTGTGGGTAAGAAAAGTGTTAAGCATACTTTTCTTCATAACTACCCAACCCCTGACATGTTGTTAGGAAGTCCATGTTTGCCTATAATTGCTGCTTTGAGCAAAAGTAGATGCTTTTCTGTTTACCTTAAGTATGTTTTTATTTATTAAAATGATAATTTCAGATAGTTTTAAGTGCACTAAGCATGAACAAAATTTGATCTCATCTCATTATCTCTAAAGCTACCTATTTTAAATGTGCCAAGTTTATGTTGTGCAGAAGTGATTAAATAAGATGGCAGGAAAACACTAGCATCCTGTCTCACAAAACTATTTTTGGCATAGCTTTCCAATGTCAACTGAACTGTTACATCATACTTTTTTAAAAACAGCTTTTGCTATCATAGTTTGGCTTGGCATTCATATGGAGGAAGAAACTAACACCTGAACAAATGACTGAATATATTGGTTATGTTTTCAATTTAAAATGGCTGAGCTGCCAGCCTAAACTAGCACTACCATCTTTGAACTTCAGACTAAGACAACATTGCAAAGAACTGCAATAACAATCTGATAGGTTTTTGGAATTGACTACAGTAGTTAATTCTGGTTCAAGTGTTTTGTATGTATCCACAACAGCACGCACAGCCATTCATTCTTATTTCATTTGCTTGGATACAACTGAGTATTAAACATAATCTGTAGGATTTGTGGTGTTCAGTTGTAAGAGTCATTGAAAATTTAGAATGTTTCTGTTGGTTACAGCGTAGAACAACATTTGATTTTTTACAGAAATAAAGTGTTTCTCTGTGGAATAATGCTTCTTCTTTACATGACTATCATTTCTTTATGTAGAGAGAAGGGAAGTGGAATACAAACCATACAGTCAATGTTCAGTCATAAGCTGTTTTCAGTTTAAATGTCCTTAGTGCAGCCAGTTTAATTAAACATGCTCATCTACTGATTGAGAGTAATCAGAGTTTAATTCAGGTTGGCGAGACTGGCTTGAAGTTCTCAAAACAATACATATAGTTCAGTAAGATTACAAAGCAGGATCCACCTATACTTCCAGGTAGCATAATTATTTCAATCATTTAAAGTAACATATTAAAAAGTATCAACAGAAGGCTCAGTAGTGCAGTTTCAGAGTAAAATTTCAACCTCTGAACTTGAGATTTTATTGGCCTACTGAAGATTCCTCACATTATTCACTGACCAAACACATTCATGAGTCATGATGCTCCCTAAGTATAACCTTGTAGTTTCATAGGCAAGATCCAAAGGATCTTGTGCATACAACATGAGTTTACAGGGCGCCCCCCCCTTCTATTGCAGCTTCACCCAAGAAGCCATTTCTGAAGGTTTGAGCACCCTTCAATGCGGCTTCCGAAACTTACATGAGGGGCTGCATTCACAATAGAAAAGTGCAGAAGACCCCCTCATATGTATGCAAGTGCAAAAGGCTCTTTGGATCCTGATTCCCCATCCATGAGAAATGGAACTGAGGTATCTGTAACCTTTTTTCAATTAATCCAAAAATCATTTGTCAATTTCTCTCCATTGCATAGAAAAACAAGTCCTCTTAGCAGTCTGTAAGAACCAAGGTTGAGTTCCTTCTGCACGGCCAAGCTTCTGAAATAGTATTTCCTGCTTACAGTGCAGCACAGACCTCCTTAGTAATGCCCAAGAATTCCATGAGTATCTGAAAGGTCTTCTCCTTGCAGGGAATCCTGAAACAAAAAATAGAAATATACATTAGGCCACCAAGTCTCTAAATAACAAGCTGGAGTCCTACATCCTTGTAATATGGGGAAGCTAGTGTTACCCCCAAAATGTGAGTGACTCAGGGGTCCATCTGTGATTCCAGTACCTCAGTGCAAAGTTGGGGAATTGTTAGCTCAATATTAGGAGGCCTGCAAGAAGGGAGGGGGGATAACCTAATGTGATCTTTGACACCAATGTTTATGGGGTCTCATGCAAGGAAAAACCAGCCAGAGATCTAAAAGTAAGCTGAATTGTGTTTTATTAGGCAAATTAATCACACACACGAGATCCAAACAGTCATGCAGTCACACAGGGCTAACCGAAGGAGAAAGGGAGGAAAGTTTATGATAGCGAGATTTCAGGGCATCGTAAGAACAGGTTGCTTACCTGTAACTGTGGTTCTTCGAGTGGTCATCTGTGCCATCATACACTAGGAGCTTTAGCGCCTGCGCGGTAGCGTTCGGAAACTTCTAGAGCTTGTTCGCTTGGTGGGAACCCCTCCCCCACGCCGGTACTGCGCATGCTCCTCCCGCCGAGCAACGGTCTCTCCTCAGTTCTGTCATCCGCCGTAGAACCTACAGGGACCTGAGAAAGAGGGGAGGAAGGGCGGGTGTGTATGATGGCACAGATGACCACTCGAAGAACCACAGTTACAGGTAAGCAACCTGTTCTTCTTCTTTGTGGTCTCTGTGCCTTCATACACTAGGAGACTGTGTAGCTTACCGGTCGGACGGCGGGTCAGGTCCTACAGCACGGAAGCCAACACCTCACGTCCAAACCGGGCATCTCTGCGCGACCGGCAGTCGAGCCTGTAGTGGCGCACGAAGGTCGATGGTTGGGACCAGGTCGCCACACGGCAGAGTTCATGCAGGCCAACTCCTCGTAGGAGGGCCGCAGAAGTAGCCACAGCTCTGGTGGAGTGGGCTCGAAGCAGGACTGGCGGAGGCTTCCTCGCGAGCTCATACGCCAGTTGAATAGTCCTCACCACCCACTTGGAGAAGCGCTGGGTGGACACTTTGAGGCCCTTCCGACGTCGCCCATAGCAAAACGAAGAGATGCGGCGTCTGTCGGAAGGAAGCAGTCCTGTCCTTGTAGAAGGCCAAGGCCCGACGCACGTCCAGGGAGTGGAGGGACCGCTCCAACGGTGTCGTCGGGTTCGGGAAGAAGGCAGGCAGGATGATGTCCTGCTTGAGATGGAAACTGGACACCACCTTAGGCAGGAACGAGATGTCAGGTCGCAGGACCACCTTGTCTCTGTGGAAGACCGTGAAGGGCTCATCGGATCGAAGAGCTGTGATCTCACCCGCTCGCCTCGCCGAGGTCACCGCTACCAGGAAGGCAGTCTTCATGGTCAGGAGCCTGTCATCCGAGGTCGCCATCGGCTCGAAAGGCGGCTTCGTCAGCTGCGAGAGCACCAGCGAGAGGGACCACGGCGGTAGCGGCGGCGATACCGGCGGGTAGAGATGATGACGTCCTTTCAGGAACCGCTTAACGGTATCGTTCCTGAAGAAGGCCGAGGCAGCCGATCGTGGCGGTTGGTATGCCACGATCGCGGAGAGATACACCTTCAGGGATGGAAACGCCAGCCCCTGTTGCCGGTGGTGCAGGAGGAAATGCAGGACGGTAGAGAGCCCCGCGGGCGATACCGGCTCACTCCTCTCGTTAGCGAAGGTCAGGAAGCGTCGCCACTTGTATTGATAGTTGCGACGGGTGGATTCCTTCCTGGCCGCGACGAGGACAGTACCAAGCACGGGATCGTCTAGTGCGATATCCTCCAGGCATGGAGGGCCAGGCGTGGCAGGTCCGGATGGAGGACTCGGCCGCCGGAGTGGGAGAGCAGGTCCGGTGTCGGTGGCAACCGGAGCAGGTCGTCTCGTGCGGCTTGTAGCAGGGGTGCGAACCAATGTTGCCTCGGCCAGTACGGGGCTACCAGGATCGCGTCGGCTCGGTCGGCGAGGATCTTCGATATCGTCCGGCCGAGCAGCGGGAACGGCGGGAACGCGTAGAGGAGTTCCCCGGTCCACGGAAACTGGAAAGCGTCCCCGATGGAGGCACGATCGTGGCCCGCTCTGGAACAGAATCGGCGACACTTCGCGTTTTCCCTGGTCGCGAAGAGGTCGATCGATGGTTCGCCCCAGCGGTCCCGAATCAGTCTGAACGCCTCTCCGGAGAGAGACCATTCGTGATGGGATGAGGTGTCCCTGCTGAGGGCGTCTGCCGTGGTGTTCTCCTGCCCGGCCAGGTGAACTGCCACGGGATGCGTATGCAGGCAAATGCACCATTCCCACAAGTCGAGTGCAATGTTGAGCAGGGTTGTGGAGTGAGTCCCTCCTTGTCTGTTGATGTAACAGACGGCGGTGGTATTGTCCGTCAGAACCAGGACTGTCCGCCCCGCTACGACGTGGCGGAACGCCCGTAGCGCTTTCAAGACGGCGAGCAGCTCCAGCGCTTTGATATGGAGAGCGGTCTCGTCGTCGGTCCATCTGTCGCGGACTCTGAGATCGCCGCAGTGGGCACCCCATCCATACAGGGAGGCGTCGGTCGTTACCGTCACCTTCGGTGTCGGCTGTTGGAAAGGCATCCCTGACATGAGATTGCGTCGCGACTGCCACCATCGGAGGGATGAGCGGACGTCTTCCGGCAGCTGCAGTCGGAGTGTCTGTTCGTCTCGCAGGGGGTCGAATATGCGGACGAACCAGTGTTGAAGAGGTCTCGCTCTCAGCTTGGCGAGATATGTCACAGCGGTCGTCGCAGCCATGTAGCCCAAGAGCTGCTGGACGCTTCTCGCAGATAACGTCGGGGCCGTACGAGCGTGAGCGGCGGCCCGGATCAGGGTTTGGGCTCGAGACTCTGGTAGGTACGCCCTGGCAGAGGTCGAGTCGAGCGTCGCCCCGATGAAGTCCAAGATCCTCGCCGGCTCGAGGTGGGACTTCTTCGGATTCACCCGTAGACCAAGGCGGGTCAGGAGTGACAACGTCATGTGGACGTCGTGGTAAAGTCTCTGTTTGCAGGACGCCACCAACAGCCAATCGTCGAGGTAAGGGAAGACAGAAGCACCCTTCGTCCGCAGGAAGGATACCACCGGGGCCATGCACTTGGTGAAGACCCTTGGGGCAGTCGAGAGTCCGAACGGCAGCACCTTGTACTGGTAACAGGTGTCGTCGACCGCGAAGCGGAGGTACCGTCTGTGCTGCGGGCGAATGGCGATATGGAAGTATGCGTCTCGGAGATCGATGGAGGCGAACCAGTCCCCTCGATGTAGGAAGGGCAGGATCGACGGTATCGTGACCATCTTGAACCTTTTGGGGCAGATGTAGTAGTTCACCCCTCTGAGGTCTAGGATCGGCCGGAGGGTACCGTCGGCTTTCGGTACCGTGAAGTACCTGGAGAAGAAGCCGGTGGTCTTGGCCTCTTGCGGGAGCTGCTCGATCGCCCCTTTCTGGAGGAGGGATTGGATCTCTTCCAGGAGGGCCGGACTCGACGGCGTGGAATAGTAAACGCCTCGAGGAGGAATATCGAGAAACTCGATGGCGTAGCCAAGACGGACGATGGAAAGCACCCAAGAGTCCGTAGTGACATACTGCCACTCCGCGAGATGTCGAGCCAGAGTCGGTCGGTCTCCGAGCGCTGATGGTAGGCTGAAGAGTGGGTATTGGTAGGTCCTGCCAGGCACGTCAAAACCGAGACTTTGTCTCGGAGGAGGACTTCTTGGACGAAGCCGGGTGTCGTCTAATCGTGCGTCTGGCCGATGAGCCGGAGGACGGTCTCGACTGTCCAGACTGGGCCGAACGCTGGAACGACGAGGTGGAAGATCGTCGCCAGGATGGGCGGAAGGTGGAGGCCCTGCGGGCTTGCGTGGCCGGCTGTAGCCCGATCTTCTTGGCGGTCAGCCTCGCCTTAACGAGATTGTCCAAAGCTTCGTCTGTGGACGAATTGAATAGGCCCTCACCGTCGAAGGGGAGATCTTCAATCCTCCTTCTGGTGTCCTCCTGGATGTCGGCCGGCCGCAGCCAAGCATGGCGGCGCAGGCCGATGGATCCCGCCATGACCCGGGAGGCAATCTCCACTGCGTGCCTGGAGGAGGCCATCTGCTGCCGAGCGATGGAGATGGCCTCGTTGAAGATCACGGAGGAGGCTTGGCGGATGTCCTCCGGTACCGCCTCCATCGCCGGTTGCAGGCGATCGAGCACCTTTTTCAGATATGCCGCGAGGCAAGCCTGAGTGTTGGACAGCCTGATCTGCAAGGAGGCGGCGGAATAGAACCTTCTTGCATAGGCGTCCAATTTCCTGCCTCTTTGTCCGGCGGGGTGGTGTGTTGCCTGCCGGAGCCTTTCGTCTGTGCCGACTCGACCACCACAGAGTTCGGTGCAGGGTGATTAAAGAGATAACCGGCGTTATCCTTCTGCACCCTGTAGAGGCCGGCCTATCCCAGGCCGGCCTATCCCAGGCGGCCTTCACCAGTCTGGATACCTGGGGCAGGAGAGGCAGCGGGGCCGTGGCAGGTTGCTTCTCCTCGAAGACGGAGAAGGCTGGATCGTCGTCCTCCATTCCGCATCGGCGATCTTAAGGCCGAGGGTAGTGGCCATGCGGAGCAGCATCGCAGACATCGGCGATCTTAAGGCCGAGGGTAGTGGCCATGCGGAGCAGCATCGCAGAGAACTGGTGGACGTCCTCTGGAGCAGAATCTGGGATCGGATCCCCGAATCCCAGCGGAGGAGACTCCTGGGAGGCCGCCTCAGACACCTCTGACTCCGCACTCGAGTCGTACGACTCCGAGCTCGGTGAGTCCTCTCGCCGCTCGCTTTCCGGCTCCTTCGCAGTCGCCACAGGTGTTGCCTTCCTAGGCTTCTCCGCAGCCGGGACGGTGGTAGTGGCAGCGTCATGCTTGGGCTGGCTGACCACGGACTTCACCTTCTTAGTGGTGACAGGGGCAGTCTGGCAGGCTGAGGTTGTCTTAGCCCGCTCAGTCACCACCGACTCCGTAGGGCGCGTCGCCGTTGCAGTGACCCTAGGAGGTGGCGATATCGCCCGATATCGAGGTGAAGGCTCCCTCGCCCTATGATATTGAGGAGAGGGAGAGCGGCTGAAGGAGCGGCGGTCTGACGGAGATCGGCTTCGGTGGCGATGGTACCGAGCCTCGTCCCCTCTAGGCGAGCGCGATTCGCGCTGTCGACGAGGTGACCGGGACCTCCGGAAGGTCTCCCAGCGACTCGGGTCACGATGGTACCGATCCCGGTACGATGGTGAATGTGACCGATAAGAGGCCGGGCGCTCTCTCCATTCAGATTCCCTCGCGTACCTGGCCACGTAGGACGCCGAGGTGTATCTGGAGGCAGACGAGCGAGGTTGTTCCTCTCTTGTCTCCCTAGGAGGCGGCGAGGCCACCGGACGCTCGGAAGAGCGGGACCGGGACCGGAGGGAGGTCGAACGCCGCTCCGGAGAAGCAGAGGGCTCTCTCTGCTGCAGGTCGGCCGACCTGCGACGGCTAGGAGGGCGGTGGCGCTCCTCCACCAGGGTTGGAGGGTCTGCCACAGGCGAGTCCGGGCGCTGTTGGGTTTACGTCCTCGATCTCATCATCCGAGCGATCGATGGACTCGCCTCGCCCTTTGGAAGGCTGCTGAGTAGGAGGAGGAGGAGGAGGTTGAACGTCCCCAACCGGGGAGCGCTTCTTCTCCTTCTTCTTCTTCTTCTTCTCTTCTCCTTGCCCTTGTCTCCGTCCGGAGCAGGGCGCTTTTTAGCAGGCGTCTCCGTCAGGGGAGCCTCAGCCTTCCTCGCCGTCGAGGATCCTTTCGCTGACTTGGCAGCCGCCGACAGCTTCGGGATCCTCGGTAACGCCGAAATCGGCGTCTTCGCCGGTACCGAGCCCGATACCGACGAGGTGGACGGAACGGCAGCCGCCGATACCGTCGATGGCGTGGTCGTCTTCTTGTCGGCCATCTTGGAAGTGGAGGTCTCGTCTATCGCCCGCAGAGACTGTTCCCAACAATAAGACTTAAGTCTCGCGGACCGGTTGCGGAGAGTTTGGGGAGTAAAATCCCGGCAAATTGGGCAAGTCCGAATGTTGTGGGACTCACCCAAACAGAAAAGACACTCCTTGTGGCCGTCGTTGAGGGCAACTTTGCGCCCGCAGGACACGCACTTCTTGAAGAGCGCGGACATAAGACGAAGAACGCCAAACTGCGAAATCCGAAAAGACCAAAAACCGAAGGGGGAGTCCGAAAGAGAGGTCAGAGACAGTCCAAAATCCGTAAAACCGTGAAAACAGCAAGCCAAGCACAAAAGTGAGAGGAACAAACCAAAGAACCTTCCGTACGCGACGGCGGACGAGAAAGAACTGAGGAGAGACCGTTGCTCGGCGGGAGGAGCATGCGCAGTACCGGCGTGGGGGAGGGGTTCCCGCCAAGCGAACAAGCTCTAGAAGTTTCCGAACGCTACCGCGCAGGCGCTAAAGCTCCTAGTGTATGAAGGCACAGAGACCACGAAGAAGAAGTGATACTTACTGGTCTCAAAGAGCAGCAAAGCAGCAGTAATGTGGCTTAGACTCATGTCTAAGGACAGTACACAATTGGGAATGAGGGTAGTACAGCGGCGACTAGCAATAGGTGTACTATGGGTTAGCTGGCCAAAACCAGGGGTTTTGATACACTATTTCTGCCTGGAGGGCCAGGGTGTGAATGGCTGTCTGGCTGAGTAAACAGTGGAGCTTGCAGCATGGACAATGGGATCTGGAATGGGCCACTGGTCTTAGAGTTAGGTGACAAAGGACTAGTGGTTGTCCGATAGCTTGGTGCTTGTCAGAAAGATTTGAGGATAATAGGAAAGTTTGCAGTTCAAAGGGAGAGAAATTAATCAGTGGTTTGGTGGAAATTTCCCAGTTGTAATGTCCCCAAAAAGCAGAGACATTAAGGCTAGGTCAAGCCTATTATCTTTGGAGTTACCTGGTAATTTCCTGACCGTGACCTGGCTATGCTTGGAGGGGGTTTCTCACCTAATTTACAGCACACGTGTTGGGCCAGCTTCCTTCTCTTGTCCAGCATGGCCATTCAGTCACATCAAGGTACATTTTCTAGTAAAGCCAATTAATATATTTTGCCAATTAAGCCATATCAAGATGTGTGGGGTGTATGGTCTGGTAACACTAGTAATGATGTTGAATTAATTATATGGAGATTGCACACTAGCAGAGATGCCCCAGGGACCATGCAGTGCCTAACTACAGTTCATCAGTAGTTTTACTTCCATATAGACATCACATGTAGAGGTGAATGGTATCTGGGGAACAAAACTGCTGTCCTGAATTTTAATGGAATTCAGTCATGTTTCAATGTCATGTGACATTTGGATATGCTACCTCAAATGGCTCATAGATTGAGCTGTCCGTCCCATAAATGGGATTTGGAATAGAAACCAAGTCTGGGCTCCTTTCCTCCCAAGAAGAAGGCTCTTCATCATCCAGCTCGGCCTGCAAGCAAACAGACGAAAGCACATCCTTAAGTTTGAAGGAAGACTTTAATTCATACAACTCATACTTTTCAACTTCAGTGTGGAGACTTTCAATTCCTTCAGTTGATTAGAGCTAAAATGTGAATTAAAAAGAATTGTGTAAATTTGGGGGAGGAAGAGACTGTGACCATCTCTGTGTTGTTGGAACTATAGCTCCCATCATCCCTGAAAAGGTCAGAGCACACTGGAATACTAAAAGTCTTGCTGGACGTCTTTGTCAGTATGGGGAGAGGGAAGAGGGGTGTTTGCTGTTCTCCTATAGGGTGTTCTGATTAGTTGCTGTTTGTTTTGCGGGGGGGGGGGAATCATTTAAATCTGCTCCAGGGTAGATGTAAATGTTCTCCTAAATTGGGGCTGTGGTAAAGGTCAGGGAGGGCTTGGAATTCTATCCATCCGGAGCTTCCCCAACTCTGAACAGTCTATCACAGTTCTCCTTCTTTTCTCATTGCCTGACACCAGACAGTCAGGCATGTAGGATCTGAGGCTGAATCTCTGAAATGCATAGCTTTCTCTAAACTAAACTTCTAAACTTTTTCTAGCTTTTTCTAAACTTACCAAGTTGAGTTTCTATCACCTCTGGGATTCTGTCCCAAAGAGCCATAATATTGCATTATTAATTACTTTTTTGCCTTGAATTTTATTCTCTCATTCTAACCCTGGCTAGCATTTTCTTGATTGAGTAATGATAAATGTTAATTTTCCATGAAATGCACATTCATCAGTGTTGTGTTTCATTGGCTTTGCTTTCCTAAGTCTATGCTTTTGATAGAATTATCCAGCTTAACCAGACTTTCAAGAGCAAAAGTATCATGCCCAACTTTTTCTCTCCTTGCACCTTATGCCTCTGACAGTTTGAGTCATCCTAATGCAGGTATTAACACAGTTTAGCCCAAATCCTATTGTTAATCTTGACTAGAGTAGATCCATTGAATCAATGGAGACTGTTGATTTGTTGACTCATCATCTAACAGTTGATTCAGTGAATCAGCTCCAGTAAGGATTCACCAATAGGATACCACCCTATTTCTCCCCCTCCCTTTCCTTCCCCAAAACAGCATGGCTCCCTGTAATTAGACTGTTCTGTACTAGTGGAATACTTCATTGCAGTTCTGCAATGTCTATGCTTGCTGAGGATGGCAGCAGTCTTTATGCAACACATTTGAAGAGCACCTGGTTGGGGAGGAGTGCTCCAAGGTAACTGTCTTAATGCAATGTTTGCTGGGGATGCAATGTTGCCAGTTCCTTGCCCACAAGTGACAATACTGTACATACCGTGATGTGGTATGAGCCATCTGGCTTTGAAAGAAAAATAGGAAATGAGTTGGCACTTAATGGAAACACAAACTCAGAACCCTATGTCTTTCCCTGTAAACCGACGGTGCAAATACCTTAAAATAGCGAAACTGGAATCTTAGGTTTGTTCTTTTGAGGTAACAGTAGGCAGCTCCAGCAATAGCTGCACATAGCACTAATATGGCCACAGTGCTCACACCAATGGTCACAGAAGCAGGGGACTTCACAGGACTTGGAACCTGCAAAAAGCAGCATTCTTGTATTTACATGGCAAATGTTAAGATCAGAGAACTGCCTTAAAGCATTTTAATCTGCTTTAACCAACTGCCTTTAATCCTAGCTCACTGAAATGACTCCTTAACTGTATGTAGGCCCAATTAAAAAGCAGACATGCATACATTATTTTGAAGGACACTATACTAGCCATGTAGTCATTCATATAACTCAAGATAGTAAACATATCTCCAAATCAAGAAGGTGATGTCAAAAGGAGGGTGCTTTCCTCTGCTTTTCATATTTGCAACTTGTCATTGAACTTTTAAAAATATTTGTGTGGCACAAAGAAGCAATCCAGTGGGGTGGGGGGGGGGAATCAATATATTTTGTGTTTCCTTCAAAAATAAAAATTCCAGATTCTTTGGGATTTTCTTAAATAAAGCTCCGTAAGGGCATTTTCATATATATCACTGGATCACTTTTCATTAGTTTTTTTTTCACCCAAGTATATTTGAGGTTGGGTGATAGATCCCTTCTCTGGGCTGCTCATTCCAGCAAGGCATCTGTTATTCACTTTGTTCCTCCCTGGGTTTAATAAGTGGGCTCTTATTTGACTTTTTTCCTGGAGAGGCAGGTGTGACTTGTGTTGGATTCAAAATGGTAAGATATGACCAATTATTACTTTAACCATTTAAATGAAAGGCTTCCAGAGTTCAGTGTAGAATAACAGTACAACAAAGGCTGATAGACAGGCTAAATGTCTAGCATATACTTAATCTCATAAATATTTCACCATAACAATGAAGTGGCAATTTTTCCCTGAGTGTTTTACTCAACTTTGTGAGGCTAATAGCTCCTGTAAAACTAAATCTCAATTCCGTCTGATTCTATTTTAAAATCTTATCCATTTCTATCAGTAATGCTGTTTCTATTCTAACTGGCTCTATCTTGTTCCTTTCCTGATCTTCCCCATTCCCATCTGCTCCCTGTTTCTATCGCAACAACAAACAAACAAAACAAAACAAAAGCAACCCAGTGGACAGAACATCAACTAGGGCTATTTCTGAACTAGTCTGCGCGGAAATGGCCTAGGTTGTGACTATATTGTCATGCTGGATTATTTCCTTATTGTTTTGTGCTTCCCCACACAGAGCTGGACCCAGTTGTGTTTTCCTCTGATGGAAAAATACTTTTATTCAGGCAAAGTGGCCTGCCCCAGACTCCTAATTCTTCCAGCTTCCTGCTTCCCAGGTGCCATCCCACACTCCTAAAGGGGCCCCTGACCCTCAGGAGTGGTTTGATGAGCACAGAGGGCTACAGCGGGAAAGAGGAAGCAGATTCATTGCACATAAAGAGTTCCATTCACTTCTCTGGATGCTGCCCAGTGTGTTTCATAGATGGGATCGACATTGATTATTGATAACTATTGATCATTATTAATAATTTATTTGCAAAGCCCCATCCTTCTCACAGACCACTCAGTGCAAACTATATGCGGTAAATCTGCATTCCTTTCAAGCTGGGCTCTTCTGAGAAGAAATGTATCAGTGACAAACCTGCTTAGGCAGCTGAGGTTGAAGAGGTACCATCAAAGGTGTCTCAATAGCGTGAATAATCCCATTGGAAGCCAGAATATCCCATTCAACTATCACTGTGTTATTTATCATCTTCAAATCCTGAAGCAGCAACAGTGAAAACAACAACAGTTGCAATCATAGTTAATAAAAACAAACTACAACCCAAAGAGTATAAAAATTATGAAGCAAATTTACTGCAGGACAGGAGACAGTGCCAAGGACTGCCTGGATAATAAAAGTAAAAGACCTTCTGTCCCATTATCTGTTGATACTTACAGGGAATTGGGTGTTATTCACAGAGTCTGTGATGGAAAGGTTAAATCCTGCTTGGGAAGGTATAATGGTGCCAGCTGTGAGATTGACACTCCAGAGGAACACATCACTGACAGACACGTGAAGCTTCAAGTCATTCAGTGTTAAAGACTGGTAAAACAAACAGAGGTTTCTGTTCCAAAGTTATTTTATGGTTCAGGAAAAGGAGGGGGGGAAATAACCAACTGCGTTCCATCCATCCATTCAGCCATATGTGCTACAAAACAAATTACAGTTTATAGAATCATAGAATCATAGAAATCTAGAGTTGGAAAAGACCACAGTGGCCATCCAGTCCAACCCCCTGCCATGTAGGAACACCCTCAAAGCACTCCCGACAGATGGCCATCCAGCCTCTGCTTAAAAACCCCCAAAGAAGGAGACTCCACCACACTCCGAGGCAGCACATTCCACTGCCGGACAGCCCTGACTGTCAGGAAGTTCTTCCTGAGGTTCAGGTGGAATTTCCTTTCCTGCAGCTTGAATCCATTGCTCCTTGTCCTGGTCTCTGGAGCAGCAGAAAACAAGCCCTCTCCTTCCTCTACATGGCATCCCTTCAAATATTTAAACACGGCTATCATGTCCCCTCTTAACCTTCTCTTCTGCAGACTAAACATACCCAGCTCTCTTTCAACCTGTGCATTCGTAATTGGGGCAGAAATATTTGTAGGGACTGAACATGATTTTTCTATAGAATTCTGTTATTGGCATTCATCGGATCAGTGGCTTGTGGAGTTGTAGCCATTAGCTCACATGGTAGATTAAAAAAATAAAGCCTAACCTACAGAAAAAAATGGGGCAATCTCAATGTGAATATTAAGATTGTTGGTTTGTTGTTATGCACCTTCAGGTGATTTCTGACTTTCTGCAGTCCCAAGGCAAATGTATCATGGAGTTTCCTCAGCAAGATATGTTCAAAGTGAGTTTACCATTTCCTTCCTTTGAGGCTGACGGAATGAGATTTGCTCAAGGTCACCCAGTGGGTTTCCATTGCCAAATGGCGAAACACTACACCACGCTACTGCAAAGATAACCTTGATAAAGGAAAGAGGCCATATGTTTGGCAAACAAATGGCTTACTGATGGAGTGAGTGGAAAGTCATGCAAGGGCAGTTTAATTCTTCATCCACTTGCTGAGTGTGTGGCTTTTGACTTGAATGAAGCCAAGCACAAAGCTGCCTACATGTTCTTCTCACTGTTTGGACACTCTTAGCACTACAGTGAGTGCCTCCTTGTACTAGCATACTGTGCGGCTTGGGCTATCAGTTCCTTGCCTCTTTTCCATTGCCTTTCTTTAGCAGTCAGTTCAAATCACAATCTGAAACTAAACACACACACGCACACACCTTGTATTTGCTCAACCCCACCTTTCAAATTCTTTCCACAGTCAGATCAAAAGATCTGTTTTCAAAGGCAGAAGACTATTTTAAGTACACATCTTTGGCAAAAGCACCAGAACTCAAGTAGGTGTGTGTCTGGTGATCCTCATCAAAGCTATTCTGTGGCAAATCTAATATTTAACTGATGCACAAAGAGGGACTATATACTTAACTGATGTCACAGGCTTTCCTTGAGATTGGAATATAACGGAATCTCCCCTAAAGATGAAAGCCCTCTTTGGACTTAACAAGCAACACACAAAAAATGTCTGATACATAGTTTTGACTATCATGATTTCCCCTGAAGATCCTCAGCAAAAGTGCTGAGAATTCACAGCTGCTGCTACTACAGATCCCGACTCCCTTTCAGAACTATAATTCCCAAGTTTCTATGAGAAAAGGTAATAAATATTAAAACCATTATAGTGCTTCTAGATTTCATTCTCCTTAATAGAATCAGATTCTCTTTCTGAGTGTTTTTTGGTGAGAACGTCAGATGTCCAGATTGATGAACTCATCTTTGAAGACTTCTTATTTTGTATAATTACGATTATTAGCTATAAAACATATAATTATCCAACCCCCACCCCAAAGTAAATAAACTGGTATAAGGATGAGATGAAGAAACATTACAGCTCATTGTCTGTTCTGCAGTTCTTACTGTATTGTCCCTGAAGCCAGAGTTCAGGGGTACAAAAAGGGTTTTGTAAGTGGTGTCTGAGGACAGGTAATCAAAAAATTCTGCTCCATCCTGGGTGGAATTGGCATAATCCAGTACCATCTGAAACAGAGAAAGCAACCTCATGGTTAGTGGAGCATAGAAGCTGCATGTGGCCCTCTAGACCCCAAAGTGTAACCCCTAAAGTCCCCCAGTCCCCCAATTATTATTTTTTTCAGTCATTTTTATCCTCTCAGCCCCCAAACCTTTTGAAAATGAAAAAAATCCAAACATTAGCCAAAATGAGACTGGACGTGATGCGATGTGGAGAAAAATTCTTCTTGTACCATCTACAGTTCCCCAACCCTGGCCTAAATGTATGGGTGTATCCAACTTGAAGTTGTTGTTGTTGTCATTGTGGTTGTGTGCCTTCAAGTCGTTTCCGACTTAAGGCAGCTCTAAGGCAAACCTATCATGGGGCTGAGAATGTGAGACATGTTCAAGGTCATCCAGTGGCTTTCCATGGCTGAGTGGAGAATCAAACCCTGGACCAAGTCATAGTCTAACACTCAAACCACTACACCATGCTGAAATTAGACCTCTCAGAATGAGTACTATATAAGTGGTTTCTAAAAGGCAAAATAAACACATACATTTTTCTTCCAAAACCTTTATAGTTCCCTTGCCCACAGGGACAAAAAGGCTGCTAGCCATGTAAAAGCTTCTGCCAGGGTAAATGAGAGGAAGCGAGCCCCTTCCTACTGCAGCCCCCTCCCCTACGTGCCCTTGTAAGCTGCTCCACAGGGTTTCCCCGGCTCTCTGAAGCAGCTGAGGGCCACAGGGAGAAGGGGAAGCGGAAGAAAGGCTCTCCCCTCTGTACCCCCTGTCAGGGAAATATGCTGTGGGAGGACACGTGAGAGAGTATTCTCTGCTTTGGCACTCCAGGCATGGAGCACCCTTCTTTTGGAGGCCAAGAGGTGCCAACATGGCTGTCATTCCAACATCAAGTGAAAACATGGCTGTTCACTAAACCTTTGGGGTCCCATTGGTTTCACAGAAACCCTTGGACTTATTTTTAACTCATTAAATTGTTTAAGCTTTATTAGCCTTTTAAAATTATTTTTGATATTTACTGTTTTAAATTTGTCAGATTGGTCTTATAATAGGATAGGAAGCAGGATATAAATATTTTACTAAATAAAAATAAATACATAGTTGTATTTGCACTGGGCTTGGATTGCACCAATGTCTATGGTGGTTAACCCATAAAAGGTATCCCCTTCTCCAGTTCACTAGCCATCTTCTTCTTCGTGGTCTCTGTGCCTTCATACACTAGGAGCTTTAGCGCCTGCGCGGTAGCGTTTGGAAACTTCTAGAGCTTGTTCGCTTGGCGGGAACCCCTCCCCCACGCCGGTACTGCGCATGCTCCTCCCGCCGAGCAACGGTCTCTCCTCAGTTCTTTCTCGTCCGCCGTCGCGTACGGAAGGTTCTTTGGTTTGTTCCTCTCACTTTTGTGCTTGGCTTGCTGTTTTCACGGTTTTACGGACTTTTGGACTGTCTCTGACCTCTCTTTCGGACTCCCCCTTCGGTTTTTGGTCTTTTCGGATTTCACAGTTTGGCGTTCTTCGTCTTATGTCCGCGCTCTTCAAGAAGTGCGTGTCCTGCGGGCGCAAAGTTGCCCTCAACGACGGCCACAAGGAGTGTCTTTTCTGTTTGGGTGAGTCCCACAACATTCAGACTTGCCCAATTTGCCGGGATTTTACTCCCCAAACTCTCCGCAACCGGTCCGCGAGACTTAAGTCTTATTGTTGGGAACAGTCTCTGCGGGCGATAGACGAGACCTCCACTTCCAAGATGGCCGACAAGAAGACGACCACGCCATCGACGGTATCGGCGGCTGCCTTTCCGTCCACCTCGTCGGTATCGGGCTCGGTACCGGCGAAACGCCGATCTCGGCGTTACCGAGGATCCCGAAGCTGTCGGCGGCTGCCAAGTCAGCGAAAGGATCCTCGACGGCGAGGAAGGCTGAGGCTCCCCTGAAGGAGACGCCTGCAAAAAAGCGCCCTGCTCCGGACGGAGGCAAGGAGAAGAAGAAGAAGAAGAAGAAGAAGGAGAAGAAGTGCTCCCCGGCTGGGGACGTTCAGCCTCCTCCTCCTCCTCCTACTCAGCAGCCTTCCAAAGGGCGAGGCGGGTCCGTCGATCTCTCGGATGATGAGATCGAGGACGTTCCCCAACAGCGCCTGGACTCGCCTGTGGCAGACCCTCCAACCCTGGTGGAGGAGCGCCACCGCCCTCCTAGCCGTCGCAGGTCGGCCGACCTGCAGCAGAGAGAGCCCTCTGCTTCTCCGGAGCGGCGTTCGACCTCCTTCCGGTCCCGGTCCCGCTCTTCCGAGCGCCCGGTGGCCTCGCCGCCTCCTAGGGAGACAAGAGAGGAACAACCTCGCTCGTCTGCCTCCAGATACACCTCGGCGTCCTACGTGGCCAGGTACGCGAGGGAATCTGAATGGAGAGAGCGCCCGGCCTCTTATCGGTCACACTCACCATCGTACCGGGATCGGTACCATCGTGACCCGAGTCGCTGGGAGACCTTCCGGAGGTCCCGGTCACCTCGTCGACAGTGCGAATCGCGCTTGCCTAGAGGGGACGAGGCTCGGTACCGTCGACGCCGAAGCCGATCTCCGTCGGACCGCCGCTCCTTCAGCCGTTCTCCCTCTCCTCGATATCATAGGGCGAGGGAGCCTTCACCTCGGTATCGGGCGATATCGCCACCTCCTAGGGTCACGGCAACGGCGATGCGCCCTACGGAGTCGGTGGTGACTGAGCGGGCTACGACGACGTCAGCCTGCCAGACTACCCCTGTCACCACTAAGAAGGTGAAGTCAGTAGTCAGCCAGCCCAAGCGGGACGCTGCTACTACCACCGCCCCGGCTGCAGAGAAGCCTAGGAAGGCAACACCTGTGGCGACTACGAAGGAGCCGGCAAGCGAGCGGTGAGAGGACTCACCGACCTCAGAGTCGTACGACTCGAGTGCGGAATCAGAGGTGTCTGAGGCGGCCTCCCAGGAGTCTCCTCCGCTGGGATTCGGGGACCCGATCCCAGATTCTGCTCCAGAGGACGTCCACCAGTTCTCTGCGATGCTGCTCCGCATGGCCACTACCCTCGGCCTGAAGATCGCCGATGCGGAGCCGGAGGACGACGATCCGGTCTTCTCCGTCTTTGAAGGGAAGCAACCTGCCACGGCCCCGCTGCCTCTCCTGCCCCGGGTATCCAGACTGGTGAAGGCCGCCTGGGATAGGCCGGCCTCGGCTCAGCCGATACCGCAGCGGTTGGAACACCTCTACAGGGTGCAGAAGGATAACGCCGGTTATCTCTTTAATCACCCTGCACCGAACTCTGTGGTGGTCGAGTCGGCACAGACGAAAGGCTCCGGCAGGCAACACACCACCCCGCCGGACAAAGAGGGCAGGAAGTTGGACGCCTATGCAAGAAGGTTCTATTCCGCCGCCTCCTTGCAGATCAGGCTGTCCAACACTCAGGCTTGCCTCGCGGCATACCTGAAAAAGGTGCTCGATCGCCTGCAACCGGCGATGGAGGCGGTACCGGAGGACATCCGCCAAGCCTCCTCCGTGATCTTCAACGAGGCCATCTCCATCGCTCGGCAGCAGATGGCCTCCTCCAGGCACGCAGTGGAGATTGCCTCCCGGGTCATGGCGGGATCCATCGGCCTCCGCCGCCATGCTTGGCTGCGGCCGGCCGACATCCAGGAGGACACCAGAAGGAGGATTGAAGATCTCCCCTTCGACGGTGAGGGCCTATTCAATTCGTCCACAGACGAAGCTTTGGACAATCTCGTTAAGGCGAGGCTGACCGCCAAGAAGATCGGGCTACAGCCGGCCACGCAAGCCCGCAGGGCCTCCACCTTCCGCCCATCCTGGCGACGATCTTCCACCTCGTCGTTCCAGCGTTCGGCCCAGTCTGGACAGTCGAGACCGTCCTCCGGCTCATCGGCCAGACGCACGATTAGACGACGCCCGGCTTCGTCCAAGAAGTCCTCCTCCGAGACAAAGTCTCGGTTTTGACGTGCCTGGCAGGACCTACCAATACCCACTCTTCAGCCTACCATCAGCGCTCGGAGACCGACCGACTCTGGCTCGACATCTCGCGGAGTGGCAATGTGTCACTACGGACTCTTGGGTGCTTCCCATCGTCCGTCTTGGCTACGCCATCGAGTTTCTCGATATTCCTCCTCGAGGCGTTTACTATTCCACGCCGTCGAGTCCGGCCCTCCTGGAAGAGATCCAATCCCTCCTCCAGAAAGGGGCGATCAAGCAGCTCCCGCAAGAGGCCAAGACCACCGGCTTCTTCTCCAGGTACTTCACGGTACCGAAAGCCGACGGTACCCTCCGGCCGATCCTGGACCTCAGAGGGGTGAACTACTACATCCGCCCCAAAAGGTTCAAGATGGTCACGATACCGTCGATCCTGCCCTTCCTACATCGAGGGGACTGGTTCGCCTCCATCGATCTCCGAGACGCATACTTCCATATCGCCATTCGCCCGCAGCACAGACGGTACCTCCGCTTCGCGGTCGACGACACCTGTTACCAGTACAAGGTGCTGCCGTTCGGACTCTCGACTGCCCCAAGGGTCTTCACCAAGTGCATGGCCCCGGTGGTATCCTTCCTGCGGACGAAGGGTGCTTCTGTCTTCCCTTACCTCGACGATTGGCTGTTGGTGGCGTCCTGCAAACAGAGACTTTACCACGACGTCCACATGACGTTGTCACTCCTGACCCGCCTTGGTCTACGGGTGAATCCGAAGAAGTCCCACCTCGAGCCGGCGAGGATCTTGGACTTCATCGGGGCGACGCTCGACTCGACCTCCGCCAGGGCGTACCTACCAGAGTCTCGAGCCCAAACCCTGATCCGGGCCGCCGCTCACGCTCGTACGGCCCCGACGTTATCTGCGAGAAGCGTCCAGCAGCTCTTGGGCTACATGGCTGCGACCACCGCTGTGACATATCTCGCCAAGCTGAGAGCGAGACCTCTTCAACACTGGTTCGTCCGCATATTCGACCCCCTGCGAGACGAACAGACACTCCGACTGCAGCTGCCGGAAGACGTCCGCTCATCCCTCCGATGGTGGCAGTCGCGACGCAATCTCATGTCAGGGATGCCTTTCCAACAGCCGACACCGAAGGTGACGGTAACGACCGACGCCTCCCTGTATGGATGGGGTGCCCACTGCGGCGATCTCAGAGTCCGCGACAGATGGACCGACGACGAGACCGCTCTCCATATCAACGCGCTGGAGCTGCTCGCCGTCTTGAAAGCGCTACGGGCGTTCCGCCACGTCGTAGCGGGGCGGACGGTCCTGGTTCTGACGGACAATACCACCGCCGTCTGTTACATCAACAGACAAGGAGGGACTCACTCCACAACCCTGCTCAACATTGCACTCGACTTGTGGGAATGGTGCATTTGCCTGCATACGCATCCCGTGGCAGTTCACCTGGCCGGGCAGGAGAACACCACGGCAGACGCCCTCAGCAGGGACACCTCATCCCATCACGAATGGTCTCTCTCCGGAGAGGCGTTCAGACTGATTCGGGACCGCTGGGGCGAACCATCGATCGACCTCTTCGCGACCAGGGAAAACGCGAAGTGTCGCCGATTCTGTTCCAGAGCGGGCCACGATCGTGCCTCCATTGGGGACGCTTTCCAGTTTCCGTGGACCGGGGAACTCCTCTACGTGTTCCCGCCGTTCCCGCTGCTCGGCCGGACGATATCGAGATCCTCGCCGACCGAGCCGACGCAATCCTGGTAGCCCCGTACTGGCCGAGGCAACATTGGTTCGCACCCCTGCTACAGGCCGCACGAGACGACCTGCTCCGGTTGCCACCGACACCGGACCTGCTCTCCCACTCCGGCGGCCGAGTCCTCCATCCGGACCTGCCACGCCTGGCCCTCCATGCCTGGAGGATATCGCACTAGACGATCCCGTGCTCGGTACCGTCCTCGTCGCGGCCAGGAAGGAATCCACCCGTCGCAGCTATCAATACAAGTGGCGACGCTTCCTGACCTTCGCTAACGAGAGGAGTGAGCCGGTATCGCCCGCGGGGCTCTCTACCGTCCTGCATTTCCTCCTGCACCTCCGGCAACAGGGGCTGGCGTTTCCATCCCTGAAGGTGTATCTCTCCGCGATCGTGGCATACCAACCGCCACGGTCGGCTGCCTCGGCCTTCTTCAGGAACGATACCGTTAAGCGGTTCCTGAAAGGACGTCATCATCTCTACCCGCCGGTATTGCCGCCGCTACCGCCGTGGTCCCTCTCGCTGGTGCTCTCGCAGCTGACAAAGCCGCCCTTCGAGCCAATGGCGACCTCGGATGATAGGCTCCTGACCATGAAAACTGCCTTCTTGGTAGCGGTGACCTCAGCGAGGCGAGCGGGTGAGATCACAGCTCTTCGATCCGATGAGCCCTTCACGGTCTTCCACAGAGACAAGGTGGTCCTGAGACCTGACATCTCGTTCCTGCCTAAGGTGGCGTCCAGTTTCCATCTCAAGCAGGACATCATCCTGCCTGCCTTCTTCCCGAACCCGACGACACCGTTGGAGCGGTCTCTCCACTCCCTGGACGTGCGTCGGGCCGTGGCCTTCTACATGGACAGGACTGCTTCCTTCCGACAGACGCCGCATCTCTTCGTTTGCTATGGGCGACGTCGGAAGGGCCTCAAAGTGTCCACCCAGCGCTTCTCCAAATGGGTGGTGAGGACTATTCAACTGGCGTATGAGCTCGCGAGGAAGCCTCCGCCAGTCCTGCTTCGAGCCCACTCCACCAGAGCGGTGGCTACTTCTGCGGCCCTCCTGCGAGGAGTTGACCTGCATGAACTCTGCCGTGTGGCGACCTGGTCCCAACCATCGACCTTCGTGCGCCACTACAGGCTCGACTGCCGGCCGCGCAGAGATGCCCGGTTTGGACGTGAGGTGTTGGCTTCCGTGCTGTAGGACCTGACCCGCCGTCCGACCGGTAAGCTACACAGTCTCCTAGTGTATGAAGGCACAGAGACCACGAGAAGAAGAACAGGTTGCTTACCTTTAACTGTGGTTCTTCGAGTGGTCATCTGTGCCATCATACACACCCGCCCTTCCTCCCCTCTTTCTCAGGTCCCTGTAGGTTCTACGGCGCACGACAGAACTGAGGAGAGACCGTTGCTCGGCGGGAGGAGCATGCGCAGTACCGGCGTGGGGGAGGGGTTCCCGCCAAGCGAACAAGCTCTAGAAGTTTCCGAACGCTACCGCGCAGGCGCTAAAGCTCCTAGTGTATGATGGCACAGATGACCACTCGAAGAACCACAGTTACAGGTAAGCAACCTGTTCTTCTAGGTCTTATATATTCTAGAGTTCCAGACATACAAAGTAAGTAGACTACAGGTGTAGCCCATCCTTGCTATCAAGGCATGAATATGAAATTGCCACTTACAGAATAGTAGAGTGAGAAGTTTGCATACTGGTCCAGCACTGCCAAAAGGTTCCCGGTGCAAGTATAGCCATCTCCAATAAACCCATCTCTACAGCTGCAGCGCACATCTGGCATGGGAAACCACAACAAGAGTTAGATGCAGCAATATTTGGATGTGAGACATACAAGACGTGTAGTATTCTGTTGGGAGGGGTCGCCCTAGGAAAGCATCAATGGAATGGAATTCAAAAATGAGCCTCTTGCATAGTTTCATTCTTCTGTTCCACCTCTGTCTGAATGCTGGATTACTATATTAAACATTCTCGTCTTGCAGAAACTGGCGTATCACTTCTCACTCAAACTCATTGGATGATTGTTATTTAACTCATATGTAAGTTCCTCACCTTGAGCTCTGTAGCAATAGGCATCCCATGTCTCACTGGCATTATTTCGAAAACCATAATTCACAATCCCCACGTGTTTCCCGCCACACTTCTTACTTGGGTACACTGTTGGGTAACCTGCAGTTCTGTTATAAAGCCAACCTACTATGCACAGATGGAAACCCATCTAAAGGAAGAGAGGGAAAGAGGGGCAGGGAGGGAGGGAGGGAAGCTTTGGTTAATCTCCTATATTTCAGACTGCCTATAGCTTAAACAATTTATTTAATCACAATTCATCTTGCCATTGCATGTGTATATCAATTAAGCTGTTATGTGCTGTTTAGCCTGGAGGGGGGAGTATTTCATTTCATTTGCATGTCATCCACAGAGTATCATCACTCATGTGCCAGACACCATGAAGAAACAAACTCCATTGCTCTTACATGCAGACTTATTCAAAACAGACCAACACTCTTAGCACATTTCTGCACTAGACAGTTATAGTGCTATGATTCCACTTTCAACATCCTATGGAATCCTGGGGTTTGCAGTTCTGTGAGGGGCCAGCTGTGAGGGGCCAGCTGGCCCCTCCCAGAACTGCAAACCCCAGGATTCCATAGGATGTTGAAAGTGGAATCATAGCACTATAACTGTCTAGTGTGGAAATGGTTTTAGATTCACATTTTGAAATGGTCTTACATTTGGGTCCTCATAATGAGGCAACAGGCTACCAGAGGGGCCAGCCTCACCCAAAAGGTATATTTAATGCCTCCATAATGAGTCAAAAGTCAAGGAAACATAAACCCTGTGTTTCTTCGCAAAAAGACAAAGACAGAAAAGAAGTTTGATGGAAAAATTGCTGAACTTCTCAGGTCAACTCTTTTTTTCAATTATAACTCTAAAAATTCCACAGACAGCACAGCCATTGCCCACGGTTTTCCAGAAGATAATTTTAAAGCTGCAAAAGGCAAGGCCCTGCCTGCCTGGTTACCTGTTGTGCAGCCGACAGCTGTTGAAGAGTGGCCACGGTAGCTCCCTCAGCTGCACAGCTAGCTTCAGCCTCTTGGTATGTGAAGCTGTATTTCCCTTTAGGAGACTGCAGACGGAAGACACCAACGGTTTTGTCTGGAGAATGAGATCACGATACTGGGTCATTCCAGTCCTTAGTTCATTTTGCAGGTGTGAGTCAGATTTGGAGATAAAAGGCAGCTTGGCATGTGTGACACAAATAATTATGGGTCCCTCAGTGCAGGAAAATTATTTGGTCCTCTTGAGCTGACATCTCCCACCCTCACTCATCTGTAAGTCCATTCTGCTATCCAAAACACCTTAAGCCCACTGGGACCTATCTACAAATGTTAACTGATTTGCAGTGTTTATTTTGACTGCAGGGCCAATTTAAAAACAACAACAACTGTAAAATGTTATGTGCTGTGACAGAGAGAGAAGTGACAGGGGGAAAAGAAACCAAAGGAATAGGTTTAAAGAAACATTGGGCAGTTATCCTCTGATATAATGGATGAAGAAAAGAAATGAATTCCAACAGGCAAAAAAGGTCCAACAATAAATTCTGGGAGGAGCAAAGGAAGAAAGCCTGTCAGTCTGGAGAACTACTAAAGTCAAGGAGGAACCTTTGGCTAGAATATGTCTGTCTCTAGTACCATCTCCTGTTGTAAAGTCATTTCTGACTTATGGTGACCCTAAGGCGAACCTATCATGGGTTTTCTGGGGCTGAGAATGTGTGATGTGTCCAAGGTTTCCATGGCTTTCCACTAGGTTTTCATGGCTAAGTGAGGAACCAAACTCCAGTCTCCAAGGTCATAGTCCAACACTCAAACCACTGGCTCCCATCACATATCTCTGTGTGGGTTTCTTCTCTATACCAGCCTAGAAGGGACTCTACATCTTATATTGGCATAGGTAGAGACCACATATCTCTACCTATTACAATATAAGATGTAGGAGCTAGAACATCAGATACTTACTGTGAAACTCCATTCTGGGTTGGTGCAGAGGAGGAATCCACACAGTCTCATTTTCAGGCAATGTGTCCATGCAGTATTTAACACTGGTTTAACAGAATGGTGATTGTGGGCAGATGCCAGTCTGTCCCACTCAGTAATGAAAGAGCACTTGAGGCTGAGGTGGCAGAGATAAGTGGAGAATTTTGGGGAGGATGGGTCCCTCCATCCCACATTCACTCCAAACTTCTCACTTCTGACATCTCAGTCTTGAGCACGCTTTCATTCCCAGGTAGGGTAGACTGGCACAATCACCAGTCTGTAACACTACTCATGGAATCAGAGAATCATAGAGTTGTAAGGGACCTCAATGGCCATCTTATCCAACCCTGTGCCATGCAGGAATACACAACTAAAGTGCTCCTGAAAGATGCCCATCCAACCTCTATTTAAAGTCTTTCAGAGAAGGAGAGTTCATCTCTGCCCTGTCAGGCAATCTATTCCACTGCTGAACAGCTATTACAGTAATGAAGGTGGAATCTCTTTTCTTGTAATATAAATCAATTGATTTCCTGACTAGGAGAAAACAAGATCGTTCCACCCTTTACATAACAGCCCTTTAAATATTTAAAGATGGCTGTCATGTCTCGTCTGTCTTTTCTTCTCTAAGCTAAACAGACTCAGCTTCCTAACTTATTGCTCATAGGGCTTGGTTTCCAGATCTCTGCTCAATGCTGTGTGGGCATATCACCTTAGAAATGACGGCGTGGAGTCTTCCTCACACCAACCAGAAAACCCCTGTCCAACAGTAAGAAATACCCTCCAGCCCCTGCACCCATACTGTAGGAGAAAGTATGGCATAAAACAAGGCAAGTCCAGAGCATTTTTCTTCCTGAGACAAAACAGCAAATGGCACCCCCTCCATCACCTTTCTCAAATCATATGCACCATACCATGGGCCAGCAAAATAAATTGTTCTTTGCTGTGCTTTTTGTATCTGAGGTGGCTGCCTCACTTCACCTAATGCTAGGGCAGTTCCTGAAACAAAGACTGTCCCTTTGGGATCATTGAAAGTTACATGACAGGAGCCATTGCTTGTACCATGGAAATGCAGGTCAGTACAAATAGCTTCAGAGTGGCACTGCCCATTCTCTTCCAAGCAACGATCTACAGGAAGAATGGCTTCCTCTAAGCACTGGATTCCATTGCCAACATAACCTGGTTTGCACTCACACCGCCGGGAATTCTGCAAGGCCAAAGAACATATGCATCATGCCAAAGATAGAAAAGGCTGTAAGTTTAAAAAAAAAAGATGCAGAAGTCAAACACCACCATTCAAAAAATGACCCAGCATCAAGCACAAAGAATGCACCACAAACAACTAAATCTCTTGAGACCTTTACATCAGGAATGAGAATCATGAGACGGCCAGACATTGTTGGACTGCAGTTCTGCAAGCATTCCTCATCACTGGGTATGGTGACCAGGGTTGCTAGGAGCAGCATTCAGGCAACATCTGGGGGGGGGCACATGATTCTCACCCCTGCTGAGAGTGACAGAGTTCTTACTCCCATTAAATGATTAAATATAACTATGTTTTCAAACAGATGAAGATAACACAGAGAAAAAAATGTTTGTGTTTTGCATTGTACAAACATTCCCATGGGCTCAGGGCCTATTTGTGATCTTTTTCAGAAGGTTATAGACCAGTGATAGCTTCCTCGCTATCCTCAAAATTAGAATGATGGTTGAAGAACAGGTTGCTTACCTGTAACTGTGGTTCTTCGAGTGGTCATCTGTGCCATCATACACTAGGAGCTTTAGCGCCTGCGCGGTAGCGTTCGGAAACTTCTAGAGCTTGTTCGCTTGGCGGGAACCCCTCCCCCACGCCGGTACTGCGCATGCTCCTCCCGCCGAGCAACGGTCTCTCCTCAGTTCTGTCGTCCGCCGTAGAACCTACAGGGACCTGAGAAAGAGGGGAGGAAGGGCGGGTGTGTATGATGGCACAGATGACCACTCGAAGAACCACAGTTACAGGTAAGCAACCTGTTCTTCTTCTTCGTGGTCTCTGTGCCTTCATACACTAGGAGACTGTGTAGCTTACCGGTCGGACGGCGGGTCAGGTCCTACAGCACGGAAGCCAACACCTCACGTCCAAACCGGGCATCTCTGCGCGACCGGCAGTCGACCCTGTAGTGGCGCACAAAGGTCGATGGTTGGGACCAGGTCGCCACACGGCAGAGTTCATGCAGGTCAACTCCTCGCAGGAGGGCCGCAGAAGTAGCCACAGCTCTGGTGGAGTGGGCTCGAAGCAGGACTGGCGGAGGCTTCCTCGCGAGCTCATACGCCAGTTCAATAGTCCTCACCACCCACTTGGAGAAGCGCTGGGTGGACACTTTTAGGCCCCTCCGACGTCGCCCATAGCAAACAAAGAGATGCGGCGTCTGTCGGAAGGAAGCAGTCCTGTCCTTGTAGAAAGCCAATGCCCGACGCACGTCCAGGGAGTGGAGGGACCGCTCCAACGGTGTCGTCGGGTTCGGGAAAAAAGGCAGGCAGGATGATGTCCTGGTTGAGATGGAAACTGGACACCACCTTTGGCAGGAACGAGATGTCAGGTCTCAGGACCACCTTGTCCCTGTGGAAGACCGTGAAGGGCTCATCGGAACGAAGAGCTGTGATCTCACCCGCTCGCCTCGCTGAGGTCACCGCTACCAGGAAGGCAGTTTTCATTGTCAGGAGCCTGTCATCCAAAGGTCGCCATCGGCTCGAAGGGCGGCTTCGTCAGCTGCGAGAGCACCAGCGAGAGGGACCACGGCGGTAGCGGCGGCGATACCGGCGGGTAGAGATGATGAAGTCCTTTCAGGAACCGCTTAACGGTATCGTTCCTGAAGAAGGCCGAGGCACAGATCGTGGCGGTTGGTATGCCACGATCGCGGAGAGATACACCTTCAGGGATGGAAACGCCAGGCCCTGTTGCCGGAGGTGCAGGAGGAAGTGCAGGACGGTCGAGAGCCCCGCGGGCGATACCGGCTCACTCCTCTCGTTAGCGAAGGTCAGGAAGCGTCGCCACTTGTATTGATAGTTGCGACGGGTGGATTCCTTCCTGGCCGCGACGAGGACGGTACCGAGCACGGGATCGTCTAGTGCGATATCCTCCAGGCATGGAGGGCCAGGCGTGGCAGGTCCGGATGGAGGACTCGGCCGCCGGAGTGGGAGAGCAGGTCCGGTGTCGGTGGCAACCGGAGCAGGTCGTCTCGCGCGGCTTGTAGCAGGGGTGCGAAC
Organism: Ctenosaura bakeri; assembly: GCA_948474755.1. Lineage (NCBI taxonomy): Eukaryota > Metazoa > Chordata > Lepidosauria > Squamata > Iguanidae > Ctenosaura > Ctenosaura bakeri. The sequence continues at coordinate 385,771 of CAOLHI010000251.1, read as the reverse complement.
CAATGTTGCCTCGGCCAGTACGGGGCTACCAGGATCGCGTCGGCTCGGTCGGCGAGGATCTTCGATATCGTCCGGCCGAGCAGCGGGAACGGCGGGAACGCGTAGAGGAGTTCCCCGGTCCACGGAAACTGGAGCGTCCCCGATGGAGGCACGATCGTGGCCCGCTCTGGAACAGAATCGGCGACACTTCGCGTTTTCCCTGGTCGCGAAGAGGTCGATCGATGGTTCGCCCCAGCGGTCCCGAACGAGCCGAACGCCTCTCCGGAGAGAGACCATTCGTGATGGGATGAGGTGTCCCTGCTGAGGGCGTCTGCCGTGGTTTTCTCCTGCCCGGCCAGGTGAACCGCCACGGGATGCGTGTGCAGGCGAATGCACCATTCCCACAGGTCGAGCGCGATGTCGAGCAGGGTCGTGGAATGAGTCCCACCTTGTCTGTTGATGTAGCAGACGGCGGTGGTGTTGTCCGTCAGAATCAGGACCGTGCGTCCCGCCACGGCATGGCGGAACGCCCGTAGGGCTTTCCAGACGGCGAGCAGCTCCAGCGCGTTGATATGGAGAGCGGTCTCATCGTCGGTCCATCTGTCGCGGACTCTGAGATCGCCGCAGTGGGCACCCCATCCATACAGGGAGGCGTCGGTCATTACCGTCACCTTCGGTGTCGGCTGTTGGAAAGGCATCCCCGACATGAGATTGCGTTGCGACTGCCACCATCGGAGGGATGAGCGGACGTCTCCCGGCAGCTGCAGTCGGAGTGTGGGCCCGTCTCGCAGGGGGTCGAATATGCGGACGAACCAGTGTTGAAGAGGTCTTGCTCTCAGCCTGGCGAGATATGTCACAGCGGTCGTCGCAGCCATGTAGCCCAAGAGCTGCTGGACGCTTCTCGCAGATAACGTCGGGGCCGTACGAGCGTGAGCGGCGGCCCGGATCAAGGTTTGTGCTCGAGACTCTGGTAGGTACGCCCTGGCGGAGGTCGAGTCGAGCGTCGCCCCGATGAAGTCCAAGATCCTCGCCGGCTCGAGGTGGGACTTCTTCGGATTCACTCGTAGACCAAGGCGGGTCAGGAGTGACAACGTCATGTGGACGTCGTGGTAAAGTCTCTGTTTGCAGGACGCCACCAACAGCCAATCGTCGAGGTAGGGGAAGACGGAAGCGCCCTTCGTCCGCAGGTAGGATACCACCGGGGCCATGCACTTGGTGAAGCCCCTTTGGGGGCAGTCGAGAGTCCGAACGGCAGCACCTTGTACTGGTAACAGGTGTCGTCGACTGCGAAGCGGAGGTACCGTCTGTGCTGCGGGCGAATGGCGATATGGAAGTATGCGTCTCGGAGATCGATGGAGGCGAACCAGTCCCCTCGATGTAGGAAGGGTAGGATCGACGGTATCGTGACCATCTTGAACCTTTTGGGGCGGATGTAGTATTTTACCCCTTTTGAGGTCTAGGATCGGCCGGAGGTACCGGGCTTTCGGTACCGTGAAGTACCTGGAGAGAAGCCGGTGGTCTTGGCCTCTTGCGGGAGCCGCTCGATCGCCCCTTTCTGGAGGAGGGATTGGATCTCTTCCAGGAGGGCCGGACTCGACGGCGTGGAAATAAACGCCGCGAGGAGGAATATCGAGAAACTCGATGGCGTAGCCAAGACGGACGATGGAAAGCACCCAAGAGTCCGTAGTGACATACTGCCACTCCGCTAGGTGTCGAGCGAGAGTCGGTCGGTCTCCGAGCGCTGATGGAGGCTGAAGAGTGGGTATTGGTGGGTCCTGCCAGGCACGTCAAAACCGAGACTTTGTCTCGGAGGAGGACTTCTTCGACGAAGGCGGGCACCGCCTAATCGTGCGTCTGGCCGATGAGCCGGAGGACGGTCTCGATGCCGACTGGGCCGAACGCTGGAACGACGAGGTGGAAGATCGTCGCCAGGATGGGCGGAAGGTGGAGGCCCTGCGGGTCTGCGTGGCCGGCTGCAGCCCGATCTTTTTTGCGGTCAGTCTCGCCTTGACGAGATTGTCCAAAGCTTCGTCGTGGACGAATTGAATAGGCCTTCACCGTCGAAGGGGAATCTTCTTTCCTCCTTCTGGTGTCCTCCTGGATGTCGGCCGGTCGAAGCCAAGCATGGCGGCGGAGGCCGACGGATCCCGCCATGACCCGGGAGGCGATCTCCACTGCGTGCCGGGAGGAGGCCATCTGGTGCCGAGCGATGGAGATAGCCTCATTGAAGATCACGGAGGAGGCTTGGCGGATGTCCTCCGGTACCGCTTCCATCGCTGGTTGCAGGCGATCGAGCACTTTCTTCAGGTATGCCGCGAGGCAAGCCTGAGTGTTGGACAGCCTGATCTGCAAGGAGGCAGCCGAATAGAACCTCCTTGCGTAGGCGTCCAAATCTGTCTTTGTCCGGCGGGGTGGTGTGTTGCCTGCCGGAGCCTTTCGTCTGCGCGGACTCGACGACCACAGAGTTCGGTGCAGGGTGATTAAATAGATAACCGGCGTTATCCTTCTGCACCCTGTAGAGGTGTTCTAACCGCTGCGGTATCGGCTGAGCCGAGGCCGGTCTATCCAGGCGGCCTTCACCAGTCTGGATACCCGGGGCAGGAGAGGCAGCGGGGCCGTGGAAGGTCGCTTCTCCTCGAAAACGGAGAAGGCTGGATCGTCGTCCTCCGGCTCCGCATCGGCGATCTTAAGGCCGAGGGTAGTGGCCATGCGGAGCAGCATCGCAGAGAACTGGTGGACGTCCTCTGGAGCAGAATCTGGGATCGGGTCCCGAATCCCAACGGAGGAGACTCCTGGGAGGCCGCCTCAGACACCTCAGACTCCGCACTCGAGTCGTACGACTCCGAGCTCGGTGAGTCCTCTCGGCGCTCGCTCTCCGGCTCCTTCGTAGTCGCCGCAGGTGTTGCCTTCCTAGGCTTCTCCGCAGCCGGGGCGGTGGTAGCAGCAGCGTCCCGCTTGGGATGGCTGACCACTGACTTCACCCTCTTGGTGGTGACCGGGGTAGTCTGGCAGGCTGACGTCGTCGAGCCCGCTAGTCACCACCGACTCCGTAGGGCGCGTCGCCGTTGCCGTGACCCTAGGAGGTGGCGATATCGCCCGATACCGTGGTGAAGGCTCCCTCGCCCTATGATATCGAGGGGAGGGAGAGCGGCTGAAGGAGCGGCGGTCCGACGGAGATCGGCTTCGGCGTCGACGGTACCGAGCCTCGTCCCCTCTAGGCGAGCGCGATTCGCGCTGTCGACGAGGTGACCGGGACCTCCGGAAGGTCTCCCAGCGACTCGGGCCACGATGGTACCGATCCCGGTACGATGGCGAATGCGACCGATAGGAGGCCGGGCCTCTCTCCATTCAGATTCCCTCGCGTACCTGGCCACGTAGGACGCCGAGGTGTATCTGGAGGCAGACGAGCGAGGTTGTTCCTCTCTTGTCTCCCTCGGAGGCGGCGAGGCCACCGGACGCTCGGAGAAACGGACCGGGGCCTGAAGGAGGTCGAACGCCGCTCCGGAGAAGCAGAGGGCTCTCTGCTGCAGGTCGGCCGACCTGCGACGGCTAAGAGGGCGGTGGCGCTCCTCCACCAGGGTTGGAGGGTCTGTCACAGGCGAGTCCGGGCGCTGTTGGGGAACGTCCTCGATCTCATCCTCCGAGAGGTCGACGGACTCGCCTCGCCCTTTGGAAGGCTGCTGAGGAGGAGGAGTAGGAGGTTGAGCGTTCCCAGCCGGGGAGCGCTTCTTTTCCTTCTTCTTCTTCTTCTTCTCCTTCTCCTTGCCCTTGCCTCCGTCCGGAGCAGGGCGCTTTTTTGCAGGCGTCTCCGTAAGGGGAGCCTCAGCCTTCCTCGCCGTCGAGGATCCTTTCGCTGACTTGGCAGCCGCCGACAGCTTCGGGATCCTCGGTAACGCCGAGATCGGCGTTTTCGCGGTACCGAGCCCGATACCGACGAGGTGGACGGAACGGCAGCCGCCGATACCGTCGATGGCGTGGTCGTCTTCTTGTCGGCCATCTTGGAAGTGGAGGTCTCGCTCCCTCGCCCGCAGAGACTGTTCCCAACAATAAGATTTGAGTCTCGCGGAGCGGTTGCGAAGAGTTTGGGGAGTAAAATCCCTGCAAATTGGGCAAGTCCGGATGTTGTGGGACTCGCCCAAAAAGAAGAGACACTCCTTATGGCCGTCGTTGAGGGCAACCTTGCGGCCGCAGGACACGCACTTCTTAAAGAGCGCGGACATAAGACGAAGAAACGCCAAACTCCCAAATCCAAAAAAACGAAAACCGAAGGGGGAGTCCGAAAAAGAGGTCAAAGACAGTCCGAAAGTCCGTAAAACCGTGAAAAAACAGCAAGCCAAGCACGACGTGAGAGGAACAAACTAAAGAACCTTCCGTACGCGGCGGCGGACGAGAAAGAACTGAGGAGAGACCGTTGCTCGGCGGGAGGAGCATGCGCAGTACCGGCGTGGGGGAGGGGTTCCCGCCAAGCGAACAAGCTCTAGAAGTTTCCGAACGCTACCGCGCAGGCGCTAAAGCTCCTAGTGTATGAAGGCACAGAGACCACGAAGAAGAATCTGAAATAACCCAAGTACTCAGTGTCCTTCCTCTTCCTTGCTAAAAAAGAGATGCCAGGGAGGCCCACATGCCGCACAAGGGAGGGATTGTGATTGGCCAATAAAGGATCTCCTTCCCTGCTGTTTGCCGTGCTTTCTTTTACTTGAAGCTTTGAGGGAGACAAACTGCTAGTTTTGGCAAAATACAGAATGTGAGTTGTCATTCTAAGCTGTGCATTTAGAAAAACGAGTTACATACAGCTCCAGACTACTATGGTGCTACTAAATATTGTCATATGGAGAGCACATTAAGGATTGACATATAACAATTAAGAGGAAATCCTCTTACTGTATCACCTCCCTACTGTCTCATCCCATGGGTAAGGGACTTCTACAAAAGGCCACCATGATGAGGCTGTCCAGTGGGCTGACATGGATCCATAAGGGTTTTGTGAGGTAGCCCAATGTTTCTTCAGCCATCATCTAGTTTTCACTTCAATACGCCCTCCACTGTTGATGTCCTTTGTGCAGCAGGAAGTAGGCAGAGGCATACTTACGGGACCCGTGCTGATACAGGTGGCATGCTCACTGCAGTCTCCATTGTTTCCATCTGCACACTTGTCAATAGGGTTGCAGACATAGCCATCCCCCTCATGGTCTGATAAGCAGCTGCACGAAACGTCAATTCCAATCTGTGTGCAGTTGGCATGGTCACTGCAGCCACCGTTGTCCTTCCCACACTGGTCAATCGCTATAACAGAAAAGACGTTTCAGTAAAGCGTCACCTCTTGGCTTGGCACCTGTCACTTGGGGAATGAGGGCCATCTGATGCTATTTAAACTGCTTCAGAAGCAGAAAAAAAAAGAATCTCTCACCTCCCTTCAGTGATAAGTCTTTTGAGGGTCTACCATCCTATTGCTCCTCAATAATTAAATTCCAACAGGATATCCAGATTTTGGAATGTCACCAAAAATGTTATAGATGGAATTTTAAAAAAAACACCCATAAATGTGATAAAAACCCCTCCCATTAAAAAAAAAAGATGCCTTTTAATTAAGATGCATTTTATAGAGGACAGCTTATTTCTTTAATCTTTGGTTTTTTTATTTTTAGCTGCAAAGAGAGAAAACAGAAAAATAATCTAACTTCACTCGTCTTGGAACATGATAAAATGTTCTGGAAAATATATCAAATATAGTGGAACTCCATAAAACAGACTAAAAGTTAATAGGAGCGATCATGTGAGCATCTCTGTTTGGAAGAGACAAAGATGCAAAATCTAATAGATACAAATACCTTTTGAAGTGGCCCAAACAGTACCAACTGGGTAAAGAACTTTTACATTTTCTGTTTAGGACAAACAAGGTCTCTGTCTTAAAAATAAATAAAAACCAAAGCAAAAGCCATCTGTGAAACTGGACAGGAAGAAATACGTAAACACAGTCAGCGGACTGTTTATGGTTGCAATCACCAAAGGCAGGTGTTTGAAATTTATTAGACTACAGCGTAAATTTCAGAAATCATTCTCCACAGCAGTTCTTCTGTTAATCTGCATATTTTGTCTCACTGAAGAGCTCCATCAAAGAATGAGATTAAAAGGTCACACATCTCATGACAAACTGCTTTACATTTCATATTCTCTTCCCCACAGGAAGATTTGAGAGGACTCTAACAATTCTATACTGAATCCTTAGCTACCTCTTAGAGGAAAGCTGTGACATACAAGTCAGCCTCTCTTCGTAATGACCAGGCCACCTTGATGAACACAAATGTTTATTTTTTTTTAAATGCACATGCTTGGAACAGAATGGTCATGTGCAGCTAATGAAACTAGGCAACATGGTATGTAAGGAGCCTGATGACATTACTCGCCTCATTTTTAGTGATGTTATCATTAACAAATGCCTCTCAAAACTATCCCAACATGGCAAGGACCCTAATGATTAAACACAGTTTTAAATGTTGGAATCATCTCATGTTATTCTGGTCATACCTGTGCATGTCATTCCATCACCCTCGTAGTACAACTTGCATTCACAGGTATTATTAGCTCGACAGACAGCATTAGGATGACAGGCTGGAGAACACTGAGGCATCGCAGCTAGACATAAAGGAAGTCAGGGAAATCAGGCAACCCAATTCTATCAGTTAGACAACTGTGCATGTGCATGTGATTTCAAGTCATCTGTTAACTTACGATGCCCCCATGAATTTCACAGTGTTTACTTAAGCAAGGAATACTCAGAGGAAGTATTGCCAGTTCCTTCCTCTGAAATATAGCCTACAGTACCTGGCATTTGTTGGCGGTCTCCCAGTCAAGTACTAATCAGAGATGACCCTGCTTAGCTTTCCAAGATCAGAGGAGATCTGGTGCCTTTAGCGTATTTATGTCAGGGGTTATGATGATGGGAAATATCCTATGCCAGGGTTTATGGTGATGGGGAAAACCAGTAAAAAAAACATTTGGAAAATGATCCTATCTGCAAAAATTTCTCATGGGGGTAAACGTTTTAAGTTACCTATAACAAACACCACCTTTACCTGCTGAGCCTGACTCAACACAGCACAGTTCATACTTTTTTGCTTGCAGTATTCTATGTTAATTTCAATGGAGGGTAAAACATTTCATTTCAAGGAAATGCACTCCTTTCTTTCATAAAATAAGCCATCAACTTGAACTGTTAGGATTAAAAAAAAAACCTCATAATCTCTTGTCCAGTTTTAATATGTCAGGGCTCACTTATCTAACCACCACTGGGCTAGTGGGGCACAGTGGCCAGTGTGTTGGTTTTGAATATTGGAGACCGAGGTCCAGTTTCTCACTTGAGGCAGGTAAATTGCCCCTCAGGACCAAATTAGAAGTTTTCTTAAATATGCTATATAACAAGGGGCGGGGGGAAGAAGAAGAAGAAATAGAATTCCTGTAAAACAATACCAGGCATGTCACTTGAGGAAAGAGAAGGATAAAGTGGGTTACTTGGAGACATTTTCAGAGTGCCAAATCTCCACAGTTGTTTATTTTCAGTCATACTAGTATTAGCCTTCTGCTGTCTTCTCACTCAAATATCACATTCCTGAACTGATATACAGATCTGAGAATCTTTCTGTTTATTCTTTTAACTTTGTAATAAGAACTTTACAAATTATGATATCGTGGATGGGTGGATGGGGGTCATGTCCTCGACTACATGAGAAAAAGGCTAGATAGGAATTTGGAAGGCCTCCTATTCCCCATACTGACCTATATGTGTAGCAAGTGCGGAGAAGAGGGCTCCCTATGTGGCATACCCAAAGACCATGGAAACAGAATTTCATATAATTAAGACCTTGGTGTATAAGATCTTAAAAGTAAACCACTTCAAAGTGCTGAATATAAATACAAGAGACACAGTTGCCTATGGTGTGCTCAGTTTTTGTCTGTGCATTATTTTTACATATTTTATATTTTATAAGCTATGGCCTTGGAGGGAGAGAAGAAGAAGCAGGCACAGCTCTGTCATGCCTAGGCCCAGAAGCAGATGAAATGCTCTCCATCTATCGCAATTGCCAATGTCCTTGCTACAGAGGGAGAGGAAGAGAACGCTCCATCATGCCTAGACCCAGAAGCAGACAAAAGACCCTCCCCACCATTCCAACTTTCAGTGCCCTGGCTGCAGAGGGAGAGAAGAATAGGCAGTATCTGCTGGACATAATCCCTTCTCACACTGCCATCCCCTTTTCCTTTGGTGTCAATTAGATTGTAAGTCATAGGGCAGGGAACTAGGGGTTTGTTTGTTTTTTTGGTTGGCCTTTTACTTGTAAAGTGCCATGTACAGTGATGGTGCTATACAAATAAGTTATAACAGTAACTTGCTAAATCTTAAAGTAGAGACAACAAAGGGATGAGAAAATTACAAAAATTAGGGAAACAATCAAGATGTTTTGAAACAAGTCACTCTGTATGATAAAAACCATGGGCTTTTACCCAGTTCCGTTTCACAGCGTTCTCCTGTCCATCCAGCAGCACAGAAGCAGAAGCCATCTCCATGAAGCCCTTCATTGCATATCCCATTCTCCGTGCAATTGCAGTCTGGAAAAGGAAGAAAGTATCCAGCATCATCTCAGTCTTCTTAAGAGGATGCTGACAACTGTATATCGCAATTCCTACACAGGATGCTTAGGCATGTTGCATGTAGGCTAAAGTTTCGTTTCAGCAAATTTTTATAAGATATCTTTAAAAAAAAATTCAAAATACTCAATTACTATAAACATTACTGATGGCATTGTGAGGATCTCTAATGAAATGAACCATCTTTTTTCCAATTAAATATGGATATTGAATCCACAGAGTAGTTTCTCATTATATATTTAGGGGAGAAAGAGAAAGCCACTAGCACTGTCTTCAAATATGCTAGCAAAGAAGCTACTTGTGTATTTTTAAAAAATCTACATTCATGTACACCTGAAGCACGACAAAATACTATATATTGGATACGAGTTTGTGAGATACTGCATATGTTCTCTTTCCTCATGGCAAGTAAATTAACTTGGAACTCTTGTGGTCAGACTGGAGCTGGTAGATCCAAGCTATGGGTTTCATGCATTCTTGACAACAGAAACATACCTTTGCACTCTGGCCCATAGCGGCCAGGGGAGCAGTGCTCACAAGCTGTCCCGATGAAAGCTGCACTGCAGTTGCACTGCCCAGAGCCTCCGTGCCCATCGTCACACGTACCATGATTACTGCACGGGGCCTCAAGCCCTCCAGGACATACTGAAAAGGCAGAGCCATAGAAAGTCAGCCAATCAAACATATTCTGAAGGACGCCTACTTACTATTATTTTTAATAGAAGACTTATCAAGTATTGAAGAACAAATACAGTGGACAGACTCTTTAAGAGGTTGTTGTTGGATGCCTTCAAGTCATTTATAGTGACCCTAAGGTGACCCTATCATAGTGTTTTCTTGGCAAGGTTTGTTCAGAGAGGATTTACCTTTGCCTTCCTCTGAGGCTGAGAGAGTGTGACTTGCCCAGGGTTCCCCCCATTGGTTTCCATAGCTGAGGAGAGGATTTGAACCCTGACTTGAAGAGCTGTAGTCCAACAGCCTAATTAGTTAATTAGTTACATTTTCTGTATTTGTTTTACAGTCATAGTAGAACACGTCTCCTAGGGTGGTGAGTTGAAGCAGTTCTTCCAGTTTACTCACTTCTCCATGCTCTCCTAATATCAGTATCTTTGGATGCTAAAGCTGCAATATGCAGAGTGTACGTGACCATCATTTGTTCTAAGGTGACTAAGAATTGTTTCAGGTACCTAGAATTTTTTCATAATGATCATTACATAGTTCTATCATCTGCTAATAATTGCATCACCTAGTATCACTGCTACATGGGAATAGGTACCAAATAGTTATAAAATGAATCTAGGGAGACCTGACATTTCTAGCTATGCTTACATCTCCAAACAGTGGAAAGATTTCAGCTTTTCAACAATTCCTTATAAATTTCTAATCATTAACTTCAAGAAATGCTGGATAAAGTAAAGGATGTGTGTGCAGGGCTTGACCTGAGCCATCTCATCTGATGCTCTAGCTGGAAGAACACACACTAAGGCAGGAGTGAAAAGCTGGTATGGGATATGGGGTCAGATCCCATCCCCATCGACACCTGTGGAGGGCATGGCTGCAGCCTGAAAACACGCCTCGTTGGCAAAGGTGCCATCTGGAGCGTCCATCTGCTGCTTTGACTAAGAAATCCACTTCACTCCCTTGTCTCTTTCCACACAGATAAGCAATGGGGGAAGGGGGAACAAAGCTGGCTCTCTGAGATCCAACTTCAAGATTCAGCTCTCTAAGAGACATCCAAGGGAACTTTACTCCTTGTTTACTTTCCCTGTTTGACGAAAGCAAATGGACAGTAAACCCAAGCTCTCTTCAGTTGAGGCTTACATCTGAGCATATGTCCTACAGACATATGCATGCAGCACCAAAAAAAATAAATTGTATCCTTTGTGAGCTTGACTGGCTTGCAAACGAATGCTAGTACTAGTTTGTTTAACTGACTCAAGGCAATCCAACATTAATGTGTGGATAGCCCGGTAGCAATTGGAAAAATCTACCAGAAATTGCCACGGCCATGGCTAAAGGGAATGTCAATGTCACTAATACAAGAGGAAAAAAAAGAAGAAGAAGGAGAAGAAGATGACAATTCAAACCACACAAATATGATGGAAGGATTGTGAATAAAGGAACTTTTTCAACATCCACAAGCAGTGCATATAATATGAAAAAATAACACCTACTTACATGAAAAAATAAAATCATGACGACTATATTATTTAAAAGGAAGAGATCTTCATATTGTATAAAAATATATAGATAGATAATGGGATGCCGGGAGCAGGGGAAGTTAAGGTATGAAGCATATATATGTGGAATTTGTATATTTAATCTCTGGTTGCTAGATTGGCTGTATGCACTTGATGTACTTTTAGTACTGAAAAGAAAGAAAGAAAGAAAGAAAGAAAGAAAGAAAGAAAGAAAGAAAGAAAGAAAGAAAGAAAGAAAGAAAGATACCATCTGCAAGCAGTATGTAAAGAATGAAGACAGAATACCACACAAACACACAGGCTGCAAAGGAACATCAGAAGCTACTCTTATTTTTGAATTGTTAAGTTGCATAAAGTTTCTTTTTTGAATTATAGTTTTCAGAATCCTCAAGCCAGAAAAGGCACTCTGATGCTGGCTATGAGATTCTGGGAGTTATAGTCCAAAAATGTAACTCTTCCAAGCTCTGATTCCTTTGATATACAAATCTGAAATGAGCTGTCAGCAGGACACTGCTTCTTGCTGTAAAGCATAGAGGTATGCTATTTTTATTGGCTACAACCATCACAGTGAGGTCAAGAAGAAGTAAAACCTAAGTGACACTAACTTCTGTACAAAGCTAAGAAAGTGATCCCTTACCATGGCAATTTTTTCCATAGTGGTTTGCACAGCACTGGGGTACCCACTTGGTGGCAAAACATCTTCTCTTGCATCCCTTTATCACAGACTGTTTCAGGGGACTCCATCTATGCCTCTGAAGTCCAACAGATGAGAACCTCCTTTGAGAAGACTGCATTGGGTAAGAGCTCCTTTCAAAATGAGGATACAATGGATTGGTGTACACTGGACCTCCAAAATACAAACAACTCTGGCTTTCCCCCTATGAGGAAAAAACAAAAACAAGGCTATTTTTGTCATCCTTTTTGGAATCTGTAAATCAATATGAGGAAGAGGCAATCTACAGGGGGAAAGTAGCAGACTTTCTTATCTACCATTTACAGATCTAATTCCACTCACCCAGCTGTATTATCCCTATTGGAGTTCCACAGTACAATCTCAGCTAGATTAGTTCTATTGAATCAATATTGCATTGGTGAGGCACTGCATATATAAATCTTAGGGCCACTTCCACACTACACTGTTATAGTGGTATTATTCCATTTTCAACATCCCATGGAGCTTTGGGGTTTGGGGTTTACTGAGGTCAAATTGCTCTCTGGTTGAGAATTCTAAATGCTCTTCCATAAACTGCAAACCCCAGGATTCCACAGGATGTTGAAAGTGGAACAATAGCACTATAACAGTGTAGTGTGGAATGGAGTCTAACATGAATTTTGCTAAATACTTCAAATCCTCCCATATCTCCTTATTTAGCACAAGTAATCCCTCTCATTTCTACCTTTCCCACTCCTAATTCTATAGAACTAATCATGTCCCAAAAAGGCATGAAAAAGATAATGAATATGCTGCTGGATCTTTGCTGTGCTCTGTTTTTTAACAGCCTTCTGTCTCAACCTTATTCTGTCATCTATGGTTAATTTCTCCTGGTATAAAAGGCACTGTCCTTATGGCATGATCTTAATCCCACCCTCACTCCACAATACTAGATATCTGAGAGGGCTACCTATGTACACATATCTGTATACTTTCAAAAGTGGTCAAGAATGCATATTAACACCTCATACTTATTTACTGTGATATGGCTGTGGAAAAATCCTCTAAAGAAATTAATCTTATCCTCTTGTTAGCTCTCAGGCTAAATAGCTACACTGATGAATCATATAATAGGCAGCCTTTATATCAAGCTTACCAGCTCAGTAGATCCAGATGGACAATGACGCTCATAGCCACAGGGTCCACACAAAGCATTCTGGGAACAGAAGGAGGAAAAATAGAGACATGATATAACTATGAATTACCACCGTAGTGCCATAAAATAGACTTTGCATTGCCAGTAAAGACTGCAGCTCGATTCAGTCACCATGGCTCTTCTGTCTGTCTGTCTTCTTTTCTTTCTCTCTCTCTCTCTCAATCTCTCTCCTTCCTTCCTTCCTTCCTTCCTTCCTTCCTTCCTTCCTTCCTTCCTTCCTTCCTTCCTTCCTTCCAACTGCACTAAACACTGGAAAACTAAAACTACACAACATTGCAAGGGTTAAGACTGATTTCCAACCTCTCAGCTGATGGTTATAAGCTAAAATATCAATAAATTTCCTCTAAATTACTAACATATAATAGTGTAAATATATAGTAAGGAAAACTATAATAAAACTAATATAGTGAATGTTATATAAACCATAGCTCTAACTGAGCAAAAAACATGTCTTTGAGTGAAAGTTTGACAATGTCTTGCCTCAGCAAATGTTTGTTCTCAAATCCCCTGCCTGACAAGGTTAATAAGCATGTAGAGTAAGATTGGAAACCATATGGCCTTTCAGATGTTGTACCATTGCAACTCCCATCCTCCCTTGCCAGGCTAGCCAATGATGAAAGGTGACAGGAGTTGCCATCTGGATGACCTTCCCCTACACCCATGGTGTAGGATGACATCTGTAGGGGAAAATCAAAAGGCCAAAGGAAGGGGATTTTAATCCTTTGTACACCTGGCTGTTTCCAATTTTCTCTTTCCCCCAAGTCAGCCTTAGAGCTCAACTGAGTATCAGCAGGAGCATTTACAGGGAAGAACTTCAAGGAAACAAAGGGTTCATTCAATGTATGTGCTTTCAAATCATCTGTCAACTATCATAGGATTTTCTTAGGCCCTTTCTGCACAATGTCACTGTCTTGTTTCTGCCACAGGATGGCAGTGGTCAGCAGGTCGCGCTTCCACATGAGGTTGTCACCGTCCTGCTGCCATCCTGATACAGAGTGTTGCACTTGTGCAGTTTTCGCAAAATGGAAAAAATCTGTTTCACATCTGTGATCGCGCTGTGCTCCTGTCACTTCTGGCCATGTGGAAGCTACGGAAGTGCATTGGTGACACTTCCCTATGTAGAGCAGCAATGGAAAAAGCCTGGCTGCGCTGCAGAAAGAAGACATGGTGCCATTGTGTTCTCTTCCTCATGGACTGAGTGGGTGAAGAGGGAAGTGTGCTGATGCGCTTCCTGCTGGACCCAGGACTGCAGCGAGATGATGCCGAAGAGTGTCGTTGTGAGGAAATGGCCTTAGTCAAGGGATACTCAGAGGTAGTTTTGCCAGTTCCTTCCTCTGAAATACACCCTACAGCACCTGGTATTCCTTGGCAGTTTCCTATCCAAGTACTAACTAGAGCTGACCCTGCTTAGCTTCTGAGATTAGACAGGATCTGGTTCCTTTAAGGCATTGGGTCCCGAAGGTCAATACTCAAGGTTTAATTTCCAGCTACAAATGCCCCTCTCCCACATCACTGCCACAATAAAAACTGTGATTTGGAAACCGTCTTTGTCAATGTGGCCATGCCAGCATGGAATATCTCAGAGTTGTAATCCAGAAGGAAGCTCTAGTCTTCTGCTGCGTAATTCCACCCTCAGTACTTGAACATTTTCATTTGTACTCTGCATAGTGTTGGTGACTGGACTCTACACTGATACAGGATCTTTTCTGCAGTAGGTTCTGTCTACTGACTGTTCACCACAGATTACTCAAACTGTCTCTCTCATTCCCCTAGGTTTTTAGCATTAATTAGTACATTATGAGAGCTCTCAGAGGAGATCCTTCAGTTATTTTAGACTTTGTTGATTTCATACTGTACAGAGTATTTCACTACCACTGAAATCTAAACAAATTGGATGTTTTGTTTTGTTTTAAAATTAGGAATTTGTAAAATGAAAAGGATCAATAAACAAGGGAGAGCTACAGAAATCAACAAGTGTGTATTTTAAAACCCCCAAATACTCACTGAAACTTCAACCGTACGAAATTCATCACAACGGGCTCCCAAGTCTGGAGGTTCCAGGAGCTTATCAATGCCGTAAGCAATGCCCACATCAAACTGTATATACCTCTCCACAATCCTTGCATTGCCATTGTCTACCAGAATGTCTCCCTGCAAGAGATGCCAAAAAACAAAGGCTGATTTGGGGGTGTTTAAATCAAACATTTGGCCCTTCCACCCACTTGGGCTTGATCCTTACTGACCTCTTATACTTGCCTGATCACTACTACTACTACTACTACTATTATTATTGCTATTATTTCTTGAGTAGCTTTTTTCCAAAAAAAGGGAGGGACTCTTGAGTGCATTACATATATTAAACAAAAGCAATATGCAACACAAAGCAACACCTCCTGCCCTCGTGAACATATTATAAAGATAATATTGAAAAACCAGCCAGTAATGGCCCATCAAATGCTTGGGAGTAAAGAAATAATTTAAACTGGTGCCAAAGAGAAGAAAAATCTGGGCCAAGTGGGCCTCCCCGGGGAGGATATTCCACTGAGTTTGAACAACCCACAATACTAAAGATTTATGGGGGGTGGGGAAGCAACAGGCAAAATTCTTCCTAAAAGGTCCAGCAGCAAAACTGTGGTTTGGATTCTTGATCTAGCAACCTCTGTCCCTCTTGGCTCTCTCACCCATCACCCTCTGCTCTAGTTTGCCCATTACTTTCTTGCCATATTGCACAGCCTTTCAAGTCCTCCTTCCTCCTTGAATCTCTTTTTGTGCCTTTATCAAGTTTTATTTCTTTAGGACAAGCTTTCCATTCCATAGCCTACTTTGTCCTTTGGCATCAGTTGAACCAATTTGTTTCAGAGGCCACATCAACACAACACAATACTATATAGATAGGTGGGGAGAAAGTGCAGCCTGCCAGCCACATGTGGCCTAGAAAGCTGTTTTTACGTTCTCCGGGCCTCCACAGTCTTTTTTGTTTTAACACTTCCAAATATCCCCCCAAATCCCCTGAGGGCTAGAGAGTAATTTTGTCATATTCCCCCCTCCCCAGCCTCTGTAGGCCCAGGAGATGCCTTATTCTCAATGGTAAGTGATCTAGGAATTGACCTTCCAGTCAATTTCTGTTGACAAAAAGGTCTCTCTTGAATCAAAATCAGTCAGGGGAGGGGGACTATACCAAGATTCTGTCAGAAAAGGTTAGACCAAAACTTAAAAAACAACAACAACTTTGTGATGTAAGTGTAAATGTCATGTTGCTTTAATTGCTTTAATTGTTAAGTGCACCTGTGGAAAGGAATGTGACTCAAGCTAGTTTGTGCTGAGTCATGCTGATGAGCACCAGGTGCAGACAATACAAGGGTTGGCCAGGATTGGCTAGGTATCTGTATAAAGGTAGCACAATCCCAGCCAACAAGTGCACATGTTGCTTGATGTATGTTGCTGGAAGCTCTGCTAGAAAGAGCAAGCTAGATATGCTGGATTGCCATCTGGGCTTTGTAAATATTGTATATATTTTGTAACAAAGAATAAAGAGCCTCCACATTGGAAGATCATAAGCTGGGTGACTGTTACTGGCTCAGTGCATTTGCTGCTAAAGGTGTTCTCTGCAGCTTGGCACATTTTGACAGCTGTGTGGAGCTCTCTCTGCTTATCTGTATAGAGTTTTTCTTGGCTAGTTTTTCTTTGTTTTCCCCTTTGTTCTTGGAACAGATTCTACCAAGCCCCCAGGGGACAATACATTTTATTTGAATTCTGGGGGAAGATGAGGTGGCAGAGAGGTGGTGGCCTCTTGAGATTCCTGGGAGACCAATTGCTGTTGTTGTTGTGTGTCTTAAATTCATTTCTGAATTATAGCAACCCCAAGGTGAACCTATCATGGGGTTTTCTGGTGCTGTGTGTGTGATGTGCCCAAGGTGACCCAGTGAGTTTCCATGGCTGAGTGGGGAATTGAACCCTACTCTCCAGGACTGTAGCCCAATGCTTAAACCACTATACAACACTAGCTCCAGTACTAACACAGGCCTCTATGCACTCCTGATAGAGGTGTATTCTGCAAAAAAATTCCATAATATAAGTTAAAGGCCACTTGACTGTTCATCTATTATCTAAGATTTTATAAATGCAAAAACAAACAAATTAAATAACCCTCCAATCAGTTTTTTTTAAAAAAAGGCAAGTTACACTAGTTAGAATGTGGAAACAATAAAAGGTGTTTTTATGGTCCTGAAAAAAGAAGTTTCTTTCCCTTTTAATGTAAAATTATATGAGCATCCAGAAAGCTAATACCACATGTTTTGTGCACAGCACAGATGGCAAGATTTATTTTCCCTTGACCTTTTAAAAATAGCTTTAAAGTCTGCCATTGAAAATTACAGAATGGCAGAAGGAACAAGGACCAGGCTGATCCTAGCTCTTCTTAATGTTTTAAGCTGTTCAGAATCTTCCTGCTCTAGATGCCTGTGTGTAAGGACAGGAGCTACTTATCTTTATGCATTTATTATATATATATATCCTGTCTTTTGCTAAAGAAGGGACTTTTTTTTCCAGAGAAATGGTTACTTACTATATCTGCTTCGCTGCAGCTAAATGAGATTGTTGAGCCATGCAGTGTCCTCAAAGGAGGCGATTTGGTTAGTTTGGAAGCCAACACCTAGCATCACACAAAAACAAAACAGCAGTTAGGTAGGCTATATATTTACACTCAAACTAGCTGGGGTGGTCCTCTACTTGTACCACATAAAGCTCAGCTGGGGGAGTTAATTCTCAAAAAAAGTGGCTGCACATGAGGGAAGGTATGACGCCTCACCCTTTTTCTTGTATATGGTGGAATACCCTTGATTCTGCACCAAAAAAGCCCTGTAGACATGAAGCATTTTAATATCCTGCAATATGCTGCAGTGCTTCATGTCATCAGAAGAGACATGGAATGGAAGTTTCTTTATTGTTATTTTCAGCCTGCCTGAATGAGACATAAACCAACACAGCTAGTGATCCGGTTTTGAATTTGGGTTATAACCTGCAAAATTTAAGACTCAGATATGTGTTCATAAAGCATAAAATAACATACAAAGAAGAAAGCTCCATGTATTGCCAACCCAACTATCAACAATGATAAACTACTATGAGAGCAATGAACGTAAGGCAGATGCTGAGTTAAAGACTGCAGCTATCTGCAGTCAGATAGCTGATGTAAGCTGATGAAAAGCAGCCAAGAACCAAGTGTACCTTGTGTGCTAAATCACCTCTAAGAAGGAGACTGTTTACCTACACAATTAACTGTAAGCCTCTTTTATCTTACTGAATGGAATCTATCAGGTCAGGAAAGATATAAAACAGGTTGAGAAGAGACAGAAAAGAGGCAACCCAAGCATTAGCCTTCATCATAAATAACCTGTTATTCAGCCTCTAGCTTACACCGTCCCTAGCTGATAACTGCCCAAACTATGCTGATTAAGGAGACTAGACTGGTAAGAGAATCTCTTCTTTCATCTAGGTTGTGCTAAATATGTACTTCCCATTCTGATTGTAATGGATGCCCAAGGATCTTCCCCCTTGATGCCTGTGAGTGTAGCCACAGTTGTAGAGTGTAGCCACACCTGCAATGGAGAAACAGAAGATATAAAGTTTTGGTCATTATGAAGGTGTACCTGCCGTGTAATATAAGTTAATGAATGTATGATGCCTAATATGCAAGGTAATGTAACAAAGTACTGTGCCTAAATGTTGAAATGTCTGTTTCTCCCTAAGGGACGTGTGTATATTTGCATATCTGTATCTACATATAATAAATAGCCTAAAAGATTAACAAGAAGCCTGTTCATTCTTCTCTATAAATATCCTGAGATTCCAATACTTAAGAATGCTTAAGTGGAGTGTTGATGTTAACTGTTTGTCTGCATGTATTTTACCATTGGGTCACACACCGGATAGGGGTGGGGAACTATGCCTGTTTCAACATTTCCTATAAAATGGACCACAGCAAAAACATGTTTAAAAGACATTCAGAAAGCCTTCCCCTCACCACGGCTCAGTTTACCGTCATATCCCTGATCATGTGCCCTTTAAGGTAAGCAACCAGCTTGCTCCGGTGTTCTTTATGATACAGCCATTTTTGCATATTGGCAGGAAGAGAATTAAATGCAGTATCTGTAGGCCACAACATGGTGAAGGGCTGATGAAAAGTATTGTTCACTACATTAAGAAGTCCCGCCTCCTGCAGAGAGAGAGAAAACTAACATGTATGAGCAGATAAAACCACAGCAAAATGCCATAATGACTCAAACATGCCACCTTCATGATAAATCAGTTATATACAACTGGCCCCTGGAATAGGAAAAATAAGAACTTCATATATAAAATGTAAGAAACTTGCAGTACAATCCTATCTGTGTTCACTCAGTCCCATGGCATTCAATATGACTAATCCCATAAGTAAGTATACTAAATATGTTTAAGATTGCAGTCATAGCCATGTATTACATGTGCCCCCCTCCACAGGCTCTGCCATCTGCACTGAAGGCCATGTGAGTGAAAGAATTCAAATTTTATTCCATTTTCTTTTTTCAAAAAAGAAGATCTTTTGCTGGGCCAGGAAAAACCTTGCATGAATAGTTAAACAGAGATTGATACTACAGTTTTACTGGAATTTATTCTAGTATGGACAATGATAATTTACATATTTGAATTATGGCCAGCTATAAATGGGGATAGAAATTAAAATGAACTAAGGCAATGATTCTGCAAAAATTTAAGAGCCAAAGCACATGTAAAGCAAATTAAATTAAATACAGGACACCTCTGAGCATGGGTTCAGCCCAGCAGTGCTTTTTCATTCACAAAACTGAGGTTACAGTCAGTAGGACACAGACAAAACTATTTCTGCCTTCTACCCAAATGTTCTTTGTTTCAGCAACTTTTTCATTATACAAAAAATTTTTCCCACGCCGCCCGAGTATCACGAGTGGTGGTGGGGGGACGGCCTTTGCCGCCCTCCCGCGAGACGAGATCGCGCTGCGGTGGCCGATGGGAGGAGGCGGGGCTGAGCATAGTATTTAGGGCCGCCCCGCCTCTCCATCGGCCTCTCCCGATACAGAAGGAAAAACACGTCCACATATTCTCCCTTCTGTATCCTTTCCATGGTGTTAATTAGGTATATTAATAAATTGCCCTAGTTCAACCCAAGCTCTGTCTGCGATCTCGTTATTTCGTGAATTGGGCGGCAAAAAGAGACATTGTGCTTTTGCTTTTAGCAAATAATTGAGAAACAGAAATCTTTCACAAATTACTGCAAATCACTCAAAGATCCAAAGCTTAGCAAAGTTACTTTTGGGGGTTATAACTCCTCAAGTTGCCCAGACAGCATGTCTAATTTCTATGGGATTCACTTCCTCAAGCTCTGCAGAGATACCCCAGTAGATGCCAAACTAATGCCTGCCCATCCTTCTGTAGGCTAGCTGCTTAGTGAGACTCTTGGAGGAGCAGAGTCCTCATTGAAGCCTCTACACAGACAGCATGACACTGAATGGACTACAGACATCTCACAAGCCTGAACGGAGGTGTGTAGAATGCCATATACAGAATGCTTTTCTTGCACAAAAATGTCTTTTGTCTCCATGCTATGAGAGCATAGAGAAAAAGTTCAATCAAATCAAACAGTGTTCAGTTCTGAAACAAATTCTGAACTGCATATGAAAGCTCCATCTTTTGTGTTATCATTATAGGGGTATATTTCATTAAAAACACCGCGATTGAAAAATAACGTAATTTACCTTTAGAAGCTTACTGTATATTTTGTATCCATAAGCCTCTGCAACCTCTGTGATGGATTTCTGGAAGCAAAAGAGCAGCCATTAGAAACAAGGAGCTTCTCTCACATTGAAAAAGAAATCCAAATGCATAGTTCTCCAGCTGCCAATCCCAGGTGGTCTTTCTTACATCTACTACACTCAAAGATTGCATAGAAAATACAGTGTGTCATGCTAGCTGGGACAGCTTAATTCCATACATGTTTAGTCAGAGGAAAGTCCCACTAAGTTCAGTAAGACTTATGCTCATCTAAGAGGGTAAAGTCTTGTTTAATCTTTCCTATTTATGAGTTTTATTCAGCAAACACAAAAAAGCAGATAGTGCACTGCTTCTGTCTCCTCTCCCCTCTCTAAGCTTCACACACACATACAGATTGAGAGACAGAGATGCAACGTACCTAAGTATATTCTGCTAAATGACAGATTCTAAGATCTATGACTGTCTTATCAGCCAGGACAATTGGCTGGCTATTAGTGATTCAAGAATCAACATCATAATGCGGTATAGATATCAATGAGCCACTTAAAAACCTTTATTTTAGGCTTACCTGAGATATATTGGATGAAATGTTGTGGGTCTGCAGGTCATATGGGATTAAGGCCTTGTCAATGAAATGTATGACACCATTTGTTCCAGTAATGTCACTTTCAACTATCTTTGCTTCATCATTTAAATAAATACTGTTCTGAGAAAGAAGGGACATAAGACACAATACCCGTGAGATGCAGTTCCTGAGAAATATGATGTTATATATTAGATGGAAGTCCTTTTCTTGAATTACCAACATTTCTGGTTTTTGTTCTTGATTACTTTTGGCTAGTTGTTTTTTTAAAATAAAGTGGTGGGGAGGGTTTTATAAAGGTTTTGGAGCTCTCTTTATCAGTGTTGAGTCATATTCATCCATCAAGACAATCTGGGGAAGTGTGGGGTTTGGGGCTGAGGCTGGTAGCATTCAAGACCCTGAGGAGTTGCATGTGACTAATGGGATCCCTTTAACTCACTAAAGTCCTATTGGTTAGCGTGGCTTTTGTTGTTGTGTGCTTTCAAGTTATTTCTGACTTATGGAAATCCTTAGGTGAACCTATCACAGGGTTTACTTGACAAGACTTGTTCAGGGAGGTGGTTGCCTTTGTCTCCCTCTGAGGCTGAGAGAATGTGACTTGCCCAAGGTCATCCAGTGGGGTTTCCTTGGCTCAGCAGGGAAACTCTGGTCTCCAGAGTAACAGTTCAATGCTCAAACCATTACACCACACTGGGTTTAATTATTGGGGCTTTACATACGGTAATTATAATACTGACTATATGATATACACAAACATATGCCTTGAACAATTTTAAAACATTTTCTTTGAACATGTTTATTTTTAGAATAAGTTTCTTACATTTTAGGGCCGTTCTGCCCTACACTGTGATAGTGCCATTATTCCATTTTCAACCTCCTATGGAGTCCTGGGTTTGCAGTATAGGGAGTGGCATTTAGAGTGCTCAGCCAGAGAGCTCTTTGGCCTCAGTAAACTACCAACCTCAGAATTCCACAGGATATTGAAAGTGGAATAATAGCACTATAACAGTGTAGTGTGGAAAGGCCCTTAGTCTATTGCAGCAAAAACAACAAAGAATGATGTGGGACCATAAAAACTAACATGTTTAAGTTGGCATAAGATTTTATGAACTAATCCCAGATCCAGCCATCTAGACTGTAGTTCACAAAAGCTTATGACAAATAAAACTTGCTTATCTTTAACATGCCCTAAGATTCTTTGAGGGGCCTAAATATTCTGAAGACACCAGGTCCTATCTGATCTTGGAAGCTAAATAGGGTCAGCCCTGGTTAGTACTTGAATGGGAGACTGCCAATGAACACCAGGTGCTGTATGCTATATTTCAGAGGAAGGATCTGGCAAAACCATCTCTGAGTATTCCTTGCCTAAGAAAACCTATGAAATGTATGAGGTTGCCATAAGTTGAGAGGCCACTTGAAGGCACATACACACAAGATTCTTTGTCAGGTTTAGCATGGTAAAGGAGATGAGTTCATGTCCATAAGTCTACACAGGTCATGTAGTTTGTAGAAAAGAACTAAATAACTGCTACCAGCTTTTTGACAGGATTGTCACTGTCTGAAAACCCTTTTTCTTAATTTTTGCTGAAGGCCTGTCTTTGGACAATATACTTTGTGCAGCAATTACAAGAAACATTTTGCAAAATGTGCAAATAAATCTGCCTCAGTTCTGAAACAGGATTGAAGTTAATGCTACTATAGCTATGTGGGAGAAATCACATCCATAGTTTTGTAGAAATATATCATAACAGAATTCATGAACTAATCCATTAATAATTAATAAGTACTCTCATCTGTCAAAATTGTTAACATTGATGTTAAAATTCATTATTTCAATTGTTAAAATGTCATTTTATATATAATGTTTTCACTAATCATTAACAATTCATTTAATCTGTTAGTATAGGTGAGATGATAATTTTGGCTCTTTTTAATTGATTTTTAAAAACTTCTGTATGAAATCCTAGCACATTAATAATACATTAATATTGTCAATCTAATGAATTAATTTTGCTAATTTTCCTCAACTATTTGGCATGAATGGATTAATTAACTAAGTGTTAACATGTTTAGACTAATGTTTCCAAGCTCTTGTGGCTACATGGACTTTGGCAGTGATGTATTTAAGTCTTTATCTCCAAGTCTCAAGTCAACTCTTAAGTCCTTGAATATACTTTCAAGTCAAGTCTCAAGTTAAGTCTCAAGTCTGGAAGCCAACTTTATACTCCAACCAAAATTCCAGAATTATTAGATAGAGTGAAATAAATTCAATTTTGGCAATTTAAGCAGAGTCGGCTCTCCACATTTGCAATTTTGCCATCTACAGCTTAGGAAGTGGGGAATAGGATTCTATCTTATTCCTCATTACTGAAGCTTCAAAAGCTTTAGAAGGAAGGATCCTTCCTCCTCAAGCTTGTTGCCTAACACATTTGCTGTTCCCCTCTGAGAAATGCACCTGCATTCTGGGGGTGAGTTTTGTCTTTTGCTCTTAGGAAACATTTCAGAAGGCTCCTCCAATATGCAGTGGGAATAGGCCACTGAGCAGACCTCCAGCCTGCCTCAAATCCATTGCCTAACCTGTTTGCTGTTCCCCTCTGAGAAATGTGCCCACACTTTGGGCTTGGGGCAGATTGTCATGTGACCAGTAGGCAAAAAGAGATGGAGGCATTGTTCAAAGTTGTAAGGTTTTTGGATGAACGTGTTATGCTACTGGACCAATGGCATCAAGTCAGTCATTAAAAATATACAAGTCTTGAGTTGAGTCAAGTCAGTGCATCATTTATGGTTGAGTTGAGTCCGAGTCTATCGACTTCAGTCTACATCACTGGACTTTGGTTCATTCTGCTTTCTCTACCATGAAATATATGAGCAAATTCAGTGAATCCAGGGGCCAAAGGCACAAGGAGGGGAAAAAAATCCTGAAGGCGCTGGACATTCATTTTGAAAAATAGGTAGTGGTTGCAGGGGTTAAATTTTGTGGGTGGCACAATCTATTTGAAAGATGAACTGAGGCTCTGTAGGCTTCCAGGAGCAATAATTCATCTTTTTGTTGCTGGAAAAAAAATTGAGAAGAGGAAAGGTACCCAGGTGGCTAAGTATTGCATGGATGGCTTTAGGAAATTGTGTGTGGTCTCCAGGTTGCATTTTGACCACCCTTGGGTAAGATGCAGAAGAAGCAATTTGAAGGCCAATGGCCACTCGCAGGGACCTGGGCAACTGGAGGGGGCACAGAATGGTAAACTAAGGCAGAAGCCATAGGGGCATATACCTCTTTCACGGAAACCTTTATTTTGTGTCCAGATAAAGCTGTGACTGAATTTTGTGACTCTAGGTCATAAGATTGTAGAAGCTGGCAGGTGACGATGTGATATCGAAGTAAATCTTTGATCATGCCTTTCTTCTTCCATTCTGAAAACTAGAAGATACAGTTGCATAAGTCAGATAGCAGTTCAGCACTTTCTCACTGCACTGAAACCAGGTTAGAAACCATAATAATTAATTTGATCCTTCAGCCTAAATCCAATTGCTGTTCTCAGCTTAAGCAGACTTTCTGAATCAAACACTGAATGGTCAGCGAACACTTATGTAAATCCCATTGATTCCAAGAGTGTAACGTGCATGGAACAAGAAATTGGACTTATAGTCTTCCCTCCACATTTGCAAGGGTTAGGGGCATAGAACACTTGCAAAAGGTGGAGCAATTGTAAATAACTCCTCCATCTGCTCCCCCTTCCATTCCCCACTGGGACTCCCCCTCTTCCCATTCCAATGCAAAACAGAAGGGAATGAGGTGGGAGGAAGGCTCCCTAGAGCCATCCTTTCCTTCTCCAGAGTTCATCCCTTCTCCTTCATATGCATTTTGCCCCAGCATGGACAAAATGGATAGGAAGGAGAGGGGAAAACTCCAGAGGAGGAGAGGAAAGCTCTTTAGACTTCCTCCCCAATTCCCTTCCATTTGCTTCAGTGCGAGTTCTGCGCACTGGAGTAAAATGTATGGGAAGGGGAGGATGGAAACTCCAGAGAAAGAAAGGAAGGTTCTTCAGCCTTCCCCCACTCCATTCCCTTCCATTTTGCCTCAGTGTGAGTTGGCTGTGCTAGAGTAAAATGGATGGGAAGGGGAGGGAGGAAACTCCGGAGGAAGAAAGGAAGACTCTTGGAAGTCTTCCTCCCCACATTCCCTTCCATTTTGCCTCTGTGAACTTGCTCCAGGGCAAAATACACAGGAAATGGGAGGGGGAGAATCGGTGTGGGGGAGCAGGATATTCGCAAATAATCAAATTTGCAAATATCAAACCAGCGAATATGGAGGGAGAACTGTACTGCTGGAACCTGGTTCTTGTTAAAAAAAAAGTGTGAGAAATTAAGAAGGTACTTGACATGAAAGAAAATGTAGACAGCAAATGTAGAATCCTAGAGCAGGAAAGAACTTTGGAGATGATTTAATCCAGTGCTTCCCAAACTTTGATCCTCCAGATGTTTTGAACTTCAGCTTCCAAAATTCCTGACTGTCGGCCAAGCTGCCTGGGGTTTCTGTGAGATGAAGGCCCAAAGACCTGGAGAACCCAAGTTTGGAACCATTGATCTAATCCAGCTCTCTGCTCAATTCAAGCTATGCAATGCAGCCTCTAGCTTCAGCATCTCATAGATAGCTATTAAATTCCTGCCTTAGATACTTCTAGTGAGATTTTTAAAAAATGAGAAAAGGCAGTATCAGCGCTAACCAATTGCACTGGTCATCACATCACCACCACCACCACCACCATCACGAGCATATGGTGAAGGAAACTGAGCCAAAGCTATTTATCTAGCAAAAAATCCAGACTAATATAAATCAGGCTCAAGTATGATCATGTATCATCTGGAAGCAAATGCAAGACAGCCTTTGTTTAATGGAATATATGGGTCTACCATTTGCTAACTAGTTAGAATAATATTTTAATCCCTTCAGACTCCCCTTGTCCCTTTTTTTGTGGTAAACTGACTAAAGAAGCTCAGAGATCATTATTACATGGTCTCACCACCAGAGTCAGGCTTTCAGAGGCTTTTCTTGGAAGGGCTGCTTACCATGGTGCTGTTCTGCACATAGTCAACATGGGGAATAAAAACAGTATATGGTCCAGATCCCATCAGCTCAGTAAAACCACGGATCTATGCCACAAAGAAATGATTAAAACACCATTAAAACAAACATCAGAAAGCAAGATTTCAGTTTAACCAACAAAACTGGTTGATTGATTCAGAGAGGCTCCAATGGAACTCCCTCCAATAGTATGGAAAATTTCCACTTTTCCTGCCGGCTGCAGTCCCATGCACTCCTCCAAAAGCCACTTCTGAATGTTGAGGGCCCTGCAAAATGGTGCAGAATTTGGCCTGCAGATTGTAGGAAGAGATGGGGAGGAAAATCACCAAAATCATAGTTTCCTTCATGTGAATGGAAGTGGCAAGGATGCCCCTCTGGATCTCAGCCTGGCTGTCTGTCTGTCTGTCTGTTTTCTGTCTATCTATCTATCTATCTATCTATCTATCTATCTATCTATCTATCTATCTATTTATTTTGTTTCATTTCATTTTATTTTTGTCCAGAAAACAGCAACCATGTTTTATACCTACCCGTATATATGTAAAGAATTTTGATGAAGCTTCTCTAGCAACAAGCTCCTAAGGAAAGAACAAAAACCTATGGTAACATTAATGTCATGGAAAGAAAGGTTATTTGTAGCTTAATTCTCATGCTGGAATTTTTAGACATGGAAATGGCTTGTGAAAATACTCTCATTTGAAGCAAACTGAGCCAGACATTTCAGGCTTGAACTTTTTTTTTTTTTTTTTTTGGAAGCAGATGAACCACCCAAAGACAGTGTTTCCAGATGAGGCATAGGGCACACAACTGCTCTTGCTCATTCACAGAATTTCACAGGTTGTATGCATCTCAATGTCACAAGAACATTACAAGAACCATGCTGGATGGATCAGAGTGAAGACCAAGCTAGTCCAACATTCTGTTCCCACAGTGGCCAATCAGTTGCTTATGGGATGTCCACCAGCAAGACAGGAATGTAAGTGTACTTTCCATAGTCTTCACTTTTTTTTCTGAAGTCTTCTATTTGTTTCCCTTTCCATAACACAAAATCATTAAGGAGCAAATGGTAGAATAGCTGTACAGTGTCTTTTGATTAGTAGTTCTGGAAGCCTTTAATCAGGTAACATGTTTAGCTAGGGCTTGTGATAATGGACATCCAGGGGAAAAGAAAAGAAAAGAGAAAAGAAAAGAAAAGAAAAAAAGCTAGCCTTCTGTTCTCAAACTGAACTTCTTCTGAGTATCACAGCTGATTTCCCACTATTGCTCCCTACAAACCCAAAGAGATATGGGAGTCAAACTCATTGCTCTTCTAAAACAGTGAAGCCTTTGAGTAGTGATTATAATGGAGCATTTGAATAGTTCTAGATGGCATTTGTGTTTTTACAGTGAACTCTACAGACAAAAACTCAGGGGGTTGTTTTTCTTTAACTTCCTTGTCCAACTACCTTTCACCCATAACAGTAATGTCTGTGTTGCTAGATTTCACAGAAGTAGATTTTTACCACCTCCACTGCAAAATCTTTTAAGCATTTCATTGATCCTAGCTTGTTTCTTCGAAAGAAAAGTTGTATTAGGTTGAGAAAATGAGATATAGTCTGTCATGGAAAGTATAGATGTTATTTTGAGCTGAAAGACACTCTGACAAAATCTATAATGTATCCACACATATATTACCTGCCAGACAGTCCTTGTGCATGTAAATCCATCTCCAGTACCCCACAAACAGATACATGTTCGATTCCCAATATGAGTTTTAAGACAAATAGCCAGTGGACTGCAGCCTCCATTGTTCTGTCAAGAGGAACCAAAAGCACAGTAGTCTTATCACTGCAGCTACTTCCCGTTCTTTGTTAAACCTTCTCTCTTTCTCAGACCCCCAAAATATTTAACTTTGGAAAGGAATAACAAGGAGCTGGATGAGAGATCCCATCTCCAAACCATCTCTTCAAGATACACTGAAAAAAAATTGCATTGGGATTGTAAGGATTAAGAAGCGAGTATGGTGTCATGGTCTGAAAGCTGGACTACAACTCTGAGAGACCAGGGTTTGAATCACCCCCCTCAGCCATGGAAACCCACTGGTGACTTTGGGCAAATCATGCTTTCTCGGCCTGAGACAAAGGCAATCGGCAACCCCTCCTCTGAATGTATCCTGCCAAGAAAATCCAATGATAAATTCATCTTGGGTTAGTTATAAGTCAGAAATGACTTGAAGGCATGACCCAACAAATTGTAAGGATTAACTTCAAGTCCCACTATCCCAAGCAGGAAATTAATGGTCTGAATCCTTCTGTTAGTCCAAATTACAGCAGACCCATGAACCAATGGCATATACCCACAAGATGACTAGACATTTAACGATGAATTCCAAGCTTGGACTAACCAGACACTGGATTAGGCTAAGGCTATGGGTGGTACTGAGGAGAGCCCTGAAGTGAAGCTTTTCACAACTCTGAGACCTAACCTATTACCACAAAAAACCAAGTCTGGAGATAATGGAATGCTGTTTCAGAAGATACAGTTCTACTCAACATTATCTAGCAATGGTTTGTATGGAAAGCATACTATTAATAAGACTGTTAGTGCTCTAAATGGAGTATCATATTGATGGCAACAAACCTCCTTGCAAGGATCAATGGGTTCACAGTCTGTACCATTGCCACTGTATTTGGGAAGGCAGTTACAGGAAACCTGATAATAAAATAGTAATGTAATAGTCAACACAGCGTACCAACACAAGTACAGTCAGGACTCTGTACCTGAAAATAAACATTGTAGATACCCCCTGTCCTTCTGTTCTCCTTGTTGTGTTGTCAGTTATGTGCAGTAAGGGAACAGCAGAGGAGGGAGAGGGAGAGAGAGGTATACAAGTGGAGCTCTAGTGTGTGGATTGAGACCACTGTTTGTGGTTGGGTGAGGTTAACATCTAACCCTCCAACATGGAAACTAAATTGAAAACAACAACACAACAGCACATGAGCATTTCAGTTACTTTTTACAATGCATGTGGAAGGGAAAAGAGCATGACTAGATGTGTCAGCAATCCTCTAGACCTCCATGTATTCAGCTTAACTTGTACATAGATCCTACATGCACATAACTATATGCATATTGGGATCTTTCAACCTTAAGTGGTCTCCAGTTAATCAGTGGAGGGTCCTAGCAAAAAGCCAGTGCCTTCTCCCTCATACTAAGATCTAAGGTGTCTCACAACAAGATTAAAAATAGGTATGAATAAAAAACAAAATAAATCATGTTAAAACAGCTTTAATTCAATTATAATATTACAACACAATTAAGTTAAAAATAGATTTAAAACAGCAATTAAAAATGGAGTGCAAGCCCTTTCCTTTGCAGTCAGCTAGCTGCCATCTGCCTGCCTGCTTGCGTCCATAGAGAAGTCTTCGTCTACCAGAAGAAAGACAACAGGGCTTGGAAGAGTGTTTCACAATCACTGAAAAAATCCTCACCAGATATGACCCTCAGGATGGGGGAACCAAGAGAAGATCTACCCTTGAAAATCTCTGAGTTTGCATGTATCTGTGGGTATGCATGCACACATCCCTTTACTACTTAAGAAAAATAAGTGGCTTTTCTCATGGAGGAGATCTGTTGCTTTGATTAGACTTAACTCTCTTTTGGAGCTGAAATCTATGGGTGCATAAACAAGATTTCTCCCAGGTTTTCCATTTTTGTTCTTTCCAGTAAGAGGAGGAGGAGGCAGCAGAAGGGATATTTTCTGAGTGCAAAGGATAGGAGAGCTGTTTCACAGGAAGGAGTGCCTGTGTTTGTGATAAGAGAAGGTTTGCATAGGGCTCCTTTCCTCTGGGGGAAATAAGAGTGATGAATAAATTGAAGCAAACTCACTTCTCCCTCTCCATTCACTAGGAGAGAGTGTGCTCTATGGGCCCAAAAATTCAAACACCAGTAAGGTTTGACACAAAGGTATGCAAAGGTAACAGTTTTTTTAAGTAAGGACAATTTCATCAGGCTAGTATGGCATTGTATAGTTTGCACATTATGACAATTTGGGGTTGGGGGCAGGCAATATCAATAGTGGTACATTCACAGCATCATCACATAGGATTGTTCAGGTCTCTAACCATACCAACATTGATAGAACCAAAGCAACTATAAGAGAATGCAAAAATTAGAGGCCATACGTGACAGGAACGAGGGGAACTTTTCCAGTAATTAATATGAATTGCTTCAACTGTTTAATGTGAATCAGAACAGCACAAATTAAGAAAATGGGAACATTCACAACTAAGAGAAGTACATATCTCTTTGTAGATTACCCACTGAAAATCAATAACCATCTATGTTGATAAGCCAGTCTGTTTGTCTTCCCTCTGCCTCTTTCAGTAGAGCAATGCGTATATATTTGCAGCACTCTGTCCTCATTTGTGGGGCACACTGGGAAATAACCCTTCAAGCCCTCCAGGTTTGCATCTGCACAGTAATGCTCCTTAACTTCTTGGTTAGGAAATGAAAGTGGACTTGATAAAATTGTTATATTTCTACATGGTCATGTTTGAGATTGCACTATGAGACTCATAAAAGCTATCATTGGGGAATAGAGAAGAGTAGGGAAAGGGAATACATGTTTATTATTACCCTGTTTTCTCCCATAAGTTACTTGGCTCCCTGCATTGTGTCTACCGAATAAATACTTAAGAGCAATTCTTAATTGAGGAGGAGGAGGAGGAGGAGGAGGAGGAGGATTAGTAGCTGCAATAGTATAGTTGTTATGGATCTCAAGTTCTTTTTCTGGCAAATTCAGGTTGCATCTTTTATTATTATTTTAAAAATTTCCTATTAGTTTCCACATGTTTTAAAAGAAGAATTTATTATATAACTCAGATACTTTACATAGAAAAATAAATAAAAGAGAACTCAGTACTAACATGTTCCATCAAATACTGAAGCAAGTATGTGTTGGAAAACTTTTTTAGCCAAACAGTTTAGGGAAATCCAATACTCTCCTTTCAGATACTAAGATAGAGTTAAGGATTAAATTTATATGAAACAAGACAGAGGACAAACTGTGGATTTTCAAACTCTGGATATATGAACATTTGAGTGGCCAAATAAAATAGGCAATTCTACTTTTACCCTTAGAGATATGTAATGATCCCAAAAGAGAATGAGAAAAAGGTTTTGCTTACCAAACCTGGACCTGTTTTAACACATTCTGCGTATCGATGACATCCTCCATTATTCTCTAGGCAGCGATCAATTTCTATGTGCCGAAGAAGACATATGTATTAATAGCATACAGTTAAATTCTCTCAGGGCGTTTTCATTGAACTATTATTATTTAAAAAAAAAATCCCAGATGAATAGATGTCATTGGGATAGTTGGAAACAAGTGAATAAGAGTGAACCAGGATAAGTTTGGAGTTTTAGAGAGAAGATTTCTGCTGCCACACCTGCACCCATTTTATGGCAAAATGTTTCCACTAAATTAGATACAGTCTTGTTAAGAACTGATTCAGCTCTATAGAAGCAACCTCTGTGATCTCTGGGGCAGCAAGATTTACCTTGCAGAATGGGACTCTCATACTTATTATACTGAGGTGGCACAATTTATGACCCTTAAGATGTTGCTGAGATGCAGTTGCCATCAGTCCTAGCCAGCATAGTCTATGGTGAGGGGAGCTTCAATCCTACCAGATCTGGAGAACCAGAAGTTGCCAAACATTGTGTTATTTAAATAAGCCTAATCCATCTATGAGAGAAAAATTGGAATCCATTCTAATTGCAACTTCTCTAGGCAACCCTAGTAGCAGCTGGACAGACAACTTCATCCGCTGTGTAACAATTATAACTATTTGCTCTGCCTTTCTTCCTGACCTAGGTGTGAAAGATCTAGTCAAATTATTCAAGAGAATTGCTGTAGTGCAGTATGGACAGAATCAGAGCTTTGTGCAGTCTTTTATTTGGGGAGGGGGTAACATAGCTTCCAGAATACCCTGGTTACCATGTAGTTGCATGATTATTCTCCATGAAAAGTAACTTCTCCAAGCTCTGGGGAGGACAAAAAGGATGTGAAATGAAAGTGGAGCAGGGAGACTTACTGATTTCTTTTATTATCATGCCATGAATACATCATTCCATTTTAAACACCTTCTAATATGACCCATTATGTGTTTATATATAGCTTGGGCTTTGCAGTTAAAACCTTAGCATGACACTCACCCCGACACACAGTCCCATCTCCAGCATAGCCATCTTTACAAGTGCAGGTTCTTTCTCCAGGTCCGACTTTATTACAGTTAGCATATGTAGAACAGCCACCATTACCTATCACACAGGGATCTATTTCTGCGTGGCAAAATTAAAGAAATCAGATTATTCCACTCAGTACCACCACACATCTGTGGCACAGAAGTTTCACACATAGAAACTCATGAACTCATGGAAAAGACCATGGCTTAAATCCTAGCTTTTATTTCATGATGGGAACAGAGTTCAAGTTCACAGAACATCTGCCCCTGGAAATCAGAGGACCCTGGGAATGGTGTGAGATATGGTGCAGGAGGCCGCAAATGGAAGGAAGAAGTGAGAGAAGAGTCCCACAACCAATATTTTGGTGCCATGCTTTTAGCACTATGCTTCAGAAGCTGGACCTTCTTTTCCTTATGTCAAATCCATGTATGGGTTGCAACGCTATATCTGGACTTTCAGATCTATGTCCTGCCCATCTGAAGCATTCCCTAAGCATTTCCTTTTTCTGGGATAAGCTGTTCTACTCCCAAAACAGAATAAACAAATTTAAAAATCCTTTCCAGTTTACAAAAGAAGGAGGTTTTTTTTAGCTTAGAGTACTCTTAAATGTTAATATATTTGTTGCTGATCATCAAAGCAGCTGATGACCATGCCTGATATGTCACTTAACATTGTGGCTGCAATTATCAGGTATCACTGCAGATATCAGTGACCAAACCTTTTCATTTGACCATGGGAAAACATAGAATCATAGAATCATAGAAATATAGAGTTGGAAGAGACCACAGGGGCCATCCAGTCCAACCCCCTGCCATGCAGGAACACCCTCAAAGCATTCCCGACAGATGGCCATCAAGCCTCTGCTTAAAAACTTCCAAGGAAGGAGACTACACTACACTCCGAGGCAGCACATTCCACTGCCGGACAGCCCTGACTGTCAGGAAGTTCTTCCTGAGGTTCAGGTGGAATCTCCTTTCCTGCAGTTTGAATCTATTGTTCCTTGTCCTGGTCTCTGGAGCAGCAGAAAACAAGCCCTCTCCCTCCTCTACGTGGCATCCCTTCAAATATTTAAACATGGCTATCATGTCCCCTCTTAACCTTCTCTTCTGTAGACTAAACATACCCAGCTCTCTAAGTCTATCCTCATAGGGCATGGCTTCCAGGCCTCTCACCATTTTGGTCGCCCTCCTCTGGACTTGCTCCAGCTTGTCAATATCCTTCTTGAATTGGGGTGCCCAGAACTGGACACAGTTTTCAAGATGGGGTCTAACCAAAGCAGAGTAGAGTGGTACCAGTACTTCCCTCAATCTAGACACCATACTCCTATTGATGCAGCCAAGAATTGCATTGGCTTTCTTGGCTGCCGCATCACACTGCTGACTCATGTTCAGCTTGTGATCTATGAAGACTCCTAGATCCCTTTCACACGTACTGCTATCCAGCTACGTGTCCCCCATCCTATATTTCTGTATTCCGTTTTTTCTACCTAAGTGTAGGACCTTACACTTCTCTCTGTTGGATTTCATTTTGTTCGCCTTGGCCCAGCTCTCCAATCTATCCAGGTCATTTTGAATTTTGATCCTGTCCTCTGGCGTATTAGCAACCCCTCCCAATTTGGTATCATCTGCAAATTTGATGAGCATGCCCTCTATTCCTTCATCCAAGTCATTGATAAAAATATTGAACAGCACTGGGCCCAGGACAGAACCCTGTGGCACCCCACTAGTCACTTCTCTCCAGGATGAAAAGCAGCCATTCGTGATCACCCTTCGGGTTCGGTCAGTCAACCAATTACAAATCCAACTAACAGTAGCCCTGTCCGGCCCACATTTTACTAGCTTCTTTGCAAGAATGTCCTGGGGAACTTTGTCAAAGGCCTTACTGAAATTGAGATATGCAACATCCACAGCATTCCCTTCATCTATCAAGCTAGTAACTCTATCATAAAAAGAGATAAGATTAGTCTGGCATGACTTATTTTTGAGAAATCCATGTTGACTTCTTGTGATTACTGCATTGCTTTCTAAATGATTAGAAACTGACTGCTTAATGATCTGCTCCAGGATCTTTCCGGGTACTGATGTCAGGCTGACTGGGCGATAATTATTTGGGTCCTCTTTTTTTCCCTTCTTGAAGATGGGGACAACATTTGCTCTCTTCCAGTCTGCTGAAACTTCTCCTGTCCTCCAAGATTTCTCAAAAATTATAGCAAGCGGTTCCGAAATGACCTCTGCCAGCTCTTTTAATATCCTAGGATGCAATTCATCTGGCCCTGGAGA
Organism: Ctenosaura bakeri; assembly: GCA_948474755.1. NCBI lineage: Eukaryota > Metazoa > Chordata > Lepidosauria > Squamata > Iguanidae > Ctenosaura > Ctenosaura bakeri. The sequence continues at coordinate 351,125 of CAOLHI010000251.1, read as the reverse complement.
CTTGAATTCATCCAGTGTGGCCAGGTATTCCTGTACCACCTTTCTACCTATTATGTGCCTCATTTCTCCTGCTTCCTCCCCTGCTCCCCAACCACTAGGTTGAGTGCTTGTATCCTTCTGGGGAAAAACTGAGGCAAAGAAGGTGTTCAGTAGCTCTGCCTTTTCTCTTCCCCCTGTGAGTAATTCGCCATCTTCTCTGCGCAGCGACCCTATCGTCTCCTTCTTTTTCCTTTTGCTGCGGACATATTTAAAAAAGCCCTTTTTATTGTTCTTAATGTCTCTGGCCAGCCTAAGTTCGTTCTGTGCTTTAGCCTTTCTGACTTCCTCCCTACATCTCCTAGCTACTTGCTTAAATTCTTCTTTGGTGGTTTCCCCCTTCTTCCTTGTCCTATACATGTTTCTCTTAACACTTAGCTCAGCTGAGAGTTCTTTAGTCAACCATTCTGGTTTCTTCAACATCTGCATATTGTGTACAAAAAATATGGACCAGAACTGAGCATCCTTAGAGGAAGCTGAGTCCAACTTGGGCACCATGGTTTCATTTGCCTCCAATGGCAGCTGTGACTTCCATGTCAGTTAAGTGGTGAATCTGTTCCAGGTTTCAGTCTGCTATCCATTGTGCTTGGACCTTGCTCCTCAAATAGGCTCAGCATCTTGGATAGCTCTTTTAAACTTCAGATTAAAGCCCAGATCAGACTCACCCACCCCATTGAAATGGAAGCCTCCAGGTACCATTATTTGTCTCCAGCTTGTTCAGTCTGGTTTTTGTACTAGACTTCATTGATCTGAGAAAGTCAGCATGTTTTTATATTGTTAGTTTTGTTAAGCAAAACACTATATCCCTATTGCAAAAATATTTAGATAGTGTGAATATGCAGATACGTAAGAAAATTTTCCTTAGGCTGGGATTCTGGTTAGGATTCATAATGTGAACCTGTTCATCTTCTGGTTGATTGCTTTCAAACATCAATTTTATGAAAAACAAGGTTGTCTGATTAAAACAGGCTTTTCTCATTCTACAGAGAATAATAACTGATAACTGAAGAGGAGCTACTTAAACTGCTCTGCATCAAGACAGCATAATAATTTGATCAGCTTGGCATTAACTATTTGAAGTACCTGCTATTTGCATAATTATCAATCATGTCAGGAAGGGGAAATCAAAGTGGTAGATGGATGGAAAGCAAGAGTTATTTTGTTGTATCCTTACTCTTACTTTGGTCTTTTAGTTTGTCAGTGAATTTATATTTGGAGTTTATTCTCAGCAATGCACAGAGGATTTTTATCTCAATTGTGAAACTGTCAATATGGCATAAAAATGTATCTATGCTGCATATTGTTTCTTAAGTTTCTTAAGAAATAGAAAGAAGAACATTGTGTTTAAACCCAAATATCTCTATTACTCTCTTACTCAGTTCATTCTCTAAATGGTTTTAAGCCAACAATGCAAAAACTTATTCAACAGCATATCTTTCAAGTGTTCTGGAGGGATTTTTTTCCCCATCTTGGGATACAATATGATCATACCTTAAGGACAGTTCACACAAACTTGCTTTCTCTGTGCTTGAACTACTGTGGAATGTGTGAATTGAGCCCACTGAAAAACACCATATTTCAGATGATATATTTGTTCTGTCTGCAATGCTTAATTCACACACAAGGATGAACAAAATATGTCAGTCAATATGCAATATGCATTCCATTTTTTTTCAAAAATAAGAAACATGAGTATAGAGGGCAACATGAAACTTCTTCTGATCATAAGCCTGTGTTGTTATTTCACTATGAATAATCCATATATGGAAAGCCAGCAGTACCTGTGCAATAGGTTCCATTCCCGGTATATCCCGCAGAACAGAAGCAAGTAGGTTGGGAGACAGTAGAATCATTGATGCAACTGAAATGAAGTAGAAAAGAGATGAGACCAAATATGAAACCAAATTCATTCAAATGCATTCAGGATATGAATGTGGTGAAATGGCCAATACCATTCCTCAGAAGCTTAGATGGCACTATTAACTATTTTGGCACAACATTAGGACTTTTTGGAACCCCCCCCCCATGCTAAATTTGGAAAGGTACAGGGGTTGAGAATGGGAAGGTTCAGCTCTTTTCATGAGGGAGAAATTGTTGTTGTTGTTGTGTGCCTTCAAGTTATTTCTCACTTACAGCAACCCTAAGGCGAACCTATCATGGGGTTTTTGGGGGGCTGAGAGTATGTAGTGTGCCCAAGGTCACCCAGTGGGTTTCCGTGACCAAGCAAGGAACCAAACCCAGGTCTCCAGGGTTGTAGTCCAATGCTCAAATCACTACACCACTCTGGAGAAATGACTGGGGGACCAGTCCCTGGGAGTTGTCCACCTTTGCTGTAAATACAGAGTTTACAGAATAGCAGAAGAACTGTTCACCCTGCCTTCCAGAGATAAAGTAAACTGGGAAATGAATGAGACTTCCTTCTTTCCCTTCTTTTGCTTGAGGAGAAGGGAGTAGCCTTTATTTAGGCAGTCTCTAGAGAATTGATTTGAAAGCCTCAGAAACACTCTGGCTTTCCTTTTAGGGTAGGGCTGATCAAAATATGGCTGCTTTCAGTAAGGGACTGGATGAAAGCAAACAAACAAAAGCTTGATTCAGATGAATAGAGGTGCTCCTGGTCATTCAGACTGGAAAACAAAGATACCGACTGTGCTGGATGGAGTTATACTCCTCCTGAAACCTCAGATTTGCAGCCTGGATGTACTCTGGACTCAGCCTTCAGCATGGAGGTCCAGATCTTGGCAGCTGCAAGGTGTGTATTTGCATAGTTAAACTAGTGTGCCAGATGCACCTATCTTTTTAGATCCCAGATCTGGTCATGGGAACACTTGCCTTGATTACATCCCATTTGGATTACTGTAAGGCACTCTACAATGGGCTGCTTTTAGAAAATGTTTGGAAACTGCCTGGAAACTGCAGCAAGTCCAAAATGGTGCAGTCAGATTGTTGACTGGGGCAGTCACTGAGAATATATAATCATAGAAGCAGCTTCACTGGACACTAGTTTGTTTCCCCGCACAATTGGCTGGCTATGACCTATAAAGTCCTATACAGCTTGGGTCCAGATTATCTAAAAGACTGTAACTCCCAGTATAAGCCTGCCTGAGCTTTAACATCCTCAGGGATCTCTCTCTATCCCACCACAATAACAGGCATGTTTGGTGAAGACATGGCAGGCTGTCTTGGTGGATGTTTCCAAACCGTGGAAATTCTTCCCACAGGAAACTAGATTCATCTCCTCTGTTTTTTTTCTACTAGGAGGTGAAGACATTTTTATTTAACCAGACCTTTGAGTGTTAACTGTCTGTTCCAAGAAGTCTTTCAATTGGATTGTGTTGTATTGTACCATTTGTTGTCCTTGTTATCATTATAATTACCGTTATCATCATTATTATTATTTCTTATCCATCTCTCTCTACGGACTGAGATGGGGAAGAACAACAAATTAAAATACATCAATAAATTAGGCACGTAACACCGGTTAACAACCCATACAAAACCAGTTAAAAACATGTATCACCTGTAAAAGAAGAGCATATAAAACCTATATATACTAAAAAGAGTCAGCTCATACTTTGAAACCTATTATTTAAAAACCATCTGACTGGCCTGCTGGAAGAGATTGGTCTTTAGTGCTGTTTTAAATTCAGACAGCTTTATCAAGCTGTGATATTTCTTTCAGCAAATCATTCCACAATCTAGGGAGAGCTGAAGAAAAAGTTCTCTGATCATATCATTATATTTTAATGGCCTTTAAAAAAACTTTTTAAAATTAGTGTTTTTAATATGGTAATTAGTTTCAAAAAACTTTTATAGTACCCACTGCTCTAATTGTATTTTAGTTTAACTCATTTTATGAGTTGTTTGGATTTCACCTTGGAAGAAAGGCAAAATATAAATTAAATAAATTAGTCGATAAATACCCCAGTCGAAGGAATGGCTTACTTCTTTATCCTTAATCTTCAGAAGGGAGAGGTATTATATTTTGTGAAACACATTTCAAATTGAACAAGATCTTTATCAGGAAGAGCTGTCTTTCTACATATTTTTGTATCTGAATGACCTTCTCTTCAACATAAATTAGTTTCACACTGGGCAGAGTATTTTAATAAGTTGAAAAGTGACTTTAAAGGGTGGAACAACTAAAAATATAGAAAGCCAGTTTTTATCTTTTCCTACTTTTAAAAAAAAATGTTTATACAATCTTAGACATGTTTAAATTATGCCCTGGAATTATACTTACTTGGCATGCTCATCACAAGTATGATTACAGAGATCAGTTCTAATTTCTGCAAAAGAGCATTTTGTTAGGATATTATTTTCTCATCAAAAAGAAAAAAATCTGTTGCAGACCATTGCAGGTCTACTATATCTAGAAACTGGAATGAAATTTAGAATCTAAGATCTGTCAAATTACCTGTACATCACAAAATGAACTTAAGCATATGTCTGTGTGTTTCTGCTCATACACATTACACAGACACAGATAGTGTACACAGGTTTCAAATCTATGGAATGCAAGGACACCACAGTTTTGCATTTTTCTGTTTCATGTCTTAATAACAATCAAAACAGCAAAAATCAGCAACTGCAACAACCTGGACCATGATCTAGAATTGAACCAAGCCACATCATTGTAAGCAGCAAAACTTCTTATATTCAGCTGTTCTATGTGCCTCGCAATCAAATTACATGATACATTTAGGGCATTTTTAAAAGAAGTGCTCCCTCAAGTGGTGAAAGATAGCTGTCATTTATTTTGTGTGTGGTTTTTGGGCTTGATTTCCAAGTCTGACTGCTGAGGCACACATCCTTGAGGGAAACCCTATTATGGGAGGAAAAATGTGTTGATAACAGAGACTATGTATTCCTTTAATTCAGGGGTGAGAAATATGTGGACCTCTAAGATTGAAACTGCACTTCCCAGCATCTCTTAACACTGGCTATGCTGGATAGGGCATCTGGGAGTTTCAGTTTAGCAACATCTGAAGGGCTACACAATTCCTGTTCCTGCCTGAATATATGGTTTGACTCAGAAACCTCTGCAATGTGAGATCCAAAAGCCAAATAAACATCAGGACTGTTGAGAAAAATTAATAAAAGCTACTGAGTTCATTAATTCAGCACCTTTTGAGTTTTCTAACATACTTCTATGACAATGAATACTGAAATATAGTCATAATCCACTACAGAAATAAATGGAAAAGGCAAACTTTTAAGTTATTGAGGGATTCATATCCTCAATAACATTGCTACTATTACAATTTATTCTATTTTTTTGGCACATAAAAATATGTGAAAGTTCAAAATAGTGAGGTCATATATGCTATAAAACGAGCACAAATGATAGGGATAACAATTGGCCTAAGCTCAATATTTAAAAATTAGCCAATCACCTCCTGTGAAATGCCAGGGAGTAGAGAAATGCCTTTAACATAGCATCAAAAAGAACCTTTCTGGAAAATGGGGTTACAACTGAAAAGACCCTTTTCCTGGTTACCACTGAATAATCTGATGCAACATGGTAGCATGACATGGCCACTTTTCTGCAAGATACTTTTTAGAGTTCACTTTTGTTTGGCAACAAGATGATTTCATATCCACAAAAATTGTCAGCTCTGTACACCTGACATATTCATTCACCTACCTTGGTCACAGCGGGCCCCTTTAAAGCCAGGATCACATATGCAGCTTCCATCACCCAGCAACCCATCATTGCATTTCCCATGTTTGCAACTGCATTCTGTGAAGAAAGAAACATTCTGTCATCTGCCAAACCTGTGCATACAAACTTTAACTGATTATATATTTTAGTTGGTGTTCTATGTTTTTAGTTGGTTATCAATCTGCTGTATTTTAATCTGTGGTTTCCTACCTTTCTTGCCTCCATAGGAAGAGGTGGGGAAGAAATAACAGGAGCTGCAGCAGTAACAACAACAACAGCAGCAGCAGTAACAACAACGACAACAACAACAACAACAACAAGGCATCCTGAGTTTTCCCCAGCTTCATAATCAGCAGAACCCACTTTTTCCTAGCTGAAGGTGATGGCCTATTTCTCATGCAGCTTCATCTTTAGGATGGCTAATAACTAAACTAGTGAGTAGGAATTAATAGGGGCCAAAGCAGCTAAATCTTTCACAAAACACTTGCAACAACAAATAATATTCTACCTGCAAAAGCAACACAGAAGTTCATTGCAGCTCTCCAGCCATCCTCACCTAATTTGCAGTTGGTTCCATATCTCCCTGCCTGACACATCTCACAGGCAGTGCCATGGTAACCTTCTTGGCACTGGCATTCTCCGTTGCCATCAACTCCATCCTGACACAATCCATTTCCAGAACACCAGTTGCCTGGTCCTCCTGGACATGCCTCACACATATGTCCATAGTAGCCTGGGCAGCAGACAGAGACCTTGGGAAATAAACAGACTCCTGAGAGTAGGAAAATACAGAATGTTACACAACCTAGAAATATTTTTTTAAAATTGCATTCAAAATGTTTCCTATGGTTTTGAAATTTATTTTAGTGCTCAGGATGGTACTGTAATTGCATGGTGTTACTTAAGATGATGACAGCATTTGGACACATTTGTTGAGTGTTTAACTGTGTGTGCGGTGGGGAAAGGTGCCATGTGATCAGCACTTATAGCATGAGCCACAAGACTCCCCTTCATAGCTAGGTTGTCCTTGGGGAGACAACAGATACTTAGGCCATTTCTATACTACATTGTTATAGTGCTATTATTCCACTTTTAACATTCTATGGAATCCTGGGGTTTGCAGTTTAGAGAGGGGCCTGTAGAATTCTCAGCCAGAGAGCTTTTGGCCTCAGTAAAATGCAAACTTCAGAATTCCACAGGATGTTGTAAATGGAATAATAGCACTATAACAGTGTAGTGCGGAAATGGCCTTTATTCACTGTGCTTGAATACATTATACACAGAAAGGTGGCATCAGCATAACAGTGCTAACATCATGAGCAGAAATCAACAGGTCCAAAGGCCCCTTCCCTGAGTGTTGGGCCTGCGCAATACAACTGAGAAGGTTTTGATTCCATTTTATATCTTCCAAGCCCTTTGACTTAGAGCTTTCAGTGCTCCCAGATCAACTGCAAGGCAGGATGTCACAGAGGTCCCCACATCCTGTACATCATAGATGGACAAAATCCACTCATCGCACTCTTGGCTATAGAAGCTGGCTCTCATGGCTTTAGTACAAGGATACGAACTGTTTGGGGCCAGCCACAACAAAATGAGCATGGATTTCACATGAGGAGTGGACAGGAACAGTTCTGTACGTAATCATCATGCATTTATGTATGTATGCAATAAAGCTTGTTTTGCTTACTAGGGAAACCTTGACACAAGTGAAGTAACAGCCAACTAGTTTCATTCCTCCAGCTCTGTACAGACAGTGAGGAAGGTTCCCTTTCCCTGGGGTTTCCTGTCAGTTAAAAAAAAAATTAAATCAATCAGCGCATACGTATACCCCACTGGAATATTTTATAGCCAATCTTTTAAAACAACCATATTTTATTCAAATGTGCCCTGAAGACCCAGGTTTGGGTTTTGGATGTGTTCCTTGACTTGGCCCCAAACCTGGATGGGTCAAGTTTCAGCAATGGCCAGGGAGAGAATTTCTGCAGCTAAGACTAGTGTTCTAGTTGATCCATGTCTGGACTGGGCACGGTGAAGCATGTCTTAGCAGCATCCTGTTGATCTTCTGTAACATGTTGTATGTGAAGCTGCTTCTGAAATGTGTTCAGGAACTCCATAATGTCACAGACATACTATTGACTAGGGCAAGTTACAGAAAACACATAATTGCCTTGCTACAACAGCTTCACTAACTACCAGTGTGTTTCAAATAAATAAATAAATAGATAGATAGATAGATAGATAGATAGATAGATAGATAGATAGATAAAATTCAAAGCACTTGTTATGATATGTAAATCTTTATACATGTTGGGCCCAGGCTATCTAAAAAAACAGTACTCTTCCATACAAATCTGCCCAGGCTTCAAGATCAGCAGAAACCTTTCTCTCCTCTCACATTCAGAGGCACATTTGGTGAGGACATGAAAGAGGGCTTGGTGGCTCCTCCCCAGCTATGGAATCCTGTTTTAAGGGAGGTGAGACTGGTTCTCTCCCCGCTGGCCTTCCAAAAGCAGGCATATATCTTTTCATTAATGTGTTTTAAATTGTATTTTTAACTTGATTACATTTTAATATGTAAAGTGATTTTCTGCTTTAATTTGAATGTTTATTAGTCTTACTGAGAGCTGCCTGGAGTACCATTTTTGGAAGAAAAACAGGATATAAAACAAACAGTGACAGACAGACAGACAGATAGATAGTCTTTGAGCTCAAAGGACTTGCACCTTCAGAGAGGAGCACCCTATGGATTGGCTACCTTGTGGGCAGCAAATCTACCCTTGATTTCACTGCTGCTCCTCTCACAGCTGCCCTAAGTTGAACAGCAGCTCTGCCCGGCTGAACTAGGACCCACTACCAGCGAACATCCCATTCAGCTTGAGTAGCTGCAGGCGGAAGTGATAAAACCCAGAGATAGTCAGATAGAGAAAGTTAGGTTCTTGTACAAGCTTGGAGACAATTCTTTGGTGATATCCATGGTGTCTTTGTTATATGTCTCTGCTCTTAGGGATGGGAGAAGGAAGAGGGTTTGTTTTCACTCTCCCTCTCTTGAAAAATAACAGTGCATTTTTGGAAACAAAACCCTGGGCAAACAAAGTAACATGGTTCCAGTCCTCATTATCTTGTAAAGAGAGAACTCTGGAGCAAAGTAAGACTTACTGCAAGCACCGATCCTGCTGGACACTTGAACTTTCTGTCACACTTGGCACATCTTGACTAGAACATGGGGGAGGGGGAGGAAGAGGGAAGAAGAATTAATGCATGTGTTAGAATATGTTAAAAAGTCAAAAAAGTGGTCAGCAGATTGTAACAGAACAGGAGCCCAAAGGCATTAGCAATTATTATTTTTCAAAAACTGTGATGGTGACAGAGTATGCCCTTAATGTCATTGTCCAAATCTTCAAACCAATTCTACTCTACAGGCCCCTGTTATTCCTGTCTTGTTCCTTATAAAAGACCTATTATCCTCTTGCAGACAGATTTCTCCCATCCACATGTACTAACTCTGCTTCACCCAGAGATTCTATAAAGGATGTGAAAATTTCTCACTCTCCATTTTCTTCCATTTCTAGAAACACCATATACATTCTTCTCGCATTCTTGTTTTAGATTGTATTTTTAATACTTGCAGAGAATTCATGCATTTGAAATAAGCTTTTTTTTGGTGAACATTTTAAAAGGTACACATTTTGTATACAATTTTCTTATTGATTAAAATATGTGTTTGCAAATTTTTTCAAATGTATCCTTGGTTTGGTATTCATATCTTTAAAATGTGTCCATCATTTTTGTATATTTTATTTTACTGGAATGCACCACACATATTGCAAATGTGTGGATTTTGGAATCAGGATGTATTTCCTTAGAATAAGATGGCAGTAGAGTATAATATAGACAATTTTGTGAGAAATACAAACTCAATAAAATTCTTCCCCATCTCTATTTTTTACTCTAAATAACTTCAGTCTCTTCTATAATATTCATTATTTAGTAACCTATGGATCTCTAGATCCCTAAAGAACAACCAAATTTTCAAGGATAAATATATTCACTCTTGAATGTTGCAGCATATCTGTGATCAGAAGTGATAAGCTGATTCTCAGTGAATGGGTTGAAAGCCAAATATTTTGGGTTCCCTTATCTGGGATCTTAAAGTATCCTCCCATATCAAGGTGATACAGGATGGTTCAAATCCTATATTTGAGAGTGGATGCCAGCCACACTCCCACCAAAATGACTCTCAAGAATTTAGAATACATACAGCAATCAGACTTCACATACATCAGGCCTGTTTACTGGGATTATGGCTGGCATTGCACCCCTCTTCTTCTTTTCCAACTGGCTGTGCTGTGCTGACAATGAGCAGCAAAGTAGTTCTCAGCTCACAATGACTGGCCTGACATCATGAGTTTTGTATCAGTTTGGAGGCTTCTGTGAGATTTGAAATCTCATGGGAGCCCTGAAATCTCTCAAGAGGCCCTCCTCTCAAGAGACCTGCTTCACAGGTACCATATTAATTTTCAGAAAACCTGGTAATCCTATCAATATTTCAAAAATGTGAACTGAGATTCAACCACAAGTAATTAGTTGTGTAATACCAATAAGCTTAGAAGAAAGAAGAAATTTCCAATGCTTTACCTTTTGTATTGTTGTAGTATTTGCATTACAACGATTTTTCTGAGTTTGTAGAACCTGAGAAACCCCAATCAACATCCCATTTCTTGTTTCAACAAACTGGCCAGTCAAGAGGACCTTGTTTACATATGCCTGAAAGAAGGGACAACAAGTGGCAAGGCCTACATAAAGCACAGAGAAAGAACCATGGCTCCACCATTAATTTCTATCAGTGCTTGACAGGTAGGACATAAAGAACATGCCAACATTATAAAACATGGAAGACTGTCCTTCTACAGACAGCCAACAAAATGATTCACAATCCAATACCATTTCCCAGTGATATCCTATATATACAATCCTATACCATTTCTCAGCTACAAACAATGTAACCAGAAACACTGATGTTTTTGCATCTGTAATTCCAAAATATTAAACCTTACACTGTTGTCCTCCAATTGATTTCACACAGGTTGACTAGATTGTTCATCAGTATGAGGTTTCATGTTTACAGTTACAAACTACAAGAAACACCATTATTTGGAAAATGGTGTCAGTCTTCTATTATCATTTTTGCTGTTTGTTTGATTGCACAGTGGAAGCATAGTTTGTCAGCCATCCTCACCTCGGTTGTATTCTTGTAAAACATCAGCCAGTAGGAAATTCCTAACATGGTACTTTTGTGAACTCCACTTTTCAGGTTTGTGGGTAACAGTTTCTCTCCAAGTATGACATGATACTGTACAGTGTAATTATCCTAGAAACCAAGGTCACATTGAACAAAATATTTGGTCATTTGTTTTAAAAACTTCAACATCAAAGAAGCAACAACTGCAAACATGGACAAAAAGGAGTAGTAGATGCCCTGCATGTAAATAAATAGTTCTTGGGCCATTTTTTTACCCTACTCAACCACATCTTTTACAATGGCATCTTTTAATTAATATTATAACGTAAAAGGAATCACAGACCTCAGCATGATTACTCAAATCATAATCATGAGATGTAAAAAATGTACTCCCATTCAGCAGGTTGTGCAATATAGTCAGAAACACAACACATTTCTTGATCTATCCCTGTGAACTTCTGGGATTTGAAACCCATATTGATCAACACACATTGGCTGGACTATGTGGTTGATTATAGAATGCAAGCATGAGGAAGGATAGTTCTATATCTCGCTCTAAAATATACATGAAGACAATGCTTTGTAAGTGACTGGGGAACTTAACTTACGCTATCATTAAAATAACTAAAGTTTAAAATGATTTCAACTATTGGTTGCATAAACTGTAAATTGTGACTGTACATCGTGACCTATAGCCGTATTGCAACTTAAAATCAGGTTATGAACTGTGTGACTAATAGGCTGTATGTGGCAGGAAGAAGGGGGGTCCTTGGGAGACTTGTCCCCAACTCCAACAAAAAAGGAGTCTGCCTCCCAATTTTTTTTCAGCTGTTGGGGTTTTTTTTCTGGAAAATTGCTTTGGGGGTGCAGTTTTGTGTTGTAATGCTTTTTTTTATCCCCACCCTTCTATAAAACAGGTGAAAATACCCTCATTAGAACATCAGTGCCTGTTCTCAAAAACAGTAGTGGGATGTGGCAAACAGAAAATGGCCTTTGGCCCTCTGCATGTGCCTACTCCTGCATTACAAGCCAGGTTGGATTATAACCTTGCAGGTTATAAAAAGTCTAAGCAGAAACGAGATCTATGCAAATCTGGGTATCAGTTGTTACTCCTGATGATCTCACAGAGGAAATTTTCACTAGGAAACTACAATGAAATAATGCAGCTAACCTGTCATACAGTTACTCACATTTAAAATGCACTGGACACAACATGCCTTCTTTTATTTATTACATTTATATTCCAGCTTGCCACTAAAAGTATTGTGCAAGATAGCCTGCCACATAGGAATTTTGCAAAGCACCAATTAATTAAAAACATGATTTCACAAGACTGAAGCCAAAATCTCATTTAATGATGTAGTATCACTCACAAAGAATGAAAGTCAATGTAAGAATGTAAGTTTTACTAATTATACATGTCTACTCAAAAACAGGTCCTAATGAACCCACTAGAGCTTATCCTTCAACAAAGAAGTACAGTCTAAGTCCATGTGATTTTTCTTCCTTGGGGGGTACTTACCAGTTGTGTAATGTTAGACATCTCGCAATACTTCTCAATTGAACTATTTCCGGGGACAAAAATAGTGTATTTTTTAGATGACTCAATCTGTCCAATCAACTGGTATTGCTGGAAGTTTCAGAAAATTACAATTACTAAGCAAATGTGGTCAGTAAAGTTTACAGAGCAGGCGAAAAAAAAGTCCACCAGAAACATTTAGAAACATCCATAAACATGCAGAGAGTTTCAAAGGAAATTGATTCAAGCTGAAAAGGCATCTCTTACAATCTCTGCATTTTGAGATGGAGAAACTGTCCCATTTTCAAATCAGCTGAAAAAGGGGGATATTAGAGGATTAATGGGGACTGTTCCTGTCGATTTGAGGCAGCTGAAAGGTATCAAAATAATATTTCACAGCACCCTTAAGTGAGATATTGGAACTATCCCAGCTTTTCAGAAGAGTAGAAAACTAACTAACTAACTTACTTACTTACTTACTTTCTCTTTCTTTCTTTCTTTCTTTCTTTCTTTCTTTCTTTCTTTCTTTCTTTCTGCCATGAGTAAGGAACCTGTTTCTTTAAATACTTCAGATAACAACTCCACAATCTCAGAGTGGAAAAGATTGATGGGAGACGTAGGCAAACACATCTAGAGGGCCAAAGGTTTTCCACTTCTTTTCTAAGCCCACAAAAGATGCCCTGGGCAATGTTGAATACTCTTTTTAACAAAGGATTCCTAGCCGTATCAAATCTTTACTTTTTCCAATGTAAGCTACATCTGGAATTATAAAGAATGTTCTATACATTTCTGCTCTTTTGGCATGTACTTTGCTATCTTCTGTTCACACCACTGGGAGTAGCACATAGTTGTAGGAGTTGGGGGAAAGTCATTTCTTCCCTGTTTCTCCAATACACGAGCAGGCTTTCCAGAGAAGCTGTGCTATCTGTTCTAAAAAAGAATATACTGTATTGGGAGTAGGAGCTGCCCTCTACCTGCCTTTCCCATTTTATCTTGCTTTAGTCAGAGCTTTGAACTACAGTTTTATTCCTGCCTAGAATCTGATAAATTGGGTTTAAAGAGCCACAGCTCCTTTACATTTCACTCTTGTTTCAAATTAAACATGGGGATTGCTACTGGTGCTTCTGCACTCCTTCCCTTCACCAGTAGAACCAGAGAGACCTATTATAAACACACTGGCCCCCAAAAATAACAAACCATAGCAGGACTGTACTTCCAAAGTCGATTAAAGGATTTGTGTTCTGTCTGCATTTTCAACTCATAAGCCATTATAAAAGGAAAGAAATTTTAAAAAAAACCACAGCATTTTCTCACTAAAGAAACATGACAAAACTTCATTACAGCCTGGCAAATCTATGGAATATGGTGTCTTGTGAAGCCTGCATCAAAAATTATTAGCTTATACAACAAAGTTTTATCTGGAATTGCCTTGAGACACCTCCAGATTCCTCTTCCTAGGATCTATCTACTAACATTATCTTTATTCCTTGAATTAACCCAGACAGACTTGTACAGTAGTTAGTGAATTCAACTGATTTAAAAGACAAATTTATATTCCATCTAACAGAAGTCTTTACCTCTAGCAGTAGTTTGAACCTACTGAAGGAAGGTACCGTGCTAAGTTGTTCCTGTAGACCTGGAGCACTTGGTGGAATATCAACTGGCGGTAATAAAACCTACGTAAAGGAAAAATGAGAAAACCAGGTTCAGGTTGTTGCTGCTCTGTGTGCCATCACTGGAAGTAAAGAACATCAATGGACATATAAAACAGTTAGTGGGAGAAGGAAGCTTGGATAAAGCCTATTCTTTGTTTCACCTCTCAGGCCATTTGCGCACTACATTGTTATAGTGCTATTATTCCACTTTCGACATCCTATGGAATCCTGGGGTTTGCAGTTTAGGGAGGGGCATTTAGAATTCCCAGCCAGAGAGCTCTTTGGCCTCAAGAAACTACAAGCCCCAGAATTCCACAGGAGGTTGAAAGTGGAATAACAGCACTATAACAGTGTAGTGCAGAAATCGCTTGTCTGTGTAAAGCCTTTTGCTTCCTTCTTGCCTATTGAGCTCACTCTCTCATTCTTCAAGAAGTTAGTTACTCTTTTTGTTCCCTTTGTTTGGAAAGGGAGTAGCCACAGGGCTTCAACCCTAATAATGGGTGCTAGCTTACCCACCTTACACGATAGCCAGAGTTGAGGGGCTCTTGGCAGTAAGTATAAGTCAACATCTTTTCTCTGTCTCCTTTCCTATCCCAAGATGGATCTTTTGAGACAATAAATATATGTTTTCTCAAGAGCAAGATCATCTTTGGGCTGAAAGCTTCCTTTTCAGACCCTACACATCTCTCAACCACCACATCAGTCAGGATCATAAATCTAGTGCACTCTAATCAATGTACCTTATCAATGATGTAAATAGTGCTGTTGATAGCAGGGATGTCACCCAATATAATACTCGCATTCTGAATTGTAAGAGCCTGGAAAGCAAATGGAATCAAACCTGATGATTTTGTATTAGCCTGGCAAGAATTAAAGTATCTTCCTTTGTGTGTACATAAAAAATTCTGGCAGACATATGTTTTTAAAAGTGTACATTGTAGACCTTGGAATTGTCTGACTATTCTACTGCACTCCAAGATAGCTTTTTCTCTAGCCAAACTATTATATACAGTTACTTTGAAGCTTCCTGTTCCCTTTGCAGAAAAACAACCTAAACCCCATTTTTCCCTACCACAGTTAATCTAGTTTTCACATCAGAGGTTTGTTTATATAAATTGCTTCCAATAAACAAACCAGACAGTGAAAATATGTTAATATGCCCACTCTTTACCAACAGTCTTTCTAACCTCTCTGGCCTAAAGACTTCAAAGTAGTAGGGGCAAGGATTTCCACATGACTGCATCAGACCCTGGCAAGTGACATTCTACCTGTTCAAAAGCATAAACATGGGAAACAAACAAACAGGCAGATAATTTTCCTGTCGCACTATGGAAATGTTACTGAGTGCCTGCACCCCATCATATTGTGGGATCTGCACTTAAATATGTCATTAGAAGGTTAGAAGAGTCAGGCTAATGAGCTTCATGGCTTTGACCAAGTAAAAAACATAGCCTTGAAAACTTACTTGGGGAGCTACTAGTCCTATCAGCATGGCCACTGGCTTATGGATGTTGTCTACTCTGGCTGGGGGATACTGGGAGTTGTGGTCCAAAGCCATAATTTTCCCAAGGTCTACTAAATACTCTCTTTTGATTTTTGATAACCACAACTTGCCTGTCCTAAACCTTGTGATGTGAATTAGAGGAAAATAATTCACAGAGAAGATATATTTATATGTAGGCTGACTGGATTTGCAGGTAAACTTGACTAGGTTGACTATATTTTAACCCAATTTCTCCAGTTTATAAGAAAAATATCAGACACACTTGCATTGTTCAACCTTAACATGAAATTACTTAAAAGCCTTTTTGGTGTTGGTACACTACACACATACAAAAATATTGTTATCGTTATTATTTTACCCCACTCTTACCCCACTGCTACTGTTTATCATCCACTTGATCCGTGGATTGAGGGTAGGTAGTTCCTGGCCCACATAATTCTTGAGTTGCTCAGTAGTGAAAGAACCCTGAAGAAAGTGGGACCTACAATAAAGACATACTGTTTAAATTCTTCTGTGGTTAACATTTCTAGACCTTTTCTTCCCATTTAACCAAGACCTGAAGTTCTCAGTTCTCCAATTACTCTCTCAATGAATGCATCTGCTCTTCTTTCAAGAACTTTACAGCAACCTGGACTGTGGCTTTTCCTTTACTAAGAGCAGTTCCACTCTGTGCAGCAAGGTTTGCTGTATGCATAACTGTATTTGCTGCAATAAACATTTCTGGACAGCATTCTTATCCATGTATGCATCTGAGTATCGAGAGCTAGCATGGTGTAGTGGTTTGTGCATTGAACTATGACTCCGAAGACTAGATTTTGAATCCTTGCTCAGCCATGGAAAGCCACTGGGTGACCCTGGGCAAGTCACACTATCTCAGCCTCAGACAGGGGCAATGTGAACACCTGTGAATGTAAATGTGAAATGTGAAATTTGAACAAATCTTGCCAAGAAAAGACCACGATAGGTTTGTCTTAGGGTCACCATAAGTTGGAAATGACTTGAAAGCATGAAGCAGTAGCAGCAACAACAACAACAACCTGGATATTCTGTTCTGTGTCTTCCATTTGTAAGAAATGCCAATGCAACAATAGTACCTAGGCAATAATTCTGTATGTTTCTATTTACATGCAGCTTACATAAATTTTCATGCTGGAGGACACTGTTATTATGAGTCAGGCCAACGTTCCGTGCTGTCTACATGCCTACAGGCAGCAACTCTCTAGGCTTTCAGTACAATCTGGAGGTGCTTCAGCATGCAAAGACACCCTATTCAGCCTGATCCCCAATAATTAAAATGGGTGAGGCCACATTCTAACTTCCACAGACTGGATGAGGTAGATGTGCCAGAGCCTCTCCATCTCATTCCACAAACTCTTCTCTTCCTCACATGTCTACTTGCCTTTTTTTGTCCTTGTAAGCTTTTATCCCAGCCATCAAAGGAGTGTCGTCCACATAAAACAAGGAACAAGAATGACAGATAATAGGCCAGTACATCTAGCTGGGCAGCAGCCAGGATGTGGAAACCTACCAGCATACCTCACTTAACAAAGCCTCTGACAAAGAAGCTCCTTTTTGCAAACCCTTTTAACACTTGCCCAGCCCCCTCTGTTTAACTGTAAGGTTTTTTTTAGCAGTATCAGTATGGGGAAGAAGGTGAAGGAGGGTTGGAGTAACACAGACTTTCATTTCTGGTTGCAGCAATGTGCCTGCAGTAAACCATGCAACAAAGTGTAAGCTGGGAAGAATAGGGTTCTACTGTTGCCAGTCATACTGGATTGTGTCAGCCTGCCCACAACAGGCAAGCAAACAGCAGCTGCCTCCAGAATCCCTTACTGAGCATGTGTGAACAGCAAAACTGGGAGAAAAGAGGAAAGCAGATAAGCCTACCTCATTAGCTCCCTGAAGCATGTTTTTAAAAAAGCAGAGATCTATAAGTATGGCCACCAAAATGGAAACCATAAGAAAAATTGAGACTGGTGAAAGAAAAAGCATCCTTGGATACATTTTGAAGAAATGTTCAAGTAGTCTCTAGGAAGTTCAAAATGTTTACATTTACTTACACAAGGCTTCCCTGACCAGGTTGTTTCAATTCACACATACATATTGTTAGTATTGAATAAAAACTTTGCTGAAGCATATTGAACTGCTCTTATCTTTTGTAGTATAGGAACCTAATTCTATACTTCCCATATTATTTCTGTCTCTGGTAAGAACAGGTTGCTTACCTGTAACTGTGGTTCTTCGAGTGGTCATCTGTGCCATCATACACTAGGAGCTTTAGCGCCTGCGCGGTAGCCTTCGGAAACTTCTAGAGCTTGTTCGCTTGGCGGGAACCCCTCCCCCACGCCGGTACTGCGCATGCTCCTCCCGCCGAGCAACGGTCTCTCCTCAGTTCTGTCGTCCGCCGTAGAACCTACAGGGACCTGAGAAAGAGGGGAGGAAGGGCGGGTGTGTATGATGGCACAGATGACCACTCGAAGAACCACAGTTACAGGTAAGCAACCTGTTCTTCTTCTTCGTGGTCTCTGTGCCTTCATACACTAGGAGACTGTGTAGCTTACCGGTCGGACGGCGGGTCAGGTCCTACAGCACGGAAGCCAACACCTCACGTCCAAACCGGGCATCTCTGCGCGACCGGCAGTCGAGCCTGTAGTGGCGCACGAAGGTCGATGGTTGGGACCAGGTCGCCACACGGCAGAGTTCATGCAGGTCAACTCCTCGCAGGAGGGCCGCAGAAGTAGCCACCGCTCTGGTGGAGTGGGCTCGAAGCAGGACTGGCGGAGGCTTCCTCGCGAGCTCATACGCCAGTTCAATAGTCCTCACCACCCACTTGGAGAAGCGCTGGGTGGACACTTTTAGGCCCCTCCGACGTCGCCCATAGCAAACAAAGAGATGCGGCGTCTGTCGGAAGGAAGCAGTCCTGTCCTTGTAGAAAGCCAATGCCCGACGCACGTCCAGGGAGTGGAGGGACCGCTCCAACGGTGTCGTCGGGTTCGGGAAGAAGGCAGGCAGGATGATGTCCTGGTTGAGATGGAAACTGGACACCACCTTTGGCAGGAACGAGATGTCAGGTCTCAGGACCACCTTGTCCCTGTGGAAGACCGTGAAGGGCTCATCGGAACGAAGAGCTGTGATCTCACCCGCTCGCCTCGCTGAGGTCACCGCTACCAGGAAGGCAGTTTTCATTGTCAGGAGCCTGTCATCCGAGGTCGCCATCGGCTCGAAGGGCGGCTTCGTCAGCTGCGAGAGCACCAGCGAGAGGGACCACGGCGGTAGCGGCGGCGATACCGGCGGGTAGAGATGATGAAGTCCTTTCAGGAACCGCTTAACGGTATCGTTCCTGAAGAAGGCCGAGGCAGCAGATCGTGGCGGTTGGTATGCCACGATCGCGGAGAGATACACCTTCAGGGATGGAAACGCCAGGTCCTGTTGCCGGAGGTGCAGGAGGAAGTGCAGGACGGTCGAGAGCCCCGCGGGCGATACCGGCTCACTCCTCTCGTTAGCGAAGGTCAGGAAGCGTCGCCACTTGTATTGATAGTTGCGACGGGTGGATTCCTTCCTGGCCGCGACGAGGACGGTACCGAGCACGGGATCGTCTAGTGCGATATCCTCCAGGCATGGAGGGCCAGGCGTGGCAGGTCCGGATGGAGGACTCGGCCGCCGGAGTGGGAGAGCAGGTCCGGTGTCGGTGGCAACCGGAGCAGGTCGTCTCGCGCGGCTTGTAGCAGGGGTGCGAACCAATGTTGCCTCGGCCAGTACGGGGCTACCAGGATCGCGTCGGCTCGGTCGGCGAGGATCTTCGATATCGTCCGGCCGAGCAGCGGGAACGGCGGGAACGCGTAGAGGAGTTCCCCGGTCCACGGAAACTGGAAAGCGTCCCCGATGGAGGCACGATCGTGGCCCGCTCTGGAACAGAATCGGCGACACTTCGCGTTTTCCCTGGTCGCGAAGAGGTCGATCGATGGTTCGCCCAGCGGTCCCGAATCAGTCTGAACGCCTCTCCGGAGAGAGACCATTCGTGATGGGATGAGGTGTCTCTGCTGAGGGCGTCTGCCGTGGTGTTCTCCTGCCCGGCCAGGTGAACCGCCACGGGATGCGTGTGCAGGCGAATGCACCATTCCCACAGGCCGAGCGCGATGTCGAGCAGGGTCGTGGAATGAGTCCCACCTTGTCTGTTGATGTAGCAGACGGCGGTGGTGTTGTCCGTCAGATCAGGACCGTGCGCCCCGCCACGGCATGGCGGAACGCCCGTAGGGCTTTCCAGACGGCGAGCAGCTCCAGCGCGTTGATATGGAGAGCGGTCTCATCGTCGGTCCATCTGTCGCGGACTCTGAGATCGCCGCAGTGGGCACCCCATCCATACAGGGAGGCGTCGGTCGTTACCGTCACCTTCGGTGTCGGCTGTTGGAAAGGCATCCCCGACATGAGATTGCGTCGCGACTGCCACCATCGGAGGGATGAGCGGACGTCTCCCGGCAGCTGCAGTCGGAGTGTCTGTTCGTCTCGCAGGGGGTCGAATATGCGGACGAACCAGTGTTGAAGAGGTCTTGCTCTCAGCCTGGCGAGATATGTCACAGCGGTCGTCGCAGCCATGTAGCCCAAGAGCTGCTGGACGCTTCTCACAGATAACGTCGGGGCCGTACGAGCGTGAGCGGCGGCCCGGATCAAAGTTTGTGCTCGAGACTTGGTAGGTACGCCCTGGCGGAGGTCGAGTCGAGCGTCGCCCCGATGAAGTCCAAGATCCTCGCCGGCTCGAGGTGGGACTTCTTCGGATTCACTCGTAGACCAAGGCGGGTCAGGAGTGACAACGTCATGTGGACGTCGTGGTAAAGTCTCTGTTTGCAGGACGCCACCAACAGCCAATCGTCGAGGTAGGGGAAGACGGAAGCGCCCTTCGTCCGCAGGTAGGATACCACCGGGGCCATGCACTTGGTGAAGACCCTTGGGGCAGTCGAGAGTCCGAACGGCAGCACCTTGTACTGGTAACAGGTGTCGTCGACTGCGAAGCGGAGGTACCGTCTGTGCTGCGGGCGAATGGCGATATGGAAGTATGCGTCTCGGAGATCGATGGAGGCGAACCAGTCCCCTCGATGTAGGAAGGGTAGGATCGACGGTATCGTGACCATCTTGAACCTTTTGGGGCGGATGTAGTAGTTCACCCCTCTGAGGTCTAGGATCGGCCGGAGGGTACCGTCGGCTTTCGGTACCGTGAAGTACCTGGAGAAGAAGCCGGTGGTCTTGGCCTCTTGCGGGAGCCGCTCGATCGCCCCTTTCTGGAGGAGGGATTGGATCTCTTCCAGGAGGGCCGGACTCGACGGCGTGGAGTAATAAACGCCGCGAGGAGGAATATCGAGAAACTCGATGGCGTAGCCAAGACGGACGATGGAAAGCACCCAAGAGTCCGTAGTGACATACTGCCACTCCGCTAGGTGTCGAGCGAGAGTCGGTCGGTCTCCGAGCGCTGATGGTAGGCTGAAGAGTGGGTATTGGTGGGTCCTGCCAGGCACGTCAAAACCGAGACTTTGTCTCGGAGGAGGACTTCTTCGACGAAGGCGGGCGCCGCCTAATCGTGCGTCTGGCCGATGAGCCGGAGGACGGTCTCGACTGTCCAGACTGGGCCGAACGCTGGAACGACGAGGTGGAAGATCGTCGCCAGGATGGTCGGAAGGTGGAGGCCCTGCGGGTCTGCGTGGCCGGCTGCAGCCCAATCTTTTTTGCGGTCAGTCTCGCCTTGACGAGATTGTCCAAAGCTTCGTCTGTGGACGAATTGAATAGGCCTTCACCGTCGAAGGGGAGATCTTCAATCCTCCTTCTGGTGTCCTCCTGGATGTCGGCCGGTCGAAGCCAAGCATGGCGACGGAGGCCGACGGATCCCGCCATGACCCGGGAGGCGATCTCCACAGCGTGCCGGGAGGAGGCCATCTGGTGCCGAGCGATGGAGATAGCCTCATTGAAGATCACGGAGGAGGCTTGGCGGATGTCCTCCGGTACCGCTTCCATCGCTGGTTGCAGGCGATCGAGCACCTTCTTCAGGTATGCCGCGAGGCAAGCCTGAGTGTTGGACAGCCTGATCTGCAAGGAGGCAGCCGAATAGAACCTCCTTGCGTAGGCGTCCAACTTCCTGCCCTCTTTGTCCGGCGGGGTGGTGTGTTGCCTGCCGGAGCCTTTCGTCTGCGCGGACTCGACGACCACAGAGTTCGGTGCAGGGTGATTAAATAGATAACCGGCGTTATCCTTCTGCACCCTGTAGAGGTGTTCTAACCGCTGCGGTATCGGCTGAGCCGAGGCCGGTCTATCCCAGGCGGCCTTCACCAGTCTGGATACCCGGGGCAGGAGAGGCAGCGGGGCCGTGGAAGGTCGCTTCTCCTCGAAAACGGAGAAGGCTGGATCGTCGTCCTCCGGCTCCGCATCGGCGATCTTAAGGCCGAGGGTAGTGGCCATGCGGAGCAGCATCACAGAGAACTGGTGGACGTCCTCTGGAGCAGAATCTGGGATCGGGTCCCGAATCCCAACGGAGGAGACTCCTGGGAGGCCGCCTCAGACACCTCAGACTCCGCACTCGAGTCGTACGACTCCGAGCTAGGTGAGTCCTCTCGCCGCTCGCTCTCCGGCTCCTTCGTAGTCGCCGCAGGTGTTGCCTTCCTAGGCTTCTCCGCAGCCGGGGCGGTGGTAGCAGCAGCGTCCCGCTTGGGATGGCTGACCACGGATTTCACCCTCTTGGTGGTGACCGGGGTAGTCTGGCAGGCTGACGTCGTCGTAGCCCGCTCAGTCACCATCGACTCCGTAGGGCGCGTCGCCGTTGCCGTGACCCTAGGAGGTGGCGATATCGCCCGATACCGTGGTGAAGGCTCCCTCGCCCTATGATATCGAGGGGAGGGAGAGCGGCTGAAGGAGCGGCGGTCCGACGGAGATCGGCTTCGGCGTCGACGGTACCGAGCCTCGTCCCCTCTAGGCGAGCGCGATTCGCGCTGTCGACGAGGTGACCGGGACCTCCGGAAGGTCTCCCAGCGACTCGGGCCACGATGGTACCGATCCCGGTACGATGGCGAATGCGACCGATAGGAGGCCGGGCGCTCTCTCCACTCAGATTCCCTCGCGTACCTGGCCACGTAGGACGCCGAGGTGTATCTGGAGGCAGACGAGCGAGGTTGTTCCTCTCTTGTCTCCCTCGGAGGCGGCGAGGCCACCGGACGCTCGGAAGAGCGGGACCGGGACCTGAAGGAGGTCGAACGCCGCTCCGGAGAAGCAGAGGGCTCTCTCTGCTGCAGGTCGGCCGACCTGCGACGGCTAAGAGGGCGGTGGCGCTCCTCCACCAGGGTTGGAGGGTCTGCCACAGGCGAGTCCGGGCGCTGTTGGGGAACGTCCTCGATCTCATCCTCCGAGAGGTCGACGGACTCGCCTCGCCCTTTGGAAGGCTGCTGAGTAGGAGGAGGAGTAGGAGGTTGAGCGTCCCCAGCCGGGGAGCGCTTCTTTTCCTTCTTCTTCTTCTTCTTCTCCTTCTCCTTGCCCTTGCCTCCGTCCGGAGCAGGGCGCTTTTTTGCAGGCGTCCCCGTAAGGGGAGCCTCAGCCTTCCTCGCCGTCGAGGATCCTTTAGCTGACTTGGCAGCCGCCGACAGCTTCGGGATCCTCGGTAACGCCGAGATCGGCGTTTTCGCCGGTACCGAGCCCGATACCGACGAGGTGGACGGAACGGCAGCCGCCGATACCGTCGATGGCGTGGTCGTCTTCTTGTCGGCCATCTTGGAAGTGGAGGTCTCGTCTATCGCCCGCAGAGACTGCTCCCAACAAAAAGATTTGAGTCTCGCGGAGCGGTTGCGAAGAGTTTGGGGAGTAAAATCCCTACAAATTTGGCAAGTCCGGATATTGTGGGACTCGCCCAAACAGAAGAGACACTCCTTATGGCCGTCGTTGAGGGCAACCTTGCGGCCGCAGGACACGCACTTCTTAAAGAGCGCGGACATAAGACGAAGAAACGCCAAACTCCGAAATCCAAAAAAGACGAAAGCCGAAGGGGGAGTCCGAAAGAGAGGTCAAAGACAGTCCGAAAGTCCGTAAAACCGTGAAAAAACAGCAAGCCAAGCACGACGTGAGAGGAACAAACTAAAGAACCTTCCGTACGCGGCGGCGGACGAGAAAGAACTGAGGAGAGACCGTTGCTCGGCGGGAGGAGCATGCGCAGTACCGGCGTGGGGGAGGGGTTCCCGCCAAGCGAACAAGCTCTAGAAGTTTCCGAACGCTACCGCGCAGGCGCTAAAGCTCCTAGTGTATGAAGGCACAGAGACCACGAAGAAGAACAATTTTTCAATTAAATAAGTAATGTCTAAGAACACATCTACCTTGTTAGCTTAGGTGTTCCTGTATTATGGTTTGGTGTACAGACAACCGAAGTAATCAAAGCATGCTGGGAATATATTTACTGTTCAGTGTCTATTGAAACACCAGTGAGAATATTCTGGGGAAGTCAATCCTTTTAATCTTTTCCTCCAAAAAAAGAAGTGGAATTTTTGCAAGGATGAATGAAGATTGGATCATTTTTTTCCCCTGAGGACACATCTCAAGAAACAGAGCTCAATGTATACACATTTTGGTTGTCCGTGTCTCCTCAAAATACTGTGATTGACCTCCAAATAAACACAATTCTACGAATGTCTTGGTTCCCTACAAAGCTGTAGCTTACACTGCATGAATCTTTAAAAATACATCTTCAAGAGCAATGGATCTTGCTCTTGTGAAAATGAGATTCTTTGAAACTGCATTGAAAATGGCACTGTTCCATTCTGAAACCCTTGGAGCACTGAGAGCCTCACAGTAATGACTATGATACTTTCTAAGCATATTGGGTGAAGAGAATATTCATGCATGTGTACAAGGTTTCTGAGAAGTAAGCACTGAGCCAATGGTACCTGACTAGAGATGGCAATGTGTCAGGTGTTAGCCAGAAATCTTTTTCAGCTGTGGTGAGATTTTGAATAGCTTCTTTCAGTGGCACTAGAACAGTGACATTGCATCCTTCTGGGATGCTGAAGAGAGATTCCTTTAAAAAAAAAGGGAAAAAAAAGAAGAAGAAGATAATACATAAATGCATTAATTTTTTAAAAAATCTTTTACAACTTGGATGAAAAAAATGATGGATTATCACTACACTCATGGTTAGTGTGATGATTCTGTCTTGCAGAGGTTGATACCTCTTGGAGGCCCACTCCAGTTATACATTTTATTAGTAAAATGGACCATAAATGATCTTTAATATGATCATGCAAGTTTCAGTGCATAGGCCATAAAGCTGAAGCACCATCTTGTCAAACTGTAAACATAATATGCTCAAATATCAACAGATGAGGCTAAAACAGTATTCCTGATATACAGGTTTCAGTTCTGCAAGACCATAGACCAAATGAGAACTATCACTGTCATCAAGGAAATGCCTATCCACAAGACTGGGCTGAGGGAAATCCTCAACAGTCTATGTACATGGCTGACCCTACTGTTAGCCACAGTGTGGTATAAGCATCTCAGGCAGCAGTTGTTGGGACACTACAAGAGTTGTTGGAGAAAAGTCTGTGTGCAAAGAGGCCTCTTCATACCATCAAGCAGTAGGCTTAAGTCCCTTACATTTCCTAATTTTAGTCTGTCACAATTTTCCTTACACCAAAACAAAAGAAAGAAACAAAAACAATGACTCTGAATGCAGCACCACTCACCTTAACCCACTCAAAGAATGTAGAAAAGTGGTAGTTCCTTGCTAACTCCTGGAAAGAAGAAGGCAATAGATTTACAAAAAAAGGACAGAGCAACAAAGGGGCTTTAAACAAAAATATATAGAAAATAAATGGAAGTTCAGGTGGACTTGAAGACACACAACAACAAAGCGTTGCTGACAAGAGGAGATCTTTGCTAGTCATCGGCCTTTTCCGCACTACACTGTTATAGTGCTATTATTCCACTTTCAGCATCCTATGGAATCCTGGGGTTTGTAGTTTCGGGAGGAGCCTTTAGCATTGTCAGCCAGAGAGCTCTTTGGCCTCAGTAAACTACAAACCCCAGAATTCAACAGGATGCTAAAAGCGGAATGATGGCACTATAACAGTGTCGTGCAGCAATGGCCATCATGTCTCTCTCCTTTGAAAACTGACTTATAGAGACCCTAAGGCAAATTTATCATGTGGGTTTTCCTGGCAAGATTTGTTGCCTTTGCCTTTCTCTGAAGATGAGAGAATGTGACTTGCCTGAGGTCACCCAGTGGGCTTCCATGGCTGAGTAGGGATTCAAACCCTGGTCTCCAGAGTCATAGTTTGAGTGTGCACACATGACTGACACTGTGCACCTTTCATCAGGGATGTGGCAGCAGGTTGTGTGAGCATATTCCCAAACTGCTCCCTTGTTTTCAAGGAAAACCTGCCACTGTGTCCCTCAATGCACACACTGTCTGCTGCCACGTCCCTGACAAAAGGGACACAGTGGCAGGCATGTGTGCACACCCAGACTGCTCCCTCGTTTGCAAACAAAGGAGTAGTTTTGACACCCACACTCCTCCCATTGCCACGTCCCTGTTGTTGCTGCTGCCGCTGTTGGTGTCCAGCAGAAGGGCTTTGTGGATCCTCTGTGAGGGCTCCACAGACTGCCAAGGAACCCTGGACTCCAGGTTACGAACCACTGTCCACAATAATGCCTTCACTTTACTATAATCAGTCTACAAACTAGTGAAACTTTCATGAGACTTCCATTTATGATTGGTTGGTTGCCCCTTTAGTAATGAACATTGGTTATTGTGCCATCTAAAGGGACAACAAATCAGGCATAAATGGAACTATATAATAAAGTGTAAAATACATTAAAATAAAAAATGGAATGAAGCAGTTACTAAATATAGGTCATAATTCTGGTATGACTGCAAGGTCCTTTGATTCTCTGAGAAGCCCAATATGGCAAACCATCAACATCCACACAAAATCACAGCTGCCATGGTTTCCAGGTAGGGATGAGAAAGGTACAGTGAAAGTAGCTGCATTTCTGCCTTTTAACAGGGAAAAAATTGGCAATGTTTTCTTTTCCCTTATCAAAAAGTTCCTTGGGAAATTTCTACTTACTTTTGTTCTTTTTTTGAAAGAAATTATAATAAAACAAAACACTGTTTGGGAATGGAGGATCTCCCCTAATGTCATGCAACATGAGAATACAAGAAGCTGTCTTATTCTTTCTGAACCAACCATCTACCTTATTGCTGTCTCCAGTGACTGGTAACAGCTTTTCAGGAAAGATCCTTTGAAAGGATCTTTCCGAGAGACTAAAACTAAGATCCTCCACTTGCAAAGTGTGTGCTCTCTAAAACCAAGCTATAGTCCTTCCTCTCTGTGAAATCAGCTTACTTTGCATTTTCAGAATACAATAGAAATAAAGCATCTTACCTTCATTACATCGCCATAACAGAGAACTCCATCTCCCATGTAGCCTTCAGAGCACTGGCAAGCCTTCTCTCCATTACTAAGAGTCTGACACACAGCCTGTTGGATTTCAAAACAAAACACAAAAACAACAAGGCAAAAACAACTCAGCAGGGCTTAGCTCCATGTTGTTCACATGAGATGCTTGTAGCTAAGGAATGAATTAAGCACTTGTCTTCAGTGCTAATAACTGATGTTGATAAATGATTTTTTGGCATCCTCTGTTGGAGTAGCTGATATTCTCTCTCTCTCTTCTCCTCTATATGGAACTTTAAGTTACCTTTCAACTTATGGGGGCCCCATGAATTTCATGGGAATTTCCTATACAAGGAATACTCAGAAGTGGTTTTGACAGTTCCTGAATATAGCCTGCAGCACCTTGTATTCATTGGTGGTCTACCATCCAAATATTGACCCTGTTTAACTTCCAAGATCAGATGGGATCTGGTGCTTTTAGGTTATCTTGGTCTCCGTAAACAAACTAAATTGCCTCAGCTTGTTTTATAACATCAAATCATAAGCATGAGGAAAAAATAATTTATGTGAAGTACCTGTATCTGTCAGACTCTGCATGCATTTTTTAAAAATAATACAAAGTGAGTATGAAGATCTTAGACATGTTCCAATGGCCATGCTGGCTGAGGTATTCTGGAAGTTACAGACCAAAAAAGCAGTATCTCCAAGTTCTTAGACTCAGCAAACCAAGGCATGATGAGGATATGCTCAAAATAATTGTGTGATAAATGCCATTATTCCATCAATTCAAATTTGATTGGTTTTGATTGATCAGAGAGGGTCTGCTATTGCCTTCTTCTGAAGTTGAGAGAATGTGACTTGCCCAAAGTCACCCAGTGGGTTTCCACTGCTGAGCAGGGATTCAAGTCCTGGTCTTCCGGTGTCTCTCTCTCTCTCCCTAGAACCCAAGATAAACTGAGACTGCTGTACTTTGGACATATCATGACTCACTAGAAAAGACTTTAAATAATGCTTGGCAAGGTGGAGGGCAGTAGGAAAAGAAGAACACACTGCAGATGGATAGACTCAGTCAGGGAAGCTGTGGCCCTGAGCTGCAAGATCTGAGCAGGACTGCTGATGATAAGGTGCCTTAGAGGTCTCTCATTCATAGAGTCACCATAAATTGAAGTTAGCTTGATGGCTGTTACCAACAAAAAACAAATTGGATGTAATTCTACAACTATAGGCACTTACAACCAAGCTACCCCCCAAAGACAACCATTTTGTATATCTCCTAAATAAAATCCCTGGTGTTGGGATGTTAATATTTTGTGACTTTATTCTTGAACGAGAGGAAGAATAATTTCTGAAGTTTTGTCCTTGCTATGGGAGAAAATATATATCTTTAGTAGTTTTTGTCTAGTATTTACACATCTCAAAGTACTTTGGGAGATTCACCTGTGCAGAAATAATGTCAGGTTTTTTGTATGAAGGTCTTGGTAGTTTGTGCAAAAAGTGTTTTGCAAACCAAACAAACACCGTGTGGCCATCTGGAACAATTTTTTATTTGCATGAAAATCTATATTTAATGTAAACCACATTCTTTATGCACAAAACACTATTTCCAGACAGCCACATATTTTTTGGGGCACGTGTGTGTGCAAAATAGTTGTTTTCCAGACAAAAACTAGTAATTATTCACACATAAAGGTGGCTATCTGGAAACTGCATTTCTGTAACAAAATCCATGCAAAAAAAAAAAAAAAAGCCACATGCAGATAATTTTCTGAAACACTTTAAGATCTT
Organism: Ctenosaura bakeri; assembly: GCA_948474755.1. Classification (NCBI taxonomy): domain Eukaryota; kingdom Metazoa; phylum Chordata; class Lepidosauria; order Squamata; family Iguanidae; genus Ctenosaura; species Ctenosaura bakeri. Next base: position 322,308 of record CAOLHI010000251.1, on the reverse strand, counting down.
TGAATACTGGATGAAAACAATACAAAATTCTCTCCACTGTGTTATTCTTCCTGACTGAGGCCCTTTTCGCATGCCAGTCCTGTTGCAAAATGGCCTCGGGAGCATTGCGCGATTGCGAGGACCGTTCCACATGACATCCTCACAATCGCGCAATGCTCCCGAGGCCATTAGGTGGCGATCGCATATTATATCATTTTCAGCTTGTTGCTGAAAATGAAGCGTGATCGCACGTCCCTCCCATGCCCCCCCCCACTTATCTTGTGTGCAGAGCCTCTGGATGTGCAGCCATCGCCCTCCCCTCCCCAGCGCAGCCTGGGAAGCTCACGCTTCCAGCAAGCCAGCACAGAGCTGGTGCAGAGGGGAAGCAGAGGGGACGCGAGTGCCTCCCGCAAGAGGTTTCTTGCGTGATCCCCTCACAATGACACTGGAATGAGATAAGGTGCAAAAAGGGCCTCTGTTTCCCAGGACTGAGGAAACACACGTTTTGGCTAGGAAACAAATAACAGCAAATGTTCTTTCTATCTCAAAATTGGTCTCAGTCACTAGAACCAATCTGCTAAAGATGCAGCACTGCCAGTATTGAAAGATCCCTTCCATGCCTGTATATACCCTGGGGAGGACACTCATTCATATGAGAATGAAGGCAGATAACAATTTTTTTCAGAAAACTGAAAAATGTTAGAAGGGCAGTTCACTGCCTGTCTTGTGAATTCATCTCTCTTTCATGCCTGATGTAATATTGTGTAGCATTGTTTCTGAAAACTTGCAATAAATGGTTGACCAGAAGAAACACTAGGAAAAAGAAATTTGTGTGCATGCAACAGGAAGTGACTATGTTTGGCTTTCAGACACAACTGTCTATTTCCAGCTTTTTGAAGCACACACTGGTTGTCCAGAATGGTGGTCCACCTCCAATATGTAACATCTGGTTTTGACAAGGCAGCATGTCCTTGACACCTCCATTTTCTTACCAGTTCATGGCAGCCTCCATTGTCCACTGAGCAAGGATCGATAAGGTCACAGCTGTAGCCATCCCCTTCATAACCCCTCTTGCATATGCAACTGCTCTGAAAGTAGAAACAGTAAGAACTATGATTATCACCTGACACTAAACTTTGTTCCCTAAATAATGTGCTAATATTTGTTTCTTTAATGCCCTCCTGCCACATTATTAAAAAGAAAAGGCTCTGCAATGGCTCCTTGAAATCTGAAAGCAAAAACAAATGGTTGGTCCTGCAACATTTGGATCCTGCAGTGCTGAATTTAATAAGGGGGAAAAACTGATGGGGTTTGCCAAATGCAACTGAGTTTATTGGAAGTGCAGTACCACCATCCCTGCATGAAGGGGCCAATAGTGGTGAAGAGAGACAGGGCTGCCTGAGCATTCCTCTTTTTTATTTTGCCTGATCTTGACTTGAACTGATACCATGCAGATGACTTCACTTCCTTCCTCCTAAGTTCCATCTTCTTCTCTCTTCCACACACAGATTGGTAACATCCCAAGCTTACTTCCCTGTCTCTAGACACTATTAAATATACAGAACTACTACTGTATGAAATTTTAATTCTGATCCTTATTTTCATGCATAGAGATTGAAAACTACATGGAATGACAGCAGGATTCCTGCATGAAAATGGAGGTTTTGGAGGTCAGGGGTGAGGACCCTGAAGCCATATTAAACATGTGAAGCCCCATCATACAAGCAACATGTGAATGGGGTCTATCGTAAAGCCTCTTCATTGTGCAAGGTGTTATACTTCCACAGATATTTTTCAACAAGATAGGGGAGGTTACTAACTATACCTGTCCGGGCCCAATGTAGTTACAGTCAGCATTAATGTGGCAGCCTCCCCTGGTCTCCAGTGCACAGTTATCTATAGCAACACAGGCCTTTCCATCCCCAGTCCAACCTCTGTTACACTGGCAAGTTGCTGTGCCAGGGCCTGTACTGGTACATATGGCCTGGCAAGAAAAAGAAGAATGAATTAAGCAGGGAGGACAATTACCTTTATCAACAGAGAAAAGAAGAAAGAAAATATCACCTCATTGTAAAGTCTTATTTTACACCATTTATTACTCAACAGAACCAGAGTGGTGGTAACTGTAATTGTTGATTCTATTACTTTTACTTTTGGCTTAAAAATAAAAGAACAACAATTCATGAGTATTATTTTCTGCACAGAAAATGCTGTTTTCTCTGCACAACAGCCATGTGCAAATTTTGCACAGAATAAGTTCTCACAGCATTTTCTGTACAAGAAGCATCGTATACTGTACAGAAAATATCTCTATACAGAAACATCTTTTTAATTTTGCCTCACAAACAGATTGACACTGAAGTCGATGCCCTTTCAAATATAACACCAAAAATCCCCCAGCCAAAAGGTCAATAGCTGTGCTGGCTATGGGGACACTGGAAGCTAGCAAAAAGAAAAGTCTTTTTTTTTTCAAGCTGAGCAGTAAGACCCAATGTAGATGAAAGCACAGATAATCCTTTTTGTCAGGTCCAGCCACTAGTTGGTAATTCCAAAGGATCTTTCTTCCAATAAACATCTGAGAAGAAGCAAGTTAGAAAGAATCAGAGTCAAACCAGATGTTAAGAAGAACTGCTATTCCCTCCAATTCATCCATTTTCCATTTCAGAAGGGGTTTTCCTTAGAGAGATATGTTTCAGCAATATACCTACAAATTAAGTATTGTCAGAAATCCAAGGACAAGCAGAAACCACAGCAAGCTGAAAGAGAGAATACTTAGCTGAGGAAAATCATCTGCCATGGCAAAGAGATATTTTTCATCATTTGGAGAAGCACCACTTCTAAAAGGATGCTAAATGTATGAACTAGTTTGACTACCAGTCAATTGATAGTGAAAACATGCTTTAGCCACATACATTTTCCGAACATCCTCCCCGTTCTGGCTTGTTGCAGGCATTAATGGGCTGGCAGGAATACCCATCCCCTTCATATCCATCAGCACAAATGCACCTTGGAGATGAACAAAGGGAACAGGGAACTGTTAATCCACAAAGCAGGAAACAAATCTGCAAAGCAGGACCCCCCCCCCAACCCATTATATTTCATAATTCAGTTTAAGAAACTATTCTTCAAGGTTGATAACTGAGGCCATTTCCACATGAGTCTGTTATAGCGCGATGATTCCACTTTCAACTTCCTCTGGAATCCTGGGGTTTCCCGTTTCGGGGGGGCGGCCGGCCCCTCCCAAAACTGCAAACCCCAGGATTCCAGAGGAGGTTGAAAGTGGAATCAAAGCACTATAACAGACTCATGTGGAAATGGCCTGAGCTGCCCAATAAGAAGTCAACAAAAAAAGACAACAGTGTACTCCTAAGACATGCTGTGTATATGTGTCTAGGTTTGCAACCAGTTTATATGCATGTGCTGTTTTTGTTATTTTCTTAGTTTCAGTCTGTTGCCAAAGCATTTTCACAAGGACAGAACAAAAGAATAGCAATTTTACTACATTTTCACGTCATAAAAAATCCAGAATCTATAAAGAAAGATCAGGATCTGGTCAGCCACGCCCACAAAATACAGTTGGCCCTACCAATAGGCAAAGTTACATCGGCTGCCTCAGGCAGCAGGTGTGGGGTGTTCTCAAAGGGCAATAAATTGTGAGTTACTTAATCTTTTGTTTTATTGTAGGGAAAGAGGTACCTGTGGAATTTTGTGTCTCATGTGGCTTGACTTGGCTGAGTGGCAGGAGGTCTCTCTGTGTTATTTGCTGTTCTACCTCAAGCATGAAAATGTCTTGGGCAAGCCATGCCACAAAAAAGGCTTCTAATAGTGGAAAGGCAGCTTACCTTTCAGTGTCATTCAGGCTGCAGACTGCATTCACGTGACAGGGCAATGAGGCACCAGAATGTCCACAGTTCTGATTGCTCCTGTCACAGAACTCCCCTGTGTACCCAGCTTTACATGTTCCAGTCTGGCACACTCCCCTGCTTCCCGGTCTGTTGTCACAAATCCCATGGACACAGTCACAATCTGCCAAATGGTTAGAGAAGAAATATTCTGCCAAAGTAGTATGAAAAGTTTGCTTTCATCATTCTACCGCATACTTTCTTAAACAATTATACTGAGATAGACATTGGTCAAGATGACCTCTCAAGCACCGTTCTCCCTCCACCCAGTAAACCTAACTGTGAAAGATTCAGGATTAGTGGAAGCAGGTACTTCAAGCATTTTAAAAGTAGTCCTTGAAGAGGCCAATATGGGCTGGGCAAATTCTGGTGGTTAACCTGACAGCAATCTTATCTCTCCCATTTCCATCAGTGGGGAGATATGGTAAAGTAAAGGACAGTGAATGTGTTGCAGATTGGGAGTGGACTGGAACAACAGAGGAAAGCACAAGCTGAAACACAGAGCTTTAGGGAAATTTGAAGGGGGAGCAGGAGAATATTGAAACATTGACTGGGATGTTAACTCCGTGAAATCAGGCTTATCCTGTATATTTGTAAATAAATGTAAACACTACAAAATACCAAGATGTCTACAGAGAAACCAAACCTCAGAGTAAGTGCTGGAACCCATGAAAACTTACCACTCAGATAATTGGTGGATGCTTGGCATAACTAGTCAACTAAGAATTCTGTCAGATTACTTTGATTACTTCAGGTACATGCCTTGGTATAGTACTATCAAGGTTGAGCTACACTGAAAGCACCAGGCAACAAGAGCCAAAGAATACATACAAACCAGGCACAACCAGGCTTCATTGTTTGTGCAGTCTTCCACCCCAAACAAGGACCTTTTATAGCCATCCAATCAGGACATGTGTGGCAAAGCAACATGATAGTGTGGTAAAGATGGCATAACTTATTAATGATGAAGAACACACAAACTAAACAAGGCTGTGGCAGTTTGCTTTTGCCTGAATCTACTGGGAAGGGCAAGAATCTACCTCCTCCTCTCCTCTGTCCCTGCTGAGTTAATTGAGTGCAAACAACTTTTTCAGTTTACAGCAACAAGGTAGAATCATAGAAACATAGGGTTGGAAGAAACCCCATGGGCCATCCAGTCCAACCCCCTGCACTCCCAACAGATGGCCATTCAGACTCTGCTTAAAAACCTCCAAAGAAGGAGACTCCACTACATTCTGAGGCAGCATATTCCACTGCAGAACAGCTCTGACCATTAGGAATTTCTTCCTGAGGTTCAAGTGAATCTCCTTTCCTGCAGCTTGAATCCATTATTCCTTGTCCTAGTCTCTGGAGCAGTGGAGAACAAGGCCACTCCCTCCTCGACATGGCATCCCTTCAAATATTTAAACATGGCTATCATGTCCCCTCTTAACTTTCTCTTCTGCAGACTAAACATACCCAGCTCCCTAAGCTGTTTCTCATAGGGCATGGCTTCCAGACCCTTCACCTTTTTGGTTGCCCTCCTCTGGACATGTTTCAGCTTGTCAATATCCTTCTTGAATTGAGGTGTCCAAAACTGGACAGAGTATTCCAAATGAGGTCTAACTAATGCAGAATAGAGTGGTACTATTACCTCCCTTGATCTGGACACCACAATCCTATTGATGCAACCAAGAATCACATTTGCTTTCTTGGCTGCTGCATCACACTGCTGACTCATGTTCAGCTTGTGGTCCACCAAGACTCTTAGATCCCTTTTACATGTACTGTTTTCCAGCCACGTGTCCCCTATCCTGTATTTAGGCATTCCATTTTTTCTGCTTAAGTGTAAGATCTTACATTTCTTTCTGTTGAAATTCATCTTGTTAGTTTTGGCCTAGGTCTCCATTCTGTTAAGATCATTTTGAATTTTGATCCTGTCCTCTGATGTATTAGCAACCCTTCCCAATTTGGTATCATCTGCAAATTTGATGAGTATGCCCTCTATTCCTTCATCCAAATCATTGATGAAGATGTTGAATAGCATAGGGCCCAGGACAGAACCCTGTGGCACCCCACTAATCACTTCTGTCCAGGATGAAGAGAAGCCTTTGGTGAGCACCCTTTGGGTTCAGTCAGTCAACCAATTACAAATCCACTAAGAGTAGCCCCATCCAGCCCGCATTTTACTAGCTTCTTTGCAAGAATGTCATGGGGAACTTTGTCAAAGGCCTTGCTGAAATCAAGATATGATACATCGACAGCAGGTACAGAGGTACATTGAGGACAAACAGTGGAAGAGGAGGAAAAAGGGAGATTTGAAAAGCACCTGAAAAGTGGGATGACAAAGGATTAACAGAGGCCCTTTTTGCACGGTATTTTCCATGCGAAAGGGTGCCTGGAGCGTCGCACAATTGTGAGGAGCGATCTGCACAATGTACCCACAATCATGCAAAGCTCCAGGGGCCAGCAGGTGGCGATCGTGCACCTTTTCATTTTCGGCTAGAAGTTGAAAATGGTGCGTGATCGCGCATTTCTCCCAGGCCCCGCGCACACTTACCTGGTGTGCGGAGCTTCCAGAGTTGCGCCGGTCGCGGTTCCTGCCCAGCACAGCCTGGGAAACTCCCAGGCTGTGCTGTGGAAGGAAGAGGCGGGGCTCTCGCGTGAGCAGGCAGCTCGTGCAGAGCCAAAGGACCCCAGACGCAAGAGCCTCCTGCCAGAGGCTGCTCACCTGATCTCCGCACCCCAGTGCCGGAAGAAGGTAAGGTGTGGAAAGAGCCAGAGAAATTGGGACTGTGCTTGCCAAAGTGGGACAGCTGGAGGATATGAACCATTCTTGTCCCAAGAAGGCCCAATGAACAGTGTGGGTGGGTGGAGCTGGTCCAGGGTTTGAAAATACTCCAATACTAAAAAGATGATCTAGCCCTGGCATTGAAATATGTGTACCGGTGGTATACATATGCAAAAATCCAGTGATGCAGTCATTTTGGATGATTTCAAAACTAGTACTGGCAATTTGCACCTGGGTCACTGAAGAGGAAAGAAAATAAGTTTACGATAACATAAGAAGATTAGTGCTGGATTAAACCAAAGTCTTGTCTTGTCTATCCACTTCTTTGCACAGTGGCCAACCAGATGTCTATAGAAAGCCCACCATCATGAGTGCAACAGCATCTTACCATTTGTGATCCCCAGAAATAAATATGCCTTTGAATTTTCTGGTGTTGATCTTTTTATGCAAGCAGGGTCTGGGCAATGGGATTAGGCACTTGTGGCACTTTCCACAATTTGTTTTAATAGAGTTCCTTAGCAGAGGCATACCTTCTTCTCATACTAGCCATTAATAATATTATCCACTGTGAATGCATGTAATCTTCTTTTAAAGCCATGTCAGATAGTGGTCTTTATTACAGCTTGTGGTAGTGAATGCCACTATGTGAATAACTACAATTACTGTATATACTCAGATAGAAGTCTAGAAATTTTAGTGAAAAAATTGGCCCTCAAAACCTGAGCCAACTTATCAACAGATCAGTCTATACACTGTTCCTTAACTCTTATCAAAAAAGGAACTATCTCTTTCACTGAGTAGAGTGGCAAAACGCAAGAGTGTAATCCATCCCAGGAGAACCTAAAAGAAGCATCAACTGCCTCTATTCTCCCCACTGTGGCACTGCTTCTGGTGTTTTTGAATGCCTGGGTGAGAAAATGGCAGTGGCCAGCAGTGGCTCTTTGGTGCTTCTCCTCAAAGGAGTACTGAGGGAGTGGGGGTGGCGGTCTTTCATTTAGTTTTTCCTGGGACAATCTAAACTCTTGCCTTTTATCACTCTACTCAGAGAAGGAGATGGTTCCTTTTTTGTAAAAGTTAATACTGTACCCTAGCCTTTTTTTTTTTTTAAAGGAACCATCCCTTTCTTTGAGTAGATGGTGAAAGGTCTTTCTGAAAGCCTGGGAGGGAAAATGGTGGCATTGGCATTGGTGGCTGCCCCCTAGATGGCACTTTTCTCCTCTCTATGGAATGACCCTCAACTTATCTGCAGATCATATCAAATTCCATAATTTTGGCCCCAAAACCTGCCCTCTATACATGAGATTGCCTTACACATGAGTATATACAGTAGTCCTGAATCTTCCATCATTCTGCTTCACTAAGTGAACTTTCCCAAATTTTGACTTTTGAAAATATCATGTTTCAAAGCTCCTGAAAAAACAGAAGTCATGGGATCAGAGGATATGTTTTCTTATGGACTGAAAATTGCTTATACAACAGGAAACAGAAAGCAGGAAGATGTTCACCCAGTGTGTGGTTGCCGTTAAAAAAAGAAAGGCAGATTTAACGTTCAGCATAATCAGAAAATGAATAGAAAATAAAACTGTCAATACTATACTTTCCTTACACAAATTCATAATGTGACCCCATCTGGAATACTGTGTACAGTTTTGTTAACTACACCTAAAAAGTGGACATTCTAGATCTGGAAACTGGAGAAAAGAGTTACAAAAACAATTAAAAAGACTAGAGAAACTGTTCAGTAAGGAAAAGTTACATTTGGGCCATTTAGCTTGGGGGAAAAAATGAAATAAAGGAATTTATAATAGAGTTGTATAGAATCAAGCATAGCATAGAGGCAGTAGCTGGTGAGAATTTTTCTCCGCTCTCTTTGATGATATGAGAATCTGGGGTCATCAACTAAAGCTGACTGGTGGGATATTCAGGACGGAAGCACTAGGAAGCACTTCTACATACAGGGCACAGTCAGTCTGTGGAATTTTCTGCCACAAGATGAAGAGACGGTTGTGAACTTGGATGACTTTAAAAAGAAATTGGATCATTTCATGGAGGATGAAGCTATCAATGGCTACTAGTCAGGATGGCTATATATATAACGGGCAATTTGCTATTGGGTGCCAGTTGCTGGAGAACTTGAGATGGCAGATAAAATGTGCATGTCCTGCCAGCAGGCTTCCCATAGACTACTGATTGGCCACTAGGTGAACACAATGTTGGACTATGCTATAGCTGTAGTAAATTATGAAAGGTAATTTACAAGCTAAAACCATATTGAAATACATAACACATTTTAAAAGTTAGAACAGTTAAAACTATGTACATGTACAAAATGGGTAAAATCATTAGACTTCAAAGACTTTAATAAAAACCTATGCTTTAACCTAGTGTTGAAATGAAGCCTGTGTCAGTATCAACCAAGCCTCTGTGGAGGGCGACCAAAATGGTGAGAGGCCTGGAAGCCATACCCTATGAAGATAGACTTAGAGAGCTGGGTATGTTTAGTCTGCAGAAGAGGAGGTTAAGAGGGGAAATGATAGCCATGTTTAAATATTTGAAGGGATGCCACGTAGAGGAAGGAGGGGACTTGTTTTTTGCTGCTCCAGAGACCAGGACAAGGAGCAATGGATTCAAGCTGCAGGAAAGGAGATTCCACCTGAACCTCAGGAAGAACTTCCTGACAGTCAGGGCTGTCCAGCAGTGGAATCTGTTGCCTCAGAGTGTAGTGGAGTCTCCTTCCTTGGAGGTTTTTAAGCAGAGGCTTGATGGCCATCTGTGGGGATTGATTTGAGGGTGTTCCTGCATGGCAGGGGGTTGGACTGGATGGCCTGTGTGGTCTCTTCCAACTCTGAATTTCTACGATTCTATGATTCTAAGGGCATTCAACATCCAGGATGCCACGGTAGAGGAGGCTCTCTTCCATATCCCCACACAATCTATTGATCCCACTCTGGGGGAACCCTAAGGAAGGACTGTTCAACAGAGGTGTATAGAAGACCTCAGGCAGGCTAAAGCAGGGAGAGGTGCTCCTTCTAGTATTGCAGTCGCAACCTATTTAATCCTTTCATGTTACAAACAGTATCTTGAATTTGGATTAGAAGTATCAGCAGCCATGTAACTGGTGTTACATGGTTTCTGTACAATGTTCTGCTCAGCAGTCTAGCTGCTGCATTGTACATCAGCTATAGCTTCAGAGTGATTTTCAAGGGTAGCCCCATGTAGAGTGCATTGTGTGTACTGCTGTGACTAAGCTACCCAAGTCCAGGAAGGGGTGTAGCTGGCAGACCAGTCAAAGCTGGCTCCAGGTACACCAATCCATGGAGTTCACTTGGGTGTCCTGTAACAGTGAAGAATCTATAAGTTCTCCCAAACTACCCACCTGCTCTTCTGGGGATTGCTACTCCATCCAGGGCAGTTAATGAACCAGTCTTGTAGACCTGACCTGGACCTGCTAGCCACCAATCTACAGAACCTGAATTTTATTAGAATTCAGTTTCAGTGTGCTCAGCTGCCCTTTGCTCATTACAGCATCCATGCACTCACTGGTCCAGCATAGCCCCAGCTGACATGAATGGCAGGGACCACTAAAGCTAAATGTCATCAGCATGTTGATGGTACCCAAACCCCAAGCTCCTAATGGTGTCACCCAGTGGCTTAAACAGCATGGGAGACAGCATTCCATAGCTTAATTGCCATGGAGCTGGACAGAAGTACCCCACAATGCCACTATAGATTGGAGAGGAAGCACTTTAACACAATGCCTCCCATCTAATGAGTTAGTCCTGTGGGATACATGATGAACAGAAGGTCATTATGTGATCAAGAGGGTAGCACTCCATCTGACTTTCAACCCAAGCAGATTGCTGGTCAGGGCAATCAAGGCTGTTTCAGTACTCCACCTGGACCTGAAATCGATCCAAGAACACATGTATTTGCAATAGGGCAGTCATTTTTACATCTGGGTTCAGGAAGGTCTCCATCAGAAGAGAATGTGTTACAAGCTCTTTCAAAGGAGCAAGCACAGTGAGGCATTTACCACCTGTTGGATCTACCCAATCAATCCTTCTCAATCAATCATACCAACCAAGACAGGGCAAGGGTCAAGCTTATGTGCAGTGGGATGGACCAATTCAAGAATCTTGTCCATAACATCAGAACACTGCAACTGAAGCTGATCCCAAGAAACCTGACCAAATAGAACACTAGACACTTCCATGAACTTTGCAATCAGTGTGGACTAGATAAGCCTTTGATGTGACCCTTCTTGCTTCTTCTCATGCTCATATGTCCATAATCCTAGAAGAATCTGTCTGGCTTCTAAATCCTGTGAAATACATTTTTGCATCTCTATTACAGATGTATCACAGCACTTCCCTAGGTCCTATCCTACAATATGCAGGTAGATATTTTCTCCCGACAGGTTTAATGATCCTCACCAACAACATTTCAAATAGCTGTCCTTTGGACAATAATCCATTTTTTCAAAAGTCCCAACTGTCATCTTAAACCTACCAAGCACTGGTTTATCCTGCCTGGGGGTTCCTTCCTATTACCCATAAGGGCAGCAGATTCAGTTACAGACCTTCATCACAGTTCTCCCCGTGCTTGTTTGGGTTTGAACAGATGTGACAGGCAACTCCTTTGAAACCTTCATAGCAGAGACACTGGCCATTCCCTCGAATCCCATCAGAACACTGAAAAGGAAAAAGAGAATTTAGCACAAGAAATGGAATATTATGCCACAAGGCAAAGCTCAAAATTTCTCATGGAACAATACAGAATGCTTTATGAGGTGGGGGAAACAATAGCCTTGAAGGATCTGTAACAGGATTGGGAGGCCCACAGCCTTTCTGATGTTGTTGGAGTCCAATTCCCAGCAGCCCCAGCAGCATGGCCAAGGGTCAGGAATGATGGGTAGTGCAGTACAATATCATAGTATCAATATCATCTCCACACCTGATCTATAGGTGTAATTTTGTTTTTTTCTTGTTCCAGAGGCCTCCATGCTGAACTCATTTTAGTGTTCAGTTCCAAAGTAATGACTGCAAAATCCATTAGTCATCTATGTTCACCACTAGCTCAATTAAAAAATCAGCTCATAGTAGAAAAAAGAACCTTCTGGACAGTACGCTAAAGGATGGTTTTAACAATGGGCAGTGTTCCCATAGTCTATTCATTTTGGGGAAAAACTGTGCAATGCTGGTATTTATATATACATAATACAGCCATGATTATTCAGCCCTATAGTAAGGAAGGCTGTTGTTTAAACTAAGTGTGACTCTTTGTTTGCTTCTTTTCCTTTAGGAACCTTGAGCACAACATATTTATAACCTTTGTTTTTGTGGCAGTTCAGTGGCATTGCTGCTTGAGACATGGATCAAAATTCACCAAAGGTATGGCTCAGACATGCATCCCTTTGCAAAAACAATAAGGTGGCATCTTTAGGAAGGCATCTGCTCTCAGTTTAAAAGGAATGCTCTCCATTTCCCCCCTAAGTGCCCAAGAGGTTCATTGCCACTTACATTTCCTCTGCCATAGCATGGACTGGTAAATCCACCAGGACATGGAGTGCAGGCGAGACCAAAGAAGCCTTTGCAGCAGCCGGGTATCTAAAAAGACAAGAATGAGATCACTTGCGATAACACCATCAGTCCCTCCACTTAAGGTATCCCATCCCCACACTTCAGTGAAGTTCAGTGTTTCACCTTTTGTTTTATTTTAATATCTGAGAGCTACTGTGAAGCTCTTTTGCCAATTCATTTCTGAGAAACCCATTAAAATTCCTTTCTTCTATAGGCAACAGTGACCAGGAAAAGGAATGCTTTATCATGGGCTGTTTGGGGCATCTCACTGTTAGTGCCATTCTTTAAGAGATGCCATTCTTTGTCTCCTCCTTTACAGACACAGAAAGAGCTTGGAAAGGTATACTTGCTTGACTACCACTCAGAGTTGTTGTCACTAGCCATTTTGGCTGGAGATTCTGGGAGTTGTAGTCGAAGCAAGTGACTTTTTCAAGTGCTGGATGAAGAAAGATTCCGACTTATAACTGTAGATGACAGATAGCTAGATAATAATGCTGCAGACATCCCAAGAAAACCAAGATAAAGAGAAGGAGAGAAGGCACTCTTGGCTTTTGCCTTTGTTTACTGTCTCATAAAGAGGCCTGTGCCCCTTGTCAAATGGCTGCATAAAGGATGAAACGAAATCTTTGTCTGAGTCACACCACAGAGCACAGCAAGCAAGTGCCCACAAAGTACCCTCTGATGCACTTTGCATCCGTGGACTGGCATTGGGCATCGTTAACATCACTGGTTTTGTAAATGAGCCATAGCATCCCCAGGAAGGTAGCTATATTAGTGTGTTCCCACGAGAATGCCAATAAGTCTTCTTATTGACTAATAATTTTTATTTGGCAGAAACTTTCATGGAGTGCCACCCACTTTCTGCACTGATAGATATGGGGTCACGGTCTTTTTCCTGTTAAGCACAGACTTGAAATATCAACTTAACAGTGGCCAGATCCACTGGTATGTCTTTCTCAAATTCCTTTAATTACTCTCCTAAATGGAAACCAGATGGCTTACAAGTTTCAAGGAGAGAGGAGGAGAATCATCACACAGTTAGGGTGGACATTGTTTTTTTCCAGGGTACTGTGTCACCAGGGCCAATTTTCCATGCCCTCAGTTATATCCACCCCTACAGTGGTTGCCAGCTGGTGCAGGAACTGTCATCGCCTCTGTACTCCAACCATGGGAACTATGGCTATTATCTGATTGTAGCTGTTGTTGTGTGCCTTCAAGTGATTTCTGACTTATGGTGACCGTAAGGTGAGCCTGTCACAAGGTTTTGTTTTCAAGGTTTGTTCAGAAAGGGTTTGCCTTTGCCTTCCTCTGAGGCTGAGAGAGTGTGAGTTTCCCAGGGTCATCCCATGGGCTTCTATGGCTGAGCAGGGATTTGAACTCTGGTGTCCAAAGTTGTAGCCCAATGCTCAAATCACTATGCCATGCTGTTTGGTTTTTCTTCCCCCATAGTTTACATATATATAGTGAATGATCACCAATGGAGTGCTTATTCAAGAATACATTCCAGAAAATGCTAATAGGTTAGTGTTTTGGAATGGTGGATCTGTCAGATGCTCATGGGGTCAAAAATAAAGTTAACAAGCAAGTAGCTGGGAGCTGCTGCTCTGTATTTTATACATACCGTTACAGTTTCATTGCATTTCTTGTTGCAACCTTTCTTCATCATGTTCAAGCCTAATGGATCATGGATGTAAACACACTCCTGTGAAAAGATCCCATGCTCCTTTGGAAAGATAACAGCTTGTGTTATTAAAGAGAACTTTAATGTTCTACTAGCCAGAGCTAGTTCTCCTGAAGAGCTGACGTGGACTGAGCTGTTAACATACCCATTAAGAAGCATGTATGCCAAGAAAAGCCACCAAAAACGCCCCTTGCTCTCTCGATGGCTAATATAGATCATGTTCTTCAGGTGACAATTTATCCCCACCAAAAAATATGAAACAGTGAAAATGCAGAAGAAACAGTGTCGCAAACATGTAATAGCAATTAAGAAAAGGAGCAGCTAAAACTCAAATCTGTAAGCAGCTTTTCATCAGCTTTGGGGAACCTGTTCCATGATGATCAATGGCCTAGATTTCCTTTATTGTGTTAAGACAAGCCAAGACTTTGAAATATTTTCCTTTCCTATACTTTTAAAAATCCATGTGAAGTGTGTATGTGCCTTTGGCTGGGTCTATGTGTATTCCAGACAATCTCTTTCTAACAGAGAGGATTCCAACCAAACATCCGCTTTGATTGGTCCTCTGGCATAAGCCTGGAACAACCAGCACTTGTAAACAAATCTGCTCTTTGACTTCAAGCTTCTCAACTCCTATTACACATATGCCTGAGAGGCTAGGTTGCTCCGCCCATGAAGCAAAAAAAGAGAAACCTAAGATGCCACTGTCTAAATTACTTTAGCCAATCTTCAATTTTACACATTAAAAGAGAAATTAATGGAGCAGCTGTCAAGTTGGCAGAACCCGGAGAGAGTTCTGAAATGTGGCAAAAACTGATAAGCAAAGTCCTTTCCAGTGTCAGTGAGACAAAACCTGTTTTGGATGTGCTTCAGGTAATTTTACCTGCTCAACTCTGCTGCAGCCAGGGTAGACTCAGCTGGTGAGCTTGTGAGATATACTATAGTTGTACTCCATTAATGTTAAAATATTGACACAAGAAGTCCCCAATACAAAAACAGGCATGAAATCTTGAGTTTGCCCCATAGCTTAGAGAACCTCAACTTTCTAGTTATCTACTGCTCGCCGAAGTACTCAGTACAAAATACAAAGGGATAACCAAGCTGCTATGTTTTTTTCCCTCTCATTTTCCTCTATACTTTGTGCAAGGCCCACAATCTGGACTGGGACTTTAGTATGGGCAGTAGGGGACTTTAGCCCTTTTCCCTATTGTGGCACCAACTGTGGATCAGGCCTACCATGTGTACAATCTACATAGCAAAATTGAGTCCCAATCCAGCCCATTTCTGCACTAGGCTGTTATAGAGCTATGATTGCATTTTTAACCTCCTACGGAATCCTGGGGTTTGCAGTTTCAGGAGGGCCCTAGTACGGAAATGGCACCAGATCAGACCTGCCCTCTGCTTACTTTAGAGTAAAATAAGATACCACTTCAAGGTACACCTTTAAAATAATGTCTGCTTGAGCTAAACATGAGAACTCAAAATCTCAAGATTGTACCTGTCAGGATTCAATGGACAGATGTCTCCCAGTTGTATACCATAATGTTAGGATCATACTACAATGCCACAAGAAGCATCTGTGCATACACAGCATGGCCTTAGACCCTGGGCCCCTCATGGAGTCTGGTGAGCTCGTAGTTGCACCATGAGTTGAACCACACATGTGATGGAAAATCTTAGTTTTACTGGAATGTGTCCATGTGATTGAGAAGATTTTCTATTCCAGTCTTCCACTCTTTTTGCAAAGAATATTTAACCTCCCTAAAATGTCTATAAACTCATCACAATAAACAAGAATAAGAATTAATTACCACAACTTGGGTATTAGGTGGGCAAACGCTTGTATTAAGGGCCTCACAGTCCACGCAAGATCCCTGAAATAAAAGCCGAGAATTAGAAATCCAATTTCATTAAAACTTGTGTTGTTAAGCATTCACAATGCCCAAGTTCACTGTCATCACAAGCACTGGATTAAGGAGAGTTAATGGCCTTTTCCGCATTTTATTTTTGAAATGGGGCGGTGCGTCCTCCAGCGAGGATGTTCACATTTGGGGGTGAACTGGATTCGGACTACTTACTGTTTGTCCGGACTTCAGCCCGCTCCGGAACGCCCAGAACTGGTGGTCGCCCGTACTATTGAAAGACCAATTAAAAGAGGACTTTCAATAGCGCGCCGTGCCCCAGTCCATCGCTCTGCTAAAGCATAGATGTACAGGCTCGCGCCAGCGCGAGTCTGCAGATCTTCCGGGGGCGGACTTCCGGTTGGCGAGCTTCTCTGGTTGGCAGAGAGCCTCCGCCAACCGGAAGCCTCTATTTTCGTCGCCGGAGAGTGTGTAGTGCAGGCGCATGCTGCTCCGGACCGCCGTGGATCGTCGGGGGGAGCATGCCAGTCCGGTGAGTAATGGACTGCCCCATTTCCCCTCCAAAGTGCGGAAAAGCCCAATATGTAAATTGCAAGGCTAAAACTCTGCTCATTTAAACAAATTAGATATTTAAAAAAGAATGAGGATTGCATTAATTTCCTTTCCACATTACCTGCATTGGTAAAGTAGACAGACATACTAGTCCAGGGACACACTGCCTGTTACATTCACTGGTGGATCCTTGGAGACTCAACAGTTCCAGAAAAATCACTCCTATTTCTCCTTCCCTATGACCACTATGGCAGCCTTTTTCTACACCTGATAGCACACATGCACTTGAGAATTCTAGCTGGAAAGAAATCTGCAGAGGCAGGGATTTCTACAAGGCAACTCACCCTACAGTTGTGCACCACAAAAGGTGCAAAGTTCCCAAATTCCATATTTACAGTTGAGTTTATTGAATATTTTGTTACTTGTATCCTGAAAGTTGTTAACTGCTGGAATCCTATCAGCCTAGCATTCCAACAGCTTTTTATTCAAATGCCCTACTGTAGCTAACTGATCAAATACCCTATTGGCACCAGATCCTGTCTGACTGTGGAACCTAAGCAGGGTTTGCCTTTGTTAGTACTTGGATGGGAAACCATAAATTAATAAAAGGTGTTATCGGCTATATTTAAGAGGAAGAAACTGGCAAAATCAGCTTGGAGTATTCCTTGCCTAAGAAAACACTACGAAATTCATGGGGTCACCATAAGTCAACAGTTAATTTGAAGGCATACACACATGTCTGTTCTAGCGACCTCCTCCAAACTCAAGTTACCCCCTTTTACAGAAAGACAGCATAGCCATCTTGCAATTTTGTTTTGGAGTACAATCCCATTTTGTATTGTTCAATTGCTTTTATGTTTTATATATATATATATATATGTATGTATATGTATACATATAAAAAAGAGGGCTTGATTAATTTCATTTTGTCCGCATGTGGAACTGCCTTTGTGGGCTAGTACATTTCAAGAATGGCAACAGCAACACACTCAGGGCTGAACAAAGACAATTGACTGTTTGAGGTAAATTGGCAAATGCCAACGCTCCTCTTCCCAGCAAATGATGACAAACATCCAACAGTGGTCAAGTTATGCTGGTATGTGAGGAGAAAATTCCACAGATGCTATACAAGCAAAAGAACACAACAAAAGTAAAGCAGATGACTAACAATATGCTGCCCTTTCATGACATACAACACCAGCTGCCCAAGACAGCCGCTTCATGGTGCTTCATGGCAGGCCTGTCATAAAAAGCTGTTCTCACTCTTTCTGGATATGAGCTTGGCTGTCTTCTATAGGCTGACTTCTATAAGCTGACTTGACTAAAACAGTCTGAGAAAAGCAAAACAAGACCAAATGGCCCCATGCTGTGGGGTAGTAATTTGATGGTTTAAAAACAGTTTTAAAAATGCAGGGGGGACAGAGCCCTTGTAGGTAGAGGTTGGCTGCCCCTACCCTAGGGGGTGCAAGAATCTTCTGTCCTTTAAAAGGTTAAATGGGATACCGAAGTACTAATTGTGCAATGATGTTCTTTTGTTTAATGTTACAATTTTTCAAAGGGTGATATTTTAATTGTGTTCTTAATTTTATTACTATGGCCATTTCTGCACTACAGTGTTATAGTGCTATTGCTCTACATTCAACCTCCTGTGGAATTCTGGGGTTTGTAATTTCCTGAGGCCCAAGAGCTCTCTGGTTGACAATTCTAAAGCCCCCTCCCTAAACTGCAAACCCCAGGCTTCCACAGGATGTTGAAAGTGGAATAATAGCACTATAACAGTGTAGTGAGGAAATGCCCCATGTTTTAGCTAATTCTATTATATTGTTTGTGAGCCACCTTGTGTACCACACTGAGGGAAAGGCAGTGTACAAATGCAATAAATAAAATAAAATAAAATAATTTCCTTTCACTGGGTTACAGTTAGGGAGGAAATGACAGTCATTTCCACACTATACTGTTATAGTGCTATTTTTCCACTTTCAACATCCGTGGAATTTTGGGGTTTGCAGTTTACTGAGGCCAAAGATGCCCTCTGTAAACTACAAACTCCAGGATTCCATAAGATGTTGAAAGTGGAATAATAGCACTATAACAGTGTAGTGCGGAAATGGCCAACATCTCCTATATGTTTCTTGTCACAAGGCTGAAGACTGCTCAAGATTTTTCAAAGGATAATGCAGATCCTCCCAATTATCCTGCCTCTCCATTCTTTGTTGTCTTTCTAGAAAGGGACTTGTCCTGTTGCAACCCGATGGTTGTTGTTACTGTGTGCCTTCAATGTATTTTTGACTTACGGTGACCTGAAGGCAGTGATGTATTTAAGTCTTTTACTCCAAGTCTCAAGTCTCGTCTCAAGTCTCTACTTCCAAGTCTCAAGCCAAGTCTCAAGTCTGGAAGCCAACCTTATACGCCAACCAAAATTCCAGAATTATTGGACAGGGTGAAATAAATTCAGTTTCGGCAATTTAAGCAGAGTTGACTTTCCACATTTGCAATTTTGCCATTTGCAGCTTTGGAAGTGGGGAATAGGATCCTATCTTACTCCCCATTACTGAAGATTCAAAAGCTTTAGAAGGAAGGATCCTTCTTCCTCAAGCCTACCGCCTAACACATTTGCTGATTCACCTGCACTCTGGGGGTGAATCTTGACTTTTGCTCTTAGGAAATGTTTTAGAAGGCTCCTCTGATATAAAGTGGAGACAGGCTGCTAAGCAGACCTCAGCTCCACATCAAGCCCATTGCCTAACCTGTTTGCTGTTCCCCTCTGAGAAATGCGCCCACACTTTGGGCTTGAGAGAGATTGTCATGTGACTAGTAGGCAAAAACAGATGGAGGCATTGTTCAAAGTCGTAAGGTTTCTAGATGAATGTGTCACGTTACTGAACCAAAGGCATCAAGTCAGTCATAAAATTATACAAGTCTTGAGTCAAGTCGAGTCAGTGCATCATTTATGGTTGAGTCAAGTCCGACTCAAGTCACTGAAGTGACTTAAGTCTGACTTGAGTCCGAGTCTATCGATTAGAGTCTACATCACTGCCTTAAGGCAAATCTATCATGGGGTTTTCTAGGGGCCGAGAGTGTGTGATGTACCCAAGGTCACTCAGTGGGTTTCCATGGCTGAGAGAGGAATCTAACCCTAGTCTCCAGGTTTGTACTCCAATACTCAAACTGCTACACCATACTGACTCTCAGTCAAATGATACTGTAGCAATAGCAGCAGACACAGTAGCTGCTGTAATGGTATTTAGTATTTGTTTATTATAGGTTTATAGTCCACCTTCTTTTTTCTGGTCATCTCAAAATGGTACAGTTGCCTCTTCCATTCCACACTTTCTCTCTTGAATTATTCTGTAAGATAAGCCAGGGTAAGTGAAAGTGACTACAGCTGCCCCTTCACTTTCATGAGAGTTTGGGGCACAGAACCCTCAAAAAAGTGGGAAAACAGTGAATAACTCCTCTCCCACAATTCCCCTCCCATTCTCTTGCCTTTTGTGCGCTGGGTCCAGAGGCAAGGGAATGGGGAGCTTTGGAGAAGAAGGAAGAAGACCACGTGTGACTCCCCACCTATTTCCTCACCTTCTGTTTGGGAGCTTCCCTTCCTTTTTTGTGCCCAGCACAACACAAGGGAATGGGGGGGAGGAGAATTGTGGAGGAGGCATGCACACACCTCGTGAATAATCAAATTCAAGAAAGTCAAACCCAGTAATGTGGAGGGACGACTGTAATTCAAGGTTACCCACTGACTTTCAAAGAGGACTTGAACCTGGATTTTCAAAGTCCTATTCCCCTACTAATGATTACACCACATTGTAGCAACAGCAATGACTTGATGCTACCCAGTCCCTAATAAGCATACATTCTGGATAATGTCACTTTGTGCTGCCTGAATAGTAGTAAATGTCTTTTAAAATCTACTTTCCCTGTGGAGGTTGGATACAAAGCCACAGGAGAACTTCCTAAATGGACTCGACTTTCAAATAAACAAAATGCTGGTTTTAAGAAGCCCATTTTGAAGCATCTAGTTGCATGTACAGCTGCTTTGACAATAGCGGTGACCCTGTACTCTCTGAGCCTAGAAGCTCTATCTGACTCTACAGTACAAGCAACAGGAAGCAGATGTTCCCAGTGAGGTGATGAAACAGCCCCAGACCTTTTGACAGGAGCTGAATCAACAGGAAGGGCTAGCTCTCTGAGAAACTGCAGTGCCATGGCCTCTGAAGAGCCAAGCTGCCTTTCTGAATCATAAATATTGTAGTCATAATGTGGAAGCATAAAAATCACATGCACAACCAACAGTGTGACTCTTAGGGTCATGTCAAAAATGGGAATCCACTGGGGAAAACAGCTGACTTAGCAGAAAAGCCGCCCTGAGGAAATGGCCAACCACAGGCAATCATCCCTCCACTCTCTAGTGGAGTTCTTATTGAGAGGGTACAGAATCCTTTCCCATCAGCCCAGGATTTTTTCTACAACAGAGGGGAAAAAATATGTCAGGAAAAAGAGTGAAACTGGAGAGATTTCACTTACCGCAACAACAGTATAAGTCTGTTCATCACACCCGTTTGGCAAAATAGGGACTATTGATGGTGGAATGAATATGCCGTCCAAGGTGTGGATTATACCATTTGATGCCACAATGTTCCTTTTATTTATTGTAACCTCTGTGTCACCCAGAAGAATTCTTCCCTGAGGTAAAAGAAATGCCATTGTTGTTTCAGAGTTGTGCTCGTTGTGTGGCTAGAAGTGAAAGAACCGTGGAAGGCAGAGCTGTGGGTAAACAGACTTTTTGGGCATTTCTGCCCTACACTGTTATAGTGCTATTATTCCACTTTCAATATACAGTGGAATTCTGGGCTTTGTAGTTTACTGAGGCCAAAGAGCTCTCTCACTGAGAATTCTAAATGTCTCTTCCTAGACTGCAAACCTCAGGATTCCACAGGATGTTGAAAGTGGAATAACAGCACTACAACGGTATAGTGAGGAAATGGCCTTTGATCTATTTACCTTCTCAATGGAAAAGCTGAAAACTTTTATTCACTGCTGAATTCACATATTCAGGAAGCTAGGTATGAAAAAAAAATCAACATTTTGTCTTACACAAATCTGCTTTAATGCCAGCCAAGGTTAACTCAAAAATTAAAAACATTTCCCTAGATTTTCCTGCCAAATGGGTTAAATATTCAGTTAATCTCAGATGGAAGAATGACAGAACAAGGGACTTACATGCTTGTCAATACGAATTTTCAGAATCTGATTTGCCATAGTCAGAATATGAGGCATTATTATCATTCTTTCCACTTGTAGCTGGAAAACAGAGAGAGACAGTATGTTGCATTGTCACAGCCAAGAGATGGAAACCTGAACCAACACTTGCTACTTATTAGCCACTTCCACTTAGCAGCCATAACCATCAGCTTTTCTTGATTGACACAGCTACCGTTTTAGGCGATTTCTGCAGAACATTGCTGTCCCGTGATGGGGATGCATTGCTGCCAGTCTGCTAGTCGTGCTTTTGTATGATGTCGTCATGGTCTCCCACTGCCAATGTGTCCCCACCCGTTGCAATTGCAGGATATTCCATCACCAGAAAAAATCCAGTAATGGCTCCCGATTATGCAATGCTCCTGTTGCCAGCAGTTGTGCAGAAACAGTAAGAGCACAATTTATGCTTTTCCTTCCCCAATGCAGCATGGGAAGTAGATGGCTGCACTGCGGAAGGAAGGAGTATGTCCCTCACACTACTCTTCTGCAGGAAGCTGGCCAGGTGTGAAGGGGAGCATTCAGGTTGCACTCACTGCTGGGATTGTGACAGAAAGGGATTGTGACAGAAAGGCAACAGAAAGGGCCTTACTTAGGGTTATTTCCAGTTCTATCCTAGAAAACAGCAGAATATAAATAAAATAAAATAAAATAAAATAAAGAGAGTAAGAACATCTCTTGTTTTGCAGTTGCCCTGCCTGCCATTGCCTGTAACCCTTCACTGTTTTCTTAACACTTCTTCCTTTTTTTTTTTTTTTTTTTTAGCAGGAGTAGCTGCAGAACTCCTTTTCGCTGGTAGCTGTAAGAGCTGTCTTACCTGAAAACACCCTAAGCTTTCAAGATGAAAGCATGATGGGAAAAGAAAGGGAGAGGAAGTTTCTAGACCCTTCCGTGTAGGATCCTGTAGTGGCAAATGGTTTGGTTCACAAATGGATTGACACTATATGTTCACACAGGTTGGAGATGGTTGCAAAAAGGAGAGGAGAAAGAAAACAAGGTGGCTGCTTCCGAGCGACCTATTTCTTGAATGTTTGGCTTCAAAGGGTCCTCAAAGTCAGAGTACGATGGGAGAAATAGATTGGAAAAGTAACTCCTTTTTCCCATTGCAGCTGCCACAGTCACTTTCTTCTTTTCTAAATTATTACTGTAGCCTTTGTCTTGCCATCAGCCCTTTCTTCTGCTCATTATTCTATATAATTATACCAGAGAAAGTATAAGATGTTGGCTCATGCTCCTTTCTTCCATTACCTAGATTCTGCTCCGTTTAACCAAAATGCTTTTTCTTCTCTCTTTACCGTGCTTATTCCTTTAGATAGATATGTTGGCTTGCAGCTATGCAGAGGCTTTGGCCCTTTTCGCACGGTATTTTCCATGCGAAAGGGCACCTAGAGCGTCACGCAATTGTGAGGAGCAATCTGCACAACGCACTCACAATCGCGTGACGCTCCAGGGGCCGGCAGGTGCTGATTGTGCACCTTTTCATTTTCAGCTAGAAGCTGAAAATGGTGCATGATCGTGCATTGCTCCCAGGCCCTGTGTGCACTTACCTGGCGTGCGGAGCCTCCAGAGCTGCGCTGGTCGCGCTTCCTGCCCCAGCACAGCCTGGGAAACTCCCAGGCTGCGTTGCGGAAGGAAGAGGCGGGGCTCTTGTGCAAGCAGGCAGCTTGTGTGGAGCCGAAGGACCCTGGACACGAGAGCCTCTCGCCGGAGGCTGCTCACGCAATCCCTACACCCCAGCACCATTAAAAGGTAAGATGCAGAAAGGGCCTTTGACATGCATCAGATCTGAAATTTGGAAATATAATGCTCCCACATTTCAAGACATTACACTTGCTACTAAGAATATCTGAAAACAAGGAATCTGTAATCTTCCCAGCAGAGGAAGGGAAGGGGAAAAAAGTTATAAACCACTTTGAGTCCAAACCTTGGAAAAAAGCAGGGTATAAATAAAGACGATGATGATGATGATGATGTACTACTTCCACACCATCCAGAAAGTCAGAAAGCTTCCGAACACTCTGATTAACATAATATTCTGATGGGATGTGTGTATATCTCTGTTTTGAAATGGAAAGGGGGGGGCGGGTATAAATTATACCCCTAACCCAAATAGTTGAGTTACTTTCACATTAGCTTGAAGGCTAAAATTTGATATAGTATGATTAAGAATTCTGTAGACAATGCGGTCTGGTAACCAGCAAGCATGTCACTAGTTATGAGTAAACATCCAGGTTTCTATTTCATACAACTGGTTTGAGCTCCTTGCCAGAATCAGGAGTTGCTCTCCTAACACCTCAGGTCTTCTCTAAACCAGACTGCATGCAAGTACTTCCTTAATATCCGTAGTTTCTTAGTGGAATTTAGTTCTTTAGGAACTAAGAGCTGTTTCTAATTGCTCCTTTAATTTTCTTTGCAGAAACCGTTGTTTCCAAAAGTTTTTTTTCCAGAAAAGAAATAAGACCAAATGTAGAGTAAATGCAAATACAAATGTAAATGTACATGTAGAGGCTCTGGTTGGATATAATACCAACTCCCAAGAAAGTAGCTTCTCTTTTGGTATTTTCTGCTTCTTCTGTGACAACTAAAGAGTTCATTGCTCCTTGGGATAGCATTCATTTCTAAAACCAAATCCATCAAGTCTGAATGTTTAGGAGCAGCAAAATATACAAATCTGGACTTTAGTTGCCTTTGATGGATGTATTCTTCCCATACCTATTTTTCTAAGATTATATTTCTCTAGCCATGGGCCTTCATATCAATCAAAACAACTTCAGGAGCATGAATTAGTACATTTTTGTGCTCTTTGTGCAAGAGTTTCAAGTTCTTTGTGCAAGAGTTGTTGGAGACATGTTGTATTTAATTATGCTTTGTAACAATAGTTCATCTCATTGAAAGGGGAAGTCAAATAATAGCAATAGCAGCAACAGCAGTATTGGGAAATAGTGATGGTCTGTAGGAAACTGAGTTTCAGTTCCTCTTGGGTGGATAATTTGGAAAATGCTGAAAATTATTTTGCTTCAATAAAGCATGTGCGAGTCACTGTGGTATAGTGCTTTGAGTGTTAGACTAAGACTTTGGGAGACTAATTGCCACTCAGCTGTAGAAACCTGCTGTGTGACACAGGGAAAGTCATGCTTTCTCAGCCTTAGAGGAAGCAATAATAAACCTCATCTGAAAAAAAATCTTGCCAAGAGAAACCTAGCACAGGGCTACCATAAGCTGAGCTGACTGAAGACAGGTAACAGCAATAACATCAAAAACGAGGGCCATTTTACTATTATAGTGCTTTCATTCTACTTTCAACATCCTGTGGGATTCTGGGGTTTGTTGTTTAGGGAAGGACCTTTAGAATTCTCAGCTGGAGAGCTCTTTGGCCTCAGTAAACTACAAATCCCAGAATTCCACAGGATGTTGAAAGTGGAATAATAGCACTACAACAGTGTAGTGAGGAAATGGCCTAGTAATCTAGGAAAATGCCTTATACCAAGCTACTGGCTTATCTAGCACAGTATTTTCTCTGGCTGGGATGAGCAACTTGTTCAAGTTTGGAATCACAGAAGAGATCTGAGAGAGCTGCATTGCTCCCAGCATACCCACTCAAAATTTTTTTTAAAAATTATTTTTATTGAAACTCCCTCCCTTTCAGGTAATATGAAGGGCAATTTCACCACATTTTGAGAAGTCTCTGGCCAGTTTTAGGGCCAGGGAATTAGTTTTTCAAGACACTAAGTGACTGGTTGCCACTTCTACGACTGGAAAAAGTTGCATTAATGTCACTTGACATCACCTCATAGGTGGTATAACTAACTTTCCATTACTTTGACAGTTACAGAAACATGGCTTCATTAAAGGCTGAAGAAAGATTGTCACATGGTTCAACTGCCAGTTTGTCTTGTGGCCTCCAATTCTGCTGCACGTGTAAACAGAAGCCCTTTCTGCACTCTGTCTTTTTGCAAGGATGTCTGGTGAGGATCCTGGAATCAGTTCTGCTGGGAGGGGGGCATGACAGGAGCTCTTCCTTCCACACTGGCTGGCTCCGGGGTGAGGGAAGCACGACGGCCAAGCCTCTTCCTTCCACAGCACAGCCAGGTACTTTGGCAAGCTGCGCTGGGGCAGGAAGCACAACCATCATGCTTCCTGGGCTTCTGCAGGACGGGTAAGCATGGGATGGCAACACGACCATGGATCATTAACAGGGAAACCCTGTCAATGATTTAACCCACAACAATGCTGCCTGGGAACGGGAGAAGGACGGGACCCCGATCACATCAGGCAAAAGCGTTGTTGCAGTCCCGTCCCATGGCATGTTGGGAGGGTGGTGCAGAAAGGTCCAGAGTTTAAGATGGTTGGCAGCTTGTAACAATGAGCTGTGCTTCTTAAAATAACAAAAAGGTAACCATTTTAGTTGCTTTTGATAAATGAGAAAAAGCAAGGAATTGGTGTTTTTAAAATGGTAATATAATAGTAACTTATGATTTTTTTCCTCTTGGGATAATAATTGTAACTAATATTACTTTAAAAAGATGTCACTATCTTTCAGCCTAAGGAGATATGTTGAGAGGATAAGATAGAAAAACTGTGGAATAGTCTGTCCAGTAAAAAGGCAGGGTTGCATAGTCTCCAGCATTTTACAGTTGAAAATCAGGATATGTGCAGCCAATCAACATCAAAATGTGATCAAGATGGCAAAGTTATTAATGAGGAAGAGCATAAAAGCTAGACGAGGTTGGAGCAGTTTGTTTTTAACTTAGTCTACTGGGAAGGGCCCTCTCCTCTCCTCTCCTTCATACTAGGTTAGTGGAGTGCAAACTACTTTTGCACTTTGAACTCAGTTTGCAGCAACTGAAGTCAGCCAGGATGAAGGACGAAGTGGGAGGAAGAGAGAGAAGCTGGGATATTTCAAAAGTGGGATGACAGAGAATTAAGCAGGGCTGCCAAATCAGGATAGTTGAAGAGTATAGGGGTATGAAGGATGATTAGTATCTCTCTCTTGATTTCCAATATTTTTCTTTCTTGTGCAAGTTCCTAAGCTTTGGATTGGAATGCTGACAGGCCAGTGGACAGTTACTTTTGAAGTTATCTTCCAAAATCTGGCACTGCTGATGCTTCCCATGTAAGACTTAGGCCCTTTTCGCACTGAGGCTTTTTGCGTGAGCTGGGGTGGGCGGCTTGCGTGAAAAGCCTCTTCCGAGAGCCTGCCGGTTCCCCGCTCGTTCCTTCTGCAGGCGAAGGAACAAGCGGGGAAGCGGCAGCGTCCCGGAGGCGGAGGCGGCTTGCGCGTCCATCCTCCCCCGCTTGCGCGAGAAGCAGGAGCCTCTCGCGCCGCCCCCCGCGCACGCGGGAAGCGAGCGACAGTCGCGCCCGTCCCCCCCGCGCGCCCCAGGAGCGAGCGACAGTCGCGCCCACCCACCCCCCGTGCGCGCCAGGAGCGAGCGACAGTCGCGCCCACCCCCCGCGCGCGCGTGCGGAGCGGGAGGCTGTCGCGAGCAGCCCCCCACCCGCGCGAAGCAGGATGCCATCGCATCCGTCACGCAAGCACCCCGCCCCACCCCTTCCTTCCACAGGAGCGGAGGGAAGGAAGCGCTACCTGGCCGCCTCTCCGACGCACCGCACAACAGGTAAGTGTGGGTGGGCGCCGGGAGCGTTGCGCGAGCGCGGGGTGATTTTCGCTTGGAAGCGAAAATCAAAAACCCCGCGCTCGCGCCGCTGCAGCCCCGTGAGAGCGCCGGAAGTGGGAGTGCGTCGTGTGGAGCGGCTCTCCCACTCCCGCATGGCTCACGGGGCTATTTCGCTCGGGAAAGCCCATGCGAAAAGGGCCTTAGATTTAGTGCAGGCTGGTTTGCAGGGAATCCCTTGGACACAAACCAGCCATGTTCTTGTACTTGCTCAGGCTGAGTGGTGGTGGGGAGGGTGTAAGCAACAGGGAGCAGCCAGAGTTTCACAGGGAACAGCTGGAGCTTAGCATGCAAGTCCAGTGATTATCACAGGTCCTAGACCTACAGTGATGTGGAAAACCTTACTGGAAGATGCCAGAGAAAAGAACAATATTTAGGCCATTCAGCCCTTCTCCTTCTTCGTAATCTCATTGATTAGTTACATCCCTGGACTGTCACTTGGGAACAACTCAGTGAACAGGTGCTATGAGCAGTCTATGGCCTTTTCCACACTTTGATTTAGTGACAGGGCAGAGCGTCCTCTGGCGAGGACATTTGCACTTAGGGGCGGACTGGGTCCAGACTACTTTATGTATGTCCAGACTTCAGCCCGCTCCAGAACGACCAGAACTGGTGGTTCACCATGCTACTGAAAGACCGCTTAAAAGAGCTCTTTCAATAGCACAGTGCGCCCCGGTCCGTCGCTGTGTTAATGTGTAGATTTGCAGGCTCGCACCAGCACGAGGCTGCAAATCTTCCAGGGGGTGGGCTTTAGACTGGCGAGCTTCTTCGGTTGGTGGAGAACCTCCACCAGTTCAACACTCCACTGCTACACCAAACTGGCAAACTTCCAGGCAAACTTCCAAATAAGCATGTGCTCAATGGAAAACCCTATGCAAATGTGTAGGAACTGACTGCAATTACTGCATGAGCATAGCTCAGTTCCAACAGAGCACTGAATACAGTGGGTTTGCCCTAGTGGCCTGGGAACATTTGATGCTCAATAGCCTTGGCAAAAGTCTAGTAAGAAAGGAATGGACCTGGTGAATCCACCAGAGGGGAGAGTACTGTAAGTTCCTTTTAAGATCAGAATGTAAAAGGACATTTTTGTTTGTTTGTTTTTAAACAACAAAACAGCATATAGGTGACGGCAGGAATGACCACTTACTTGCAATTCCATTTATTTATTTAGAAAATTGCAAATCACTGTTTAGCTGGTGTGTAATAAAATACTTTGTTGTTTCTCCTGTTGCAGTATTTTCATTGAGTTAGCTCTATAGGAAACCTGGGCCATTTCCGCACTAGATTGTTATAGCACTATTATTCCACTTTCAACATCCTATGGAATCCTGGGGTTTACAGTTTCGGGAGGAGCCGGCTGGCCCCTCCCAAAACTGCAAACCCCAGGATTTCATAGGATGTTGAAAGTGGAATAATAGCACTATAACAATCTAGTGAGGAAATGGCCCTGATGGGCTGAAGACATTTCAGGCAAACCCTATACATATCCATTTATCCTTTTCAACACCCAAAGAGTTTTAATAAGGTACAGATTGCTTGCAAATGAGTTGAAATGAAGGAGGGGGAAAAAAGCTAAAAATGGAGGTGCCTTACCGCTGCTGTTGTGTAGATATGGTGTTTCACAAGTTCCTGAAGCTTGTTTATTCCCTAGAGCAGGAAGAAAGCAATTAGATCATTCTAGATGAATTTTGCATAACTGCAATAATGGGTACTGATTGCTAATATAAATGCCAAATGCTTGAGTATGCAAATTATACCTCAAATGGCTTATTTCAAAATCAGAAGTTCCTTCCTGAAGTAGCAAAGGAAGGACAACATACTTTGTACAAATGTGCTGAGAATAATTGTTGTACCCTAAGAAGTTGTTTTTACATACCAGGAAACTGAATGTTTGTGTATTTATCAGTGTTCCAAACAGATACCCTTTTAACAACATACTTGTTTGCAAAACCACAATGCTCTGAAAGAATAGGATACCAAAGAGCATGGAAGGAAGGTGCTGGCTAGCAAGGGCAAACAGATAGGATGTCAATCCGGCAGTGAAGGAAATGTGTTGGACACAGAAGGTTTACTCCTTGACCTCTGAAGTTCCTGCCTGTCTGTATAAGCATTTCTCCACAGCCAGGCAAGCTAGTTTCTGGCTTCCTATCAAATGAAAATGGAAAGCCATCTCTGGAACCACTTTTCATGTTCCAGGCTACATGTCCTAATGGTAGCTGGAACTTGGGACTAGAGAATAGAAGAATTTACCTATTTGGATGACAACCCCCAGAATCCCATAGAGAGCATTGCTGTGCTGGTCAGAGGATTTGGGGAGTTGTTGCCCAAAGCACAGCTTGGAAAAGTTAAGTCTCTTTCACACTAGACAAGTCTAGCACTTCAATGCTACTTTAACTGCCATGGCCCTGTCTGTAGAATCCTGGAATATGTAGTTTCATCAGGTATTTAGAATCCACTGCTAAGGACTGTTAGTGCCTTGCCAAACTATAAATCCCACAGTTCTGCAGAATGTAGCCATGGAAGTGGTATGAATGTACAGTAACTGCGTAGTGTGAAAGGGGTCTCAGATAGGCACAGAATATTTATTTTGTTTCAGATAATGTACAGCTTGACTTTTTGTCTCTCTCTCACACACACACACACACACACACCTCTAATATACAGTTGACCAAAGGCCACTTAATAAGTTAACATATTACATTCCTTGTAATGTACTGCATTACAATAATGTACATCATTGCAGAGCCAGGTGCCATGTAGCAAAAATTAAAAATAAAAACCTGTGCATTGAATCATGATTTCTCTGACAATCTATATGTGAGACTGACTTCTAGAGGGAGGTGCATTCTCTCTTGGCATTTTGTAGAACATGACTGTCAAAGAGTCAGTCCTAAATGACACTCATGTTGTTTGGGTGCCAAGTTAAAACATGGCTGTTCATCGAAGCTTTGGGACCTCATTGATATAAACTATTATACATAGCTTTAAAAATGTCTAAATATTTTAAATGTTTCGAACTCATTATATTAATATTTTTTAGCTTATTTAAATTATCTTATTCTTCTGAACCTACTTAACCTGTTTTAAAGTTATTGATAAGCTGCCCTGAGATCTCTTGATATAAGCTGGGGTATAAATATTTTAATAAATAAACAAATAAGATAGTTCTATGATAAACTTCCTTGTGAAGCATCTAAAAGTGGGTCAGGCAAAACCAATAGGCTACCTCAGACTTCCTCAGCTTGATGCCTTCCAGATATGTTAGACAGCTATTCTGGTTAAGTATAATGGCAGCTATAGTCCAACATATCTGGAGGGTACCACATTGGGGAAGGCTTGACTAAGCAGACTACCCACTGGTCTGATCAAAGGAACAAATCATATGTTCTTGTAGCCATTTTAAAGCTTCAACATCCTTTGGAAATCAGTAATGAAGAAAGTCTCACCTCTGTGAAGAGATAAATTAGCCTTCCGTCTCTTAATTCATCCACAGCACTATTACTAGGTACAAACACAGTGAAAGGTCCAGGTCCATCCAAGATTGAAGGCAGACCACAATTCTGCAAAATATTAGATACCATCATCATGGATAATACAGTAGAAAATGATTAGCAAAATTAGTGTACAGTTGGCCCTCCACATTTGCAAGTTTCACTTTTGCAGATTTGATTATTCACAGATTATTTGCTGTCAGCTCTGCTGCCGCCCTATGCCATTTTTAATAGAGATTGCAAGCCTTGTGAGACTGAGACACTGTGGACGAGGCTAGTAAGTCCCTATTAAAAATGATGCGAGGCAGCAGTGGAGGTGGCAGTCAGCCCCACCAGCCATCCACTTCTGCCTTGTGAAGGAACCCTGATGCCTCAGAGGAACCCATGGTGGGCTGAATATGGTGATCATATTTTTGTGTGTGTGTGTGTGTTAAATATGGTTTGGGAGGGCCTAGAGTTATTCATGGTTTTTCCACATTCATGGGGGTCCTGTGACATAACCCTAGCAAATGTGGATGGATGACTCTATATATACTATGATGAATTGGCTCACAGAGTTGAGTAATAGAATATGATAATTTTCTACCAGTATTTTGATAGATATATGTGTTTATGTGCCTTGAAGTTGCCTGCTGACTTACAGCAACATCATGAATTTCATAAGGTTTTCTTAGGGAAGGAATACACAGCGGTGGCTTGCCACTGCTTTCCTCTGAAATACAGCCTACAGTAACTGGTATTTCTTGGCAGTCCAAGCACTGTTTTAAAAATAAGTTATGACTCATACTGAAATCCTAAGCT
Organism: Ctenosaura bakeri; assembly: GCA_948474755.1. Taxonomy (NCBI): domain Eukaryota; kingdom Metazoa; phylum Chordata; class Lepidosauria; order Squamata; family Iguanidae; genus Ctenosaura; species Ctenosaura bakeri. Next base: position 290,760 of record CAOLHI010000251.1, on the reverse strand, counting down.
GATCAAAGTACAATTGTGATTAACTGTAGTTCATTTAAGACCAATTGGTTTCTACAGGATTTTGTGAGACTGTTTTCTTCGATCAGAACCAATGTATGTAAGAGAAAAGTTAGTTGCTTTCAGATGGTCCTACATGAAGTTAGTAAGTTCTGTAAACAGACAAAAGGATATGATGATTTGATACCAGAATACTGGAAACTTATCTCTTGAAACTATTTCAACAAATACCAGAAAAAGAAGCTAGGCAGTGTTGGAGAGTGTTAAGAGCTTTCCTATTTTGAATGGAAAGAGATAACTAATTGAAAAAGAAATCATCATTATCCAATAGGCACTCTGTTGTTGTTGTTGTTGTTGTTGTTGCAATGTAAAAAGTATGGGTGGATTCAATGCTTACTCCAAAATTATACCTCTGTAACCTGGTCAAAGATCCACGCTATTACAACTGAATTGGGCAATTATAATCCAACAGCATCTAAGTCACATTGTGCCCAATACACAACAAAGGTCACATGTGTAAACTACAAAAAGTGATTCCATCATCCCTGTATGAAGTATATAAGGGATATGGCACTTACACATGTACAATATGTTACAAAATGGTGAACTGCTGTCAAGCTACCTTTAACTTATTGTGATCCTGTGAATGAGAAACCCAAGTTACCTTGTTGTCAGGTCTTGCAAATTCATGTTACAAAATACATACCAAAAAAATTATAAAAAGGACGTAGTCTGATGGTTTGAAAATATTAGCTGGTTTCTAGAATGAATTTCTTAAAATAGTTAATTCCATTTTCCTCCTACATCTATTTAGTACATTTTAGAACATTCCAGTGCAGGGGTAACTCTGCTGAAATCAACAGGTCTCAACATTGTAGCCTTGCTCTGTCTGTCTAGATTAAACTACATATTAAAGGTAACATGTGTTCCCTGTGATTACCTCTGTTTCTTTCTATAACTGCAATTTCATCTGGAATACATTCTTCAGTGATCTAAACTAAAACTAAATCCAGTGTTTACCTTCCAATATCCAGTCAGAAAACAAACTGAATGCAAAATGTGTAGGTGAGGAAAGGCAAATGATATGACAAACAGACATATGTTACTACTTGAAGAAACATGTGTTTTTAATACCTGCTAATCTAGTTTGATGACTCTAGAAACAGATTCCAAAAAGATTATTCTAGGCAGGAAAAAAGACTGAAATCACATAACCCACCCCAACAGCTATATTATCAAGATGCTTTTTATGACTCTCCTTTACAAGAATAAACTTCTGAGTCTTACTTTTTTTTCTTGTGAATTCCTCTCCTCTCCCCCATCAATTAAAAACTCTTTTCTAGTCTTGTAAATAGAAACATGTGTGTGTGTGTGTGTATTAAAAGCTTTTTAAAGAAAATACAGAAGGAATCCAGTGCTTATTTTCCAGACTGTCAGGTGCATAGGTGAGGGAGAGAGCCTTACTTCCAATATAGTTTCAAATCGGGTGGCAATCTCCATTGAAGCAATAATCTCTGCAACTGTTTTCTGGAGGAAAAAGAGATAGACACAAGAGAATGAAGATATACACAATGCATTTCCAGATGAAGCTTTTTCTGTGCAGTCACACTGCTTCATTTACAGAGTTTTGCAGGCTGTGCAAATATTACTGTTTTCTATTTGCAGTCTTCTTATGTTTTTCCCAGTGCTTTTTATATTTTTTTCTTTTACTAGAAAAATCAGTGAAAGAAGAAAAAATGGAATAGCTGCACAATGTTTGAATATTAGCAGCAGAGGCCTTCTGTGTAGACCTAATACTGGATTTCGATGAGTGGAGCAGTAAACCTGTGTTGTAAGTGTGGTGGGAAGGAATTATTTCATGTTCCTATTACTCCCTAACATGCATCCCTAAAATCTGTTCCAGAAGGGCAGCAAACCATTCAGTCAGTTTCGCAGAAGCTCTAGGGGCTGAAACAGGAATAGAAGATTAGGTCTCTATATGAAAGAATCCATGGATAAATTAAAATCAGTATGCAAATGACAGTAGTAATCTGACTGGAGCTAACGAGAATTGTAGCTGAAAGCAACTGGAGCCCACTACATTGGGGAAGTTGGGAAAAGGTATTTGAAATATGTGAACTATATCTACCTTTCAAGGTAACATTCAAAACATGCAAACCATATGTGTTATAGTAGATCACTGGGTGGAATTGCAAAGGATGTAGTGATGATGGAACAAACATGGCACATAATACACCATAACACCCCACTGTACAAATTTACTTTTACAAAATTGAAATAAACAGTACTTCTTAGGCCTTTTCCGCACCGGGTGAAGGAATTGCCCCGCGCCACTACTCACTGGAACTTTCAGCTCGCCGGTTTGGTCCATGGTGCTCTGGAGCAGTGCATGCTTGTCAATATGTACTGCTCCGGTGTCCCAAATGGCGGCTTCCCGTTGGTTGAGGGTCTCGACCAACCACTGAAGCTCGCCAGCCTAAAGCCCGCCCTCGGGCATTTCACAGGCTCACATTGGTGCGAGCCTGCGAATCTGCATAAGGGGGCAGGCTCACAGTGGCACACTCCGTGCTTTTGAAAGACCGAAAGAAATAGGTCTTTCAAAAGTACGCTGGAGGACCACTTGGGGTCGTTCCGGACTGGACTGAGGAACGGATCTACCTTAAATAGGTCCGACCCAGTCTGGTCCGAGGTGCAGACATCCTCCTTGGAGGACAGACTGCATTGTTTCAAAAACCCCATGTGGAAAAGGCCTTAGATAACATATTATCTAGATCCATTCCAATCTGCTTCAGACCTGATTATGGGAGAGAGATAGCTTGACTGCATTAGTAAATGACTTATGCCAGGAGCTGGACAGAGGGAATATGTCCCTGTTCCTATTGGGTCTGCAGGATCTCTCAGTGGTTTTCATAGAATCATAGAGTTGGAAAAGACCGCAGGGGCCAGTCCAACCCCCTGCTATGCAGGAACACACATCAAAGCACTTCCGACAGATGGCCATCCAGACTCTACTTAAAAACCTCTAAAGAAGGAGACTCCACCACACTCACAGGCAGCATATTCCACTGTTGGACAGCTCTGACCATCAGGAAGTTCTTCCTGAGGTTCAGGTGGAATCTCCATTCCTGCAGCTTGAATCCATTGCTCCTTGTCCTAGTCTCTGGAGCAGTGGAAAACAAGCCCGCTCCCTCCTCAACATGACATCCATTCAAGTATTTAAACATGTCCCCTCTTGACCTTCTCTTCTGCACACTAAACATACCCAGCTCCCTAAATCATTCCTCATAAGCCATTAGTCATGGAATCCTTCTGAGATGGGACTTGGAGACATAGGCCATTTCTGCACAACACTGTTACAGCACTAGTATTCCACTTTCAACATCCCATGGAGTTTGTAGTTTAGGGAAGGGCCATTAGAATTCTCAGCCAGAGAGCTCTTTGGCCTCAGTAAACTACAAACCCCAGAATTCTACAAGATGTTGTAAGTGGAATAATAGCACTAGAACAATGTAGTGTGGAAATGCCCATAGTTCTACAGGGGCTCTGATTCTCCTTGGAGGAATAACCTCAGCAAGTGCTTCTAGATTCCTAGCCAACACCCAACACCCTACAGGATTCCTTGGGGCTCAGTTTTATCCTCCAATGCAACACATAAACAATCTGCTCCCCCGCCTACCCGCACAGAATCCACCCTCCCACCCTTGGCTTCAGTGTAAGCTTGCCAGTCACTTTGAGGCTGAATATGAATTCCCCCCCATCAGGGTTTTTTCCCCCGCCTTCTCTACACTGTGTCAAGGGAAGGACAATTGGCTTTTGGGTGCTGTCCTAAATAGATTCTTTAATTAAGCACTCATTGACAGGTTGGGGAGGTCTTAAGGCTTTGGTGAGTACTTATGGCACCCTTTGGTGTGGGTTAAGCCTCTGGAGTCCTCTCATCTTGTTGTCAGACATGAGGCAAGGATGATGACGGAATTGTCCTTGGGGCAGCCCTACGTTTATTGGGGGTCATGAGACAAGGGGGCCTCTGCATGGGGGCCCTCCTTCCAGAAAATGAGCAGACTGAAGTTGGAACCCAGCCTCCTGGGTTCGCTTTGGGATCCAGTACTTCACCCATGGGAGGCTGGGGGAGAGGTCAGGTGATGACCCCTTGCCTTAGCAACTCCTGTTGCGTAGACCTCCCCCCTTTCTCATGTCAAAAGTTCAAAGCCCAAGTTCAAGTTCAAGTTCAAGGCATCAATTAATACATTGACCTAGTTTAACCCAAGCCCTGGTGTGTGGTCTGTTCATTTCATGGGTTGGGTGGCAGTACTGTTAGGAGAGGTTGTTTGGAACTTGAGGGCTCGGAGTTACCAGTATGTTCTCCCCCCCCCTTTCTCCCCTTTCCATCTATTTCCAAGGAAGCTGTTTCAATGCTAAACTGTGTATAGCAGTTTGGTCAGTAATGATCTGGGTGAGGGTGGGAAAACTGAAGCTCAATACATCCAAGACAGAAGTATTTCTGATCAGTTGAAAAGCAGACCAAGCAATAAAGATGCAGCCTGTGTTGGATGGGGTTCCACAAGTTCACAGCCTAGGTGTACTTCTGGAGGCAGCCATGAGCCTGGATGTCCAGATTTCAGCAGTGCCCAGGAGTGCATTTGCACACTTAAAGTTAGCATGCCAACTGTACCCATACCTGGAGATGCCTAATCTGGCTACATAGCACAAGCCTTGTTTATATCTCATTTTGATTACTGTAATGTGCTGTACACGGGGCTGCCTTTGAAGAGTGTTTGGAAATGTCAGCCTGCACAAAAGCTGCAGTCAGAATGTCAACTTGCACTGGCTGCAGGGATCATATAACTTCCTTGCTCCAACAGCTGCATCGGCTACTGGTCCATTTCTAGCCTAAATTTAAAGTGTTGATTATTACCTCTAAAAGTCTATATGACTTAGGTCATATAGACTGTATTGCTCTGCCTGGGTTATAAGATCCTGTGGGCAGGGCTTTTTCTAGGTCCCATCACGGTCAAAGGCCTACCTAGTGAGGATAAAGGAGAGGAACTTCCCAGTGGCTATTCCCAAGCTGTGGAATTCCCTTCCATGGAAAGTTACTTTTGCCCCTTCTCTATTTTCTTTCTGCCAGCAGGCAAAGACTTTTTTTTTATTTAGACAGGCCTTTGGCAATGAATTTGTTGTTGCAAAAGAGTCTTTAATGTCTATAAGTGTGTGTTGTATTTGTTATCTTTTTCTTACTATGTTTTAATGCTTTTTTGCACTATTTTAAAGTTTTTCCTCCCATAGGATTGTTTTTTGTTTCTTAAAAAAACTATTCTACAAAAGTTAGACATTGTTTTAGCTATATTTTGTTTTAATGTACACTGTGAGCTACCTTTGGTCTGATACTGGGGAAAGGTGGGCTATTAAACAAAGAAAGAAACAACAAAGAAACAAAGAATTTTAAAAGACAATTGGTTTCAGAAGCAATTCTTGAACACTCACTGAAAATATTGTAAAGCCATGCTTTATCAAATACCACCAGAAAGTGCTTCAAAGGTTCATTCAGCTAAGATTAAGACAAGGTGCTCCTTTTCTAAAGGGATTTGGGGGAAGACATAATGGTGAGTGTATTTAAATTAGGATCTAGGGGGAAAAAGTGATTCTAAGTTTCCTCAGTTACAGTGCTGAATAGCTCAGTTACACCAACTGTAACTTAGGGGATATGAGGGGAACATTTTGTTTTATTAACATTTCTTTCTACTTGCACCTCACATGTATATATTAGAATTTGTAAGGTACATGAATTGTATTGTCGAACAGGTCTCAGAAGATGTCTGGGTGTTCACTGAATACCGTTATTGGTAGAAATGTCCACCATACTCTGAAGAAAAAATGGCAATTACCAATAAGATACTTTGTCACAGTATGAGTCCTCACCATCATCTCTCATTTTCTACAAGGAAAAGAATCATTCCAAATACCTGAGGGTTTCCAAGGTCTTCCATGGGTTTTTTCCTTAAGGTGTTGACAATGTGTATAACACCATTAGAAGCCGGTAAGTTTGGCATTTTGATGGTGTATAATTCTCCTGGATTATCTGAATATCTGAAAGTGCTGGTTCGTGACGTCTGGGAAAATAAAGGATTATTCTTTGATGAAAATTTCAGGACAGTAGATGGCCAGTTAACTGATAGAATGAGACACCTGTCCTTATTGGCCAACATGACAATTTTCTTTCCAGCATGCTATGTCATGTACCTATTCTTCTTGAAAGTAACTTTCTAAGCTTTGACTTTTCTGTAATCTTCCAGTAACTACACTATAATCAAAATCAAAATTCATGCTTTTCTCCACATGCTTCTTTTGTATATATTGGCATCCAACCACAATGATGGTTGTTGTTGTTGTTGTTATTGTTATTATTATTATTATGTTGTTGTTGTTGTTTGCACATTAATGTTCATTTTATTAGTTACATTTATATCTGACCTCCTCTCTAATAAGTTCTAGGTAGTGTGCATGGTTCTCTTTCTCACTTTATCATTACAACAACACCATGAGGTAAACCAGGGTGAGGGAAAGTGACTGGCCCAGGGTCACCCAGTAAATTTCATGGATGAGTGTGGAACTAAAACTGCACCTCCCAAGTCCCACTCCAACACATTGTTCTTTGCCTCTACAAGCGGGGTGATAACTGAACTGATTCCATTGGAAAACAGGTTGCCTGAGATGATCTGAGATAACATTGAAGTTCTAAATGTATTGGGAAAGCACTGGACAACTCTTTGCATATTTAAAATTAGATGTGGGACATCAGAATAGACTGAAAGATGGGAATAGGAAAGAAATAAGAGATAATGTAGCTTCAAAGTAGTTTTATGCCCCCTTTTTAAGTCTCTCAAGCAACGTATATAGATTTTTTTTTTTACCCAATCATCGAATGTTATTTCATGTCCAGACAATGTCCACAGGTACTTGGTGCTTCTCATTTCAGACGATGAAAGCTGTCCAGGTATTATGTGCATTTTGCATAAATTTTGTGCATACGTAACCTTTGCAGAAACAAAATGTGTTATCAATGACCAGAAGTGTTGATGTGTTTTATTCACATATAATTATAATAGCATATAGTATTATATAATTAAAATAGTATTTCTAATTCCACAATACTAAGATTTACTAACATAGTAATATATCAGCTTGAAAAATCTAAGGTATTATTAAAGTCAGGAATTTTAATTTTAATTTTTACTGGGGAAGGAACTGAAACAACTTATCTTCATGGATTGCTTCCACACTAGCCTATTTCTTTGAAATTGCCATCTTTTAATTCTCTTACTTCTTAACAGAACAATCATTGTCAGCCTGTGACAATCCAGTGTTCTGTGTGTTGTCCACCAGTTTCATTCAGATCTGACCTGTAGTCATCTTTGTATAATATGGGCAAAATGTTACTAACAAAGCAAGCCTATATGCATCCCCTTTGTAGTGAATCCTACTGAGTCCTATGGCATTTATTCTCAAGTAAATATATATAAGGTTCCAGACCATAGCATTTTAAGTGCTGCATGCCTTTATTTAAATACTTCATTTTTGGAGGTCTGCTTACTGATGATATTGGTAGAAGTACAGAAATGAATAGTTTATTAATTGCCCGAATGCTGCGTTATGGTATACATTATGTGTCAAGATTAGTTTAATAAACAAAGTAAAATGGTTTATAGCATGAAGTCAATTAAAACTATGATGAACTTGTTCAAATAAGAGAAGAATGAAACTGACAATTACTTTTATTGACAAAGAAAAGGCATCTGACTCAGTGGAGCAGCCATATCTCATCTATATTATAGATGAGCTGCAGTTTGGTTCAAATTTTAATCATGTAAATCGCTAGAGTGAGAAGACTTCAGGCTTGTCAAATCTATCACTATTACTGGATCTGCCAACCAAAACCATGGTGCTTTTGAATATATTGTGCTTTTCAATGAATTTGTTTTCCATAGAAAAACTGAATTGAGTTGGCAGTTCTTTCACACAATGCCTAGTTACTTTAAGTTTTCTTCATTTCAGCAGACTGGAAAATATAATATTGTTGTTGCCAGTGTAAAGAATCTGAAGTCAAAACACTTGCAAATTTAGTGTGAATCATTCAATTAATCCAGACCACTTTAGCCCACCAACAATGACGTGGGTTTTCTGGAAAAAGCAGAACTGGAAAGTATTCTAAATAACATTATCTGATTTTGCATGGTTGGTTTAAATGTTATATTCAAATACATTCAAAGCTTTATGTGGAAATTATTTTCTCACAATATTTCTAATAATGTAAAGAGAATTGCATATGTGTCCCTTATGTATAACAAAAAAAACTACATCTGAAAGAACATTATTTTTTAAGGATGCATATCTAAAGAGAGCTGAATCTGATATGTTTTATACTAACAGTTTAACTTTCTTTTGTTCATGTACAGCCTTAGTACCTTCAGCTTCACTCACTCACCCTGTACTTCTTATTAGTTCCCTTTCAAGTTGACAAAAAAAAAAAAAAAGATTCAGTGCAACTAGTGGAATATTCTGCTGCATTCAAGGATAGATCAGAGTACCATAGCCTAGACAACTATGAATAAATGTAGAGGAAGAGACAGAGGGAGAAAGAGATCTATATATAGATACAGATATAGACAGGTATGGTGTGAAAAATTTCTGTGGAAAAATACAGCATCACATCTTTGTCCATCAGTACAGAAAGAGGAAACATTTAATATTTGTGACTGTTCGCTGAATGAGACTTAATTCTAAATAAATATTAAGAAGGATTTTGGCCAGGGAAAGAACAATTAAGTGTCTGTGTTGAACTTCTGTTTCAATTTCCCTTCTGTTCAATTGTGGAAAGTCAATATACTTGGGAGCTCTAGTGTGGAAGCAACTGTGTTCCTTTCTGGTGAGAAAGGACTGCCCTGATTTAATGACCTGATGATATGTTCAAGTGATTCCTTTTGGCATTATTTTACATCCTTCCCCTTACATATTAGCAAATATCTATGGAGATCCCAAAAAATTGTCTTGAAAGAAATTAATTTACTTTCAAAATAACAGTTGTCCTCAGAAATATCAAAGAATATTGTGGTTACTTTTTCTGATTTCTATAACGAAGGTGGGAGAAATTCAGCAATGTTGAAATGTCTAACTCACTCTTAGACATAGTGATGGGTTGTCTTCCAACAACATCAGATGGTAACACACTATTCATTTAGGCCAAATAACTATTATTTAAGCCCATTTAATTGTTTATAACAGTAATCTTAACATGTAGAACCAGTGAGTAGCTAAAGTTGTGAGTTACTTTAATGTGGATAAACATATCTAGTCTAAAACAGTATCTGCGGGGTCAACTGGCTTACATCTAACTCTTAGTCCAAAGTAAAATAGATTAATTGAGTAAATCAGAAATTTGTAAGCCAACACTTCCAAGTTCCACTGACTTAGTCTACTATAGTTGGGCTAATAGTTGAACTGAGGCTATTGATATTTCCCTTTCCACTTTCCCACAATGCAAACATCAGAAGCAGAAAGGTATCAAGAATGTTTACAAGGTGTACTACAGATACTTACATTTACCTTTGTTCTAGCAACATAGGAAGGAAGGGATGGCACAAACACTGTAAAAGGTGCATATTTTTCCAGGAGTTCTGAACAACCCAACTCTAATGAAAGTCAAGGAAAAATACAATGATTACATAGATAATAATACATCTGACTGGATTTATTGCAGACCTTAGCAACACATGTGCAATATCTTCGGTCCTGTCTTCAGGCAGAAGGAAATAACTAAAGTTGTTGGGTTTTGTTTTTTTTTGCACCATACATATTACATATTAGAAATGAAATAAAGATGAACAACTATATCTATTTTAAGATTTTTTAAAATCAGTACATTGCCCTACCCAGCTGCTATTTTCTCCACTGTGGAAATTATAAATCATTGCATATTTTCCTTAGCAAAGCAAATAAGAGCAGAACGGGAAATTTAAAATAAGAAAATTACATGGGGGTGGAGGTTTAAATGGTTCCTTCAAATCATTATAGCCCTGATCCAGTTCAGAGATTCCTAGAACAAGGGTGAAGATGAAGCACTAAGGCTGCACTTAGGACCCAACAACTGACTACTTCATTTTGTTTGTGCTGTGGCACCAGAGTTTAGTTCTGGAGGAAGGACTCGAGCTGAACTGGGTGGTGAGGAGTTAAAGGGGGAGCATGAGCTGAAGCTGTGGAAGCTGATTTCTCAGTACAGAATATATACAAAAATTGTTGATGACAGCTATTTATATGAATAAAGAATTAGAGACTTTAGCTTCCATCATCTTCAGTGATGTTGGTTGACATGAACCAACTTCATTCCCATAAAGAGGGCAGAGGGAGACACATCTTATTTTTTTATTCACATATATGGTTATCATTCCATGAAAACCCTCTGATGAGACTGTCCCAAATGAAATAAGAGATAGTGCCAGAAGATTAAACTCCTAGGTTGGATGGCATTCAGAGAGCTACTGGATAAGAGCAGAGAATAATTATGAGTTTGTAATGGCTAATGGCACAACTGGACTCAAGCCAAAATGAAGTTCAGCTGTTAGCCCGCTCACAGGTGAAGGGAAAGCTGGAAGCTGCACAACACATATTATGTGAGATGCATCAATGAGGGGAAGCTAGACATAGTAAAACAGGAAAAGAGACATATAAACATTGCAATACTTGGGATGAATAAGCTAAAGTGGACAGGAATGGGATATTTTGAGTAAGATAATTACACAGTATTCTCAGGAAATGAAAATCTATGAAGAAATTGGGTGACATTTACAGTAAGAAGAGATATAGGAAAAGCAGTCAAAGGATAGAATGCAAAATCTGACCAAATCACATCCATAAAATTTCAGAGAAACCCCATCAATATAACCACAATCCAAGTTTACGCTTCAACTATGGAGGCAGAAGAAGGCAGGAGTCCAATAAGAAACTGATCACACACCAAAAGAAGACTTCTTGTTAACCATAGGCAATTGGAACGCAAAAGACTGAAGGAAAATCTGGCCTAGAATAAAGAAATGAAGCAGAAGACTGATAAACTTGAATTTTGTGAGACCAACAATTTGTTCATTGCAAATACATTCTTCAATCAATCCAAGAAGTGACTGTATACATGGACATCACCTGGTGGCCAATACAGAAATCAAATAGACTACATAATTGGAAGGAGAAGACAGAGAGGTTCCGTTATCTCTGCAAAAACAAGCAGAACAGATTGTGGCACAGACCATGAATTACTTAGAACAAAACTTAGGGTAAAACTAAGGAAGAACATTAAACCAACCATAATGCTGAAATACAACCTAAAGAACATCCCTGTGGAATTTAAAGACAATATGAAAAATAGATTTTACTATTAAGCCTAATTGACCAGGAGCCAGAAGAACTCTAGACTGAAGCCAGGGAGATTGTCAGGGAGGAATGCAAAAATACATTATCTGCAGACAAAAAGAAAGAGAAGCCTTAACAGCTGACAGATGAACCTCCTCAAGCAGTTAAAGACAGATGACAAACAAAAGGTGACACAAATAGATGAGAACCCTGAATGCCACTGTTCGATGACTTGTGAACAAGGACGAGAACTACCATAATAATCAATGCAAAGAAATGAAAGATGACAACAAAAAACCAAGAACAAGAGATCCAAGGAATGAAAGGGAAATTTAAACCAAGAGTGGGAATGCTCTATGACCAGCAGAGGAACACATTACATGACCAACTGGAAATAAAAAGATAATGGAAACAATACATGGAAAAACTATATAAAAGTGATGAAAGATTGACAGATCCACTCTATGAAGAACAACATGAAAACAAACCTCCAATTTTAGAAACTCAAGTAAAAGCTACATTCAGAGCCCTTGGGAGAAATAAATCACCAAAAAGAGGGTATACCAATAGAGCTGTTTCAGACTACAGTTGCAGAGTTTACTGTAGTTCCAACTAAAATCTGTAAACAAATATGGAAAACAAAATAATAGTCCACGGACTCAAAATGCTCAATATACACTCCAATCCAGTCTAAGCATGGGCGTATCAGGGACTGCAATAACCACCTGACCATTGCATTAATTTCTTCTGCAGATCAAGTGGTGCTTAAAATTCTACAACAAGGGCTTCTAGCGCATACAGAGTGAAAAATGCCAGATTTCCAAGCTGAGTTCAGGAAAGGAAGAGTCACTAGGGATCATATTGCAAACATATGTTGGATAATGGAGCACACCAAAGAATTTCAAAAGGAAATCAGTCTGTGCCTCATAGATTATAACAAAGCCTTTGATTGTATAGATAATGAACTATGGAACTATGAACTATGGATCACTCTTAAAGAAATGTGTGTACCACAACATTTGATTGTCCTGATGTATAACCTATATGCAAGACAAGAGGATACTTTTAGGACAGAATACAGTGAAACAGAACGGCATTTGGCAAGGGTATCAGGTTAGGCTGCATTTTATCACTCTTAACTGTTTAACTTATATGCTGAAAATACCATAAATAAAGTAGGATTAGATGAAGGAAGTGTGAAAACTGGAGAAAGGAACATCAACAGTTTAAGACATGTAGATGACACCATACTATTAGCAGATTTGGAAGAATTACTGCAGAAAGTGCAAAGGAGGGTTTACAGTTGAAACATAAGAAAGCAAAAACAATGACCACAGATGATTTACATAACCTTAAAACAATAAAGACAATAAAGACCTTGAAATTGTTCAAGATTTTCCATGCCTTGGCTCAGTCATTAATCAGAATGGAGACTGCAGTCAAGAAATCAGAAGGAGACTATGACTTGGAAGGGTAGCTATGACAGAACTAGACAAGATCCTGAAGTGTCAAGCTGTGTCACTGAATACTAAAGTCAGCATTGTCCATGCCATCATATTTTCCATTTCTATGTATGGTTGGCAAAGCTGGACACTGAAGAAGGCTGGAAGGAAGAAAATCAACTCATTTGAAATGTGGTATTGGAGAAGAGTACAGATATCCTGAACTACTAAAACAGACAAATCTATGGGTCCTAGAACAGATCAAACCTGAACTTCCCTAGAAGCCAAAACCACTAAACTGAGGCTGTCATACTTTGGCCATATCATGAGAAGACATATTATTAGAAAAGACAATAATGCTTGGGAAGATAAAAGGCAATAAGAAAAGAGGAAGGCAACATTACAGATGGACAGACTCAATCAAGGAAGCCATGACCCTGAATCTGCAAGACCTGATCAGGGCAAGTTGATGATAGAGCGGCTTAGAGCTTTTTCATCCATGGTCGCCATAAGTCAAGATCAACTTGATGGAACAACAACAGGAGATGAAAAAGGGACACATGAATCTTATATGTCTCTGAATTAAATAGAAATCCACTTGAGGATGGGATTAAAATGTTGCACCTGATAAAAATTGTCTGGGACAAATTAAACACAACACAACAAAACAAAAACAAAGAACTACAACAAATACCACATCTGGAAGAGCTCTTTCGTACAAACATTAACACATTGGCAATAAACAGTCCTCATGCAGCTAAATGATACCACCCACAAACGAAAGTGAGGTATCAGCAGGCAATGAGGACCAAGTATGGAAACACAGACTGGTGGCTGGAGGAGGGGGAGAGAAGAACAGGTGAGTGGAGTATTGTGGAACAAAGAATGGCTGGCTGAAAAACTGAGCAGGAATATTCTACACTAGCAGTGCATCCAGAAAGACAAAAAGTCCTTGGAAGTATTAAGATTACCCATTTCCTTTGTTTTGATATTACTCGCATATTCATAGTTTAGTATCCAAACTCTTCCTTGAAATATTCAGAGTTTCATTCACTCCTCCCTTCTCTTGTGTTCTTCCTCCTCCTCCTCCTCCATCAGACTCATCATGGGTCTAGATTCAATCAACATTTTAGAAATCAACTTCACCCATTTCCACAGAGCCTTTTAAATTATTATTCAGGAGTTATAGTCAAAGTGTTAATGTGCTCCAGCAATATTACACCAGTTAAGCAATAAGAGCATTTTCTTTTGTTACTATGCTTCCTCTGTCACTTGCTTGATCTCTGTTGAATCCGGGTACTGGAAGCAATCATCGTATTCCTTAGTGGTGACCATCTTAGCTAATTCTGGTATATTGCAAACAGACAACCATGGAGGGGACACTTCATTTTAGGAAATAGTGGGTTAATTTCAACTGATGCATGGAGTGGAAATGAAAAGGCTTTGGTAATGCCAAGAGCACCCTGGGAACACTTTGGATGGGGAAAAATGCTATGTAGATCTAAAAGTTAGGGGAAAAAGTTGGGGCGAGGGAGGACAGGACAGGACCAAAACCAGAAACTTTATAGTTTTTCACTCCATCTGGATGATCCATGAATCAATTCCATTCTATTTGTTCTATAATATTTTGGTATAATATTTGTTACTATATATTTGTCCTATAATTTCCATTTGCTCAATAATATTCCTGAACTATGTCTTCTCAATAGATTTGGGAATACCTGCTGATTTTTTTAATTTGACATCCTTCCCTGAGAGAAGAAAGCAAAGGGAAAAGAAAGGAAAGGAGATGGATTTCCCCCATCTTTGCTGCATCATTTCTGTTCACAGTAGCTATTTGATGAAAGAAGCCTGGGACGTTTTAATTGTGCACTGCCATACAGCAGGTGCCTATTCAAACAAACTCTGAATAATGTTACCAAACATGCTCTTTGCAGTTTTCAGTGTGTCATAAAGTTGTCCTTGTGTGTTCAGCCAAGAGATTTGCTTCAAGATGGTTCCAAAACAGGCAGTGCCATCTCCAATCTCTCCTTCTTGACAGACGCATCTGAATAATATCAGAGTAGAATGAGAATTATATTTGAAAACTATTTGTTCATACAACAACAGGATCTGAGTTTGGGAAAGTTATTGTCTGGACTATAACTTCCATAAGCCATGCTGGCCAGGGAATTGTAGAAGCTGTAGTCCAAAAAGCAACATTTTTCCACGTTCTGATATAGAGTTTGTTTTTCTTTAAAAAAAAAAATCACAGTTCTGGAAATGCCAGGGATTCATATGGCTTGAGATAAACATCAAGAAATTAATGTGAAGTTCTTTAATTAAAATATTTATACCTAGCCTTCCAGTCTTCATCAAGATAAATTAATGTATCATTCAAAAATAAAACAGAAAAAGACAACCATCAAACATAATCAGCAACAGAAGAATCAACCACTCTCAATGTAGTGGCTAAAAAGGCTGTTCCAAGTGCAAATCTCACTTCTGTCAAGAACTTACATGGTGATCTTAGACAAATCCCTCCCTCTTAGACTCAGTTCCTACATCTGCAAAATGGGGGAATAATAATACTGGCTTACCTAATAGAAGGATTACAGTCAGATAATGCAAGTGAAGCAGCACTCTGAATGCTTGAAACTGCTTTAAAAACACTAGCTCTAAATATAAAAAGCTTAAGAGGATAAAGTAGCTTTTATGTGTGTATGTGCCTTCAAGTCAGCTATTGACTTATGGTGATCCCATGAATTTCTAATTGTTTTCTTAGGCAAGGAATACTCAGAGATGGGTTTGCCAGTTCCTTTCTCTGAAATATAGCCTACAGCACCTGGTATTAGTTCGTGTTCTCCCATCCAAGTACTAACCAGAGCTGATCCTGTGTAGATTCTGAGATCAGACAGGATCTGGTGCCCTTACTGCATTTAGCCAGCTGCCTAAAATTTCTCAGGATGGGACAAGGGGAGTGAAGCACCTCTACTGGGAAAGTCATCCACTTCATTTCTGCTTTTTTTTAAAAAAAATTCAAGGACAATATATGAATTATATTACACAGGAATAAATTATATTATAGGGCTGCTAAGAGACTAAAATGCCCCTCTAGCAGCCAAAACTGATGCAAGATGGGAGCTCTGTGCTCACAAATCTTCTGCTGCTTGCTTATTTCAAACTCTCAGGTCTCTGTGGAATGCTGATCATTTCATAAGGGAAGCCAGGCTGAGGGAAGAGGTCACTTAATACTTTGCTCCCTCAACATTCTCCTGATCTAAATTCTGTCCGCCCAACCCTTCAACATCTGTATTTAGCATTGTGAAATCCTTCTGTCTGCCTGATATGAGCTTCTTGGAAGAATTACTAGATTATAAAAACAGCAATGATCAGTCACAGAAAGTGTTAAATGCTTTACTCTAAGTTCCATCAATGATCTTAACTAAGAGTGGTAATGAACCCATATCCCTGGATCCAGGGCTCAGTTCTGGATCCAGTGCTGTGGCAGCAGATATACATACAGAACTGTTCTTACCCACAATTTTAATTAATTTTGAAATTTCTGAGCAGCTTACTTGGGCAACCCATCAGGGCCTATTTCACATGTGGAACTTCTGTGACAGGGTGGTTGGCATCTTCTGGAAGTGGGTGAGCAAACCAGTCTTTCTTCTGTTGCTGCTCTATTCTCAAACATCCCAGGTTTACATGTGCACATTGCCTATGAAAAGAGGAAGCAGAATAGCAATCCTCTGCCCACACAGCAACTTTTAGACAGAGACAGGAAAAACTATCTTTTGGGACTACAGCTCACACAATCAATGGCCAATGGCCCATGAAGGCTAGGGGATTCTGGGAGGCATAGCCCAGTTCTGGAGGAAAATTAATTACATAGCCATTACCTAGCTGCAATTTTGTCACTTGCCTACTGAAAACAAACAACACAAAGATGATCTGTTCTATTAGGCTGGCTGAAAGTACAATAACTAAGATTAATTTTATTCAATCGATATACTGCAACAGCATTTTAGTCAGTGGGTGCTATTATCACAAACTATTAGGCAACCTTGGCAAAATTCTAGCTCCTCTCTGAAACAAATTTATTTGGGATTAACCACTGCTTAATGCAGTGTACCGGGATGATAATGTAAACAACTCGACACTGTTTGGATGCTTTCACACAAATGCTTAAGATGTTCTTACTAACGGCAAATTTAAGTTTGGAAACCTGTCTTCATACTTGAAAAAAAATGAAAGCAGACCAATTGACATTTCCTCAAGAAATATACCATGAAGCTTTTTCTAGTTTTAACACCATCTCCCTCTGGATGTAATCTATAACCCCAACTGAGACGTATAAATTTAGGAGATGTGCAATGCACATCTTGGTCACAGCTTGTGATTTCACTTTGAGAAAATTCATGGCCTGTTACTTATATTCTTTGTTGATAAAATCATTTGAACTTTTGAGTGTTTACCTATCTTAGCAGTGGTAGATGGTAATTTCTATCCTTCACCTATCTAGAAAGGGTTCTCTAGAGGCATTTTAAATGCTTTCTCAAAAACAGCATACAGGGAAGTGTGTTTTAAAGGGAGAACAAAATGGTGGAGCCTGTGAGATTCAGATTTGGCCAAAATATTTGTCATCTTTGAAATGTGGACGTTATGAGCAAAGCACACTGCAATTGACTAGGGAACAGATTCAGGGGTAGCTGTGTTGGTGACACAGCAGAATACAACAAAATCCAAAATCCACAAAAGAACAATACCTTTATTGGCAGGTCACCAGCTTACCTTTCCTGGACCTATGAACCTACATACGGTGGAATTTTCAGGGCAGCCTCCATTATCAATGACACAGGGATTAATCTTTTGGCATACTCTCCCATCTCCGTGGTACCCTTCTTTGCAAGTACATTCATATTTGGTTGGTCCAAGAGCCTTGCAAAGAGCAAATGAGGAGCATGGTGAGGAGCTGCAGGGATCCTGGGCTGGAAATAAAGTAAATGAGGACTATTAGGAGATGTGTAACCTGGTAACTCATGTTTAAACCTGAACAGAAATATTGTGCATTAAAATTATCAACAATAAATGCAATAAAGAGTGAAGGGACTCTGCTAAATTTTTGATACATTTCTAAAGCTGAAAGCTAATTTGTTTAAAAGTGAATGTTAATGTTAATGGCAGTTCCTCTAGCATCCTCCTACTAGAGCAGGGGTAGAGAACTGATTTGGCATTTAGGTACCAAGTTGGATCTCCATGCATCTCACAGCTCATACCCCAGATGATATCAGAGAGCATGGGCATGGCACTGGCACTTTTGTAGCTATTTTTCATCGTCAGCTTCAATTTATGTTGACACTATGGATGAGAGTTCTGTAAGATCCTCAGTCACCAAGACCTCTAGCAAACTCAGGGCTGTGGCTTCCCTGATTGAATCAATCCTTCAGAAATGTGGTCTTCCTTTTGTCCTCTTGCCTTCCACTTTACCAACCATTATTGTATTTTCTGAGTCTTGTTATTGAAAAGTACAACAGTCCCACTTTAGTCATTTTGGTTTCTACAGAAAGTTCAGCCTTGATTTCTTCTTGAATCTATTTACTGGTCTTTTGGCAGCCTATGATATCTGTAAAACTCTCCTCCAGCACCACATTTCAAATAGGCTTTGGCCCTGACATTGGGATGAAGCCTAAAGTCCTCAAATCTGTGGACAAAACATCAAATGCAGATTTGCCACCTTGTGTTTTGGCCTGTTGTGTTCAGGTGTCACCCCTCCCCACTTTCCTCTGCAAATGGAGCGAGGGGAGCTATACGAAGTTTACTCAGCCCATAAGGATTGTTCTCTTTGAGCCTCTCCCTCACAGCAAAAGAGAAGTGAGACTGATTTGCTCTCAGTTCACATTTGCAAAAGCTGGCTGAATCCTGGGTTGCAATTACACACACACACACACACACACACAGAGTAGTTGAAAACAAAAATCCAAATGCTTGAAAACATACAGCAGCAACACAGGACGGATGTGGTGTAAATAATATGATAATGTCAATAAAAAAAATCAATACACTCCATAGAGGTTTAACAAAAATAACACAAAACCAATGCATATTGAGCATGAGAAATATGAGAATATTACAACAAATCATTACAATACATAACATACATAGTAATGTGAATTTTGTGAGCAATGTGAAAATGGTTGACAATATTGGTTCCTGAAATACTGTAGTCCCAGTTTTCTTTCACTAGAAATGGGAGGAAAACACTAGTGAGTCTCCTGAAACCACCAGTTATCCCTGGCTGGAGACAGTAGGCCCTATGCACTAAGCAGGGACTCCTTTCCCTCTGGAGAGTTGCTGGGCAATTTCTCAGGACTGAATTGTGATGCTTGGTGGCTGAATTAGATCTGTGAACTACAGCAAGATTGAGGAGTCAGGGACCTGCCCTCCTGAACCAGGACCTGTGACTCTCCAGGTATTGGTGGACTCCAGCTGTCATCATCTTTGACATTGGCCTATGCTGTCTGGGACTGATTGGTATGGTAGTCCAACACTGTCTGGAGAACCACAGGTTCCACACCCATGAACTACAGCAAGGATTTGGAACTACCTCTGATGATTTGGCCAGTGCCTCCTGCAGCGATCCCCTCATCCCCACCTGAGGTTCATTTGTTCACATCTGACATTTGAAGATATTTCCCCTGAAACCATTCAGCACATATATGGAGTGACTGTACTGGTTTTATGCTGGATATACAGTGAGCATTGTGAGAGTCAGATCTGCATCAAAATGGTTAAGTTTTATGGGCCACAGTGCTGCTCTTTTTTGAAGCTCTTTTAGGAACTTCTTTCAAATCTTAATGATTTATTTTACTGAGAATTCTCTCCCTCTCTCTCTCTCTCTCTTCAGTCTTAGATGGGTGAGAAATCTACGAAACAGAGAAAGCTAAAAGAATGCTGGTCTCCCTGCCTTGACCAAATCCTGTGGTCTTCCCTCTAGTTTCACATAGTATTTTCTCACACAGCATTCTATTTACTTTGGCCATTCATCAGCCCTCAGTTACGTATGAATAAGGATTTGAGGGAAGTCTTCAGGCACTGGGCCCACACACGTGGAAGAACAAACAAGCACAGCCCATGCTGCAGTGTGGCCGCAAAAGACCATCATGGAGTCACTCATTCATCTTGAAATCCTGTTCATCATACAAGAGATGAGGAGGTGAGGAAAGGTGTTTTTACAAGTTTCCATTTTCTGGTTCTATAAGAAGGAACACCTAGCATTTGGGGGCATTATAGATCTCGTTTGAGATTGTTTGAGATTGTAAATCCCTATGGAACATGGAAACTTTTATTTTTTGACTGTAGACATCACCCTCAAACCAGGATTTGTGCTCCAAAGAAAGCAACTTTTCCAAGTTCTGTGTATAACCTATACCAGGAGATACACAAGAGGAGGGTGACCTTGTTAATTCTCTTGGCCCTCTCAATGGTTTTCAGCACCATTGAACATGGAATCCTTTTGGATTGCCTGGATTGGCCAAGAGACTGAGACAACACATGTGCCTTTTAATACCTACATGAAACTGCTAAAGAAGGCTGTTCGGATATTTAAAGATGATATCGAGTTCAACATTCTGCCCCCCGCAAAAACAAACAAACAATCCTTAGGTAAGGCTGTGGAAGTTCTGAACAAGATCTTCTTTGAGGGACTGGGTGAAGGTAAATTCACTGAAACTCATTCCAGCCAAGAAGAAGATGTATACCATAGCCTAACTAACCTCACATTTGGCAGTTTCTTTGTTCTGCATTGGTTGCCTTTGCCATAAAGGGGCAGGTGCATTGCCTGGGAATGTCATGTTACTGAGCTTTGCATCTGCACACACAGCCGTGATGTGCTTAAGTCTTTTACTCCAAGTCTCAAGTCAAGCCTCAAGCTTATCGCCAAGTCTCAAGTCAAGTCTGAAGTTCTTGCAACATACTTTCAAGTCTCAAATCTGGGAGCCAACTTTATACTCCAACCCATATTCCAAAATTTCTGGACAGAGTAGAATAAAGTCAGTTTTAACAATTTAAGTAGAATTTGCCCTTTGCATTTGTGATTTTGCCATCTGCAGCTTCAGAAGTGGGGAATAGTATCCCTCTTACTTCCCATTCCCCAAGCTGGAGGCTTTTTTGGAAGTGGGGAATAGGATCCTTTTTACTACCCATTACTGAAGCTTCAAAAGCTTTGGAAGGAAGGATCCTTCCTCCTCAAGCCTTCCCTGTTCCCCTCTGAGAAACACTACCTGCACTCTAGGGATGGGTCTTGCCTTCTGCTCTTAGGAAAAGTTTTGGAAGGCTCCTCCAGTATGCAGCAGGCAAAGGCTGCTGAGCAGACCTCAACCCTGCCATAAACCCATTGTCTAACCTATTTGCTGTTGCCCTCCAAGAAATGTGCCCATGCTTTGCGCTTGAGACAGATTATCTTGTGACCAGTAGGCAAAAAGAGATGGAAGCATTGTTCAAAATTTTAAGGTTTGTTATGTTACTGAACCAAGGGCAGCAAGTCAGTCACTAAAAATATGCAAGTCTCAAGTTGGGTTGAGTCAGTCCGTCATTTATTGTCAAGTCGAGTCCAAGTCAAGTCACTGAAGTGACTTAAGTCTGACCTGAGTCTAATTGACTCAATTCTATATCACTGATACACAGGTAAGCAGCATTCATGGCAAAATGATCTCTCTTAGGTTTAGAAGATGAATGCAGGTGCACATGTATCATAAAACAGATGCATTGACAGTACAAAAGAGAGAGATATCATCAGGCTCTGGGAAACAGAGTCCAGCATGTAGAACTCTTAAAACAGCCCAATCACAAGCTGTGTCCAAAGAATGCTGATTGAATGTTGGGAAGGGGTGAGGAGAGGAGAACAGTGGAAAACTGGGTTAGACAGGAGATGGACTGGAGTATTCCAGAAGAAGGTATAGCTGACTGAGGGTGTAACCAGGCTTACTGGAGAAAAAAAACAAACCCCAGAAAATTCGAGATGTTGTTTCTGTCCTTTCACATTTTATTTTACTGGAACAGAAATACTCAACTCTACAACATTCTGTTGCAGCTTGTAGTGAAAAAGAAACAAGGTAATGATCATGGATGCTCACAGTAAGGTGAAAGAAAGAAACCACCTTATTTGCACTGCCTCAGGAAGTCCATCAAAGGGTAAGACATAAGATAAAAAAATTACAGACTTGGTTACAAGAACCTCTACAGCTGGTTGCTCTGTATGGAGGCACTGTGAATAGGACTCCACAGTTCTGCCCCTTCCTCCAACAAAAGGGAACAGAGAGGCTGAGTAATTATCTT
The DNA here is from genome assembly GCA_948474755.1 of Ctenosaura bakeri. Lineage (NCBI taxonomy): Eukaryota > Metazoa > Chordata > Lepidosauria > Squamata > Iguanidae > Ctenosaura > Ctenosaura bakeri. Next base: position 268,612 of record CAOLHI010000251.1, on the reverse strand, counting down.
CCTCGAAAGAAGAGGAAATAACCTCAAAGGACAGGAAGGCAGCAAATGGTTTAAATGTAGCAATCTATGCACAGATTGAAAAAAAATAAATAACAGCATCAACCTATTGTTGCCTCTCAGTGACTGTCTGACACATGCACTGATGTCTTTTACTTTGAACAGGATGAACCCGATGGCTTGCAGAAGTACTAACATCATTAGGGGGAAAACCAGCCCAAAGACTGGGGAGGAAGGATGTTTGTGACAAGAAACACAGTGCAATGAGGACTACTAATACTTAATGGGGCAACCTAAACCCTCTAAAGGCAAAAGATCTCATCTGATCATGAAAGCTAAGGAGGGTCAGTCCTGGTTAGTATTTGAATAGGAGACCACCAGGGAACACGGGATGCTGTAGTAAGCTATGTTTCAGAGGAAGGCATTGGCAAAACCACCTCTGACTATTCCTTGCCTAAGAAAACCCTACAAAATCCATAGGGTTGTGATAAGTCAGCAGGTAACTTGAAGGTACATGCATACACACACACATACACACACATGCACTTCTTAGTGGCTGCTTAGTGCTGACTGGTGGCTGTGGGCTGGGAAAATAAAAGGGCTGGAAGTGAAATAGAACTAAATGTCCTGGGAGAGTGTACACCAGGAGGGCTGGCTGGAAACCTGAACAGAAGTATAACATTTTGTTGCAGCTTCTGCTAATATGAATAATAATAAGAACATCTACCTGCCAAGGCTGTTGCAAGCTTTACCCCCATAATGCATTTGGATGGTTTGGTCACTCCAAAGTCTAACACAAGAGCTCTTGTGTTTCCTCTCACCTTGACAGCGAGTCCCAATTTTACTGTAGCCTGGCATACATTCACACCTCTCCTGCTTATCCTTCATTACACAAAGGGAGTTGGCTCCACAGACTTCAGTTCCACAAGCAGAAAGTTCTGAAAACATAAAACAGAATGTTTAGGTTAACTATTCAGAGAAAATACAAGCAACGGAGGCACACACTTACTTGAGAGTAAGTCCCAGGGCTTCCTAGAGCTTACTCACAAGTAATTGTTCCAAGATGCTTCTCTTTAATTGTTTCAATTGTCGCCTTGCAGCTTGTTCAGTTCAAAAGACTTTTTTCTTCTTCTCCAGACTTGAGCCTTTTAAAAAGAATGTGAAATATGCATGCACAAACAAATACCCTAACTTTAATGGGGTCTGATAAAGAAGAAAATAGAACAAGGTGCTCATAGTGTATTAGCAGGATTACTTAGTGAAGTGGAAAAAATGTGCTGCACCCTCCACATCATAGTCAAAATTGATGATGCCTATAATAGTTAAATGGGCGCAGATCATAACAGAAATAAAATAAAGGAAGAAAAGATTTTGATAGTGATGAAAGAAGCAGACTAGTAGAGAAATGAGTTAAATGGATATATGTAAGATGTTTGGCCTAAATCCTAGTGTTACTCCTGGCTGAATAAACCCATTTAATCAATTGGATTTACCTTACCATTTAACAGTTGGTTAAGTCAGTCTGCTCTAGTTAGGACTAACTGACAAGATTCCATCCCAGATCTTAGTATAACATCACAAAAAACTAAATCAGTGCTTCTTGAATAGGGACTGTCAAACCAGGCCATTTGATGCATAAACTATATAGGTGATATTTCTGAGCATAAACCAGCATCATTCTTATTTCCAAGCACCAACCAAGATTATTATAGAGAAAGCGAACATGTCCTTAATAAGCCACACAGCACAAGTTGGCCAGCATTAGACCCCGAATGAGAACCTATATAATAGACACCACCCCATCTACTATAACAGAAACTACAGCAGCTACTCCTGGGTCATATGCCTTGAAAACAACTTCCTAGTGAAATCTGAAGAAAAAGGAAACACTATACCCTGGTTACACTTTGACCCAGTGTAGCCGGCAAAGCAAGTACAGCTTCCATCTCCAGAGGTTCCATGGTTGCAGATTCCGTGCTGGCACTCACACACTGGAATACAGAAAACAGAACAAAGTCCATACATTTGCCTTGGTCCTAGCAATATGTACCACAACTATATGTCTTCCTCCTGTCCAGGCTCTGAGTGGCTTGGGGGTGGGGAGGCGGCTTTGCTGCCCCACTTTGAGGAAGGACCATGTCACCAGCATGACCATGGTCATGCTGGCTGCCAGGGAGGGAGGCAGGCTGGGCAGGCCCTTTAAACTGTGGCTCTGCCCCCCCCACAGGCCTCTTTTTTGGCCAGCCCCTCCCAAAACTGCAAACCCCAGGATTGCATAGGATGTTGAAAGTGGAATCATAGCGCTATAACAGGCTAGTGAGGAAATGGCCTTTGTAGTATAAGCTTACTGGTTGTTTCAGGGCCAGGTAGGAATTCCCCCCCCTCAAAAAAAGGTGTTTTTTTTTCACCTACCCTATGCTGCAACAAGGGACTGGGCGACTGGCTTTCAGAGCAGTGTCTGAAATAGGAGTAAATAGGTCTCCTGAGAGATGAAGGGGGACATTAAAATATTGGTGTATACCTTTGGCAAAAGGTGGTGTAGGATACGCCTCTGGAGCTCACTCTCTCCCGGTTGTCAGGCAGGGTGAGAGGGGCGAAGAAGGAGGGCATCTTTGGGGTGGGCCCACATATTTATGCCCTCACATCAGGGCAGGTGGTGGGCTTTGCATGGTGCTCGCCTTCCAGAGGGGGCCGCCGAGGTGGCAACCCAGGATCAAGGGTTTGCCCTGTGGACCAGTTATCTTGATATTATGTAGTCCCCCAAGAGATTAAGTTCAAGTTCAGTGTCATGTCCACGTCAAGTTCAAGTTCGTGTTTCAATAGGCAATAAATAATAAAATTGCCTATAGTTCATCCCAAGTCCTGTTGTGTGGTCTCTTCATTTTGAGGGGTGGGCAACAATTCCTTAACGACATTGATCTGTATGGCCCAATTCTCTGCAGCGTTTGGACGCACTGCTTTTTTTGAACTACAGTTGCCCAAATCCCTCTCACATTCTACAGAAGAGAAACGCTCACCCGTTACAGTTCAATGATTTAGCTTCTGTAACAGCATTTTTCTGAGAAGCTTACCAGATTGACAATCAGGCCCAAAATGATTCTCGTCTTGGCATTCTTGGCATGCGTAGCCACCATAGTTCTTCTAAAGAAATAAATAAGAGCAACTTTTTAACAATAGCATCTCTGTCTCCCACAAATACAATTGATCTCTCTTGCCATTCAAATGTGATGAAAAGCAGTCGTCTTGAGATCACAACACACCACAAAAAATGAATGAGAGATTCTATCCACACACATCATGAGTCACCTGCTTGAGTCGCCAACTGTACAGTTGGCTTTTCCAAATAACATGTTCTTATTAACAGGTTTTGATTGGCTCTGTGACAGGCAGTTGTGTCTAACTAGAAGGAGAGTGGATTGTTCTACCTCAAAGTGATGAAATGGACTAGTATAAATTATTAAGTTAAATTAGGCTTTCCATTTCTATGTTCAATATGGTGATTAAAATATATCAACATGTGCAACAAAGGCCCTTTTCGTATGCCAGTCTTGTTGCGAAATGGTCTCGGGAGCGCTGCGAGATTGCGAGGACCATTCCACATGATGTCCTCACAATTGCGCGATGCTCCTGAGGCCATTCTGCAGCGATCGCACAGTATATCATTTTCAGCTTGTTGCTGAAAATTATATACTGCACGATCGTGCACCCCTCCCGTGCCCCACCCGCAGAGCCTCTGGACGCGTGGCCATAGCGCTTCCTCCCCCAGTGCAGCTTGGGAAAGTACCCGACTGCGCTGTGGAAGGAAGAGGCGGAGTGCTCACGCTTCCTTCCTGCCAACACATTGCTGGTGCAGAGGGGAAGCAAAGGGGACGCAAGAGCTTCTTGCAAGAGGCTTCTCGCGTGATCCCCTTGCGATGACACCGGAATAGGGTAAGGTGCAAAAAAGGCCAAAGTAGAGTGTTTCTGGGATACGCAAACTCTGAACTATATTTCCTCAATTTTTTAAAAGACAAATTGGATTTTTGATTTCAAAACACGTATTTCTATTCTTCTCACAAGGTGGTTCCAGATTACCATGCCACAGTCTGCCTCAGGCACCGGACTTTATGGAGGCTTCAGACAACATTGTCTTTCATGTGTAACCCTTTCTTGTTTTTTCAATCACTTTTCCCATTTTTTTATTGGGGAAAATTTGTGATGAAAGAAAAGAAAAAAATAGCTGTACAGTGCCTTCTAACTGCTAATGTAAGGCGTCTTCTGTCTGGAAACAATTTCTATACACTAGGGATGGGGAATATGTGCCCTCTATATGTTGTTGTTGTTGTTGTTGCTACTGCTGCTATTGCTGTTCCTGTTGTTGTTGTGTGTTTTGAAGTAATTTCTGACTTATGGTGGCCCTAATATCACAGGGTTTTTCTGGGGCTGAGAATGTGTGATGTGCCCAGGGTCACTCATGGCTGAGCAGGCAACTGAACCCTGGCCCCCAGGGTTGTAGTCTAACTCTCAAATTACTACACCATGCTGGTTCTCTCCTATATATGTTAGTGGACTGTAATTCCCACAGGCCTTAGCCAGCATAGACCAGATGAGAAAGTACGTAAGGTTTGGTCTCATAACATGTAGACAGCCACATGTTTCCTGTGACTGCTGGATACACATCCTAAGTAACTGGCTAATCAAGATAATTTACTTAAAAAACAGCAACCTTTCTAAGAGGAAAGGTATGAATTATTGGGCAGCACAATGATGTTTCATGCAATAGAAATCAAATGCCTGCATTGTTTGGCTGGTGAAGTCATTAGGTATTCATAATGTGAGACCCAAACAATTGACAGATTTTTAGGAGGTAAATAAAAGACTAGGTTTCCTACATTTTGGGGTCTGGCTTCTCTTCTCCAGTCCTCAGTGAAAGAGGAGGAATCTCAGAGCAAGAACACTGCTGTAAAAATATTTGTGTGTGTGTATCTATCTGTCTGTCTGTCTGTCTGTCTGTCTGTCTGTCTATCTATCTATCTATCCATCCATCCATCCATCCATCCATCCACATACACACACACACACACATGTTTTCCTTATTTGTTTGACTTGGGGTTTTCTTGTTTGCATGTCATACTCTGTACAACTATTTTAGATGCTTAATGTATCATGCTTAGTAATCTAACATCACCATGGGCTGTCCCTTCTAACAATATTCTTGTATTACCACCAGGGCCCACCGTCTGTGACATCTCAAGGGCTTGTCCCTGGGTCTCTGGTTTTGGTGCTTTAATTACAGGGCTATGCACAGTCCTCCCTGGTGAAACTAACAAGAGCACTTAGAACGTTTCTGCACTAGACTGTTATAGTGCTATTATTCTGCTTTCAACATCCTCAATGGCCTCAAAGGCCCCTCCCTAAACTGCAAACCCCAGGATTTCACAGGATGTTGAAAGCTGAATAATAGCGCTATAACAAACCTGTGCAGAAATGGCCTTAGATGTACTGTCTTAATGGGGTACAAGAAAGGTTCAGTGGAACAAGGGACCCAGATCCCAGTGCTCTAAGTGACTTACCAGCCTTTCCTCTTACTATTAAGCTATAACAATAAAACATTACACATAATCTGTTCTGCCGTATTTACAGCATTTGATCTCCTCATGCGCTTGCACTTTATATTAAAAAAACAGCCTTTAACTCACTGAATGATTTTGGATCACAGGTTTGAAAGAGGGCCATGGGTTTACTCTTCACAATTTCTAAGCATAGTTGAATATGTTAAATTATGACTATCATGTCACCCACAATCTTAGAAAAGGAAATGGGGGGCGTTAATGGAAGAAATTTTGAAGACAAATAAAAAGTTTAGAAATAAACAATACATAATATTTAAAATGTATTTCTTCGTTAGATACAGGGTAAGAAAAGTTATGATCAAAGATTATTAGGTATATAATGTTAATAAGTGTGGATGTTATCACTTTACATTTGACTTCAGTTTACAATAGTGTAACATTAAATGTGTAATTATTGTCAGTGCTCTTAACTACTATATACTTTGGTACTATATCTCTTTAGTACGAACACTTTTCTAAATTTGGAAAATTTCTATTCTTTTTTTCCTATGTAAATTCTACATATCGTTTTTTATTCTGTTTTTTAATAAAAATAAAATTAAAAAAATATGACTATTGTGGTAAATATGTGTTCTTCTTCATGGTCTCTGTGCCTCACGCATTAGGAGCTTTCATGCCTGCGCGGTAGTGTTCGGAAGATTCTAGAGCTTGATAGCTTGGTGGGAACCCCTCCCCCATGCCGGTACCGTGCATGTTCCTCCCGCCGAGCAACGGTCTCTCCTCAGTTCTTTTTCGTCCCCCGTTGCGAACGGAAGGTTCTTGGCTTCTCTCTTGCGGTTTTTTCTTGCTTGGTGTTTTACAGACTTGGCTTGGGTTTTGACTATGTCTTTGGATTTCAGAATGATTTTGGTATTTGGATTTCCTTCCCCCTCTTTCTTCGTCGTTTCTTCGTCTTCTTTGACCTCTTAAGACTTTCGCCATTCTATGTCTGCACTTTTCAAAAAGTGCGTGTCGTGTGGGCGGAAGGTCCCTCTCTCCGATAAACATTCGATGTGTCTCTTCTGTTTGGGCGAGGCCCACAACACCAGGTCTTGCCCAATTTGCCGTGAGTTTACTTCCCAAACCCTCCGAAATCGATCATCACGACTGAAATCTTACTGCTGGGAACAGTCGTTGAGGGCGAGGGAAGAGGCTCCATGTGCTACGTTGTCTGAGACACCGAGAGCGACTCCATCGACGGCATTGGCGGCTGCCCTGCCGTCCGCTCCGTCGGTATCGGGCTCGGTACCGACGTCAATGACGCCCATCTCCATGCTCCTGAGGATGCCCAAGTTGTCGGCGATGGCTAAGACATCAAAGGGGAACCCCGCAGTTGCGAAGGCCTCTGACCCATCTAGGCCACTAACCACAGTGCAGAAGTAGCGCCCTGCTTCTGAGGGCGCTAAAGAGAAGGAGAAAGAGAAGGAGAAAGACAAGAAGAAAAAGAGGAAGGAGAAGCGACGCTCCCCACCTCAGGAGACTCACCCTCCGACTCCACCGCCGACTCAGCTCCTGGAAGACCAAGAGGAGCTGTCAGAACAGGGCGAGGTTGTTGAGCTGTCTGACGAGGAGCAAATCGTGGAGAAACTGCCCTTGGAGGACCAGCCCGTTTCGCCCTCGGAGGAGCCGCCTGTCTTAATGGCAGTAAAGCACACGTCGAGTCGCTGCAGATCGGTGGACTGACGAGAGGAGGAGATGGAGCACCGTTGGGCCTCACCCAGGCAGCACTTGGCCCTGGGCAGAAGCGTATCCCGTTCTCCAGAGTGGAGGGTCAGGCTGCCATCTCCACGGCCCTGGGAGGTGTGTGACGATCCACATTCCCGTTCTTCTGACTCACGCTACACCTTGGCCTCACATATCGCCAGGTCCGTGCACGAGTCCAAATGCAAGGAGTGCCCAGCGCCTTACCGATCCCACTCACCATCGTATCAGGATCGGTACCATCCTGACTCCAGGCACTGGGTGCCCCGCAGGCGATCTTGATTGCTGACAAGAGAGGTCTGTCGATCCCACTCACTGACGAGAGAGCCTCGTCGATACGAGCGCTCCCACAGCTGCTTGCCCAGGGAGCATCACCGGTATGAGAGCTCCTACAACCGCTCTACAACCCCACTACCGGAGATCGAGGGAGCCTTCGCCACATTATCGGGCTGTGTCACCGCCCCCGAGAGTCACATCTACCGCGACGCGCCCTATGGAAACAACCTCTACACGGGCAGCGCGCTAGGCTACGACTGTGACCGTGGCGACCAAGAGGGTGCGGTCAACGGTTGTTCCAGTGACCTCTTCAGCGGCATTGAGGACCACTACCACCATGAAGGCAACCACGGCGGCGGCAGCGACTACAGTAGTGGCGACTCCAATGGTGGCACCATGCCAGCCTCCCTGGCGTACATCCAGGGACAAATCGGCTGAAAGGTCTGCTGAGAGGTCTTCGACTCCATCTTCTGAGACCTATGAATCTGGCATGGAGTCCGAAGACTCCACCCCGGCGTCCCATGAGTCGCCACCCTTGGGTTTTGGTGACCCTGTACCGGAGTCTGCGCTGGGGGATGTCCAACAGTTCTCTGCCATCCTCCTCCGTATGGCAGTGCCCCTCGATCTAAAGGTTGCTGAACTGGAGCCAGAAGAGGATGATCTGGTCTTCCAGTACGTGGAAGCTAAGCAGCAGTCCACTGCTCCGCTCCCTGTACTGCCGAAGCTCCTGAAGGACGTGAAGCAGCCCTGGGCTAAACCGGCGACGGCCCAGCCTATACCTCACCGGCTGGAACACCTGTAGTGGAAGCAGAAGGAGAAGGCGAACTTCCTCTTCAGCCACCCGGTACCGAATTCGATCATCATATTGTTCGCTCAGGTCAAGAGAGGTAACAGGGCGCACACAACATCGCCGGACCGAGAGGGTTGCAAGTTGGACACCTTTGGCAAGAGGTTCTACACCGCCTCCTCGCTCAACATCAGGGTGTCCAACACGCAGGCTTGCCTCACAGCCTACCTGCGAAACATCTTAGACCGTTTCGCTCCTCTCTTGGCTGCTCTTCCAGAGGAAGAGCCAACTTTACAACGAGGCCGTGGCGATAGCCAACCAACAAATCATCTCCTCGAAGCATGCCGTGGAGGTCGCTTCGAGGGTGATGGTAGGATTGGTTGCACTCCGCCGACATGCCTGGCTGCGGTCATTGGGACTGTGAGAGGACAGCCGAAAGTGGATAGAGGACAGGACTCCATCGTCAAGGCGCGTCTTACCGCCAAGAAGATGGGGATGAACCAACAATCCCAGGTCCGTTGGCCTTCGGGCTCACACCAGTCCCGGCGCAGATCCTCGGTCTCCTCTTTCCAGCAGCGGTCTACACAATCTGGACAGTCCCGACCATCGTTGGTGTCTTCGGCACGAAGATCGTTTAGGCGTCGCCCGGCCACGTCGTCTAAGAAATCTTCATCTGATACCAAGTCCAGGTTTTGACCGCCTATGCAGGTTGCTGCCACACCCAACCTTCAGCTTCCCAGCAACCTTCCAAGATCGACCGAGCCTGGCCAGACACCTCGCCAAATGGCAAAGTCACGACGGATTCCTGGGTGCTTTCTATCATCCGTCTTGGCTACACCATAGAATTTCAAGATATTCCACCGCGAGGTGTCTATTACTCCACCCCAGCCAGCTCGGTCCTGCTGGAAGAGATCCAGTCCTTACTTCAGAAAGGGGCGATTGAGTGACTTCCGTCTTCAGCCCAAAACACCGGCTTCTTCTCCCGGTACTTCACGGTACTGAAGGCAGACGGAACGCTCCGACCTATCCTAGACCTCAGAGAGGTGAGCAAGTACATCCGCCCCAAGAGGTTCAAGATGGTTACGCTATCCTCGATCCTGCCTTTCCTTCGTCGAGGGGACTGGTTCGCCTCCATCGATCTTTGGGATGCTTACTTTCACATCGCCATTCGCCCGCAGCACAGACAGTACCTACGGTTCGTGGTCGACGGCACCAGTTACCAGTACAAGGTGCTACCGTTTGGACTCTCGACTGCGCCCAGGGTCTTCACCAAATGCATGGCCCCTGTGGTATCATTCCTGCAGACGAAGGGTGTCTCCATCTATCCCTACCTGGACGATTGGCTGTTGGTGGCGTCCTGCAGACAGGAACTCTACAATGACATCCACAAGACTTTGACGCTTCTGACCCGTCTGGGCCTCCAGGTCAACCCGAAGAAGTCCCACCTTGAGCCGGCGAGGGTGCTGGACTTTATGAGTGCCACTCTGGACTTGATATCGGCCAGGGCTTACTTCCCAATGGACCGGGCTTGAACACTCCATCAGGCCGTGATAGCAGCCTACGACGTCCCAACGATGTCAGCCAAGAGGATCCAGCAGCTTCTAGGCTACATGGCCTCCACCACAGCTGTCACCTATCTCTCCAGGCTTTGGGCAAGGCCTCTTCAGCACTGGTTTGTCAGAGCCTTCAACCCGTTGTGGGATGACCAGAGGCTGCAACTTTGCCTGCCCCCGAAAGTTCATCCCTCCCAGCTATGGTGGCAGTCCTACGACCACCTCCTGTCGGGGATGCCCTTTCGAGAGGTGGCCCCGCAGGTTACAGTGATGACAGATGCCTCCCTCCACGGCTGGGGAGCTCACTGCGATGACCTTCAAGTCCGAGGCCGGTGGATCGATGACGACACCATCCTCCACATCAACACTCTCGAGCTCCTCGCAATTTGGAAGGCTCTGAGGGCATTCCGCCACCTCGTAGCGGGCCGCACGGTGCTGATCCTGACGGACAACACGACGGCGGTCTGCTATGTCAACAAGCAAAGAGGGACGCACTCGACCACCCTCCTCAACATAGCCCTCGACCTCTGGAACCGGTGCGTCCAGCTACAGATCCATCCGGTGGCTGTTCATCTGGCTGAGCAGGAGAACACCACAGCGGACGCGCTCAGCAGGGACACCTCTTCCCACCACGAGTGGTCCCTCTCCAGCAAGGCATTCCAGATGATCCGCGACTGCTGGGGCGAGCCGACCATAGACCTCTTCGCCACCAGCAAGAACGCGAAGTGCCGTCAGAACTGCTCGAGGGCCGGTCACGACCAGGGTTCCATGGGCGACGCCTTCCAGTTCCGGTGGAACGAGGGACTCCTCTACCCCTTACCTCCATTTCCGCTCCTCGGTAGAGTGATATCGAAGATCCTTGCCGACCGAGCGGATGTCGTCCTTATAGCCCCGTATTGGCCGAGGCAGCACTGGTTTGCGCCTCTGCTCGAGGCTGCGCACAACCGACTCCTCAAGCTCCTGACGACATCGGACCTTCTGTCCCACTCCGACGGCCTGGTACTCCACCCAGACCTGCCGCTCTTGGCCCTCCATGCTTGGAGGATATCGCCATAGCCGACCCCATCATCGGCAACGTCTTGATGGCAGCCAGGAAGGAGTCGACATGCCGCAACTACCATTACAAGTGGCAGCGGTTCGTGACCTTTGCTGAGGAAAGGAGGGAGATGGTATCGCCTGCCGCCTTGCCTACCATCCTCCACTTTCTACTGCACCTTCGACAGCAGGGCTTGGCCTCCCCGTCGCTGAAGGTGTATCTCGCCGCTATGTGGCATACCAAGCTCCATGATCTCCGTCGGCAGCTCTCTTCCGAGACAATACCATCAAGGAGTTTTTGAAGGGCCTGCAGCACCTGTACCTGCCGGTATCACCGCCGTTACCGCCGTTACCGCCGTGGTCCTTATCGTTGATGCTATTGCAGCTGATGAGACTGCCCTTCGAGCCCATGGCGACTGCTGACGACAGGCTGCTCACGATGAAGACTGCCTTCCTGGTAGCCGTCACCTCGGCCAGGCGAGCAGGGGAGCTGACAGAGACCACAAAGAAGAAGAACAGGTTGCTTACCTGTAACTGTAGCTCTTCGAGTGGTCATCTGTGCCCTCACACATACCTGCCCTTCATCCCCTCTTTTTCAGGTCCCTGTACTTCCTACGGCGGACCACAGAACTGAGGAGTGACCGTTGCTCGGGGGGAGGAGCTTGCACAGTACCAGCATGGGGGAGGGGTTCCCGCCAAGCTATCAAACTCTAGAATCTTCCGAATACTACCGCGCACGCGCGAAAGCTCCTAATGTATGAGGGCACAGATGACCACTCGAAGAACTACAGTTACAGCTAAGCAACCTGTTCTTACATTATTATTTCACTTTAAATTAAGATGTTTCAAAAAGTAAGAGAAAGACTTGAATAATATTTTGTTTTTGTTTTTTTCGAAGTTAGTTACATCTATTAATTTTATCCTCCCTGAGGGAATTCTTTATGAACAAACTAGCATCTCCAAGACTTTGGGCATATTTTTGGCTATCCATTGAGTGAGAGGGGTTTTTTTTTTTTTTTGTCTTGTTTTTAAGTCTTGCCTTTTATTCTCTCTGTTGTTTCTGTGATGTTGAGAATTGACTTGAGCAACTATGGAACAGCAAAATGAAAATGTTTCAGACAAATGAATATGTACAAATATATGTGGGGAAAGTTAAAAAGGCAAATCCTGACTATGAAATTAGTGCTTCTCCTGAAGCAAGAAGAAATAAGATAACTTTTGCTCTTCTGGAAGGAAGTACAGTTGTTTCCACATAAAGAAAGGATGATTCATACTCTCCATTTCATGTTTGTTTTCAAATTTAACATCTCCACTCTCCAGCGCCATCCTGGAACTTCTGGCTTACCATGTTGATCAGTCAACAAGTTTATACACAGTATTGGCAAGGAAAAAAGTGAGTCTAATATAAAAGGAAGCCCAAAGTTAGCTTATTTTAAGCTATTCCTCTTTGGGCTGTGAGCACGTGCTGATATGTGCGTCTGCCATATGAACGCAAAGGGGCCATGTTTTTCAAATACTGTTGGAATGCTGAGTCATTAAGATGCAGGCAAACTGTTCTCTTCTTCCAGCAATTGATTTCATTATTAACTAGCGTATTTACCAAGCCTTGCCCAGGGTTTTTATTTTCCTCTTAAGAACTCATCAAACTGTCTTCTCCATTTCATGTAACATTGCGCCATATTTTCCAATGCAATCTGTATTCAGAGTTATTTACATACACAGTTTGGGTTCCTGAGGGAGTACACTGTCCTCCTCCTTGCTGCTAGGCCTTATGTCCAAGCAACCAGCCTATACCTGTACCTATAAATTTTCCCCATATTCCCCAATCCAATATTTATTCAGAGTTGTTAGCATTCAGAGGTTGGGTTCCTCAGGTAATGCACTATCCTCCTCCTTGCTGCTAGGCCTTGTCTCCATAGCGACAGGCCTATTCCAGTACCTGTAACTTTTCCCTAGTCCTCAATCCAATCTGTGTTCTCTGGCAATGTTGAGGTACTGGGTTTTGACTTTTTTTTTTTTTTTGCTTTCTATTGAATTTATGCAATGGCTTTATGTTTTTCTGGAAGCATTTTTTGTTTTGAATTTCAGCTTTAAGATTCCTCATGTATGGAACCCATATAATCTACTCTGTGAGGCAAGAAGACCTTGTAACTATGTTGTGTATGTCACTTTAATTTTTCTCACATATGCCTCTCAAAAGTTTTCTGGCATCCTTATTGATGGTAGGCCTCATCTCCATAGCAACTGGCCACAGGCCCAAGAGCTCTCTAAACTGCCAACCCCAGGATTCAATGGAATCTTCACAGCCAACCAATCATATGAGCTCCTCTTCCTCACACAGCCAATCATATGCTGACATGGACAAACAAACAAACATTCATTTTTATATAGTAGATAGGCATATGAGATGACATTCTCTAACTGGAAAACTACATGTGGTATGCCTTCTGGATAGGGATGGACTGCAGTTTCAATTATTGCTCACTAGTGTCTAGAGCCGAAACAGTTCAGTTCTTGTTGCTGTTATTTGCATCCATCTTTTTTCCCAAAATTGGGCCTCAAAGCAACTCATGCTTTAAAACAATACCACTTAAAAGCACATAAATAGTGCATATTAAAATGAAATTAAACTGTTAAAGAATTGAACTAACAGCTTAAAAAGATACACAAAATAATTAAAATTAAAACAGTACAATACTCCCTAGCCTGTTCTTTAAAAACTTTTTGTATTGAAAGTCTGTCTGAAAAAAAAAAAAAAAGATTTTGGCCTGCCACCAGGAGGGGTCCATTCTGGCCTCCCTGGGAAGAGAGTTCCACAGTCTAGATCAGCGGTTCTCAACCTGTGGGTTGTGACCCCTTTGGGGGTCAAACGACCCTTTCACAGGGGTTGCCTAAGACCATCGGAAAATATGTATTTCCAATGGTCTTAGGCTCCATTCCCCATTCGGTGGTGGTGTGCAAGTGCGAGCCATGCGCTTGCGTCCTCCTGCCCTCTTTGGCGGGAGCACGTGTGGCCACAGTATCACCACAGCAGGAGTGGTGGTACACAAGCACGAGCCACGCGCTCGCATTCTCCTGCCCCCTGTTCAGAAGGGACTGAATTCGCTCCCCTTCTCCACTACTGGGAGAACCTCCCGTCTGAAGGGCCAGCTTGGGGGGATGGTGGCAGCATGGGGGGCAGGCCCACTCCTTGCCATGGCCCCTGCCCCACTCGTCACGGAAGGGGGCGCTGCAGAAGGGCCGGGGGGCTGTAAGGCGGTGCTTTTCCAGGGGGGTGAGCTGCGCCCGGCGCAAAAGACAAAGGCGCTGGGATTCCTCCCCCCCCCCCGCCAGGGTTGACACTCTGGAAACTTTTCCCAGACTGCCCTCCCCAGCGGAAACAAGAGCAAAGCAGAAGCAGAGCCCGGGGGGCGGTTCTTGGAGTTTTTCCCCAGGGGAGACGTGTGGCTCCTCTTTCCCTCCCTGCTCACCCTCCCGTTCCTGGCCGGCGAGGCAGTCTTTGCTGGGGGGAGAGGCATTGTAAATAATAAATAAATAATTTTATGGTTGGGGGTCAGAGGAACTGTATTAAAGTGTCACAGCATTAAGAAGGTTGAGAACCACTGGTCTAGATGAAGCCCCTGAGAAGGCCCTCTCAGGTTCCTCACCCTTTCAATAAAGTAGCCACAGAAGTTGTGGCATGGCGTAATCATAACTCTTAAATGAAATTTTAAAAGAGACTAGGTATACATCAAGGATTACTTCATTCAAGTGAATGTCATCATGCATCAATTGTTGACAAAGAAAATATGCACCACCTGCTTCAGCATTAGATTCATAAACTACTCTGAGATGCAAGCATTATCAAAGTTCTATGTAACATGAACAACCTACCACCCTCAACATGCAGTTTGGGATGGCAGATGTTTTTGGACTATAAGACCCAGAAACTCCAATGGCCATGACTAACTATTAGGGGATTTGGGAGTTTGAGGCCCAAATTTGGAAAGCACAATCCTAGAGCATGTGAAAGAGATGCTCACAGTTCTCCAAGCTATATTAACTCCTGTTATAATATATGTACGAAATGGTGAATTGTGCAGTCTGATGTATTTGTCTATCTAAGAAATATAGAGCATGTTGCTGCTGCAAAAGGTGGGGAGAAATACGAAGGAAGCAGGGCCCATTTTTTGAATTTGCACTGTTCCTTCTTACTATCTTTTCTTTGAAAAAAAAGAAAAGAAACATCTTGCATTTTGCAAAAACTCTCTAAACTCTGTCACTCCCATAACTCTCCATTATATTTGAACAGTCTCTGTTGATATAGTGATCTGTCAAAGCTAGCTAGTTAGTGTGCTTTGACATTTCCTTTCTCAAATGCAATTTTTTTTAAAGCTGAATAACAGGAAGGAATTGCAGGCTAGCTCTGAGGAAGTCAAATGTCTAGTAAAAGACAATATGGAATTGCTGTGCTCTGCAGGAATTCTAAGCAGCTGCAGTGTTTGACGGAGACATTTTTTTTCTGGAGAAACCACTACCGATGGTCTACAACAAAGATCGCCCTTTAAAATCAGGAAGGCCTGTCAAATTTAAGGAGAGTCTTTGTTCCACAGGATTTTGCAGCTTTATGTCTTTGCCAAAATGCCAATTTCCTGACTGTCTGCCAGGTGAAGCCCTTTCAAGACAGAAGTACAGTCTCTGGAGCTGCATTAGTTTTGCTCTCTTCTAGTGTCTTCCCCCTTGTGTAGTCAACAGTGCAGGGTCTTAATTGGAAGACCTTGCTGGGTTTACAGCAATATCACATGGAAAGATGCCATTAGTTGTGGGTTTTCAGTAACCCTACTTACGTCACAGATGCAAGTTCCATTCCGTGTCATACCATCTAAACAGACCCCATGACCACTGCATACATTTTGATGACCACCAGGGCATTCTGCCAAGAAAGAAAAAAAGAAAAGAAAAGAAGAGGATAACTCACAGATGTTTAGATGAATAAAATCAATATCAGTATTTCTTGTCATCCTCTCCCTTTTAAAATTTGCTATATGACCTCTTTCACTTACTAGCAAAAGTCTGTTACATTCTCGTTCAAGTAGATAAGCGGCAACCGTGCTCTAGTAAATAAAATTGAACTTTGATCTTTATTTTGACTGTGGCTATCAACATGGCAAATTATAATTTTGTTGTAAAGTCAATGAGCTCAGGAAGTCATTTTCTGGAGATGAAACAGTTCAATAATTGCCTGGGAGGAACTGTCCTCTTACTCTACTCCTTCTTTGCTAAGGAGCTGTCTACCTATGCTGCTTCTGAATATGTTAAGATAACTTCATTGGTTTATGCACTGTTGGATGTGCATGTTTATGCATGTTTATGCACATGTTTAAATATTTGAAGGGATGTCATGTCAAGGAGGGAGCGGGCTTGTTTTCCACTGCTCCAGAGACTAGGACAAGAAGCAATGGATTTAAGCTGCAGGAAAGGAGATTCTACCTCAACCTCAGAAAGAACTACCTGGTGGTCAGAGCTGTTTGGCAGTGGACTATGCTGCCTGGAAGTGTGGTGGAGTCTCCTTCTTTGGAGGTTTTTAAGCAGAGTCTGGATGGCCATCTGCTGGGAGTGCTTAGATGGGTGTCCCTGCATAGCAGGAGATTGGAGTCGATGGCACCTGTGGTCTCTTCCAACTCTATGATTCTGATTCTGTGATTCTATGGATAATGCTCTCTCATTGTTACAATAAGAATGGCTGGATTTGCATTGTTAACATCATAATATTAATTGTTTAACTGTTTATTTGAATTCTGGGAGGTCTCTTGGAGGGCTAGTGCAACTCCCTAGTCTTCTAAAGTTGCCCACGCCTGTCTCAGGCTGTCATAATGTGAGAACCTGCAACTGTAGTTCCTTAACCTGTGTGCAAACTGAGCAATGGTGGGAGCATGAAATGCAGCCAGTGCTACTTGTCTGATCAGGCAAAGTGAGACAGCCTGACTCCTACAGTTTTCATGCTACCTGCCAACCAAGGGGCCAGTATTTTATACCTCTGCTCCATCCTATGCCAAGAAGGAACTTTAACATATCCTCCAGCTCTCCTGATTTGGCAAGGACAGTCCTGACTAATACTCTGTTGTCCCACTTGTTCAGCTGCTCTTAAAATGTCCCAGTCTCTCTCTTTTCCTTCCACTTTTCCCCTTCGTTGTCAGCATACTTCAATTGCTGCAAACTGAGCTCAAAGTGCAGCAGCCTGCACTCATTTAGCAGGGAAGAGAGAAATAGTAAAATCTTGCCCTTCCCCGTAGGCTCAGGCAAAAGCAAACTGCTGCAGCCTCTCTTAAGCTTGTGTGTTCTTCCTCAATATTATCTTTTGCCATTTGACCACACTCTGATGTTGCTTGGCCACATGTGTCCCATTTTTCATCTGTGAAAGATTGGAGTGTATGCTGTAGAGGGAGTACATAGATACTCTGAAGGCACCCAGAACTATCTGATCTTGGCAGCTAAGCAGAGTCAGCCCTGGTTAGTACTTCCATGGGAGGCCACCAGGGAATACCAGGTGTTGTAGGCTACATTTCAGAGGAAGGAAATGGCAAACCACCTCTGAATATTCCTTGCTTAAGAAAATCCTATTACATTCATGGGGTTGCCATATGGCAACAAGCAACTTGAAGGCACACACACACACATACTGCAACGGCTTGAGCAAACACAATCCCAGGTGACTTAATCATACAAGATTTCATCCCAACTCCACAGTTTAAGTATCTAACAGCTGCACCAGATGTAAAATTTACCATAGCATTCAAAACCCCAGAATCCAGGACAGCATCGTTTCTCTTCAGTTTCTTTTGAACATGTGTGATAGCCACCTTCTAGTGGAATGGTATTCTCACCCAGCTTTACTGTATATCTGAAATATTAAAACACAAACATTAGGTCAATGATCATAAAAGAAACCATGTGCTCCAATTTAGGACTTGGAAAAATGAGTTAATTCAAAGGATTTCCCAGAATCTGGTTCTGCTAGCTATAATTCAAAGTTATAATTCAAGTTATAATTCAAAGAATAACTTTCCCACGTTCTGCCAGAACTTGACCACAAAAATTATTACTGTCACTATCAGAAATTTTTAGGTAGAACTTAATGGTAGCTGGTGGCTCTGAACTCATCCGGGGAATGAATCTGTTCTCGGTTTTAATCTGAACTTCAAAGGAATTCTGAAGTCTACTCTTTAAATAACTTGGATAACCTTTTCAAAATTCAGACAAGATCCCAGAGCAGATTCACCATCCTGTGATGATTTGGAGCCATCAGTCAACACTTGCGGAACAAGAAAGGCATGGCCAGGATTTGTTCAATCTTCCTTTCAAAAACTGGGAAGCTGAGCAGAGTTTGGACATAAGAAGTTACAAACGAAGTCTTTCACACAAAACTGGTTGCGGAGAGTGGGGTAACAAGGGAGCAGAACAAAGCCATGTTTCAAAGGTATAGTATAACAATTAAGAGCAAAGGTAGCTTTCTTATTGCTGTAATCAGTAAGGGATTATAGTGATTTTTAAATCCTTCCTTTCAGGGACACCTTTGGAGATAGTTTGACAGGAATCTTGAAGCTTTAGGACATTCTCCCATTAGTTCAAGCCCCCCCCCGCATTTTAGAAAATAACAGAAACGCTGAGAAAAGTAATGAGCAGCAGAGAAGCAAGATAATGAATTGCTTCTTCAACACTGTGATAAGTAGTGGTAATGGGTTGCTTTTCAAGTACTGGAACAAGTAGCACAAACAAACTGACTCATGAGACACCACAGAGGCCAAAGGCCAGCATATCAAACAAGGTGTCCAATAGCATTCTCCAGCCTCACCTTTGAGAATCCTGTCCGCACCCTCAGCCTGCACAACTTGAAATACACCATATAACATGGGGCAAGTAGAAGCCATAATTACAGCTCATCAGATCTGTATCAGCTACAGCATCCAAATCAGAGAAGGTCCAAGCAATTTTGTCTGCAAAGTGTCATGCTGATTCTTCAGACTGACTATTGAATGGTCTATGTGAAGCAAAACCCTGGATAAGCCTGGGCAGAGCCAGCCACTCACAGCACAGCTCATGGATTGCTAGGTGTGGGGGTAGCTATGGGGGAAAAATTATAACCCAGCGGCTTATTTGTGAAATGGTTAGATAAGGCCAGTTAGGAAGAAGGGAATAGAAGAGATCTAAATAGCATTTGGGGCAGTGAAGAATATGATAAGAGTTCAAAGTGAAATGTTATTCTGTTTGGGGTGGGTGGGTTAGTAATATTTCTTTTTGCTTATGTCTTTGTAACCTCTTCATCTATTTGGTGGTGTTTATTATTGTTTGTATTATATGTTAAATGTATGTATTTTGTTGGTATTTTGTGTGTGTGTGTATGGTTCTTCACATTTTTTGTGATTTTTCTGTTTTATTGTATGTTGGTTTTTTAATTACCAAATTAATAAAGATTATATTGGGGAAAAAATGAAATGTTATTCTGTTTGAAGCGGACGTGTTTACTGTGTGGTGTGTATAAAACCAGCTAGATATTTTATTTTTTATGGTAAATCTTTACTTTTTTTATTTTCTACACCTGTGTTTCAATGTTTGGATTCTTTTTTTAATTTAAGAATTAACAAGGAAAACTGACCACATTTTTCTGTGCATAACCTATTGATAAACCCAGCCAGCTGTCCAGTGTTGTGAGCACCTTGAAGGCTGAGATCCAGGGAGGGATCTTAAGGATAAAAGGGCAAGGTGTGAGAGAAGAGCTCAGCGACTGGAACTGTGGGGCCAATTTGGACAGAAGAACTGTCACAGTCTGCATTCTGCTTTTGTGGAGCAGAGCATGAAAGGCTCCTGATCACTCAAGAAAGGTCAGTGGGATGACACCAGGCCAATGCAACAGTGGTTGAGAAATAAGATTTCTTCACTTCCATGATTTCTATGGAGTAGGCGTTCCAATCTTGCCTTTGTTCATGTGGGTGCCTTCTATATTTTCTACCATCAAGTGGAAATTTTGATGGTGGAAAAGTAGTGAGATGTTCCGTGTGTCTGCCATGTGAATAGTGTTTAAAATAAAAACACATACATAATCGTGGTGAAGAAAGGCCTTGTACGCTGCAAGGCCCACCTAGAAGATGTGATCCAGCTCTTTGCAAAAACACACGTGCAAACAGCAATATGAAGAAACTAATCCCAACCAAAAACATTAATCTAATTAACCCAGAAAATTGGCATGCAATTAACACAGTAAAAGGAATAAAAATGAATATAGGAAGTTAAAGATGTAAACAATCAACATGAAAACTTAAATGTCACTCACTTGGTTCTGACTTTGATGTGTTTTAGTGACATTTCATTTTTAGCATCCTTTTAAAAATATGTTATGAAACTCACTGTTTACAGGTACAGAGCTTAGCTACTGCATGGTCCAGTCCTCACTGTTAGGTATCTGTGTGTACTCATAGAATCTTAGAAATGGAAGGGACCACAAGGGCCATCTAGCCTAACCTCCTGCAATGCAGGAAAGCACAACTAAAGCACTCCTGAAATATGCCTTTATCTACAAGATAAAGAACAAAAATTGGTGAGTGCTGTCTGAATTCAGTTTGTCAACCAATTGCAGATCCATCTAACTGTAACACTGTCTAGTCTACAGCCATCAGCTTGCCTACAAGAATATTATAGGCGACTTGTCAAAAGCCTTACTGAAATCAAGATATGCTATATCCAAAGCACGCCTCTGATCTACCAAGCACGCCTCTCATCTACTTGCAACTTTCTGAAAAGAAGAGACAGAGGGCCTTTCTGCACTACCCTATTATAGTGCTATTATTTCACTTTCAACATCCTGTGGAATTCTGTGATTTGTAGTTTACTGAGGTCAAAGAGCTCTCTGGCTGAGAATTCTAAATGCCCCTCTCTCAACTGCAAACCCTAGAATTCCACAGGATGTTGAAAGTGGTATAATAGTGCTATAATAGTGTAGTGCAGAAATGGACACAGTTGGTTTGGTGTGATTTGTTTTTGAGAAACCCATGCTGGCTCTTAGTAATCACAGCATGCCTTCCTAAGTGTGCACAAACTGTTTAATGAACTGCTCTAGAATTTTTCCTGGTATCAACTTGCCAATGTCAAACTGATTGGTCAGTTGTTGCTCTGGTCCTCTTTTCTGTCCTTTTGAAAAATGGGGACAACATTTGCACTCCTCCAGTCTGCTGGGACCTCTCTTATCCTCCAAGAATTCTCAAAGGTTATTAACAGTGACTGCAAGTTCTTTTAGTACTCCTGGCTGCAGCTTATCCAGCCCTAGAGACTTGAATGCATTTAGAGTAGCTAGGTATTCCTTTGCTACCTCTTTATCCTGTGCTTGCAAACTGGCCATGCTGATTGGAAGATTCTGTTACTTAAAGTCCCAAAAGTATAACTTTGCCAAGCTCTGTTATATTTATTCAGAGACACTTTACAGTGATGACTGGATCACCCAGAGACGAGAAGAAAATATATGTCCACGCTCACCCTACTATGCAATACATCATGCTTCCCTGTAGAAATAAACACCCACCACTACCTATATTGAAGACAATAATACTAAGTTATATCGTTGGGAACTGAGATGGCAACAGTGCTCTCTCATCTTGATGAGTCCCACCAATTAGATTTAACCTTTCTGTTTCTGTCTGCATGAACCTACCCAAGGTTCTGTTTTTTTCCCCCTACTTCTAAAGTTGAAATCTTCAATATTTCAAATTGAAATGGGGAGAAGGGAACCCAAAATCAAAACAGAAGAAGGCATACGTGCACGTATCTTGATATGTTCTTCCTTGCCCCCATCCACTTGGGCATCTCATGCGGTCCAGTATTAAATTGGAAGTGCAAGGTGTTCTCTTCATAAACGTAACTTTCCGGTCACATCGCATAGACCTTATCTAGAAAATAGGAAGAAACTACATGTTTGTGCAGTTCATTCTGTGATTAAAAGAAAGCAAGTATACTTCCCCTTTTTTTTTTTTTTTTTGAGTACTGTACTAAAGTCTTACATCTGGTCCAAAGGATGAGTAAAATGAGGAACTTATGGGATTGGTGGCATCTATAATTATGACCCATTAATGATTTTATGTAAAGAATTTTTCTGCTAAAGCTTCCATTTTGTACACATGCCTGAATAAAAAGTGTTCAAACAGACAGATGTAGGTGCCCTGTCCTGCCCCAGTAACATCTCAATTGAAATATATCATGGTGTTCTTAAACAGTGGGCATAGTCCTATTTTTTGTAGGCACAGCCCTATTTTTTGGACTCTATCTAGAATGCTCAATGGCTAACGCCCCCAGCATTTTCAAAGACCACTGAAGAGAACAAGGTAGGATAACTATTCACTTGGTGTTTTTTTTTTAATAACTTACACTGGGAAGACTGGCTATGTGTTTGGTCACTATTATTATTATTTAAATAACTTACACTTTAGCTGGGAAGACTGGCTACATGTTTACTTATCATCATCATCATCATCATCATCATCATCATCATCATCATCTTTATTTATACCCTACTTTTTCCTTGGTTGGGACTCAAAGCAGCTTAAAACAATTAAAAAGACATAGTTAAAATATACAGAATACAAAAGTTAAAACATGATTAAACAATCAAAAAGAATTAAAGTAATATTGAAATACATAATTAAAAACTCACAACTCATCAGCAACACAATACCCAGCACATTTTATCAGACAGGCCACATATAATCACACATCGAATGCCTGTCTGAATGCAACATTTTTACTTGATTGCAGAAAGACACTCTTGCTGCTGCCTGTAACTCCAGCTTATAGGGACCTAGGGTTTTCATGGCAAAGATTTCTTCACAAGAGGCTTGCCATTGCCTTCCTCTACATGTGAAGAGAGTGTGACTTGCCTAAGGTCTCCCAGTGGTTTTCCTTGGTTGAGTGGAGATTCAACAGTGTGATGTGGCAGCCAAGAAAGCCAACGTGATTCTTGGTTGCATCAATAGGAGTATGGTATCTAGATCAAGGGAGGTAATAGTACCCTTCTATTCTGCTTTGGTTAGACCTCATTTGGAATACTGTGTCCAGTTCTGGGCACTTCAATTCAAGAAGGATATTGAGAAGCTGGAGTGTGTCTAGAAGAGGGCAATCAAAATGGTGAAGAGTCTGGAAGCCATGCCCTATGAGGAGCAGCTTAGGGAGCTGGGTATGTTTAGTCTTCAGAAGAAAAGGTTAAGAGGGGACATGATAGCCATGTTTACATATTTGAAGAAATGTCATGTTGAGGAGAGAGTGGGCTTGTTTTCCCCTGCTCTAGATGCTAGGACAAGGAGCAATGGTTTCAAAGTACAGGAAAAGAGATTTCACTTAAACCGCAGGAAGAACTTCCTGACAGTAAGAGCAGTTCAGTAGTGGACTGTGCTGCCTCAGAGTGTGATGGAGTCTCCTTCTTTGGAGGTTTTTATGGAGAGGTTGGATGGCCATCTGTTGGGAGTGCTTTGATATGGGTTCCTATATAGCAGGGGGTTGGACTGCATGGCTCCTGAGGTCTCTTCCAACTCTATGATTCCATGATTTGCCCAAGATAACCCCATGGGTTTCCAGGGCTGAGCAAAAATTCAAACCTTGGCATTTAAGAGTCCCAGTCCGATATTCAAAACATCACACCATATTGGCTCAACAACACGATGCTGACTGTCATGCCACATGAGCTCTCCACAAGTCCTAAAACTCTTTTAAAATGTAAGAATAAAGTAATGGATAATCAATGTGGGTAGATGAGAGAGGGTATTTATGTTTTCTTTTGCATACCGTTTCTCTGAGCCAAATAGTTTCTCACTCCCAACAAGTGTCAGTTCATGATGCATGTACTCTCCTTGGTTGCTTCTCCACTTCAAATCCCCCCAACAGCTGCATTCCTTTCAAGGAGGGGTGCTATCATATGTGTGTTTGCTTGTAACGTTAGATAATTCTAGGGACTTTAGTGTTTAACAAAGTAATGAGCATAACTGAACTGGGAGCATAAAAAAGAAGATCTCTCTCTCTCTCTCTCTCTCTCTGTGTGTGTGTGTGTGTGTGTGAAGGAAGCTAATGGCATCTAACAAATTTATTTTGCCATCACTTCAGTGTACTTCTTCAGATGTGTTGATGGAAGTGATTTGAGGGAAATGGATTGATTCAAGTGGACTGAAATCTACAACTGCTCATCCTAAAATAAATCCATCACTCTTAAAGATGCCACTAGATTTCTTAACCATCACCCCTTTTTAATCCTGGAACAGACTGAAGGCTCTTCCAGATACGTCTGAAGAAGCATGGTTTCTTGCTGGGTTTTGCTTCTTGTCACCTCTTGTTCCATTCTTTTGTGCAGCTGTTTGTGCTAGTTTCTTGGATCTCTGGTAGAGGTCTTCCAAAGGTTTTACAAAATGGTCATGACTTGCTGTGGTGGTCCTATGGCTTGAAGGGCAATTTTAAATTCATAGTATTATGGTTTAAAAATTGTTTTAAAGAGAGAAAGGAAGAAAAGAGAAGGATATTTTTTGTTCTTAAAGTTTTTTTAAAAATCCACTTAGGAAAGTGAGAATAAAATATTGCAGGAGGTTATTGGAACTACCACAAAATAGTCCAAAACAATAGAAACATTCTCCTTTCTGCCACAAGCCAAGAAAGCTGTCTTGGTCCTAAACCAGTGCTTGACATCAGTAATGGACTGGATGAGGGCAAACAAGTTCAAACTTAATCCAGACAAGATAGAGGTGCTCCTGGTCAGTAGAAAGGCAGATCAGGGAATATGGTTTCAGCCTCTGTTAGATGGGGTCACACTCCCTTTGAAGACCCAGGTTCACAGCTTGGGAGGGCTCCTGGATTCAACTCTGAGCCTGGAAGCCCAGGTCTCAGCAGTAGCCAGGAGTGCATTTGCACAATTGTGTGCCAGCTGCGCCCATTCCTTGAGATGTCAGACCTGGCAATGGTGACACATGCCTTGGTTACATCCCAGCTGGATTACTGTAACATGCTGTATGTGGGGCTGCCTTTGAAGAGTGCTCAGAAACTCCAGCTGCTCCAAAGAGCTGCAGCCAGGTTGTTAACTGAAGCTGGTTACAGGGAGCGTACAACACCCCTGCTGCAACAGCTCCACTGGCTGCCGATCTGTTTCTGGGCACAATTCAAAGTGCTGGTGAAGACCTTTAAAGCACTACATGGCTCAGGTCCAGGTTATTTGAAGGACCGTATCCTCCCCTACAAACCAGCCTGGGCATTGAGATCTGCGGGAGAGGCCTTCCTCTCAGTCCCACCACCCTCACAGGTGCCTTTGGTGGGAACACAGGAGAGGGCCTTCTCAGTGGCTGCTCCCAGGCTCTGGAACTCCCTGCCCAAAGAGTTCAGACAGGCACCCTCCCTGCCTACCTTCAGTAAACAGCTAAAGACATTCCTCTTCCAGCAGGCATTTTATATAAAATTTGTATCGGTGCTGGTCATTTTAATTGTTACTTAATTGATATTTTAATGCTGTTTTTATATGTATTTTAACATGTTTTAATTATTATTGTTTTAACTTTTGTATATGACAGTTTTTAATTATGTTTCTTTTAATGGCTGTAAGCAGCTTTGAGTCCCCTCGGGGAGAAAAGCGGGATAAAAATAAAGATAACAACAACAACAAACCTGAGAAACATATCAGACAGCATAGCTGTCTCTGTGAAAACTGTGCTAACAAAGAACATCCTGAGAACATGATCACTATTCAACATTAGTCAGTTCAGCACTGTATCTAGAATCCTATTCCAGTGTTCTTTTCAAGAAGTACATAAAGGCACCTGGGACTTGTGCTGTAACCTCACTGCCCTTCACTCCCAGCCTTTCCCTTTCTTGATGGGAAGGTTTGGAAAGGAGTTCTAACTGCATTTGGCTGAGGGAGGTTGCAGAACTCCGTGAGATTGGAAACTCTGATAAGTCAGTGTCCCTAGAGGCGCAGTCTCATAAGTGTATTTTAAAGGCGCAAAAATTCAGGCCAGATCTTTTTATTTCTGCCCATTTTTATTAGTTATTTATTACATTTATATGCCTTTTCTCCCAGTGTGGGATCTGAGATGGTTCAGAAACAATAAACCAAATTAGTTAAAAACATAACAATAAAATTGAAATACAATTAAAAGATCACCAGATTAAAACTGTAAATAAAGCAATATAAAATAATTTTAAAAATTACAAAAGTTAAAACTAGAGTACCCACCTACCCCCCAAAAGAAGGCTTCTTTCAAGACATTAAAAGCCTGTTTCAACAAGGTCTTTGCTTGCCAGTGAAAGCAAAACAAAGAGAGGGCAGTCTAGCTTTCCATGGAAGAGAATTTCAGATGATGGAACAGCCACTGAG
This sequence comes from Ctenosaura bakeri, assembly GCA_948474755.1. Taxonomy (NCBI): domain Eukaryota; kingdom Metazoa; phylum Chordata; class Lepidosauria; order Squamata; family Iguanidae; genus Ctenosaura; species Ctenosaura bakeri. The sequence continues at coordinate 242,311 of CAOLHI010000251.1, read as the reverse complement.
AAGCCTCTCTCCTGTGTCTTCTCCAAATGGACGTGGGATGGTGATGCGGCTGGGAGAAAGCCTTCTCTGAGGATCTTAAGGTTCATATAGGGAGATAACAGTCTTTCAAATAGACATTCATGGGACCCTGCCTGCACCCTGAGATCCAGAACAGAAGCCCTTCTCTCAGCCCCACCATCTTCACAGGTATAATTGCTGGGAACACAAGAGAGGGTCTTCTTTGTGGCTGTCCATATATTTTGGAACGCCCTCTCTAGGGAGGCTAAAATGGCCCTTTACCTGTTGTCCTTTTGCAAGCAAAGATTTCTTTATTCAGACTGAGTTTTAGAACTGAAGGCTGCTAAGGAAATGGCTGTGAGAGAGTATTATTTTAAATTGTATTAAAGTTTTATTTTTTTTAATTGCAGAGGTTATTTTTTAAAACGATTAATAGTTTAATTGTATGTTTTTAATTGTAATATTTTTAATGCATAGGATGCCTTGAGTCCCAGTCTTAGGGGAAAGGTGGGATATAAATAAAGATGATAATGATGATGATGATAACAAAAACAACAACAGTAACCATTTTAAATATGGTAAGTGGAATATACAGTGATCACAAACTAAAATAAAGAGAATTATTGGCAAAATATAAATTCCATTGGTAGAATTTTTGAAACTTTCTTCCTCTTATGTCCCCCAGCTCATTATGCTGTCTAAAAACCTGCTCTAGAGAGTTTTTCGGCGCCCTAGAACTATTTTGGAGGCACCCAGAGGGCTGTGGGGGAACTGACGCTTCCTAATTCCTATGGCATTTTCTGTTCCACCAACAGAAGTTCACGGTTGAATATTGTGCTAAAGGCCTATTATAGCAAATGTACACAAATCTCCACTACATCAGCTTCATGCATCTTCACTTTCTAGTTCTGTTATTGTCCAAATATTATATGAAATAATGATTCAGTAATCTCCTCGCTGACCTTGATTCTTAACATCAGGCAATAAACAGACTGGAAAACCAGGGATCCTGATGTATTTCTTCACAATATTTTATATTTAGTAGTGCCCTTCCATCAGCAAAAGAGATTAAGCTAGTGCACTGACTACTACCGACCCCTCCAGATCTGCCTCAAAAGACTGGAAAACTCCAGAGCAGACAGGGGAGGATGTGGGAGACTGAAGGAGAAAGACGGGAAGGGATATCTCCTCACAACTGTGTGAACGAAATTGTATTTACATAATGTAGGATGTAGACAAATGACCAATCTGTTCTCCAAGAATTTGTGGGTTCCTTAGTTGAACCTAGCTATGTATGTAGTGGTTTGAGCACTGGACTGCAACTCTGTGGAGATCAGAGTTCAAAGCCCTGCTCAGTCACGGAAATCCCCCTGGGTTACCTTAGGGACATCATACTCTTTTGGCCTCAAAGGAAGGCAATGGCAAATTGAAGAAATCTTGCCAAGAAAACCCTGTGAAAGGTTCTTGTTAGGGTCACCATAAGTCAGAAATGACTTGAAGGCACACAACCAATGTCATTATTATTGACAAGCATGCACATGTTTGAATGAGATGTACCTTTAGTAAGATGGTGTCTGTAAGTGGAACCTTTAGTCTGAGAGTGCTTTGGAGAACATTGGCATAGTAAATTGAAGAGAAGCAAGTGCTTGGCTTTTAGTTAACATGCATTATTTAAAAAACAGTGTTCAGAAGAAAATGATATTTCAATTTTTATGTTTTTTTCCTCTATTCTATATATGGAGAGGAAAACCTTTGTTATGTATCTGTATGCGCAAAATGTGCATTCTTTCCATTATACGTATGGAGAGGCTAAACTTTCTGTTATGTACATATGTGTGTGCACAAAGGCAGACCCTTGATTTTCTGTCTTACAGAAAGAGCAATCACTAATTTATTCCCATTCTTCCTGGAATGTTATATGACTTCATATTCAACCGTTTCTTTTTTCCAAATCAATGAGAAGGCAAATTTGTCTTCCTACACATCTCTCATAACTATCTGTCTACCAAATAAAGTAAATATTTTGACCTCAAATGAAATAAAACTTAAACTTACAATTTGTTGGACTACCCTAGGATAAGAATTCTTGTATGAGCAGTTGTTTTCTCTTTCCAGAGGCATTGTAAGTGTGGCCCTTTGTGTACCCTGTCCTTTCCAAAGCACACACACAGTTCTTTCTCTCACTTTTGACCTTCTGTGTGTGGAACTATGCCAGTTGTTGTTCTGGGTGTGGAACCAAGCCACTATAAGTGAGCTTGAGGTCATGGTGTGCATTGTGGTCAGTTGCACAACTGTGGCATCTAGAATAACCACACCTGTTAGTATATTTATGTTACATTAAATGTGTAAAGGATCTTGGTCAATATCTATTAACTATATTTTACATGACTTATTTTTTATACATCTGTATATAAATTTAATACAGGTGGGAAGACTTTTAAAAAGTGTACTGTTTGAGTTGCAGATAGCAGGTCTGGATCTAGTGACAGATCTGGGTGATTTGCAATAAATCAGCAAACACTCCTATTTTTCAAATATAGCCTCAACACAAGGACTCACTCCACCTGGAAATCATACTGCGGAAAAGAAAAAAGGCTGGAATAAGCAAGAGTGAGGTTTTGTTATGGAGGGTCTGTATGTGTCATTCATTTCTGGAACTCAAAGCAAACTACTGGGTTCTAAATTCTTCCAGTCTATAAGTATGTTTTTGGCACTAGGCTCCTGTTGGTAGAACTCAGGACTCTTTTGTTCTTCTTAAAAGCAGAGCCTGCAAACTTCAAGTCTGCCTGCCCTGCAATGAATGGAGTATACAGGTGTGGCAGCACACACCATTGGCTCACAGCCTTTTAAAAGATGCATTTTCTCCAGTGGATGGAGAAGGAATGCTTCTTCTAAGACAGTGCTACCACCTTTACCACCATTATAAATGCTTATACAAAAAATAACTAAGATATTCTAAACAAATTGTCCAATTAATGGGATCTGGCACTTTTGAAATCAAAACTTTGTAATTGATTAATGTTATCTATTGAGTAAACATCGTGTGTAGGTGCCTTCAAGTTGTCTGTTGATTTATGGTGACCTCATGAATTTCATAGGGTTTTCTTAGGCAAGGAATACTCAGAGGTGGTTTTACCAGTTCCTTCCTCTGAAATACAACCTACAGCACCTGGTATTCATTGGCAGTTTCCCACCCAAATTCAGACGGGATCTTGCAACCCTAAAAATCCACAATAATCCTGCCCTCCATTAGACTGCATTATAAAACTGGATTAACCATCCTCTTGTTAATTTTCAAAATTCAAAATTCTGCAGTGGTCTCAAAGCCATTTCAAACACGCTGATTGTATTTAACATGCAGGCCAATGCTATGTTCCTTGAGAAGGAAGCAAACCTTCCCAGTGAGTTCAGTGGAGCCTACTTCCAAGTTTTCTATGTATATATCACTGCAGCTTTCAAGAGAACTGTCATCTTACCTGTGCGTCTTGCCCTTCAGTTGGAGGCATGAAGCATGCTGCAAAGAAGTATAACAGTAAGCCAGGAGTTCTCATTGCCATGCGCCTTTCCTGAGGAGACCTCTTTGCTTAAATGAGGTGTGGAGGATGCAGATGCCGTTTATGTAAGATAACACCGCCTACCAGGAATCAGATCCAAGAAACTCAGAAGTGAAACGAAGACAGAGAAAAAAGCATTTTGCCTGCTGCAAACCGCTTATTCCAAATATATGAAAGCAGTCTTGCTTTGACTGAGCCTGAATTGTCAGCAGATCCATTAAAAGGAAAAAGCACAGAGGTAATAAAAATGACCCTCAGAAAGAAAAGGGGGGGGAGTTTACTCAAAACAGGAACACGGACAGATTTCCTCTCTTGTATCAGTTCAAAACAGAAGGAAGGAAATCCTTCATTTTTCATTGGCGTGGTATTTTAATCATATATTTAACTGCAAAGTAAAGCTGGTGGGTGAACTAGAGTTGATGTTGACCCAGATGGCAAATTCATATGGTGTCATTCAGTTGTTTCAGGAGACAGTTTTGGTTTTTCACTGGCATTAACTTGTGGTTTTACTGTAGGTTAACAGTCACTCACTGTTTGAAACATAAAAGACCAAAATTACATACAATATTCCAAAAGTGGTTATTTAATCACAGTGATTCTTGCAGTTTTAAATTGTGAAAAAACCATCATTAAAATAATACTATAACAGCATTCCACTGAAACACTTTATTTTCAGGGCATGTAAGTGTCATGTCAGTGATCTTCCCTCTGAACAGTATCTCTGGAATAATAAAATGCTCCTTGTGGGCCGACTTTGATACAGACTTTGTTGCCAAAAGTACCACAAATGCACACGTAACAACCTAGCCCTCAAAATATCATTAAGTTTTTTGGTAGTTCATCTCTCTCTACAAGGGTTCATATTGTTCTGCTCAATTATATTTTCAGGAGAAGACCACTGTAAGTAAAAAACAAGTAAAATAATAGTACTGTACATTTAAACTACTCAATCAGAGGTACACATCATGAGTGTAACAATAAGGAATAACCCCACCCTCTGTCCCAACTTGTACAGAAGATTTTAGATGTCTGTGTTCCACTAGCAGCTACATAGTAAATGACCTTTGAAATTAGCCAGTGGTGGCTTCAGAAGCAGTTTGTGGAAATAAACATGTGAGCCTGCTGTCCACAGAAAAACTATGATAAGGATGATTTCTCCTTTCTTTTTGGTGTAGCACTTGAGTCAGACAACAAACACCAAGTTCTCAAAGGTTTTCCTTGGACAAAGAAGAAGGGACTCTTAGTTAATAAAGATCTGGTGAGCCGCAGATCCTGCATCCAAATTCCATTGACTGTAGATGTGCTGTAGATACCTGCCTAGCCCAGTCCAAGCTTTTGACAACTAATAGACATGGAGCCTTGAACCACAGTCGGAAGATCTGCCCAGGAGAAAGTACAGCAAGCTACTGTTGCTAGGTAGAGCCAGCATCCCAAGAAATAGTTATCGGTGGTTAATACCCACTGTGGTTCGGGTATTTGATAGTAGACATTAACACAAGACCATTATAGACACTAAGACCATTACAGCAGTACATTACTTGGGCAGTGTTTCACCAAAGTCCTAATCCTTCACCATGCTTTTGTAATTCCATTAACTCATTACCAAGCAGACCAGGTGCAAGGCAGGTAGATACTGAAGTCTCCAGAAAAATACAGCAGAGTCAACATTTGCACATACAACTAGACTGTTGCTTGCCATTGCTGTCACAGGATTCCCACTGCCGAAGAGACAAGTTCCTTTTCAGTTAATGGTGGCTTCCCTCTTCGGCAGTAGTAACTGCTATAGTAAAAACGGTAAGGAAAACTTTAGCTTCACATGCTTTTCTTCTCCATGCTTGCATATACGTTTTTCTTGGATCCTAATGCTCTCTCTTCTCCACATAAAGTGTCTTTTATTTTCCAAACATGTGGTGAAAGTGTTGAGCCGCAAGGCCATTCTTTTATGAAGTATTTACAACCCCCATTCAGCTCAGGCAACTTCCTGCAATTGAAAACTTGTGTTTGTGCAGTCTTGACAAAAATTAAAGACTGCCAAGACTTATGGAATATTATAAAATATATATTATTCTGGGTCGGTTTTCTGAGTTCTACAAATTCCAAGGGTCAGTTTAAAAAAATCCCCATTTTCAGAAGGAGACATGTTTCTCTATTTTGTTCATTCATTTGGTTACCTAAGTTAACTGAGACAGAAGAAGGGCACAATTAAGGAGAATGAGACAATTAAATTATAACTCAACCCCATTAGTGTTAAAAAAAAGCCTTTTTAGGAAAAGTATGAACAGGTTGCTTACCTGTAACTGTGGTTCTTCGAGTGGTCATCTGTGCCATCATACACTAGGAGCTTTAGCGCCTGCGCGGTAGCGTTCGGAAACTTCTAGAGCTTGTTCGCTTGGCGGGAACCCCTCCCCCACGCCGGTACTGCGCATGCTCCTCCCGCCGAGCAACGGTCTCTCCTCAGTTCTGTCGTCCGCCGTAGAACCTACAGGGACCTGAGAAAGAGGGGAGGAAGGGCGGGTGTGTATGATGGCACAGATGACCACTCGAAGAACCACAGTTACAGGTAAGCAACCTGTTCTTCTTCTTCGTGGTCTCTGTGCCTTCATACACTAGGAGACTGTGTAGCTTACCGGTCGGACGGCGGGTCAGGTCCTACAGCACGGAAGCCAACACCTCACGTCCAAACCGGGCATCTCTGCGCGACCGGCAGTCGAGCCTGTAGTGGCGCACGAAGGTCGATGGTTGGGACCAGGTCGCCACACGGCAGAGTTCATGCAGGTCAACTCCTCGCAGGAGGGCCGCAGAAGTAGCCACCGCTCTGGTGGAGTGGGCTCGAAGCAGGACTGGCGGAGGCTTCCTCGCGAGCTCATACGCCAGTTCAATAGTCCTCACCACCCACTTGGAGAAGCGCTGGGTGGACACTTTTAGGCCCTTCCGACGTCGCCCATAGCAAACAAAGAGATGCGGCGTCTGTCGGAAGGAAGCAGTCCTGTCCTTGTAGAAAGCCAATGCCCGACGCACGTCCAGGGAGTGGAGGGACCGCTCCAACGGTGTCGTCGGGTTCGGGAAGAAGGCAGGCAGGATGATGTCCTGGTTGAGATGGAAACTGGACACCACCTTTGGCAGGAACGAGATGTCAGGTCTCAGGACCACCTTGTCCCTGTGGAAGACCGTGAAGGGCTCATCGGAACGAAGAGCTGTGATCTCACCCGCTCGCCTCGCTGAGGTCACCGCTACCAGGAAGGCAGTTTTCATTGTCAGGAGCCTGTCATCCGAGGTCGCCATCGGCTCGAAGGGCGGCTTCGTCAGCTGCGAGAGCACCAGCGAGAGGGACCACGGCGGTAGCGGCGGCGATACCGGCGGGTAGAGATGATGAAGTCCTTTCAGGAACCGCTTAACGGTATCGTTCCTGAAGAAGGCCGAGGCAGCAGATCGTGGCGGTTGGTATGCCACGATCGCGGAGAGATACACCTTCAGGGATGGAAACGCCAGGCCCTGTTGCTGGAGGTGCAGGAGGAAGTGCAGGACGGTAGAGAGCCCCGCGGGCGATACCGGCTCACTCCTCTCGTTAGCGAAGGTCAGGAAGCGTCGCCACTTGTATTGATAGTTGCGACGGGTGGATTCCTTCCTGGCCGCGACGAGGACGGTACCGAGCACGGGATCGTCTAGTGCGATATCCTCCAGGCATGGAGGGCCAGGCGTGGCAGGTCCGGATGGAGGACTCGGCCGCCGGAGTGGGAGAGCAGGTCCGGTGTCGGTGGCAACCGGAGCAGGTCGTCTCGCGCGGCTTGTAGCAGGGGTGCGAACCAATGTTGCCTCGGCCAGTACGGGGCTACCAGGATCGCGTCGGCTCGGTCGGCGAGGATCTTCGATATCGTCCGGCCGAGCAGCGGGAACGGCGGGAACGCGTAGAGGAGTTCCCCGGTCCACGGAAACTGGAAAGCGTCCCCGATGGAGGCACGATCGTGGCCCGCTCTGGAACAGAATCGGCGACACTTCGCGTTTTCCCTGGTCGCGAAGAGGTCGATCGATGGTTCGCCCCAGCGGTCCCGAATCAGTCTGAACGCCTCTCCGGAGAGAGACCATTCGTGATGGGATGAGGTGTCCCTGCTGAGGGCGTCTGCCGTGGTGTTCTCCTGCCCGGCCAGGTGAACCACCACGGGATGCGTGTGCAGGCGAATGCACCATTCCCACAGGTCGAGCGCGATGTCGAGCAGGGTCGTGGAATGAGTCCCACCTTGTCTGTTGATGTAGCAGACGGCGGTGGTGTTGTCCGTCAGAATCAGGACCGTGCGCCCCGCCACGGCATGGCGGAACGCCCGTAGGGCTTTCCAGACGGCGAGCAGCTCCAGCGCGTTGATATGGAGAGCGGTCTCGTCGTCGGTCCATCTGTCGCGGACTCTGAGATCGCCGCAGTGGGCACCCCATCCATACAGGGAGGCGTCGGTCGTTACCGTCACCTTCGGTGTCGGCTGTTGGAAAGGCATCCCTGACATGAGATTGCGTCGCGACTGCCACCATCGGAGGGATGAGCGGACGTCTCCCGGCAGCTGCAGTCGGAGTGTCTGTTCGTCTCGCAGGGGGTCGAATATGCGGACGAACCAGTGTTGAAGAGGTCTGGCTCTCAGCCTGGCGAGATATGTCACAGCGGTCGTCGCAGCCATGTAGCCCAAGAGCTGCTGGACGCTTCTCGCAGATAACGTCGGGGCCGTACGAGCGTGAGCGGCGGCCCGGATCAAGGTTTGTGCTCGAGACTCTGGTAGGTACGCCCTGGCGGAGGTCGAGTCGAGCGTCGCCCCGATGAAGTCCAAGATCCTCGCCGGCTCGAGGTGGGACTTCTTCGGATTCACTCGTAGACCAAGGCGGGTCAGGAGTGACAACGTCATGTGGACGTCGTGGTAAAGTCTCTGTTTGCAGGACGCCACCAACAGCCAATCGTCGAGGTAGGGGAAGACGGAAGCGCCCTTCGTCCGCAGGTAGGATACCACCGGGGCCATGCACTTGGTGAAGACCCTTGGGGCAGTCGAGAGTCCGAACGGCAGCACCTTGTACTGGTAACAGGTGTCGTCGACTGCGAAGCGGAGGTACCGTCTGTGCTGCGGGCGAATGGCGATATGGAAGTATGCGTCTCGGAGATCGATGGAGGCGAACCAGTCCCCTCGATGTAGGAAGGGTAGGATCGACGGTATCGTGACCATCTTGAACCTTTTGGGGCGGATGTAGTAGTTCACCCCTCTGAGGTCTAGGATCGGCCGGAGGGTGCCGTCGGTTTTCGGTACCGTGAAGTACCTGGAGAAGAAGCCGGTGGTCTTGGCCTCTTGCGGGAGCCGCTCGATCGCCCCTTTCTGGAGGAGGGATTGGATCTCTTCCAGGAGGGCCGGACTCGACGGCGTGGAGTAGTAAACGCCGCGAGGAGGAATATCGAGAAACTCGATGGCGTAACCAAGACGGACGATGGAAAGCACCCAAGAGTCCGTAGTGACATACTGCCACTCCGCTAGGTGTCGAGCGAGAGTCGGTCGGTCTCCGAGCGCTGATGGTAGGCTGAAGAGTGGGTATTGGTGGGTCCTGCCAGGCACGTCAAAACCGAGACTTTGTCTCGGAGGAGGACTTCTTCGACGAAGCCGGGCGCCGCCTAATCGTGCGTCTGGCCGATGAGCCGGAGGACGGTCTCGACTGTCCAGACTGGGCCGAACGCTGGAACGACGAGGTGGAAGATCGTCGCCAGGATGGGCGGAAGGTGGAGGCCCTGCGGGCCTGCGTGGCCGGCTGCAGCCCGATCTTTTTTGCGGTCAGTCTCGCCTTGACGAGATTGTCCAAAGCTTCGTCTGTGGACGAATTGAATAGGCCTTCACCGTCGAAGGGGAGATCTTCAATCCTCCTTCTGGTGTCCTCCTGGATGTCGGCCGGTCGCAGCCAAGCATGGCGGCGGAGGCCGACGGATCCCGCCATGACCCGGGAGGCGATCTCCACTGCGTGCCGGGAGGAGGCCATTTGGTGCCGAGCGATGGAGATAGCCTCATTGAAGATCACGGAGGAGGCTTGGCGGATGTCCTCCGGTACCGCTTCCATCGCCGGTTGCAGGCGATCGAGCACTTTCTTCAGGTATGCCGCGAGGCAAGCCTGAGTGTTGGATAGCCTGATCTGCAAGGAGGCAGCTGAATAGAACCTCCTTGCGTAGGCGTCCAACTTCTTGCCCTCTTTGTCCGGCGGGGTGGTGTGTTGCCTGCCGGAGCCCTTCGTCTGCGCGGACTCGACGACCACAGAGTTCGGTGCAGGGTGATTAAATAGATAACCGGCGTTATCTTTCTGCACCCTGTAGAGGTGTTCCAACCGCTGCGGTATCGGCTGAGCCGAGGCCGGTCTATCCCAGGCGGCCTTCACCAGTCTGGATACCCGGGGCAGGAGAGGCAGCGGGGCCGTGGAAGGTCGCTTCTCCTCGAAAACGGAGAAGGCTGGATCGTCATCCTCCGGCTCCGCATCGGCGATCTTAAGGCCGAGGGTAGTGGCCATGCGGAGCAGCATCGCAGAGAACTGGTGGACGTCCTCTGGAGCAGAATCTGGGATCGGGTCCCCGAATCCCAACGGAGGAGACTCCTGGGAGGCCGCCTCAGACACCTCAGACTCCGCACTCGAGTCGTACGACTCCGAGCTCGGTGAGTCCTCTCGCCGCTCGCTTTCCGGCTCCTTCGTAGTCGCCGCAGGTGTTGCCTTCCTAGGCTTCTCCGCAGCCGGGGCGGTGGTAGCAGCAGCGTCCCGCTTGGGATGGCTGACCACTGACTTCACCCTCTTGGTGGTGACCGGGGTAGTCTGGCAGGCTGACGTCGTCGTAGCCCGCTCAGTCACCACCGACTCCGTAGGGCGCGTCGCCGTTGCCGTGACCCTAGGAGGTGGCGATATCGCCCGATACCGTGGTGAAGGCTCCCTCGCCCTATGATATCGAGGGGAGGGAGAGCGGCTGAAGCAGCGGCGCTCCGACGGAGATCGGCTTCGGCGTCGACGGTACCGAGCCTCGTCCCCTCTAGGCGAGCGCGATTCGCGCTGTCGACGAGGTGACCGGGACCTCCGGAAGGTCTCCCAGCGACTCGGGCCACGATGGTACCGATCCCGGTACGATGGCGAATGCGACCGATAGGAGGCCGGGCGCTCTCTCCATTCAGATTCCCTCGCGTACCTGGCCACGTAGGACGCCGAGGTGTATCTGGAGGCAGACGAGCGAGGTTGTTCCTCTCTTGTCTCCCTCGGAGGCGGCGAGGCCACCGGACGCTCGGAAGAGCGGGACCGGGACCTGAAGGAGGTCGAACGCCGCTCCGGAGAAGCAGAGGGCTCTCTCTGCTGCAGGTCGGCCGACCTGCGACGGCTAAGAGGGCGGTGGCGCTCCTCCACCAGGGTTGGAGGGTCTGCCACAGGCGAGTCCGGGCGCTGTTGGGGAACGTCCTCGATCTCATCCTCCGAGAGGTCGACGGACTCGCCTCGCCCTTTGGAAGGCTGCTGAGTAGGAGGAGGAGTAGGAGGTTGAGCGTCCCCAGCCGGGGAGCGCTTCTTTTCCTTCTTCTTCTTCTTCTTCTCCTTCTCCTTGCCCTTGCCTCCGTCCGGAGCAGGGCGCTTTTTTGCAGGCGTCTCCGTAAGGGGAGCCTCAGCCTTCCTCGCCGTCGAGGATCCTTTCGCTGACTTGGCAGCCGCCGACAGCTTCGGGATCCTCGGTAACGCCGAGATCGGCGTTTTCGCCGGTACCGAGCCCGATACCGACGAGGTGGACGGAACGGCAGCCGCCGATACCGTCGATGGCGTGGTCGTCTTCTTGTCGGCCATCTTGGAAGTGGAGGTCTCGTCTATCGCCCGCAGAGACTGTTCCCAACAATAAGATTTGAGTCTCGCGGAGCGGTTGCGAAGAGTTTGGGGAGTAAAATCCCTGCAAATTGGGCAAGTCCGGATGTTGTGGGACTCGCCCAAACAGAAGAGACACTCCTTATGGCCGTCGTTGAGGGCAACCTTGCGGCCGCAGGACACGCACTTCTTAAAGAGCGCGGACATAAGACGAAGAAACGCCAAACTCCGAAATCCAAAAAGACGAAAAACGAAGGGGGAGTCCGAAAGAGAGGTCAAAGACAGTCCGAAAGTCCGTAAAACCGTGAAAAAACAGCAAGCCAAGCACGACGTGAGAGGAACAAACTAAAGAACCTTCCGTACGCGGCGGCGGACGAGAAAGAACTGAGGAGAGACCGTTGCTCGGCGGGAGGAGCATGCGCAGTACCGGCGTGGGGGAGGGGTTCCCGCCAAGCGAACAAGCTCTAGAAGTTTCCGAACGCTACCGCGCAGGCGCTAAAGCTCCTAGTGTATGAAGGCACAGAGACCACGAAGAAGAATTTCTTGTTTTGCATTTTGCGAGTGACTGCACACGATTTTCTTTGTTCTTGAACCAGTAAACATCTAAAATGTGCTTAGGATAGCAAAAGAGTCAAATTTTTTTTGCTTAAGAGAAGATTTTCAGCCGACCACATCCAGAACAGCTCTCCATTCTTTGTAGAAAATTGCCATGTGACTGATCTTGGGAGAGAAGTGATCCTTTCAAGTAATTGCAAGTCATTGAAGATTATAAATCTACTACAGCCAAATTCTACTGTTTGTAGCTAATGGCCATTACAATAAAAATCCCCCACACAAGTGTATGTATTAAATTAATCCAAACAAATTAATTAAAAATTTCAGAAATGTCAAGTAATTAAACATTTTACTAAACATATCACCTAAGTTTCAATTAACCTAATTGAGGGGGCAGAAAAGTAGGCCCTGCTGCCAATGCGTACAAAACTACTCTATAAATAATCAATGTATCTATTTTAACAACTCATCAGATTTGATATAAACATTTCTGGAAAGAAAAACAAAACCTAAAACCTGTAATGCATGAACTATATATGGAAAATGTATTGCCCAGCCTCTTCAATCTGTCTTGTGACATATATGTAAAGATGGTTATTTATCATCTGGTTGTTTTAAACCCAGTCAGATATTTTTTTGGAGGTTTGAAATTTGCTGTAAGTAAAAGAGAAAAGAGCTTTCAAACAGGTTGCTCTTTTGTAAGCTAGTTTATTTCAAATTTACTAAATTTACCAAAATTTACCAAAATTAAGATTTATGAGCTCTCCATTTATCCAAATCCTACTGAAAACTATTTTGCAGATCTCATACATGATCTAGAGATCATATACATCCTAAGACGACACTGTAGGGAAAACTGAGTAATAAAACTATTGGAAAGGAACTATTGTATAATACATGCAATATTCACCAATATCTTCTTTCCCAGCACTCCTGACATCCAGCAAACTGACTCAGGACCATCCTAAAGCTGGATTTCATTGTATTATTTTTCCTTGGCCACAAAGCCTCTCTGCCTTGTGTGCTTTGAGATTAAGAGGTTGACACTTACCGAGAAAGATCATTCTTGGAGGGCTGAAGGAGCAAATCCACAACTGATTGGTTTATCTCCATGCCCTAGCTGAGCAAGGCAGGAGCCAATATTCCAAAATCATCATATGCACTGACTCTGCTACTCTTTTTCAATTTTCTTATGTAGCCTTGCCTGCATCAAAAAGCCCCAACTATCTCTACTAGACCTATCAAATATTTTTTTTCCTTGCAGCCTGGGCAGGGCTGGATTGCTCCTTCAGCCTTCTAGGGATGATCTTTCCCAGTAAGTGTCTCATTCTCTGGAAGGCTGAAGGAGAAATCCACAAGTGATTGGGAGATACCACAGTTGAATCTGCTGCAGGTGGGAATGGCTGCTACCTCCCTTAATCCCCACTTCTTGGACAGATGCTCCGAACAATGGCTGTTTTGATGCAAACTTGTCCAACTTATAGTGTCTGATAAAGGTTGTAGGTTTCTTCCAACCTGCTGCCTTACAACCGTCATCTAAGGACACCAGTGATCTAAAAGCCATAGTATAAGGCATGGATCTTCTAGAATGTGCCCACACATTGTTTGGTCTTGGAATATTTGCATTGTCATAACAGAAGAAGATACAGTTTTTTATCCACTTCAAAATTATAAAATTAGACACCTTACTCTCTAATTTGCTAGGATTTAATGACACAAACGGTGCCTCCATTTTTCTTATTGTCTTTCTCGTCATCATATATACTTCATCACTCCCCTGATGTCCTATCACAAGTGCCATTTTTTCTCTAATGGCACTACCGGGTGAGGATAGAAAGTCGGTAAGGATACTGATGGCAACACAGGATTTCAATCCATAGTCTTTGGTCTGAAGGAAGGATCCACAATTAATACTAGTGCATCCTCCTCAAATTTGCACAGATTGGGATTCACTGAAGGAGCTCCAATTTCAGACACTCTTGGAGCTGTAGTTATAGCCACCAGGAAAACTACTTTAAAAATTAGTAGCCTTACAGATGCTTCCTTTAATGGCTCAAAAGGTGGTCTGGTTAAACCTTCTAATACTATGTTCAAATCCCGAGAAGGAAATCTATGTATCTTAGGAAGTGCTTGTAAAGTAGCTCCTCTGATGAACTGCTTTACATGTTCGTTTGCAGCCAATGGTTTTCTTCCACTTAAATGATGGTGGATAAAGCTGTCACTTGACGTTTCAATGTTATTTGGACGTAATCCTTTTTTGAGACCATCTTGAAGAAACTGCAGAGCTTCAGCCTTGATAACATTCTCAATATCTACTGAATTAACACCACAACATTTCTTGAATACTTCCCAAGTTGATTTGTAAATCTTTGGACTGGAGACTCTACGTGAAGCTAACAAAGTCTTAATCACTGCTTCCCCAAAACCTTTGTCTTTAAAATGGATCCACTCAACCTCCAGGAATTTAAATTTAGCCATTGAGGGTCTGGACGAAATACTGGCTCCTGGGCTAAGAGGTCCGATCTGGTTGGTAGTTGCCATGGTCGACCTATTAACATGCTTATCAACTGAGGAAACCATGGCCATCACAACCACTTGAGCTTTTTGCAGTCGCATCTGGTGCAGAACTTTTTGCAAGATTGGTAGAGGTGGAAATAGGTACAGCAGGCCGTCCAGCAAGTCCAACTTTAAAGCACCCTGCTTGTCAGCACCTGAACTTCTATCTATTGAAAAATATCTTGGAAGTTTGTGATTCTGTGCTAAAGCAAATAAATCCAAAGAAAAACCACCAAATTTTTGCTGTAGTATTCAGAACACTTCCTGATTTAGGCTCCATTCTCCAGGAGAAATCTAGTTTCTGCTCAACTTATCTTCTGTTATGTTCAAAGCTCCTTTCAGATGAACTGCTGCAATGGAACCCACGTTCCATTCTGACCAAGTAAACAACTTTTTGGCTTCCCTCATTCTCATACCTCTCTGATTGTTCAGGTATACTTTTACAGTCACATTGTGCATGTAAACAAGCACATTTCTGCCCTTTACTAATTTGGCAGATTCCAGCAAAGCTAGCCTTACTGCTCTCATTTCAAGAAGATAAAAAAGTGGCTCTTCCATTTCATCACTTGACTCCTGACTAACCACATCATCATCCTTTTCAAAGTCTGGATCAGAATCCAATTGATTCGAATTGTTTCTTTCCAAATCCTGAAACTTGTCAATATTTTTTCATTTTCTGAAGACCTTCCTTGGTCCTTTTGAGCCTGCATTAGACCTTTTTGCTCCTGTTAATTGACATGTTTCATTATATTTTGTGTGTGTATTCAATCCTCTTAACGTATGCAGTAGAACAATTCATAGAATTATTCTGATTACATGAAGAGTCAGGTGCTGCAGAATTCATTGCACCAGCATCCACTTTTAGTAACGTAGATAATAAATTCATTAAATTTCTATTAGTTTGAATTTCATTTTGCTTATTTAATTCTTCTGCAATTTATTGCTTAATTAAATCTGTATTAGCAAATATAGTGCCTCCTTGAGATGATGAAGAGGGCATTGGTATCTCATTCTCCACAAAGCCACATGCTACCATAGGTGGATCTCATCTTTGAGACATTAAACAGTTGAGCACAGCCACTAACATGCTCTGGCTATCCCGTCAAGGGAAAGTTCCTTTCGAGTGCCTGCTGCAACATTTCTCTACCCTTCCCCCTCCCTTCACTTAGAGGAGTGGACATTTCCTGCAAGGGTTATGATTGGCTTACTTCACCTCCAGAATTAGTCCCACCTCTATTTGGTGAACATCCATTTTCAATATGGCAACCAGAAGTTGTGGACGCGGCTGTAACCTCGCTGCTGTCTTTACTACATTGGATAGAACAGTCCGGTAACCCAGCTGTTTTTTCTTTCTTATCAAATTTCTTCTTACAAGGCTTCTTACTATCAGCCCCTTTTACTTTCTTGGTCTTGCTTTGAACCTCTGACTTTTTGTGTGAGAACTCTTTCCTCATTCTCACTCTCATTTGATGAGTTAAATATTTTTCTTAATAAGGCATTTGCAGCCACTGCCTGATCAATGGTCCACCTGTTCTGGCTGTCCTCATCGGACAAAAACTTCACTTGGACATCACTTTGTTTTGCTTCCTTTCCTGCGCTCCTGTAGGCGTCAGAGCCACATTTCCTTCTTTAACCTTTTTCATATTTCTCAGGTTGAGGCGCCCTATCTTCCAAACCCTGAGTGTCTTGTATTTTCTTTCTCTTACGAGTCCCTTCCACTCCAATCTCCATACTACTTTCTTTGTCGTTGTTGCGCCTGAGGCCCTCTGGGTAGGCCCTGTGTTACACACTCATACATTTTAGTTCAATCTGCTCTCACACTAATGAACATATTTAGGGGGTTAGCTTCATGCTATTGCATTGCTAGGTCAGGTTGCCCTGTATGCTGCAGTCCTGTGAGAAAAGCCAAGGAATGTTAACGATGGGTGCTTCGCTCCCTGCGCTGTCCGGTACGGTGAGGGGAGAGCGAAGCTTGATTAGAGACCATCCGCTGCCGTTTCGGGCAGATAATGAGATTTGGCCACGAGCCTATCATGCACCTGGCCCATGGGTGCCTCAGTAATTGGCGTCTGAGGTGGGATAGCCCCCCTTCTGCCTGTTTCGACACGGTGGATTGATTGATTGGCAGCCTGTTTTGCAACTCGGGCACAAAAAGCCTATATAATCCGTTGAAACAAAGAAAACCCTGCTCCGTTACCTGCTTTGCCTTTCCAAAGGAGTCAGAGTGTATGTATGCTTGTGTGCCTTTCATTTTTCTTTTCGCTTCTTTGCTGAATAAACTGCATCCTCAAAGACCGGAACTGGCTTGGTTTTGCCTCTCAGCATCTCGTACTTTGAACCTTGCACAGCCACCCAATCCAGGGAGGGTCTTTACTCTACTTGTGAACTAAATATCAACTAAATTTCAACCAAAATTTAGATAAACCATTTAAAAATCTAGGAGAGGGTTTTCCTTCGCCCAGCTGGCAAGATAGGAGAGCAAAAAAAAAAAAAGAAAGAAAGAAAAGAAAAAAAAAAGAAAAAGAAAAAAAGAAGGAGAGTACCGGAGTCAACACATGTAACAATTTTGGAATGTTAGCTCCTGCCTTGCTCAGCTGGCACATTGAGATAACCCAATTAGTTGTGGATTGCTCCTGAAGACTTCCAGAGAATGAGGTGTATGTAGCAAGGGATTTTACCATAACTGTTATTGGAGCAGAAATACTCTGTTTTAGAATTATTGGCTTTCCATTGAAAAGTACGAGAAACCATCAGCCAGGTTCCCATTATTTGGAGCTGAATTTCCCCATTCTATTACTTACATTAATTCTGTGACAATGATTCAGAACCTTAATAATTTGCTATGATTTTTTCCAAAAAGAATTTTGAAATTATCCCTTGAAGTCTCCTACACAAAGCTGAAGATTTAAAGAAAGAAATGTATCTCTCGTTCACACTGTGACTGGAAGGAACACACTGAAAAACAACCAAACCCAGTAATTTAACTGTGTCAAATTTTAGTTTATTTGTAGTGAGAAAGATGGCAATGGAAACACAGTGCTCTGAACTACAAGTGTCCCATTATCTGGGGCAACAGGGCAGTTATCATTCTTGGATAACCTTTGTGTCTGCAATCGTGAATAGAAATTGGTTAATTTGCTGAAACAATTTTAGTGTCCACTGGATGTAAAAGCAGCTTTCAGTTATAGGTGAATTTTGCTATCATGTTCATGATCAGCAAACAAAATGAAATCTGACACATCATAAAAAAACAAAATGTAAAAGTTATCAGAAGGATAATTAAATAATTATCAGCATAGGCAATAAAATACATCTTGTACAAACAACACTGCACTTTACCATAGCACAAGCATCTTTTGTTACCATTATGTACATTAGGTATTGTTTGTATAGAACTGCAAGACTGATATATATATATATATGTAATATATATATATATACATACACGCGCACACACAGAGAGACACACATAAAACACAGTGGAAATTAAAAGCCCTAAGTTTAAGTAGGACAAGTGTTGACTCCTTTTGTTCCATACAGTTGCCTGGGATGCTTTATCAGGAATTCTGAATATGTACGGTTACATAAAAATAGAGTTCAGAAAATTCCAGTTCAACTTTTTAGCAGAGTATGTTGTACTATTAAAACCTCTCCACAGCACAAGGCATGATAGTGGTAAACACAAGTAAGTTTCAATGTCCTTTGAAGTGTGTGTCCTTCCCTGTTTTTATTCAGGTAATACTGTGCTTTAATTTATCACCTTCAGCCTAACTCCTTTGGTCTGCAATAATGAAAACACTTGAAAATTTCAAAAAAAAAGAAGAAGAAATAATTAAACTACCCAGTGAGCTCCAAAGGCAGTTCTCGACCACATAAGATTTCCCACTGCCTAGCAAGCAAGGAGATCAGTTTCTCACGACTGTCTGGACTTGGGATAAAGACACACCACAGGACCTCTCGACTGCTCATGCCCTCTGTGGTAACCTGCCCTTGAGGGAAACTGAGAACATTGCCAAAGTGATCAAGGGTCATATTCTGCATGAGATCTTGATTCTGAATATCATCAAACACAAACGTGAGAGCCTGAGGATAAGTCTGGTAGCCCATAAGCACTCGGTCTAAGTCACGGATCCTTCTTCCATCTGCAAGCTGATATTTGTCTTTCTTTGGTGGTTCCTTAGCAAATTCAGGTAGTGGGTAACTGATGTAATCTTCGTTGAACAGAAACAGATCTGAACTGGTTAAGATAAGTGTTTTAGGTTGAAGTGAGCTGTTTGACTGAGTAGTCCCTTCTGCAGCATTTACTTGAAACACCAACACATAGAGGAGTATATTTAGAGACTGGACGTTAATCACATTGTTCATCTTCTCTGCTACTAGAAAAGCAAGATCCCCAATTTCTTCTTCACTGGGATATATAAACTTCACTCTGCTAGAGTGAATCATTTCATAATTCTCCATTTTTCCTGCAAGTATAAATACGGATAACTTACAATTTGCACTTGTTATTTAAAACTTTCCTACTAAAGGAACAATTAAAATTAGGTTTAAGATTGTATATATTTCACCTGAAAATTAAAAAGAGCCTTTTGGCTGGACAAGCCAAAACAAGAATTATCAAATTAACTCTTTATTTACTAAACACAAACCAAAACAGGTAGAACACTGCAGATGCAAAGAAACTAAAGTGTGAATTGGAAGTCACCATGTCAAACCCTGCCTCTGCCAGAAACTTGTGAGGAGGACATATATAAGCCAATCCTCTCACTCTTAGAACCCCCCCCCACCTTTGTGACTTGCAAATACGTTGATAATCTTGTAAGGTAGGTCAGTATCACGTTTAGGATTTCTGAAATATACAAAAAGCACTCTGAAAAGTTTTAACTGCATCAGATTTAGTACACCATATTATTTCAAGGAACTCTGGCTGGGAAATATAATTATCCCATTAAGTATTTTACTTGTACAACAGTAGAAATTCAACAAAGAAGGTAATTAGTGTTTAGGAGCCTGTTCTGAAGGAAACTCCAGTCCCTCTGAGGGAGGAGTTGCAGCTTTGGGATGCTTCTGTACACCACATTGTTCCTGAAGACCCAGGTGGCAGCTGAACTGCTTTTGCTTAGCTTCAGCTAATACATCACTTGTGCCCCTTCTTGAAGAGGATGAACTTGACTTCAGTGATTACTACAAATCATTTTCCATTTAGTGACTGCAAGATGCCTTAGGCAGGGCTGCTGCCTTTGAGTAGGTTTAGAAACCAAACTGTATTTCAAAACTTTTGCAAATGCAGACTTCACATTGCCTTCTGGAGTGTGTTTTATAAGTCATGTTACACCAATCTAACAATGACTTTCAATATCTTTTCTAGTTCATTTCAAGGTGCTAGTCCTTATGTACAAAGCTCAAAGCTTTTGAGGCCAGAATATGTGGGGGGAAAAATAACCAATTTC
The DNA here is from genome assembly GCA_948474755.1 of Ctenosaura bakeri. Classification (NCBI taxonomy): domain Eukaryota; kingdom Metazoa; phylum Chordata; class Lepidosauria; order Squamata; family Iguanidae; genus Ctenosaura; species Ctenosaura bakeri. Next base: position 222,375 of record CAOLHI010000251.1, on the reverse strand, counting down.
CATATGAACCTGCTCACAGTTTCAAATTTTCTTTAGATATGCTGTTGTATGTCCCACCAGAGAGACAAGTTATACTGAGGGAAAGCAGGACAGAGCCTATTTCGTGACAATAGTGACTTCCTCCCTGTGGAAATCTGGACTGGTCCACCCTTTCTCACTTTTAGGTGAGCAGTGTTCCATTTAAAATTTGAAATGATTCTGTTCTCTGGCTATCTATTGTAAGCTCTTATCCACACTGCTTTAGGGACCCAAAAAGGCCATAATATTTGTTTATAAATATACACATAAATATGTAAAGACTGTAAAGGAGCCTATGCTAAAACAGTAAATAGCCCGTCATCTAAGGAGTGTCATAACTGAAGGGAGATTTCAACAGGGGTTGTCCCAGGCCTAGTCAGGCAGACTAACCTTTTTACCAAAAGTAGGAATCGTGCAACCCATCCCATAAAGCCAATGGTAAGGAATACAGAGTACTGCAGTCCAAAAACATCTGGCCATCTACATGATTCCTATGCCTGCTGTAAAACAGTATTTGTCATACTAAAAATTAATATATTAGAAATCACTTTTTTCCCCAGAAATATCAGAAAATATCAGCTGAGTATCAAAAAAGTGGTTGGTCTGATAGCACCTTCTTTTATTCCTAGAATTTATTAAGAAAAACACAGTTGGCCCTGCACATTTGCTAGGTTTAGGGGCACAGGACCCTCACAAAAGTGAAAAAATTGCAACTATCAAAAAATGTGTGTCTCTGCGGGGAGGGGGCTGAGGCATGGTGGAGAAAACAGACACCCACGATTCAAACCAGGTCAGGGAAGGAGAAGGAAAGGGGGTGGGTCAGAATGGTGGCACTATGCTTCCTTTTTAGCCCACCTCCTTCCTTGTGCATGGGGGCATTGGGAAAGAGTTTGTGGTATTGAGAAATTGGGCTGTGAGCCATCTTTAGCTGGCTAGGCAGTGGCTGGTGGAGGAGGAGGACTAGAGACAGGTTTTTAAAGGGCTGAGCAGCCTGATCAGAGCTGCTGAGATGGAAGGTTCCCCTGGAAAAGCAGCACCTGAGGTGGGGCCAAGGGTTGAAGAAACTCACAAATAAATCTATGAAAGTAAAACCCACAAATGTGGAAGGCTGACTGTACTAAGAAATGAAATTGTTAGCACCATCCCATAATTTCTGTGATATGTTTTCCATCTAATTTCCATCGGTTTCCGGCTGACTTGTTTTAGAATTCATTCTACTGAAATCACATGGTATGAATTGAAATGATGGGGGTGTAACCTTTCAGACCACACGTAATGGGAATTTTATGAAAAAAGATCTTGCACTTAGAAAAGTTAAGTATCCAAATGGTAGTCTAAAATCCTTCTGTCCTGTTATCCTGTACATCTACAAACTTGGGGAGGGGATAGATGGGAGGACAGCAAGAACATTTTTAACATGTATAAACATAATAAATAAATAAAAGGTCTGAAACATTTCTGAATTTTTTACCTGTATTTTTCTTTCCAAATTCAGAGTAGAAGTCCTTATCTGCTGGCTCTGGTGATGGTGTCCTTGCCAGTAGTGAGAGCACTGCCATAAGGTGCTGGATAAAGTCATGAGTGCTGTAACTATCTCTGGTGAGGCAAGTTAATATATGTTCAGCTGAACGACCTAAAAAAGAGATAAAAACCAAAGTTGCTTCTAATCCTACTATAACACTGCTGTGAGCTTTCCAATTGATACCACCTATTAATAACTTTTTGTGCAATGTTTACATCAGTAGTATGTGCAATGCCAATGTGATGGAGTTCTGGGAGGTGTGGCTATCTTGAGTGCCAAAGCAACCCAGCAACAGGTTGCCAGGTCACAGGAATAGCTTGAGAAACCCAGCCCATCAGCGTGAGTGGCTGGAGACTTGAGAGGAGTGTATGTGTGTGTATACACACACACACACACAAACACACACACACACGGCACACAATAATTGGTTTTTGGCAAACTTTCAGCAAGAGAGAACTCTGGGATAAAGTTCCTCAGTCAGCCAAAAGGAGTTGCCTGAGTCAGAAGAGAAATCAAACTATTTCTGAATCTGGTCAGAAAATGTGACTTACATAATTTCAGAGTTGAGCCTTTGGTGTTAGTGTAGCCAAAGGGCTGGCTGTGATACTGGTGCTTATATGAGGGTTTTAAGACATAAGGAAATGTTTAAAAGAACTTTGAAGAACTGTATTAGCTTTTATCTGAACAGGAACTCCAATTCTTTGTTCTGTTTGTTATTTTAGTAAAGAATGTATTTTATTTTTAAAAATTTGACTCAGCTGACTAATATACAGTATCTAACATCCCAACAGAAAACATGCTACCAACACTCTAAAGGGGTTATAATTAACCATTGCAACATCTCACTCTTTACTCAGAAGAAAGAATAAGGGAAGGCAGAGGTGTGTGTGTGTGAAGTGACAGGGCACTTTATCACAATTTGGAGAGCTGCCCTACCCATATGAGAAAAAGAAGCAGTCCCAGTCACAGTCACCCAGAAAAAAATCAGGAAAAAAAGACGAGAGCAAAAGGTTACAGTGACTACAATAACATCCAAATTAAAGTTAATATTTTTACTTAAAACTTCTCAATATATCGAGCAGGTCCCAGATATGAGGCTATGACTGTACTACAGAATATTCAAGTAGCATTTTGAAAACTTGTAGTAGGGAAAAAAATTGGATTTACCCTTCAGTATTGTAAAAATATTTATTAAGCACTATCAATATATACAGTACTTAATGCTATAAGTAGGGATGAATAAATAAATTGTTCCAAGAACTAATGATAAAGTCTGATGTTAAGAGGGAAATTGAGGATAGACAAGGAGAGGGAAAGTAATAGCTATTCACCTACCAGCAAGTCGAAAATATTGATCAAAAAGTCCAATGTTTACTGAGTGCAGATCATTCAGTTTCAAAACTAAGCAGCAAGAGAGGTAGAAAGAACTGAATTCACAGTCCAAGAGACCCTTGTTCCCAAAACCTATTGAATGGAGAATACTTGTATGCAATTATTATTTTCTTCAAGTGATCTGAGGGCTGTTCTCAGATCTCAGAAACTCACAATTCATCATCTCATTCTATAACTTAGGTGCTCCAACTAAAGACAGAACAAGTTACATGTTAACCTAGCGATATGGGTTCCCAAGACTCTATTTGCAGAGATTAAACTTTACTAAGAGAGATGTATCTGCACTGGGAGAATGAGCTTGCAAGAGGAAAAAGTCATCCACTCTCAACCCTCTTAATTGTTTTTTTCCAGCCCCCTTTCCACTTGTTTCTGCTCCTCTGAGTGGCTGGTGGTGTGGGGGGAATGTATTGACATCCCACTGGGAGGGTTAAATGAAAATCAATGAACAGGCAGAATTAAGAACTCTGTCCTTGCCTGCCAATTCTCCCTTGTATTAATGTTAGAATGAAAACGTAAGGTTCCCAAATCTTACTGTCACATAGCAGCAGTGGTTGGGCTATAAAAATGGTATTAATTAATAACCTATTCAAGACTGAAACAGGTAACCACTGCCTCTTAAAATCTTCTGCACCTAGTATCATTTTCTGTGCTTCCACAAATTCACAACACATATCAGAAGAGGTCATTCTAGTGAACACTGTTGTATTTACTCTCAATAAATGTGGATCTTCACACAATTTATGATATATATTCTAGGCAGGAAATATAAGCTATGGGGGAGAAAAGTTGCAGCCCCTGTTCTGAACAAAATAGATCTTTACCAGTTCACACAAATGTCATTAAAAGCCATGAATCAGCCTGTTCTCATCTTACCTAACTGATGCTCATTAGAATGACTCACAGAATCATCCAACAAGAAGTAAATAGCTTTAGTTGACAGTAGTACACAAGCTGTCACTTCTGTATCAGGTGCTTTATAAAACAGAACAGATGACCACATGAGATACCTCAGCTCTTCATTTTCCACCTATTATATACAAAAGGGAAGGAATCAATTATTTAAGCATAGCTTTAGACTTCTCTCCCTCATTTGTGAATTGCCCTGTTACAATGTCATAAAAAACTCCCCACATTTTTACATAAGCATGTCCCATATTTAGACTCTTCATGTAATCAGAGGTACATCAAAAAGTTCATCTCCCCTTGAAAATACTGTTGGCCTTGTGAACCCTAAACTGTCACGTCTATGTATCATTGATAGTAATTATAAATCATATACACCCGCTGAGAAGCTGTCCTAAAATTTCTGGCCAACTGAAAGAACATTTAGTGCAACACTACCCTTTAGAAGTAGTAACAGTAAAATGAGGAATTAGCATAATCTTTCCTTCCTCCCTTCTCAAAAACTGTTGTACAGGACAGCATTAAGAGAGAAAAACATAACCTGTCTTGCCTAAGGAAGTTCATGATATAGTAAATCTGTCAGTCTTTAATGTTCCACATGACAATGCACAAGTTTTGCTTAAAACTCATCAACAAGATTACTTTTCTGGAATCCTGATCATCAGGAAAATCCCTGTTACTGCTGTCCAGGCCTACCCAGAGATGGCACTCGATATCACTTTGATATCAAACAATTTGGCTTTCCTCTGCCACCCCGCTCCATGTGTTTGTGAGGCCGCCGGACAAGCACGTAAACAGGCATGGCCGATAATTGCTGGACATTCCATTCTCCACCCAGGCAGGTCAGACAGAGCCAGTTCATCGCTTCAGGGACCTCTCCGGCAAACGCCTCATTGCATATGCGCGATACTAACAAAGGCTCCCTGCCCCGAGAAGGCAACCTGACAAAGCTGTACTAAGCGCTCCACATTTGTATACTGGTTACACTATTGTTAATTCGGCTCTAATTCAATCATGCTAAGTTCTGACCTTTCCAAAGATTTGTCCCGCGCCTAAAATGCATTGTTCTCACCGAGTAAGCTATGGCCTGCAGTCACCCTATAAAAACCCCTGATTCCGAGACCATCCTGGGATCGCTCTGGACTTCCATCCCGCCTTGCTGCCGCTGTGTTTGGCGAGCTGTCCCCTCAGTCCCACGTACTGAGACTCCATACCAATGAACTCAATCTTCAGACCTCTCTAGGCTTCAGGACAGGTGTTGTTTCACCCATTTCCCTCTGAAAATCCCAACTCCTAAGTCAATCTCTGATTTCTTAGTTATCTGTGTGATTGTGGTGTCTTTAATGTTTGTCTGTACTTAATAAACATCATTTTTATTATTTTAACCCGTCTGGCTGCTTGACTGACCTGACCCTGTAGACCAGTGGTTCTCAACCTGGGGGTCGGGATCCCTTTGGGGATCGTACGACCATTTCACAGGGGTCGCCGGTCCTCAATCCTGCCCCCCTTTTAAAAGAAGGTGGCCTCACAGCCATGGGAGCAGTGCTTCTGAGACCCCTGTGCTGGGAGGAGGGGAGAGGAGGCATGGTGGGCATTTCCCCGTCTTTCCCTGCCTGGTGGGAAAGCACTGGAGGGGCCTGAGGTGGAGCCGGAGGTGCGGAGAGCGGGAGGAGAGACCTGGAGCCTGAATGTTAAGGCGGAGGTGAGGAGACTCCGTGCTGGCGGGAGGGGAGAGGAGGCATGCAGCCGGGTGCAGCCAGGCGCTGCTTGGACGCTCGCGCTTGCACCCTCCCCCCACACACGGAGGGCTTTCCCTTCAGTGTTCCCTTTCCCCTTCATGCCGGCTTGCAGGGTCAGAGTTGCTTGTCGGGGCGAGTGAGCAGCCGAGCGCTGCTTGGACGCTCACACCCGCACCACACACACACACACACACATACACACACAGGGCTTCCCATTCAGGGTTTATGGCATTGCAGCGGGACGTCTGGGAGGTAAGACCCCGTCCCCTCACCCTCTTCACGCTCATTCATGCCGGCGAACAGAGTTGATTGCCAGGGCGAGTGAGCAGCTGGGCTCCGCTTGCTTCCCAAAGTGGCGGGGCTGCAGCAGCGGCGATCGCCCAGTCGCCCATTCATTCTGGGCACGCCGCTCCGTGGGAGTTGTCAGTGTGGCTATCGCCTTTGGCAAAGGGGGAAACTTTCCTGCGGCAGATCTGCCATCCGACGGGAGAGATCGGTCCCTCCGATACCAAGAACTCGGTTGGGAAAGGAGCAGGGGGCATCAGCCAAGGGCTTCGGTTTGTGTAGCAAGAGCCCCTGAGGCTCCTTGGTTGGTGTTTTTTTTTTTTTTTTTTTTTTGGTTTTTTGACCCGAAAGCGCTGCTCTGATTTGTCCTGTGGACTTTGGCCATTTCCACATTCCAGTGTTATAGCGCTATGATTCCACTTTCACCATCCTATGGAATCCTGGGGTTTGCAGTTCAAACTGCAAACCCCAGGATTCCATAGGATGGTGAAAGTGGAATCATAGCGCTATAACAGTCTAGTGCAGAAATAGCCAGGATGACTTTCTCCTCTCACTTTTGTTGTGCATGGACCCTTGGTGCTTGCCACACACATGTGTTGTGTTCTTCGCCCTGACTGTCTTGCATTCCTCGCTTTTTGTATGTTTAGCGTCCACACTCCCTTTAAGGGAGGGAGGGAAACAAAACGCGTCTGCTTATGCTGCCGCCATCTTTCCTCTCTCCCTGTCCTTTCCTCCCTGCGCCTCGTGTAAAATGTGGTCTGTTTCAGCATTGCCTTTGGGAGTGACTGACTTTTTGAACTGTGGAAACCCAACTTTCAGAACTAGAACTACTGCCATAATTCTGGCATTGATGGACACTTTCTGTGCTTAAAAAAGGGGGAGGGTTACCAGTTTTTAGGCATTAGAAGTCTATCCAGAGCAGTGATTTAGGGCAGTGTTTCCAATCTATTTGATGTTGGAAATAACTAACTAAATAATAAATAAATAAATAAATAAATAAATAAATAACGAAAATAATTTTATGGTTGGGGGTCACCACAACATGAGGAACTGTATTAAGGGGTCACGGCATTAGGAAGGTTGAGAACCACTGCCGTAGATGCTGGGTTGCAAGATCCTGCTAAGTTACCCTGCCTCTCGCTAGCTTTAGTGAGTGCTCCAGCTAATTTCCCCCAAAGTGTTGTTGTTGTTTGGTTATTTAGGTGTCCCTCCCGGGACCCTCAGTAAACAGGGTAACATCCCATCGATGTTTATTATACAATACCTCAGCAATGCTGTTATGGAAAAATTCCATAATGGATTTTCCCTTTAGGCCAGCCACATATTGGAGACATGAGGAAAATGGAAGGTGCACAGGTATCTGGTTTTCTTCAGTTATTTTCTTCAGCAGAAATTCAGATGGATACAGAGATGAGAAGGGCAAATGAGGCTTACAAAAGCTAGAAAAGAGATGAATTCACACTGTAAGCAGGAAACACAAACGAAACACAGGTGAAAGCCACATAAGAAACAACCAGCATCTGTATTTCAAACCTTGATAACTCATTTTTGCCTTTTTACATATTTTATATACTTTTTCCCTTTTACATATTTCTTATACAACCTCTACATTCTCAAAAATCTTAGTTAAGATCTTTCTGAACAGAACTCACTCCCAAAGCTACCTTTCTTATCATTTTGTTCAGCATACTGCAAGAGTAGCAAAGCATCAGGCTCAAAATTTAGAGACTATCTTCTTGTTCTATTTTTTTTTAAGTGTTAGAACGAATTTTATTTTACATTCTAAACACAGAATATTACACCACGTTACATATTACAAATTACTCATAACAATGTTTTTTCCCCCCAGTGTCCCCTCCCACCCTCCCTCAATCCCCACTGATGGCTTAAAAGTGAAATTTTAGTAACCGTTGTCCAAAATGCGGAATGTTTTATCCGTTGTTTCTCTTACTTCTTTGTACCCTTTTTCTCCTCAATCCAGAGGCCCCAATTATCCCACCAATTTGCTTCATTTTTTTGCCCATTATATCTCCCTTTCCTTTCCCCATAAAGTCAATACCAACATTGTTATTTTTCCACCCCAAAGCTATTACCGCATGTACGACTTTTTTTTTTAATTAAATAATCTTCTGATTTACTCAAACCCAATTTTCTTAGATTCAAAGTTAAACAGACCTCTTTATTAAATTGGAGGTTTCTCCTCATTGTTTTATTTATCTCTTGGATAATTTCTAACCAAAAATTCTGTACATGGTATCACTTCCACCACATATGTCCCTTTTTGCCCACATCCATGCCAGCAACTTGGTGAAAGATTTTTATTCATCATTGACATCTGATGTGCGGGTTTATATCACCTACTAATTAGCTTTAGTTGTTGTTCTCTCACTTTAATATTTCTAACTTTATTTATCTGGGAGATCCAAAATGTTATTTCACTTTCTCCCTGCTATTGCTCTATTCACAGTTCACCAAAAGTGTCTGTCACCAGCAAAAAGCTTTCACTGTCACTGCATGTTTTGACAAGTTAGCTTCAAAAATGTATGTCCATACCTTGAAGTCTGGTTGTGCCTTGTGGAAGCCATGAGAGAATTTCTTGCTGGTTCCACATTGCTGGAAGCTTTGTAAATAATGATTGTTTTGATGTCTTGCAGAAGTGTCCTCAGAAGACTATAGACTCTTAAAAAATGGAATTTCTCATGAGGTAGGACAAATACTGCTGTGACCAATCTATGGCCAAGGAGTAATTCCAGAACATGCCCATCTGAGAAGGAACCTTCCTGCTGGATAGAATGACTGGTGGGGTGCAAAAGAACTGAAGCCAGTGGAATTCTGCTCAATTTGAAAATGCTCCTCGCATTTTCAGAGTCTATGTATTTTCCTGGCAGTAGATTAAAATCAACTTGAACTATGTGTAGGTGCTGCGGCGTTAGAAATATCCAACAGGGATGGAACATGCAGTGGCTCTCTCCAGCAAACTTATGAAATGTTGAATAAAGTGCAGAATCTGCACTATGTTTAGAACAAATTTTGTCATTATTGGCCAAGTCTGGCTGGCACAAGACTTTCTGAGCAGCAGCTTTACTGTGGGAGAAAAGATACACTGGGAAGCAACCTTTTATTTCTGTGTTTTCAGATGAAATGTGATAAAACCCCATCAGCTGGTAAACAAATTCCTGCAAACTTGCTTTGCCACAATACAGCAGGGAACTTGCTAAAGTAGGTCTGCAGCACTGAGAGCATGACCTATGTAAACAGGAATAGAAATCTTGCAGATTCTGAGAGTCTGAGACAACAAACAAACTTGTGTCACCATTATTTACCTTGAGTGCCAAACATATTTCTGGTATCAAGAAGCCAAATTCTGTAAGATCAGAATATGGAAAACATAGCACTAGCTTCAGGGCAGAAAGAATATGTTGGCAGTTTCCTTTTGAATCTTGGGGAATTTCAAATACAGCTACCACATTACTAGCCAAAACCAAACACGAAGCAAACTGCCTGAGTCCTTTATGAACTTGAATACAAAAACTCCACAGGACTTTGACTATGTCATCTTGCTCTGCTTTTGTGCTATTCAAAGCTACTGGTACAACATCTGGAGTAGAGGTGAACTCATACACATGGTCTCCTTCATGAAGTCCCATTTCAAAATAGCCGTCTTCTGTATCTGCTGCTCTGGAATCACTCAAAAAGTTCCCGGTATTTTGAGTCTGCGCTTCCACTGAAAAAGAAGGTGCATTTTCGATAGCCTCTGCTATCAACACAGAGAGACGTTGTACAAAATCCTGATTTGTGGCAGTGTACGACATACAAATGAAAGGTAGGATCACCGTATTAAGGTGGTTATGCAAGGCATCAGGTTCCTCAGCTGAATGGTCCAAACTTGAAGAAGAAAGGAAAGGAAGATTATGTTAATCCAATTTAAAAATAATGACCCTCATTTCAAAGCCTGATTCTGGTGTCACTTCGTATTGTTGCAATTGGGATCCGCACCTACCTTTGCATTAAATGTTTAAAGCACAGGCCTAAATCCAATGCAGAATTAAGCATTCTTGAGGTAACTGAAGCAAATGGCCTTCAACCTGCCTAACTCTGCACTGGATTTAAGTCTATATTTTAAACATTTAACTTAAAGGTATTTCTGCACCCCTTAAACTCATATGGTTTTTGCATCAATGCATATCCTGCACCGAGCAAAACTTGATCTTTATTTACTCTGCTCTTCTGAGGTGAGTTGCTTCCTGAACATAAAACAAGTGTGAAGCAGGAAGTGCAGAGAGGCCCCTAACCAGATATCTATCTTAATCTTCACACAGACTTAAACAAATTTCTATCGCCTCTTTAAAGAACAAAACACTGAACATCTCTGGCACATACAAGTTCTGAATCCATGTCCTTTTAACAGTTAAAAGAGGGTAACAAAATAAAGCTGTCTCACCACGTATGAGGGGTATCATCATATTCACTAGAAAACTCCAATTGTGAAGCAGGTACCTTCAAAGAAAAGAATATCATGATAGGTGAGTCATAACAGGCTTGACTAGAAATTGGAATAATTACTTTATAAAAGTAATTCATTCCCATGACTTATTCTACTGTCTGAAAAGTAAGCCACTACCATTACTCATAGGAATTTTTAAAATGTAACTCTCTTTTTATGCTGTCTGTTATTTTTCCATTGATTTCCATTACTTTTTTTTGGATATTATATTTATTCAACATACATAAATAAAATTAGTGTGGTTCAAATAGAGTTCTTCAAAATCAATGACAGATCACGTTTCTAAGCAACATTTTAAAAAGCACTCTCTAGTTTTTAGATGATAAATAGAACATTAAAATTAAGCTTATTTATAATCATATAGGTTTTAAATATCTTTTAGATGTAACTTCATCATTAATCATGTTTTAAGTTCTATATCCCTTTTAACTTTCTTTTCCAAGAATAAGGGAAATAAAATATCTGTTACAAAACTCTCCAATATCACAGTTTTTTGATACATATATATGTATAAACACGCTCACCATAATATACCTATTAGTATGTCAATAGCATCTTACTGTCTAAAAAAAAAAGAGCTGTTCATACTATTAATAAGAATGATAAACCACATATAATAGATATTTATCTTTCTCTAATCAAATTTTCTTAAATCTATTTTTTCTGGGTATTTTACCAGTCTCTCATAAAGTCGGCCATAGTTCAAACACTATGCAGAAAAGCCGGTTATTGCTAGTTTATTCCATGCTGCTTCCGATAAAGGTGAAATTAAATTCCAAATATCTTGACTTTGATTTGTTGAGTGGTAAGATAGTATTTCTGTCAGTTTATCTAGTTCTGCAATTTCACAGAGTTTCATTAGCCAGTTCTCAATTGATGGTGTCACTGAATTCTTCCATCTCTGTGCTAGCGTAATTCTGGCTGTGGTTATCATATATAATAATGTTTTTTTTTCTTCAGTGGTTTTAGTTGGGGAGAATTGTCTAACATGTTCAACAGATAAATCTTTGGGCATAGTGGAAACTGGACTTTTAGGACTTCTGTTATCTTCTTATGGATGTACTTCCAGAATCTTTTTATCAAAGGGTATCTCCACCAGGTGTGGAATAAGATTCCTGTTTAGCTGCATTTCCAGCAAATGGGGGTTTTGTTGTTTGTCATTTTTGCAATCTGCAATGGGAATAGATGGCATCTGTATAATAATTTGTAATAGTTTTCTCTTAGTTTGGCAGGTTTCACTTTTTTTCAGAGTGTTATTCCAAGAATTTTCCCATTGGTCTAAGCCTATAGGAGATCCCAAGTCTTTTGCCCATCTAATCATATTGTCTTTTATTAGGTCTTTCTCTTGGTTGAATCTTAGTAACAGTTTATAGATTTTCCCTGTTTTATTGTTGACACTATCTGGTAAGATTTTATCAAATTCTGTAGTTTTATATTCAATGTTGTAGAGATTTTTATCTATCTTGAATTTTTCTAATAGCTGTCTGTGGAGAAGCCAGTGTGTGTTGTATCCTTCTTTTAGTAATTCTTCTCTGTATTTAGGCTCAACTGAGTCATCTTTTATCTTTAAAAGATCATAATAGGTTATCCATCTGTTCCAGCTCGGCATTTCACATCTATAAAACGCTTCATGAACTGATGTCCATAATGGGATTTTTGGGTAGAGAAATGGTTTATATTTTATTCAAACTCTTAATAAGGATTTTCTTAAGAAATGATTTGAGAAGTCTTTGTTAATCTTGGCTTTGTCATATAAGATGTAGGCACGAGAGCCGAAGGGTAGATTTGATTCTTCCACCTGTAATAATCTTTTTCCCCAAAAAAATAATCCATTATATAAGCCAATTTAAACAGTTTGCGCAATAGTACAGCTTTAAATTTGGGAGGGTCATCTCTCCTCTCTCTTTAGCATCTTTTAAGAATTGTAGTTTTATTCTTGATTTTTTAGCTTTCCAAATAAATTTTCCCAATTCTTTATCCCATTCTCTGAATTGTTTTATCATTTACAATGATTGGCAAATTCTGAAATAAGAAATTCATTTTGGATAAAATATTCATCTTTTCCTCATGCCATCCTTGTATCCATGTTTCCCCTTCTATACAAGATATGGTTATAAATCCAGTATATCTGAAATGTCATCCAGCATATGGAAGGCTATTTTAAATTTCCTTATCTACTCAAGCTGTTCTGGAGAAACCTCCACAGACTACCATTCAGTGAACATCTGACACAACTTCAGACCGAAGAGGGTCATGATGCTCACAAAATACACCCCAAAAAGAACAGACAGAATACCATTCAACTGAAATATACTATTACCTGATTTCTGCTTCTTGAATCTGATGTCTCAGAGCATCTTTGGGGAACTGTATGGCTTTTAGGAGTCAAACTACTTGATGAAAAACTGCTGGTTAGGGCTGTTTTCCTACAAGTTATTTCTAGAACAGACAGAAACAGCTCTTGAACACTACTGCTATAAAACCAAGCAAATGTAACTTGAAATTTAGACTACATGCAGTATGAATTGTGACTAGAATAGACCCATGTAAATAAACAGAACTTGTTAAGTCATCACTTACATGAAGTCCCATCCATTTTATTGAGTCTACTCTAGTCTGGCATTTAGCTTGTGCACAGGACCCAGCGTGGTGTAGTGGTCTGAGTGTTGGACTATGACCCTGGAGACCAGAATTCAATTCTTGTTTGGCCATGGAAACCCACTGGGCGATCCTAGGTGCATCACACACATGCTCAACCCCAGAAAAACCCATGGTAGGTTTGCCTTAGGGTAAGCAATGTCAGAAATGACTTGAAGGCACACAACAACAGGCATTATTACCTTTCAAACAGTCTAAAAACATGACAGAGATTGCAGCATAATTTAATTTCTACCTTGCCTCATCCTATGCTTAAGTTACTTGCAATATGTAGTTAATGTGTGGTAAATACCAGGAAAAATTCATTTATCTAGTGTGATTTACCTAATAATAAGTCTTCACATTCCTGTTCAGTTTATTTACCACCATTTCAAGGAATACTCAGGGACCTGGCAATTCTGAGATTTATCACTACCTGTCTTCCACAACTGTGTGTGTAAGAGGGATAATCTGCACATGCATGTAGATCCATATCCTCCACAAAACAAATGGAGGGGTGTTTGCACAAGTAAATGAAATACACAGGAAGTTTGGAGATTGGAATGTGCATGATTTCAGAATGAGCAATGTAACCTTTTCATGTCATTTAGCACAAAAGGGGAGGCATCTAATTTGCTGCATTTCATGGTGACTTGTTCTGGACACTGCAGATGCAAGTGGTTTGGTGGCTCCACTTGCCTTTACCCTACTGGTTCCTCCAATGGGAAGGAATCACGATATTAGCTGCAGTGCTGATACAAATTTTGTTATCTGCTTGGGAGCCTGCAGAACTAGGATCTTGTGGACGCTTGGCAATTCCTAATTGCCCTATGATGCCTCACTGTTGAGGACAAGCAATGGAGGCAAAAAGATCTGTCACCATACAGGAGGATCTCTGTCAGTAAATATGTTCCCACCCACACGTACACTGAGGTTTGCAGAATCCAACTGTCCTTGGAGTAGCTTCCCACAGATCCTAAGACTGAAGCCTAACTGCATTTAGTATTTACCTTTATCTCTTTCTTTTCTGTCCTCTACTATAAACTAAAATCCTTCAAAACCCAAATCCAGGAGACACAGCACTGCTTAAAGCAAGTCAAACATTTTTAGCTATAATGTTTTCATAATAATTTTAGCTAAATAGCTACATGAAATTATGTTTCCTAACAGCATGAAGTAAAAGCAGGTCTGTTCTAATCATGTCTACTCAGAAGTAAGTGGGGTTTGATAGATGGCAGACTGCACAATTTTGCTTGGAAACAAATCTCACTGTATTCAGTAGTGTTTATTCCTCCAGGAAGCACTGATAAAAGTCATGTATATTACTGCAAACATAATTTAGCTTTGGATTTTTTTATATACTCTATTAATATGCAGCTAAAATAGATATATTATTTTGGAAGGGTCTGAATATATATTATCATCATACACTGTAAGTCTTCAACAGAAGCCACCTGTGTTCTCTGTGTGGTGTTGGCTACAAAGCAAAATTGTTTATCAAACTGCAGTAACCTGCTGAAAGTTAACAACTGACGAAACTGAAGCGTTATTTGTACTTTCCGTTTCCTATAAAAAATACTTGTATCTCAGACTTCCCATTATTTAAAAAAAATGTCCAGTGCTATTTCATATGATTAATTTTATGGAAACAGATGGTATCACTGAAAAAACCCCCAGCAGTTCTTTATGAAAATAAAATATTAGAATTCATGTTGCATCTTCAGAAGTTTCAAGCGGCGAAGTGTACTAGAAACCTGTATGCCTGTTTAAGCTTCAGTTAGATAAGGTTATGAAATACTGTATTTTTGAAAAAGTATCTTTTGGTAATTTTTTTTAAAATTAATTGACCTCTGTTCTTCCTTGTCGGAAGAAAACCTAAAGACATTTTCTATATATCTGTTTCCAGAGCCTGGAAAAGTTACTGTCTGAGACTAAAAATCCCAGCAATCTCCAGCCAGAGGCTATGCTGGCCAAGGGATTCTAGGCACTACATTTTAAAAAATCCAAGTTTTGACTATTTCCATGCAGCAATCTTGCCTACAGTTAGAACCTATAAAACTTCCTTATACCACTTTAAACTAGCCCATGTAAACTACCATTGTCCCCTTTCACAATGGATTTCCAGGAATTTAGACGTGAAATTTTCTCTCTGTTTGCTGCTGACCCAATTAAGCAAAGACACCAGGAATTGAACATGGGACTCTAGTACATAGCATCCAATGCAATATGGTTCTCTTTCAAATGTTGACAAGTTGTGTGTGTCCATATCTGTAATCGTCAGCACAGGCTTGAGATTTGGCCATACCTATATTTGGGAAACTGCTTGTAAAAACTAACCACATTAAAAAGCAAAACCAAGTAATTTAGGAATGATACCAATTTTCTGGGAGATGACAGAAAGCAAAGATTAAAAAGTTAGAGAAACAGCAACTTAAAGAGCAGGTCAGTTTTCCATAAGAAATGTCCCGCAGAAGTAATCAACAGACTGCCATCTTAACAATCTTAGCTTTCTCAAACAAAATACTGTTGAGACAACCTCAAGCTTTGGCAGAAGAGACCGCAATGTCTTGCTGTTTCTCCAATAAAAATTCTAGATATTTCCAACTTCCCATCACAATCTTCAGAGTTAAAAAAAAAGAAATCTAATTCAAATATTCCAATCTATTTGCAATCTGCTCTCTCATCTCACAGACATTGAGGGGCAAGGAATGGGTAGATTGTATGAGACCTTTGGGCAGTGGTTCAATGTGGTCCTTAGAAACCCACTGACATCCCCAAGCACCCAGAACTCCTTGAATATTTTTTTCAGCTAAGAAAAAAAAATTAAGTTTTTTTTTAAAAAAAACCTCACGACAGCTTTAAAAAACACTTTAAAAACCGATCACTTCCAGTTACCCAAACTGACTACCACAAAGATGCCCTGTAGCTTTCCACAGCTCTAAAGGTTCCGACAACCAGGTGGCACAGGCCTCTGAAATCAGGAGCACCCTCACCTCTGACACAGGCCAATCTGCATATAAGGGACCAAACATACACATGAGCTGATTTTTTTAAAAAACTGAGAAGAGTCTGACATATCAACAATCGACTCTCACCATGTAAACCCATGGAAGACACCTCTCACCTCTGTTATTTTTTTTAACCTTTTACTTTTCTAACCCCTTTCCTGTAGCTACTGTTTAACACCATGTCGTTACTTTAAATTGCACTTTCTAGACAAGAGCCATATACACAGTCGGCTTAGGCAATATACTTCACAAGCATATTGTGTTACATCTTTAAAAAAAATTGGAAGGGGATAGGGCTTACTCTTACTTGGAAGCAAAAGACCTTCTCAGGAGGACAGCTAGAGCTCTGCTTTCCCCCCAGTATTTCATGAAGACATTTTCCAACACATGAAGTTATAACCATGTAGATAGATACAAAGTGAACAATTGAACTATATACTTATATAACACATATAAGTATATCTGCTTGGATAGAGAGCTACAGGCTGGTATAAAAAAATTCAAACATTTGCCTTCGTGCTTCCAAGGAAGTTATGGAACCCCATTTCTATGTAGAGAAATTCATGTATATCAATGCAGCCTACAAAGGCAGAACCCAGAGGCCCAGCCCAGCAGCATGATACATACATGATTACCTTGACTGGAGCTGACAGGACGAGGCAGAGCAGGAGAGGAAGGAGGTACAGAAAGAGAAGAACAGTTTGATTTTGAACTGGCAGCAGAAAGCTTGGAATCTTCAGTGATCTGAGAAATAAAAACGGAAAAGCTAGGAACAAAGGTCACAAAGCATCTCTATCCTGAAGGGAAACGAGTAGATTTATTTTCAAAAAGGAAGGTTATGTGCACACCAGTATAGAGTTGTTCTGAAATTCTCTAGTGTCTTGTTATGCAACGTTTTTTGAAGATATGAAATACTGACAATATTGTGTAATTTACACTCAAGAGAAATATCACAGATCAAACACATGAATGCAAAGCTGTGTTTCAATGTTTTAATTGACTTCGGTATAAAAATGCAGACACCTGGAAAACACATTTTCACAGTAAAACAAAGATCAAATTAAGATGTTTCCATAATTCAACAAAAATTGCATGCTGATCATATTTTACCAGGTTGTTACATGGATTTTCATAGGCCTGATTCAGACCTAATCCTAAAACATACTTTACTTTTTGGAGTGTTATTTTGCACAATGGAGCTTGTGCATTTGCCCTTACCCCATCCTCTAGTGTAAACATTTTAAACTAGCCACAGCTTCCTGTAATATCCATATAGGGACAAACTGACTTTAATCTTAACCACTCCTTAGGATCTGCTTATATGATAATTTAAAACAGAAATCTCCAGTCATCTGCTTGCAGTGATACCTGATTAAAAGAGGGGAGTGTGTAAACATAAGGTGAGGCTAAAACACTAAATCAAGCCTTAGTGTTATGCCTGAAGGAAGTCAGTCAAAGGGTGAAACTTACTTTGCATAAATGTGAATTTTCAAACAGGCACTATATCCAATGAGTTAGCACTTAAACTTGCCTCATTGCTAAATAATGGACAAACATATCCCACTGAAATGGTCTTATATATTAATCTACTTATTCACTTATGTTTTCACCTTCTTTTCAGAGTTATTCATTCTATACTTTACATCTTTTGCTTTTTGTATAGCCTTCAACACTTCTACAGTGTCAAGTTCTTTTTCAGTAGTTACAGTATTATCCAAACAGACCTGAAAAACAGCAAGAAACCAACTATAATTAATCCTCAAGAGAACAAAACTGAATCTCATAAACTCAACCAGAAAATATTAGCCAAGGCAAGAGATGGAATGATGCAGTTATTAAAGATTAATCATGTATTTAGCACTCACACAAAAAGACATCTCAACTTAAAATTAATGCTTGCCATGTGAACCAATGTATACTGACAAGGCAACATTTGTACATGCATAGCTGTATTACACAGTCAGAGCAAAAATATGTACTCTACCATTAAGCAAAGGCCCCATCCACTTTATAAAGAACAACTACACTGCTTCAAAGAAACATGTTCTTTTCACACAATGTGATATACATGGAAGCAAGATGAATGGATAACAAATACATATCTAAGTTTTACCTCTGAGGCTCTGTCACCAAACTGAGCTAGCACTTTTGTCCTATAGTCAGGAATAATACTCAAAGGGTTGTTGGATAAGACAACCTTTTCCAAGCATGGAAGGCCTCCAATATTTCTTATTTCATCAATCTGAAAAACAAAGGCATACATGGATGATCACTCTAAAAAAAAAACCCAAAATATTTTGACTTATTATGTGCTTTCAAGCTGATTCTGACTTATGACAACCCCATCACATGATTTTCCTGTTTAGAATTATCCATGGCTAAGGGTATCAAAACTCCTTGTCTCTCAGAATTCTAGTCCAGCACTCAAACCACTATACTATGGTGGATCATTCACCCCTCAAAGACAAGTTGATATAAATTGATCCCTGTTTTATTTTAGTTCATAATGGTGTTTTCTTTCCTAATAGTGAGTGAAGACAGAAGCTCTAGAATTCTGTATCAAAAATCCTGCAGTAAGAAAACACATTGTGTAAAAAAAAATCTGAATAAAACCCCCTTTTTTCTGCCATCTCCTAAATCCATTTTTAGATTCCCTACCACCCTCAAATTAGTGTAAAGTACTAGACAGACTAACGGAATGGGGGAAAAGTAGGATTGAAGATTTCATTCAGGCAAGCTGAGCTTTTAGCAGAGATGTGTTCTGATTCTTTTTATCACACAACAGCACACAATTACCACTCTCAAAAGGAAGCCAAAATAATTAGGAACCTGAAGGAATGAGCAGAAGCCAGATCAGAGATACATGATTTGCAGCATGAGGCCACGCTGATTTTCAGCTCGATTCTTAACATACTACCTTCTAAGCATACCTGGCACTAAGCTCGCTGAGTAAAGTTGATTTTTTTAAATTTAGTAACACAAAGGTTGAACTCCAAAATGCACTGAATGAACACAGTGAAATGAGCTTCTAAGTATACTCAACTATATATCTATCCATCTACAGAACTGTGCTGTACAATACCTGGTCTATTTTGTTGTTGCTAAGATCGAGGTTAACTAATGAGTAGAGTTTGTTGAGGCCACAAAGTCTTTCCAAATGATTCCCTGCTAAATTCAGAGTCTTAATGTTCCCAATTTTTGTATGAATCCCTTCCAATGTTGCAAGCTTATTGTAGGACAGATCCAGATGGATGAGGTTGTAGAGATGCTATAGTGGAATAGAAAGCAAATTATTTATTAGTATACACATCATGCATTTTACCAACACCTTTGCAAAGTTGTACTTTATAGACAGTAATCAATCTTCTTGAACAATTCTCGTGTAAGAGATATTACTATGCTTGATTTCAAAACTGCACTGTGAGATTTTATGCTGGAGTCTCTGAAAACATTCTTGGCATACCAACTGTGTCATTCTGTCAGCAGAATAGACACCAGTGGCAGAACAGATATGTTCTTCTCCTTCATGCAAATGAATGAACACCCCTCAAATCTCCTGAGGGGAACTTCGGAGCAGACTGATGCCCATACAAGGCGATGAAGGGAGAGAAGATTAAAAAAAAGAGAAATCACTTCACAAACTTTGTCTCAAAATTCACCATGAATACCATATTTCTAATGCATTTCAGTCTCTTGACTGCATAATGAGAGCTCTCCACTATTTTCTTAGGCAAGCCTTTGCAGGTTAGTGCATGTGTCCAACTCTTTCCCCTGAACCTAAAGACATCTTCAGATATTCTGCAACATGTGTGGGGAGGGCAGAAGTGTAGCAGTAAATTCAGAAGTACAGGTACTCAGAACAACAGTCTTCACAGCTGCACACCTGCAAGCTACACGTTTGCAAGCAAATGTAAGTAGCCATTGTCCTGAATCAACAAACTATATTTTACAGTTTTCATATGTATACGAACAGGTCTTTTGTAAAGCTAGGGAGTCTTAATTTAAGACCAAGCAACACCTCCTCTAATTGTGCATTTCAATGGAGACAGTTCACAATATACTGTAGCTGAGAAAATTAATTTTCTCTCCAGCTCCTATAGCAAATCCAAGACAGCTCGGAGGGAACAGGGAATCCTGAGGGGGCGGCAGATGATATCCTCACTCCTATTAATCAAACATAACCAGTGCTTTAACCCTAGCAGCACTGGCTCCCCTCGTGGATAGCACTGAAGGATGTGAATGCTGACCCCCCCCTCCCTCTTATCACTGAGTTCCTCATGTTGGCAGGAAACATCTGAAATGAGGGAGTAACTGTGTGCAGCTGAATCCAGTTAATATCTACCATAGCTATGCCTTCTCCTTGCTGTTTATTTTCTGTTTTATCTTGGATTAGTCTCACATTTCTTAGAGTATGACCTATCATATTTTATCACCTTTCAACATTTTCAAACTGTCCTCATCTTTCAACAAACACACCCAATGTTTGTTTATTCATTTTTCTTTCTATCTGCCTTTGCACAACCTTCTTCAAAACCTTATCTCAAAAGTCTTCACATTCTTTTCAACTACTTCACTGAACATTCATATTTCACATCCATACAGAGCTCTACTTATCAGTTTTTGTTCACATTCTGTTTGCAATGAAAAAAAAGAGAAGCATTTTACAATTACTTCTAACACGGAAGAACAAACTAAACGCTAAGAAGAGAAAGTGCACAATGCAACATGTGTAATGGGAGTGGTGAGATCCAAAAAAAAATATTCTTAACTAATCTGTAAAAAGCCCAATGCAGACAGACATATCTATTACTGTCTTTTTTCTCCTTTTTCTTCAAGGGTCTTAAGGAAGGACAGAAATACCTGGAGGCTAAGATTTTTAAACTGCCTCACAGAATAAAGCATCATGTCCTACATTTCACTTCCATTTTTCTGTTCACACTGTTTTGGTCACCAGTATTAAATTAATGGGTGGTCTGGGAAAATTCCTACATCACTTCACCGTATTTGTGCATGTGTGCATGCTTAAACACCACATATAAAAAAAAAATCAGAATACGCCAGGTATAGTAATTAGACTATTTTTTGTTAAGTGTTGTTTTTGAATACACAACTTTCTGAATGTCAGACATTCTGAAGGTTAACTCACTGGCATCAGAAATCTTAGAACAAAGGTAAAAGATTCTTTGCAGAATTGAATTTTGTAATCCAATAATTTTCTTCTCCTCAAAAATGGGCCCCTTTTATCCAAGACTCAAAGAGTGTTCTACCTTTTATCCTAGATCAGAGAAGGGAACTAGACATAGGTTCGGTCCTGGATTCAGGGCCCCTATTTTTTTCTCCATAATTTAAACAATGATTTTATGTAACATGTATTTCAAATTTCTGATCTCAGAAACTCTTTATGGCAGCCACTCTACAATAAAGGCAAGAGCCTGCTGAACAACAGGCAACATTATTTAAAATCAAATTGAATTCAACCCCTCCCTCCTCTGAACTAACAGTGGATGAATCGTTTTGGCTCACTTTACAGACCAATATTGCTTAATGAATTGTTGGCAATGAAAGTAAACGATAGTCTCAGACAATCTCATAAGCAAAAAAGAGAATGCAGACAACTAAAATAGATTCCACCATATTATTTTTAGAGACCATCAAGACAATTAATGTTAGTGACAATAGCGAAAGAAGAGGTCTTAAAACCTGGGCCCCTTTCTAAGATAATGACAACAGCAATTTCATAATATAAGCAATACTTTTAAGAAGGAAATGCACACATAACTCCATCAACCAATATTCAATGCAAACCTGTAAGTTCTCCACTAGAGGTACATCATTGTGACTTAAGTCCAGAAATTCAATCTTCGGCATTAGTTTCTAAAACACAGGAAGAGTAATCTATTAGTCTGACCAACAGGTGGGACAAAATTCAACCTGCTATGCGACTAATACTGTGAAACAAGTTTGAGAGCGGCACATTTCAAACGGGAGGCCAAAGGCCCACATTCCAAATCTGTTCTGAGAAATCTTCAGACATAATCATTTGCAGAGATTTCAAACTCCTTGACATATTCACAGAATGCTAGCATCATTAACCAAAATAAATGCCTCACCCCCATTCAAAATCTGCTTTAAGGCATTTTTATGAGTTCTTACCACAGAGTCGTCAATTCGGGCTATACTGTTGTGACTCATATCTAAGGTTGTTAAAGTTCTCCACGTTGGAATAACTGCTGTCACAGGACAACTTGAAGGTGCACCCTCTGGCTCCCACTGGTCAAATTCATAAGCCTCGGGCACTAGCACCTCCTGTTCAAACCATACACAGCAAAATGGTGAGATCTCCTTTCTTTCCCTACCCAAATAAATTTTCACCTTGTAAACCTCCCCTTTAAAGAATTATTAAACGCAGAAAATAAGTTTGATATTCAGGTAAAAGATTATTTACACCAAACTAATTCCCATTAACTCCAGAGGGTCTTGCAAGCACCACTGCCCCCTTTCTGGGCTTGCACAGGCATCTCCTCTCTCTCTCTCTCTACCTCTACAATGGGCCTACTGGACACACAACAAGTTTTAAGAGTTTGGCTGAAGTATGTAAAAATACATACCAAAGAATGAAATCTATAAATGTGATTGGCTACTTCCTCAGTAGGTCAAGCAATAAATAAAGCAACGAGATTAATCTTTGAGTGATTTCTCTTTAGTACTTCCCATTTTGAAACTCTGTGAAGCACTTATACAGCTTTGAATTCTTAACATTAATATAAATATTAAATATCTAAGTAATATTTAAGGCTAAAATAGTGGTTAGCCCTAACAAGAGTAGACTAATTGAATCAGTGCAAATTTGGTAAGCTAACACTTAGGAGGGTTCCACTGGTTCAACAGGTGCTCTTTAATTGAAACAATTGGATTTAGGTCCTATTTTTTAATAAAAAGAACAGCTATGAAAATTGAAGAACTAAATGTGCAATGAGTATCTGTACAATCTTAATTTTTTATAAATGAATCTTGTGAGTATGAGCCTTCACGTCATCTGTTAAGTAATGGTGACCCCATAAGTTTCGTAAGGTTTTCTTAGGAAAGGAGTACTCGGAGGTGGTTTGCCATTACCTTCCTCTGAAACACAACATACAGAACTTGGCATTTCTTGGGGGTCCTCCATCTCAGTACTAACCGGGCATAACCAGGCTTAGCTGCCAAGACCAGACAGGATCCGGTGCCCTTTAGGTGATTCTTAATATATTTTTTTTTAGATTTAAATTTAAATTTGTAAAAATACATAATAATTTAAAAATCTGTTATTATCTTCTAAGTGTATTTTATAATTTATTCTAGCTATAATTCTATCAAGCCTATCCCACATTCCCTCTCCCAGCAGGCCTTTACCCTTTTTTCCCTATCACCTCCTGCTCCCAAGAACCCAGATCCTTTCTCCTATCCTCACTCTCAAAACTCTTCCATCATCACTTAATTCCCACCTTCAAACTTTCTTATCAACACATTGTATAGAATTCAAAGAACTGTAAACAAGTCCCATGGAACCAACAGACACCTGGTAGCATTCTAGCATGACAAAGAGACAGTACTCAAGGAACTGCCTTTCTTATATACTTTATGATTTATCTCAATCTGTATACAACTTAGGTAATTATTCCTTGGCATACTTGCAAGTGATACACATTTCAGTCTTACCATCATGGATGTTGCTGAAAATTGAACACTCAATGTTGCTAAAGTGTGCTTTGAAGATGTCAGCCCTTTAATAAGCTTTGCACCACAGTGATTTATCTATTTTGAAAAAGTAACATAAATTGAAATGAGCAGCAACACTGGAAAGCATAATTTCTATTTAGACTTCATCCAGGCAGATGACAGAACTATGGCTACAAGGCTGGCATTCTACAGACTTGTCAAGTAAAGAACTACGAAAAATGTGCAAGACTTTGAGCAACCTGTCATAAACATTTTAAATAAGATATTTTTTTAAAACAAAACAAAACCCTGAGACAAAAAATGACCCAACAATTCTATTACATTTCTGCTGGGGTTTTTTTCTAAAACAAGGAGGGCTAACAGCTACTCAGCACAGTTCTACCTTGCGCAAATGTGTTCTCTGCTTTGGGTGTTTGAACAGTATGAAATACCATTGCATCTGCACTCACAAACATTCCTGTGGGCCTGAAGCATTTTTATAGTGTATATATATTATATATATAATATAGTACATAATATAAAACAAAACAAAATAAAATAGAAAATACTCTAAATGA
The DNA here is from genome assembly GCA_948474755.1 of Ctenosaura bakeri. Lineage (NCBI taxonomy): Eukaryota > Metazoa > Chordata > Lepidosauria > Squamata > Iguanidae > Ctenosaura > Ctenosaura bakeri. The sequence continues at coordinate 198,094 of CAOLHI010000251.1, read as the reverse complement.
AGACACTTGATGGTATTTTTAAAAACTCTTCTTGGATGAGGGATAATATAATTAGTGCCACACTCTTCTTTCTGGATAAAGTCTTTGCAATATTTCACTAAAAAACCCCTCTGTAAATTATACCTGGGAACTAAGACAGAGTTAGAAATCATATTCAAAAAGCTTCAGGGTTAATCCCTAACACATCTAGTTAAAAGGACCTCAGGAAGAAAGTTAAAAAAAGATCACTGCTAGAGTTCTTGGAGAACTGTAGAGATCCTGGAGTAGATGATGACTGTGGTGAGATATCATGGCTTGTGGAGCACAATGTTCTACACATAGAGCTCCATGCTCCTCTTTCCCCCAGAACATAGCTTTCAAGCCCTGATAGCACTTTATTCCACCAACTCTCTGGAGATCTGGGACAGCAATCTCAGATCACTTCTCTCAGCAGCAGAACTGCTATCAGGAGAGTGGCTGACTGCTTCCCACCTCCTTAGCACAAGCCAGCTCATAACTTTGTAAATACCCTCAAGGCTTGACTTAGGGAGTTGTCTGGACACTGAATAAAAAGTACTGACCACCTTCTTTCTCAATGTCCAAAAAAAAAGGCATTTGTGTGTAATCTTGAGTTATGCATGCAGGTCAACAACAGGATTCCAACAAGATTCTAGACAGTGAGGATCTGAAGAAATAACCACTGGAGAGAGCTCCAAGGCAGCTTTATCTGTCCATATGATATTGGAAACAAGCACTAAGTACAAAGCAAAATATTTGTGTATTAGCATTAGAGTAATTTATAGAAAACTATATACTGAGCTCTTCTTCAGCTATACCTGTATCTGATGAAGAGACTTAAATATTGATAGGTCAAAAGGTAAAAGGTGTTCCTGAATGTTACTGGTTCCAACAGGTCCACCCGTGCCAGTTACCTGAAAAGAAACATTAAGAAAGCACTAAACAACAGGAGTACTAAATGCAAAGAACAGGCATCTGTATAGTAGTTGCACATATTATCACTTTAAGATCCAGAAGTGGTCAGAAGTGCTTTACTGGCAAACAAAACAGCAGGCTTTTTTTACTGCTTACAGAAGCTACACAGTACTGCTTATAGTAGTACGCCACTTAAGCAACTAAACCAAGGCTGCCACCTTGTGTTTATACATTAGATCACAGGGTGTTAAAACAGATTTAAAAAGCTTTTGGTTTTTATAAATTTTAAAAGACCAACTATCTTGAAGCCTACAGATAATACAGTACAATTATTCTATGAATTAATACATGAGCTGAAAAAGAAGTCTTCTGTAGGATTTTGTTGATAAATGGAGATCTTCAACCCACTAATCCTGGAAGCCAACTCTTACGTACTACAGTCCACTGGTATCACTTATACGTAATCTACCTGGCACAGTGAGGGCATTCCAGTAAACATCTCCACATGTGAGCACTATATCAATTACAGGAGAACATCTGGATTGGTTTTTGCATGCTTAATTGCACTGAAACATACAACCACACCTAAAATATCAGAACTAAACTAAACAGGAGTCTCTGTTAGCAAACTAAGGAAGAACCATATGGGACATTTATATAACTGCTTGGTGAAATAGGAAAGACAAGAGAGTAGGGAGACACTTCTATCAACACAACAGCCTCTTTAACAAAAGCTTCTGAATCACCAGACTACCAGAAGGGATGAAGGAAAATCATTAACACAGGAATGGAAACAATGAAAGGAAGAGTTCTCAGTGAGAGCATCATATGAAGGCATTTTGAATCATAAGACTCTTCTTAAGAAGCAACTGACTCCATCTGTTCAAGTGACAGCTAAAACAATCTTCTGTGCTATCTACAATGCACCCGCTGTATATGCTGGGATTCTGTTCCAGGATCCTCAAGTAAAAAAATTCACAAGCACTGAATCCCATTGTAGTCGGTGGATGCAATGTGAACACACCTGGGGCAGCGTGCACCCAGGCATCCGTTGAATATAATGGGACACAATGCTTTGTGTGACCTTGCATTTATGCTTGTAGAAGTCATGCTGGAAGAGGAAGCATTGTACTAAGACGGGGATGGGAACAATGTGGTTCTCCAGACACTGTTGTGCTATATCTCCTAACATTCATCAGTACTAGCTATTCTGGCTAGGACCGCTGGAAGTTCAACTTCCTCTGATGAGACAGATGACTATCACCTCTAGAATCCTTCAGAATGTACTGACAAATATTTTCCTGAAGATTTGAGATTTCCCTCTTCTTTCCTCCCTAATACTAACAAGGAACTATCATGTTTATATTAAAACATTTTACCTTTAGATATTTGAGTCTACATGCAAAATCCAGAATGTGTCCAAGATCACTTTTGGCATCTCCATTTGCACATGTTGGCTTTCCCTGACGCAGCTGCTGAGTAATAGCATATAGCTGCAAAGGTCTAATGTTGAAGACCTCACCAGCCATAAGCAACTGTTCTCCTGAAAACCAAGAAAGTACAGATTTAGCAAGCATTCCCCAGTATTACTGAGAGAACAATGAGACAGAAAAGTCATAATTTAGGTTTATATTTAACTAAAACATCAAAGCAAATTAATTAATTACATCCCTAGTGCAGATTGGTGTGAATGATTTTCATCTGTAGAAATGCTAGTTGAACTTCCTAGTGAAACTTCTTAGATTCTTCCCAGAATTAATTAATTAATTAATTAATTCTAAGAAGAATCTAAGAAGTTTCACTAGGAAGTCCAACTAGCATTTCTACAGATGAAAATCATTCACACCAATTTGCACTAGAGATGTAATTATAGGCAAATTTCCACAAATATTTCAACAAATCCCCTGAACATTTTTTGCAACAGTCATGTTGAGCAAGTGTTCTGTCATCTTTTAAGAGTTGTTCCTAACAGTCCACTTTGCACCAACCAGTATGCTATGTGATGTCCAGACTGCCATAAAATGAAAATGACTGAACACACCAAAGGATGTTAGCTACATCTCTAACAGTACAATTCCATGCACACCTACTTAGAAGCAAGCCACAATAAATTCACCAAACTTACTATTAGGCTAATGTGAATAAGGCTGAACCTTAAATTACTTACAGATTCAGGGAAAAGTGCTAAAGGTACTAAGAATTCAATCCCACCCACCCCTCACCCCAGCTGCACCCTTCCACTACCAAGCTACAGTACAGGGAGAAATGGGACTGAAGCGGTACTCCCTCAATTTGGCTGAGAAGCCAGCTCCAGAACACTTCTCCTTTTCCTCAAGTGTTAATTCAACCTGGTCACTGTAAGACCTCTGCAGCTTAAAGAACTAAAGAACTTAAAGATGCCTGAGCTCCCCCACCCTTTTTTCCACTATCATTTTTCTCTTTTGTATTGTGTTGTCTTAGACTATGCATTTGTGTATATTTCTGGTCTCATGTAAAGCAATTTGCAAGGGCAGAGCTATATTAGTCATGGGGTGAACATGTCTTGGCCACCAGCTAATCAGGACTGCTGGACACCACCTAACCTAATCCCCACCACAGAAGATAGGGAGGCAAGAATGACATCCACCTTTAGCAGCTCTCATATGCCAAAAAAGAGGGAGGTGCAGAGCCTAGCTATTTTTTGAATACCTGCTAGAGCACTGTGGGAAGAGCATTCAGAAAAATTGCCTGTGCTGTAGCACAGGTGATTTCCCCAACTCCTTACTCCCACAATTGCCTGGCTCCAGCAAGCATTTTTTTAAAAAAACAAGAGGGCTCTGCACTACTGCAACCTCCTTTACTCCTGGGAGCACGCAAGCAGGGCTAGTAAAGCCCTTCCCACCACCATCATCCATCTACCCATCCTCCTCCTCCCCTTGCCAGGAGGGAGCAGGCAAAGGCAGGTGGATGAGCGTACAATGACAGGAGATACTAATGCTAAAGAGCAGCCATAACAGCTTCTACCTTTTGAAAAGGACAGGGCCCCTCATGGGGTGGTAGTGGAAGCAGCAAGTGAAAAGTCAATTTCTGCCTTTCGTCCGTTTGGCCACTGACTTGAAAAGTACATTGCTGCTACTCTGGGAATCTTTTCAGCTGAACATCCCAGTAAAATGTTTTCAATAAACATAAAACATATGCAATGTTTGGATGCATTTCAGTACCTTTGTGAAACAGTTCTTCAGCCAGTGCAGCTGTGATTCCAATGATTTCCTGCAAATGAGGCACAGAGACAAACATTTCTGTCCTAGTCTTTTTCAAAATATAAAACAAGATCAATCTTGTTCAATCGCAACATGTGACACAAAATTAAAAGGTTCAAAAATTCAGAAAGTACAGAGGCGTGTGTGTGTGGGGGAAAGATGGTTACTCATCTTGATGTGCTGTTGCTCTTTTGTGCAGTTATTGGTGGATTTTGCCCAAATGTTGAGATTTTCTGCAGGTCTAGGGGTAATCTCATCCACTGGCATAGTGAGAGCCAATATGAGGGACCTCTGGATAGGTTATGCCCTACATGGCCTGAAATGAGAACTCCACCCATGTCTCTGGGGTAGTTAGTAAGAATAATGTCTGAACAAGGGGTCTAGATGTTTGGTGTGCATTTTGGGATACCTGCACAAGGAGAGATCATTTCTCTTGGATGAAACAACGGATGTACCACCACAGATGGTGAGCATCCAAGGCTTTAACTTGTGTGATTTGCAGAAGGGGAGTGGGGAAGGGCATAGCCTGTACAAAAGCACCCAGGAAACTGCAAACTGAGGGATACAAACTGATGCCTAAAAGCATCTGATTTCTGATGCAGGGAAGGAGTCTTCCAAAGTCTAATATGTTTCACTTCTATCTCCCAGTATACAAATTGTTGCAAGTCTGTCTTATCCCTATTGCTGTGAATTTGAACACAGTAATTTTGTTCCAAGCTGCTGTTTTGATCATTATGACAAAAAGTATTTATAAAGCTGTTAACATTTTTAAGAATATAGCTTAGTTTAACAGATAATCTACCAATGAGGAAAATGAATTATTAAAATTATTTCCCAATGATGTATTTATGGTATCTTACCCCCAACAAACTTTCTAAAATATATAAAGGTTCTTCAACCAACTGTTGGAAATGTAACTAGATTGAAGCAACATTTTACATTTATCATATGGGGTGGACTTGAGAGAAAGCTAAGAAATTTTGGGCAATGTTATATAGACTGATGGAGAAGAGTCTGAAAATCAAATTTTAAATGAAACCTAAACTGTTTCTGTTCAGGCTGATGGAAGATTAGACAATTAAGAAATGTGCAGGAGTAATACAAGATATGCTAGTAGCAGTAAGAACACTCTACAGAAAGAACTCCAAGATTCCTACAGAAGAAGACTGGATACTTCAGCTACTAGATATGGCAGAAATGGACAGGTTAATGACTTTAATAAGACAAGGACTTTAATAAGACACTAATAATAATATTCTTATTAAATATAAGCAACAATGGAAGAGAGGTATAATATACCTATGACCAATTGAAAGAAATCAAGCTGCAATAGATTTTGATTAAAGATAAAGGTTAGATATGTGCCTGCTTTGGTAGAAGATTAACGTATAATATAGATACTAACTTATAGAAGTTTAATATGTTTCAAGATTTTTTGTTAATTTACTAGTAACAATATTGTTTAATGTTATATTTAGAGACAAGTACATCTGATTGTTCTCTAACATCATTTACTATATAATTATGACCTTTGGAGGCAGTATACTATAGTAAGAGCTCCAACTGTTTCAACAAGGAGTCAGAAATTAGATTTATGTATTTTGTAGTTGTTGTTTGTTGTTCAGCTTAGTTTGTTAATCTGTAGTCTGTTTTAGTTATGTGTTGTTTTATATATTAAACTGTCTGTTGATTTTTTTTTTAAAAGAAATAATTTCCTAATGAAATGAAGGTAGTATTATTCTCTTTTTTTCTTCTGCTTTTCGTTTTAACAAACTTAGGGCTAGCAAAACAAGCAAAAACACCCATTGTTATTATTTATTATTATTTTGATTGTAATTCTGCCTACACAGCAAAGGTTTTGCTTTTTAACCAGTAGTGCTATTTGATACTACAGTAATGAAGAAGCACTGAATGAAGCACGTGGTCTACTGGAAAGATGAACTGGCTTCCAGAAGAAAAATGTTAATAGTTGCTCCAACTTTCTCTTTACATCCAGAATGAGAGAAAAAGCAGAGAAATACATTTCCCCATGGGAAAATCTTCCTGGGAACCTGTCATTTTTTGAGGTCTACGTTATAAAGAAATGCAATAACAGAATAAATTGCAAACTGACGCTCAGAAAAAGGCTATATGGTTAATTAAACATCAGAGTATGTTTCATATTTATATAAAGCAACGAAATAGATAACCTAGTAATTTAGTGCCATTCCACTAAGTCTTAGAGGGAGGACACTTTGCTCAGAGAACTGTAATAATACGTTAAACAAATACATCTGTTGCAAAATGTTCAGCTCATTAATAAAGTGTATCAGAAATGTACAGCAAATATGCAAAGAAGAGATAGCACACTGATTTTTTAAATTTTTTTATTTCTTTTTGGATTCACGAAACTCAAGCTACACAAAGAAACAAATCAATGGCACAAGAACATAAATGAACAGTGATCTTGCATGTGAATCTAAACACCTTTCTTAGAAGAACTGCATGATTCTTTAATTCAATTCCATACAAGACAGTGGTTCTCAAACTGTGGGGCGGGACTCTAAGGGGGTGGGCATGATAGTTGCTCAAGGGAGGGAGGCTGCAAGTACAACAAATGTAGAAAAGAAGGGCAAGCCTGTGTGTGTATGCACACGTTTGTATGCACCATGAAGGATTGACTAGTCTGCGCAAAAGAGCAACGCAAAGCATCTTCCCCTGTTATGCCTTCCTCCAACCTCAGACATAGCAAAAATCAGCTTCCCCTTTTTTCAGTATTTCCCATTCAGCTTCTCTGAACTTTCTGTTACTGGTGCAAGCAGGTGCATGCCCCCTGGCAAGCATGAGGCAATTTCTTGGGTGGGGAGGAAGAAAGTGAAGAGAAGAGGGTCACAGAGACAAAAAGTTTGACAGCCACTGATGTAAGGGTGTTGAGGAAGCCCTCGTTTCAATTTTGAACAAGCCAAATTGAAGGAATTGAATTTGAGTCACGTACACGAGTGGGAACGAGAAACAACATCAACAGAAAACCATGTAAGGAAGTTAAAATGTCTATAAAGCATATGGTCATAAAACACATGATGTGTTCAAAACCAAGATTAGATATATGCACTTACTTCAGCAGTTAGGTGTAAAATACTGAGGAATCCACTTATAGCAGAGGTTTTTCCAACTTTCTATTGTCAGAGATTCTTTTTTCCATAAACGCTTACTTTTCAAAAGAACTCTGTTCTCTTGGCTACCTTGGCCTCTGTAGAGAATTCTGCCAAGGGGGGTTGCTGCAGGATGTAAATTCTGTCCATTCACAGTACTGGAGAGGTTTTTAAGGCAATCCCATATTTAACCACTCACCTGGGCACCAGAGGCAACCAGGAATTCCACAGAAGTGAATGCATGGCATGCAAGTGGGGGCTAGTGAATGTGGGAGAGAAAAAGCTGTTCCTTCTTTATTATCTCACTCAACATCTGTGCAGGCAGCAGCAGGCCCAATCAACTTCTCTACTGTATAGCCTGTATGGAAGGACACCAGGCCAGTGAAATGGGGAAATCATCCCTAATTTGCTTGCCTTATTGACCTGTTATGATGTGCTTCACAGGAGGTGACAACTACTCTCAGCACATTCAAGCACAGAAATCAAGTGGTTCAGAGAGAACAGGTGAGGCTCTATGGCTCCTCTGCAAACATTACTAAGCATTTCTTTTTTGTACTTGTTTACTTTTTACTCAGAGGCCTCCCCCTTCTTTCTGAGTAAAAAGCAGGCAAGTAATTTTTTTATGGGGTACTGGCTTAGGTGTGTGTATATGCTATAGAGGTAACGTGTCGCAGAGTTTGGTACCAAATACAGTCTAGGACAGGCCTAGAACTACAACTAGTTCTGGCACAGAACATGGGCCTTAGTAAAAAGGGTGATTTACGGCTTCATCATTAATTCATACAAGCCAAAAACCACTGGTGGATATGCTATATTTTGAGGAACTCTGTTGTTCATTATTTATCTTTTTACCACAAAAATCCATGATGAGCTTATGAGAAGAGTAGGATTCTAAAGAAACGGTTTTGAAAACAATTGCCTTTTAATACCAGCCAAGCAAAAAATTAATTGCTGCCACTTTTAAGGATTAATATTACTAATGACTCAACAGCTATTTCAATTGCTGAACAGTGAAAGAAAGAAAATCCCAGTTCTACGCAAAAGGATTGTTTAACCTAAACGCAAATGGAAAAGTTAACCCAAGAACTGGAAAACAACACTGTTTCAAGCAGATGGAGCAAACGTGGCTTTTTAGGGGAAGAACAGGCCTCATGTAGCCTACTGGAAGCAGTAGTGGCTAGCAACCCTTCAAGAACAGCCAGGGTTGACAATTTGCAAAGAAACACTGTTTTTTAATGAGGTATCAATGTTACATTTTTATGATAACAAAATGAAAATAGCAAAACAAAAACCTTCAAACTGCACAATCTTCACAAAAGGTGAACAACAAAACTGCAATGTATCAGTCTCCAATGAGTGACAGGACAAGTATTTTCAGATTTTTGAGATACCCATTCAAAAATAAAGTAGAGGCTTGGATCACAAATGAGCAATTATACAGCTTGCCTTATTGATTTTAGTGCAACCTAACTGCACAAAACTAGGCACTGAATTGTGGTCTTTGTTTTGTCAATACACCAAAACCAATATTCTGTTTCTGAACATTGCAAGATCACTTTGGATATAAGATGGCCTGCTTAATGCTTCAGTAAAACTGAAGCTAGTCCTTGTAGCATTCAACAACAGATGACTAGCGTTTCTGTTAACATGAGCTTTCATGAACATAGACCCTCTTCTTCAGATGCAGTTCAGAAGAAGTGATTTATAACCACAAAAGCTCATGCTGAAATAAAAATCCATTAGTCTTAAAGGTGCAGCTATGTCCCCACCCCACCCCCACCCCGCTGCTTGCTCCTAACATAACATGACTACTTCTTCGAAAATTAGCTTTTCTGTGTTACAGAAACCAAGGCCACAATCCAGTCCATAGTTATGCACACTTAGGCTGCACTAAGATCAGTAGGGTTTAACTGTTTGTATCATCTGCTCTTTTTAGTCAAGGAGAAGAACATATGCACACCACGTTTGGTAAAACCAAAGGTCTATCTAGTAGAGCAGATTCTAAGAATAGCCAATCACTGTTTGATTCTCACCACAAAATTAAGAAATATCTTGTACAATGTCCTCAAAATACTAAATTTAAAGACAAAGAGCACAACAACATTATGTTAAAGGGAGGATTATAACTACAAAATGAGCACTTGTGGGCACACAGAGAAATAACCCACCATTCCATTTAATACAAAAATGAGAACTGCAGTGAACTCAAAATACCGACAGTTGTACCATGGTAATAGTGAACATACTTACATATAAATGGAAATGTAAGAACTGAGACAACACTTTGGGTGCAGCTAAGGGAAATGTGACAAGTAGAGTTTGTAGATATACTTCCAACTCCTTTTGTCTTTTTTCCACCAAGCTTTTGGAATTTTTGCCAATAATCTTCTTAGGAGGCAACAGATTTTTATCTATTTTCTTCTCTGAAACAAGCTGTGACAGAAGATAAAGACAAACAGCTGAGTTCATGAATGAATGTGAATGTTGCAAAACAGAGTATCAGATATTCATGCAAAGTACAAAAATCAATATGAAACAAAATATTTTGCTTTGGCAAATAAATAATATGTTCTTAGATATTACAACTAGTTTAAGAGGCAACTTAATTTATTTTGAGAAAAGTATATAACTTTTCTAGTTGTGCAAACACCTACAGCAGTTTAGCAATACTATCTAAATAAAGGTTAATTCAGACAAGTAAAACAATGTATAATGTTCACCAGATGAGATTAAGAACATTATCTGTAACATAATGGAGTGAATGTCTCTCTCTTTGAAGGAATTCCCTTCCATAGGTATTTATAATCTCTATATTACGGTTCAAAAAATGTTGAGTTTCTGTGTCAAGTATGTGATCTTTAAGTGATAAATATTAATGAAACAATGTTTCACAGTTTACTGATAGGTCTACAATGCCACTGTGAGCCTTGACACTGTCCAAGGAACTATCAATTATAAGGATCAGTTGCTTACTATCACCAAGTAAAATACAAACCTAGATTTTTACATGCAGACCAGTTATCTTCTGTTGTAACAACTTTGGGGAAAAAAATCTAGAAAATAGAAAATTCTGCCAGTAATTTTATTTTACAAGGGATGTATACTCAGGTCTGATTAAGTCAATAGTGCTTACAAACAGGTAAGTGAATAAGGATTTCACCTGACGGGTTAAATTAAGTCTGATTTTGGAAATACCTTTGAATCTCATCAAGCTTTTTTTCCCCAAGTAACAACAGAGGAAGGTGTTTATGCATGCTGATCATAACTAAAGTGTGTGTGTGTGTGTGTGTGTGTGTGTAGGGGGAGTTTTGACATTTTTCTCATGCCAGTTTACCCACTAAAAATAGTTGCCCAAAGCTGGTGCTTGACATGGTAGATAAAAATCAGTGCATTGAAAAAGGATGTTGTAATTTAAACCTTTTTTTAAAAAAAATCATCAATAAAATGCTGCAAAGAGTCTTATTTGGCACAGGATTTCATGAACTGCAGACTATTTTATCTGATTCAGTCTATGAAAGCTTATCTGTAATAATACAAGAGAATGACTGTGTATATGTGCCTCTCTGTGGCAACCATCACTAATAATAATAATAATAATAATAATAATAATAATAATAATAATAATAATAATAATAATAATAGCAACAACAACGACAACAACAATTTTTTATTTGTTACCTGCCTCTCCCCAAGGTTCAAGATGGGGTGCATCATAGGTACAAGTAAAAACAAACTGTAACTAACATATATTAACATACAAACCAGATAACTAAAATATGTCATAATTAAAAATACAATTAAAAATACAGTTAAAATTAAAACTATACTTAAAAATAGACTGAGTAGGCCTGCTGGAAGAGATAGGTCTTTAGCCCTTTTTTGAATTCAGACAGCATACGCTGCTGTCAAATCTCTTCCAGCAGCTCATTCCACAGTCTAGGGGCAGCTGGTAAAAAGGTCCTCTGGGTGACATATAACATCATTGTGGTAGAAACCTCAAAATCTGGCAGTTTTTTTTTTTCTTTTGAGTTTCAAGCTGAACTTTCAGCTGGGGAATGCTAGGAGCTGGGGAACGCTAGAAGCAAAAAGAGGGGAGTAGTCATAACACATCAGAAATTCAGGGTAGATGCCTGAAAATTTGATGGCATGCTTTTGCTTGAAGTCTAAGTGACGTAGCTCAGTTTTAAACTGAAAAGTCAAAATCTAAAATCCAGGGCTTTCCAAGAAGGAGAAAAGGACATTTCTGTAGGCTAGATAAAATTGTTGAAAAATGTAAGTGCTATGATGTTTAGTATGCATGGCTAACGTATCTAATTTTCCTTTAAGACAGAATTGTTCTTCGTACTAGTCTGAAGACTTCCCAAACTGAATCAGCTAGAGATCTATTTAACAAGTATTCTGCCCTTTTTTTAATTACATGAAGCATGCCAGCATTTTGGGCCAAAAAGGAAAATTTATGAAACAGAAGTATCCAAATGACTAACATTCAGCCAATGTTTTAAGATGCTGACTTTAGGATATTTACCTTTTCATGAAGGTCATGGAAGTCACTATATCGATGTTTGACTATCCACTGATGGCTTCCAACGCTCACTTGAATTATATACACCTAAATGAAAACATAACCTTTTAAATGATCAAGAAATGCAAGATGGGCATTGTATATCATCTTCCACATGAAGATAAAAGATCTTTTCAGAGTTCAGAACAATAAGCTAACTAAATGAAACGTAACAAGGCTGCCAGTGAAAGTGTTGTCTTACTATTCATGCACAGAATATCCAAATTCACACTTCTGGGATTGATCCAAGCACAGGATGATTAAATGACAAGCACAAAAAAGAACACCGAGGGCAGGCTCTAGTACTTAGCCATCAGTTTTTTCTATGATTTAATTTATCCATTTTCTTGGGAAGGTTCTGCAGAAGAGAATTTTGTTTGAAGTCAATAGCCATCTAGCCGACAACACAATAACACACCAATATTAATGATGTAGAAGCAACTACAAGATAATGTCATAACCTCTCAATCTGGGATGGACCAACCAAATTCTCGAATCCTCAAATCCTGGGTAAGGATTCGAGATATCCGAATCCCTGTGCCAAAATAGGCAAATCAAATCTTTCGAATCCACCAAATAAATAGATTGTTGGAGACCACGATGCCTAAAAACCAGGGAGACTGAGACGCCTGAAAATCTGAGAGACCGGGTTGCCTGAAAACCTGGGAGACCATACATACAAGGGAAGATAGTAAGTAGGTGAGGTTTTCACTTGGAGTAATAATGGCCTTTGCTAACAATTTCACAAATTACATCTGGGCTTGTATTCTAACTTATTTACACTGAACATTTCATATTTAAGTTCAGTATTTGACAAGAAGCTACAGGCTTGAGATTTCAAGGACAGCTGAAATGTTCCTTGGCAAAACTTCTTTGCAAACCTCTTTCAAACACAATTCTGGGGTTTGGAGTTTTACAAGGCGTCACAGCCTTCTCTGCCAAAGTGTGCTGGTGCATCATCAAACTACAGACCCCACAACGCCAGAAGGAGCTATGCAAAGAAAAGCCAGTTTTGACCTGGATTATCTCTTTACTATAGTATGTGGCCCTGTTTACACAGGCAGGAAAATGTGGGATTAATCCATATTTTCCTGCCTGTGTAGAAAGGGTCTTATGTCATTTTCAATCTGGGGAGATCCTGAGGCAAAACTAGGACAATTGTCTTGGCCAGACTTCAGAGGTGGGTTTGCCTTTGCCAAGGCTTTTGCTAAGGCTGAGAGAGTGTGTTTTGCCCAAGATTATCCTTCTTTCTCTTGCTTTTTAAACTCTTTAAAAAAAAAGGATTCGAAAGATTTGAGATTCATGAGATTTGTGGATTCACAGAACCTTCTCTACTCTCAACAATCCAAAATTGTACTGATGTAAAAGGGTAGGGGGAGTAGAACAAATCAGCACTTTCCAGCAAAATTCTGTACCATACAATCAGTGGTTTGCCACTTATTTTTTTACTGCATTTCGTTCACATCTTTCCTCTGAACAGGTCAAGGCAATATTCATCTGCCTGTTTTTATCCTCACAACATAATGAGCATACCATATCAGCTGCATTAACAGTGAACTGTAAATCATTGCTACTTAAATGCAGCATCCTGAGAATCTTAGACAATACTGCAACTCTTCAATAGGGTTTGTCTGGACATGTGGGGATTCATATGACTGTGCATAATCCTTCCATGCCCATGAAGGGACTTTCTTCCATCCATTGGAGGGTGGTGGCTTTTACCAATTGTCCTACCCTTGCAGCCCCATAAGACACTAATAAATCTTCTCCCTAGAGGCTAGGGGACCCTTCAGGCTCTGTGGTTCTGGTGGTAGAACTGCTGAAAACTTACTTCCTTGCTGATGTGAACATCCAGAGCAAAACTCTACTTGGGAGACTGATTCCAATATAGGATAGAAAGTTTAATCTAATCCGTTAGGCCAGAGAAAAACTGTATCTCAGTAAAAAGCTTACCAAGCTACAATGCTGCTGCAGTGCCTTTTTGCATCTAGTGCAATCTGAGGTGAGATGGTTTATATACCACTAGTGTATATACCTGGCATTGCCCGGGATTTTATTTTCTCATAGCTAATACTTGTTAAAAAGATTTGAGATCCCGTGTCTCTAATTCCACAAACTGTCTTGTCCAGTACCTCTAACTTTCCCACATATTCCCCGAACCAATCTGTATTCAGAGTTATTAACATATGGAGGTTGGGTTCCTGACCTCCTCCTTGCTGCTAGGTCTCATCTCCATGGCAACTGGCCTATTCAAGACAGACACAGTTGACTGAGACCCAAGAGCTCTCTGTCTTAGAATTCTAAAGGCCCATCCCTAACCTGCAAACCCCACGATTCCACAGAATCTTCTTTGGCAGCCAATCATATGAGGTCTTTGTCTGACACAAACAAACAAACTTTGACTTCTACAGATTAGATAGTAGGTCAAGAATAACAAAAAGCAGAAGAATCACACTGCCTCAAGCACATCAGAGAGATGGGGAAAACACCTGATATTCAGGGCACCCTCACCTTCAGACTAGGTATCTTGAGATGATAACACCTCCTCCATCCTAATGCATCCCACACTTACTTTTATTACTCATCTTTAAAAGCTACAGGGAATAATCAAAGCTGGATTTCTCAGAGAAGAAGAGGGCATAATGTTATTGTAACAAGATTTTAAATGAGAAAGAGAAAGACGTTACCCTGTAATGAAGGAAGTAAAATTTCCCCAAGTTAAGCTTTTAAAACCAAGAACAGATTATTCATATTGCAAATCTTTATGAGGCAAAACAGCTTCTTGGAAAGAAATCTAAGTCATCTGACATGGAGGAAATTGCAAGAAGTCATTGGACACGTGACCCTAACAACTGATTATACTGCAATAATATGGTATTTCCAGTTTAGGCCTCATCAGTCTGACACAGTCAGTATAAAAGCCTAAGTCTCACTTATCATTAGCTATGCAAGGTACATCAATCCCACAGAACAGGAATAAGTAGGAAAGTGAGGCAAGGCTTTCATTAGGAAACAAAATCATATCCAGAATGCCTGAGGCAAGCTTTTGAATTGTACAAAATGCTCCTTCATAGCAACAGTCAGAGCACATGTCAAAGTTATAATCCCCCAGTTTAAAGCACTACTTCAGTGTCTTATATCCAGACATGATTATGTACAAAATTGGACCATATAGGCATACCTCAGCTAACATAGCCTCTGATAAAGATGTCCCTTTTTTACAAAGTCCTTCTATGGTCACCCAAACCCAATTTCATCTTCTCTCTCTGTCCAGCTGGACTTTCTTAGCAGGATTGGTACTGGCAGGATGGTGACTGGAGACATAAACTTTTGGTATCAGGTTGCAGCAGCATGGGTGTTAATAAACAATGCAATAAAGCTTGATCTGAGAAAGAATGGAATTCTACTCTACTGAACCTACTTCAGCTGCTCATGCTTGTCTGCAAAGGACGAGAGACATAGTGGCTACCTCTGGAATTCCTTACTGATCATATGTGAATAGCAAAACAGAGTAAAAAAACCAGAAGAGCAGATAAGCCTGCCCCACCAACCACTGCCAGCATGTTAAAAAGCATACATCTCCAAGTTGGCCACTAAAATGAAAATCGTAAGAAAAGTGCAGGCTGATGAAAGAAAAAAAAAGTGCACACTTGTGAGTTTGACATTTGTTAATTTGGTTATTAATGTGCATGCCCCCCCACTTGGGCAAATGAGGGGGAAGGCAGGGAACAGTGTAGGGATGAAAGACAGATGCCTTCTGTCCCAGCACCTTTCACTGCCTTCATGTCATTTGCAAGCAAGGAGGGAATGCATGTGTGTTTCTTCCATCTCTGCACCCTTCCTTGCCTTCCCCTTGTAGTTTGCCCCAGAAGGAAGGGAAGGCAGACATAAGCTTTCACCCACCCCCCTTGTACCCTTCCCTCTGTCACTTCCTGAGCAAGAGAAGGCATGCATGTTAAAATGGTGATGCCCAGGAACACGTGTGCACTGCCTCACTCGCGTAAATGACAGGGGAAAGACATGGAATGGTGTGGGAATGGAAGGCACAGGTAGATGCCTTCCCTCTCCTTGCTAGGATAAATGATAGGGAGTGGGAGGGGAGAGGGATGGGAAGGGAAGGAATGGGCTTGCATTCCCTTGCACCTTCACTCAGGTGTGTGTGTGTGTGTGTGTGTGTGAAGACAGTCAAATTTTTTCATGAACGTCCTGTGCCTCGAACCTTCACTAAAGCAGAGAGCCCTCTGTGATTCCTGGATGCATTTCGGAAGAAGCCTTCAGACGGTATCTGGAAGGTTCAAAATATTTTTGTTTATTTATGCAAAGCTTATGTGACCCGGTTGTTTCATTCTACATGGACATTTTGTTAGTTCTGAATAAAAAGTTTATTGAACTGAAACATGTTTACACGCTCTTCTTTTTTTGTGGTACAGGAACCTATTCCTACATTTGCCATGTTATTTCTGCCTCTGGTACATTTTTTTTTTTTGTTTTCTGTTTTTGTTGTTGTTGTTGTTGTTAAAGTAGTAATGCCCAGGAACACATCTACTTTGTTAACCAAGGTATAGCAGCAATGAAATCCCCTATTCCACAACTGTGCAGCCATAGCCTACAGCAGAGCTATATAGAACCTCACAGTATTCCTAGAGGAATGATGCCAAACATTTTAACAGTATGACATCAGATTTCTATGAACAAAAAAGCATAAATTCTGTCTGAAATCCTGCTATGCCAGCATAGTATACTTTTTCATAGTTCTATCGTGGGTGAGGTAGATAGGCGGAGAAAGGCTTTTCTGTTGTCACCTAAAGAGAAAACTGCTATCTCCTAAACGGACTCCTTCCTCATACCTGTCTTCCAGGAGGGTCTTTAAAGCTCAAGACAGTCTGGGAACCTGCCTGCAACAGCAATGGAAAAAGCTACACCCTTTTTACTCCAACTTGGACCAACTGTGCTGGCACAGTTATACCACTCAGTGAGATCTCAGCCACAATTACAATCTTAATTATGGTACAGAATGTGGATAACTAAGAGATCAATTCCATTGATGGGTACCCCATCCTACTCCTACTCCTCCTTAAACCAGGGATGGGTGTGTGGAAGGGGATAACAATGGGCTTTCACTGACATGCTGGGTCTAACTGGCCTCAGTGATTTGCAGTGCCTTCTATCAGCAAAATTGAAAGGAAAAGCTGCAGCTTCTAGACAATGGCAGCATACCTTGGTAAATTCTACACAGGATAACTTCTTAGTGAAGCTTGTCAAATGAACTGAATTACATTTGGGTTTTATTAAATGTATTTACTAAGTATATATACATGCAACACTCTTTTAAAGCACTGCAACAAGCCATGTGCCTACTTCATCACAGCAGCTCCCCTCTCTTTTGTTCCTTCCACCTAATTTTAACCACAGGCTCTCTGCACTACACTGTTATAGTGCTATTATTCCATTTTCAACATCCCGTGGAATCCTGAGGCTTGCAATTTAGGGAGGGGCATTCAGAATTCTCAGTCAGAGAGCTCTCTGGCCTCAATAAACTACAAATCTCAGAATTCCACAGGACACTGAAAGTGGAATAATAGCACTTTAATAGTGTAGTGCAGAAAGTCCCCAAGACTAAGTGCAACGTTAATATGAACACTGACCATAGTTGATACTGAAGTGTCCACATCCAACAAAGATCTGAAACTAATTAGAGAACCAACTTAAAAAGAAACACAATGTTGTATCTGTGTTGAATACCGATACAGTGAAATGTACACAAACTTGTGACTTTCACAACCTATGAATAGTGCTATAAACACACACAAACTGATTTCTCTTACAAGTAGTAAAAACCATGGGTGCTGAGGTTTAGCAAAGTGCCAGTGTTTTCTAGTAGCAGACAAGTATTCAGATAATAGACACAAGGACATCTCTCCTCCTCTTCCCATGCATTTAAGCTCAGGTGCATGCCCATTCCCATCCAGAATGAAACTAAAACCAAGTCTTCATCTGAATTGTTTTAATTTACCTACCAAATCAAATGGCTGCATAATGCCATGACTCCATCATATTCATAATGTGATCCCAGAAATAAACTGAAGTTTGAAACACCTTCATCCAAACAGAAATGTCTGAAATGCTCCTTGTGAAAAGGGGATGTAGAATTTGTACAGGAAAGCACATCTACTTTCCCATTAGTATGAACTTACTGGGTGAGCTGTGTGACATGTGTCCTGGTCCTGAACAACACTTTTTAACACAATTCGGCAGGGGGCTCTCATCAAATGTTTTATAACTGCCTCATAAATAAATGCATATACACAGTATCTGGCTGACATCTACTAATTCCTGTATGAAACATCAATAGCATGAAAAAATCAATTCTTCTTCACCTTTACACATGAACTTTATTCCATGCTCACCCATGCTTGCCATGGGTTATTGACTATGCATTAGCCTGCATCAGAAAAACACTGAAAAATTAGGAAGTAATTGTGCTGCAGCTGGATTAACTATTAGAATGAACCAAACGTAACAAAAGATAAATAGCTGCTCATTTCACATTTAAAATGCAGTACTTCAGATTGCATTCTGTGATACAACAGGCAAGATTTGTGAGAAAGAGACTTTCTCCCTCCTCATGATTGAAATTTCTTTCACAAGTTATTTGTACTCTGAAACATGGATGACATTTGATACTAGCAATATTGCCCATATTAACAGGGCATGTTATACGGTAAATGAATTATAAAAGCAAACGGCTTATTAAAATAATCAGAGTATATTTCCTAAGCATACATTTCAATTAAAGTATGTTAGTATCATCACTAATTACACCTTGCTTTAGAAGCTAAGGAAGTAGACTGTGAATCACTAATTTTTAAATGACAAACAGAGCTATGCTTTGCATTTCCTCTCATTAGTGCTCATAACACAGAGTACACCAAAAAAAGGCACTCCAGAGTGACTACTTTAGGAAGCTAGGATGTCTTCAACATCATGCATGACTTAGCATACATATTTGTTTTCTTTATTCTGAACACCTTTTCAAGTTTATTTGTATTTAAATCTGAATGTATAGAATGAGTCTAAGATAAATAGATCTTTACAGAATAACCTGCTGGAAAAAAATAATTACTGAATTCAATTACTGCAGGTGCAAGCTTGATTTTCATCAATACCCCACTTTCATTGCAACTTATCATATCATATCTCAAGGTTTTCCTAGGATCTTCCAAATCCTCCGGAGAGGCTTTTTGAAAGAATGGGCTGCACTTGGAAATAGGTTGCAGAGAATACACAGAGACCTCCGCCCATACAATTCCTTCCACAAGAATACTGTTTGTGTTATACATCAAAAATTACATTTTAAAAAAAAGGGACAGGGAAAGTGATGAATACAGAATCAGCCATGCTGTTTTTTAAAGGGCATAGGAGGAAGGGTCAGAAGACTCTCAAATCAGGTCACACACCAAAAGTTATGGACCACCTGGGAATACAAAAGGCTGTGAAACATTCTTCTCCATTCCAGAATACATACACATACACATATATACATACATAGACACATCTTTAAAAACTCAAGCCTATCTCTACCTAAACAAAGCCAGAGTATGTTTATGTTTCTTCAAGCTGTCTGTTGACTTATGGCAATCTCATGAATTTCATAGGGTTTTCTTAGGCAAGAAATACTTAGAGGTGTTTTTTGCCAGTTCCTTCCTCTGAAATATTGCCTATAGCATCTAATATTTAAATTTTACAGGCCTCTCTTAGGAAGAACGCAGCAAGTTACCCAGACTGCCTCTATAATGACAGGGCTGATGCCAGATCAGACAAAGCACATCAATAGGAGTCAAAATAAGTAGCTCAGGGTTGGCCTAATAAAGATATTACCACCCAATATGGAGTTTGAGAGATCATTAAAATGCTGTTTGTCCTACTTCTTCTCCCTGCTTTGTTTTCACCAAGTCTGAGCTACAAAAGAAGCCTCAGACCTGAGTGTGTGTGTGTCTTGAAGTCACCTGTCAATTTATGGTGACTCCATGAATTTAATATGGTTTTCTTAGACAAGGAATACTCAGGGGTGGTTTTGCCACTTCCTATGAAATGTAGCCTACAACACCTGATATTTGTTGGTAGCCTCCCAATCACAGTTGACACTGTTTAGCTTCCAAAATTGGACAGAATCTGGTATCTTTATGATACTTAGGCCTTAGTACTACAATGGGTACACATCATGACATGATCAATGGCACTTAAATATATCTATGGAAAAATCCGAAAACTCTTGAATTCTAGGTATGGATCCGTTAGTTACCTTTACATTTTCACATGTTGTTGTTGGGTGCCATGAAGTCATTTACAACTCATGGTGACCCCAAGGCAAACCTATCACAGGGTTTTCTTGGCAAAATTTGTTCAAAGGGGATTTGCCTTTGCCTTCTTCTGAGACTGAAAGTGTGTGATTATGTGATGAACGGGGATTTGAACCCTGATCTCCAGAGTTGCAGCCCAATGCTTAAACTACTATACCATGCTGGCTCTTCTTCACAGGTTACTTGGAATAATTCCTTGGAGTCTGTCCCACTGAACAGAAGCAGGAGTTGCTTTTAAATACGCATGTACAGAACATCAGTAATACTCATACATAACTACTGCCCTGAAGATTTCACTGGAACAAGTTTAACTTACACAGTTAACATTACATACAGAAAAGCATGGCTAGCATATGTGCTTATTTCTACTACCAGAAAGTCATTCTATCCTGCGCTTATTTCTAATGAAATATACTAATGAAAAAGTATCAGTAACACAGATTAGATAGTAGCTGCAATCTACAGAGGCTCTGTATGCGCTTAGGGGATGATCATGTACACAGATGGAAGCTTCTTTGAAGTTTTCAATGAAGCATCTTGAACTGACATTGAAGCAAGCTGTTTTGCAACCTGAGCAGTGGGGAAAAGAGATGTTGCAACACTGACTTCAAAGAAAAATCAGGCTATACACTTAGTTTTTTCCATGGACTGTGACACTAGAATCATTGCCATTATTTCCTACTGAAATACATAAAATTGAGACTTCTTAAACATTTCACATTAAATAAATTCCTAACTTTGAAAATTCATAGCATGAAAACCACCAGCGGAAATGACAACTACTTCTTCTTTTGGACCACTTGATAATGGGAATCTCTAGAAAGGGTCATGTTTACAATCCAAATTGCCATGCAAGCTATATTTCGATCTTGCAGACTTCATGAGACAAGGGAAAATCCTAAACACATCAGAATACATGAGTATATGCACCATCCCTTATAAAAAAACAAATGCACATCTTCTTCTATTACACATACATAACCATAATGTTTTGGATTATAAGCAATATGAGCACACCAACCTCTCAAAGGGAACTTATCCAAGTATGGTAGTTGCTGCTTCCTTGACTGAGCTGTTATGCATTCAAATAAGTCTGAGATCAAGGTGGAGACAGCACAGCTAGCATAGTATCTTCCTTAAGCAGGAAAACTTGCTTTCTTTTATAGCTCCTTAGGGGAAAATGATATTTGAGAGACTTGCCACAAAATAAAAGGGTGCAAGTTTCTGCAGACCTTTACCTTCCCTTTATCACATGTACCCCAGTATAAGCAGAAGACAAAACTGGCTCATATTACTTTAGAAGAATCATATACACAATAATTCAGAGAATCCCGTGAACAACCTACACATTCATCCATGCAGCCTGTTCATTCCCCATTGGATCCTCAAATCACGAGAACAGCTAAACTAGGCAGGAATCAAATGTTTACACAGTGTATGGAACACAGCTTCTGGGTCTCACCACTCTTTTTAACAGGAATTGCAAACCACATTTTGTTCTTATTTTACCAGTCTTGGCTTGTTTCGGGTTCCCGGCTTCTTTCCTCCAGTAAATAGAACCCACTAATCTTTCAGTTTGGGGGCTTTCAGTTCAGCCATTCCCATTTGTAGAAGGAACAAGCAAGAATAAATGGGTCACACACAGCAGCCTGTAGCTGATGAACACTACGCCAGGATTCTCCAAACTTTTGAGCTTATTGTTGCATGCAACGACAGTCAACTGATGATGCAAATAAATACTGGAATGATTTTACAAAGACGAAGGTTTGCCATTCTTAGGCTATATCCCCTGGATATAAAATTCCAAATAACAGAGTGAGGACTGTACAACCTTGTTCTGTAAACATATCCTGCAACTATTTTTTTCCTTTTCTTGTGATGGTGCTTTAGTAGGCAGCCTCTTCATTTTACTCAGGCTAAGACCAGCAATACAGTAAGCATGTTGTGGAAATAAATACCTTTATTCAGGCAACCAGAAAGAAAGGGGGTAAGGGGGGGATTTGTGCCTTCAAATCTCTTCATCAGGCAGAGAGTTTGAAAGAGCTAAGAGGAGGGAAAAGAAAGAAGGAGGGAAAAATCCACCATACAAAAATTCATATCTATGTTATCTCTAGGATTCAATGGGAAGGAAAAGTTTACAGACATGGGACTTTGTGACTATGTTATTTTGTAAGCATAGTTATTCAATAACTATGGGCAAGGACAAAAGGCAACTGGATTGATAACTGAATTTTCCTTCAGTGGGATAAATATCCTTTATCTGGCCTAAAGGAACTAGGATAGCTTAGTAAAGGGGTATAAGCCAGGCCGTCAAGCAAATAACTTTTCTCCTCCAACAGCCAGTTGCAGTCTCCTAAGGCATCTGCCTCACTTTGACTGATGATTTGGCCAACCCTAACAAAAGAGACTTTCTGTCCAGTTTTGGCTGGCTCTTGCATTATAATTTCTTACTTACTTACATGTAGACTAAAACGTTAACATCCAAAAGTAATGCACTTCAATTGCTTTCTTTTTGTCTCTTTTTTTGTACCTACACTACATATTCAAAGCAGGGGAATGTTTCCAAAATCATCACACTGCATTTCTGTCTTCTCTAAGTGTCCCACAAATAATCCTGAACGCATTTTCAAGGCACTCTGGTTTTCAGCACTTGACATGCAAATCTCACCGAAATCAACGAAGCCTACTTTAATGAAATATTAGAGCTGAAATGGAAGTACCACTTTTAAATGGATGTGTCACAGTCCTTCATACTGTAAAAAAAAGTCAGAATACATATTAGAAGCATGTGTGAATTCACTATACAGAATTCATAGCAGAAAATGGCTTAGGTAACTGGAAAACTGGGAAACATCCATTTTCAGTTACGTAACAGTTGTTTGAGATGTTTAAATTCCAAGTGTGTTGATACGCTTGCTCCTAAAATGGGAGCACCAGTTAACTAAGATACTGCTCTACATAGATAATTCTGCAAAAAGTAACAGCACTGACGATAATATTATAGCAACCACTGTTATGCAGATCAAAGCATCTTGTTTTCCTCCCCACCCTCATTCAAAAAGATCAGGTATCCAAGCCTGTTTCAACAGTTGTGCAAATTGATCACTGAATTTGATCCAGACAGAAAAAGATCCCCTACTCACAGAGACATTCTTTCTACATTTTTTATGTAACACATACATATATACTCAAATATATGGAATTTTTATTAAATTTTCAAGCCAGCTCCAAAGGTGTTCCACACTTGGAACTGCTTACTATGGAAGGAAAAGGCCAGACACAAGGAGGACCTCTTCAGAAAGTCAGCATCAGAACTTGGGTCTTTTTGAGATCTGAAATGCAGGTTAGGTAGGTACTGGGACAAATAATCAGATTACCAACTCTGAACGGACCCAGACCAGTCCTCTCTCTCCGAAATCTCAATGTTATCTCTGGGAATTCCTAGCCTCCCACCTGGAGGTGAACCTCCAGCCCAAGGAAGACTTTTATGGAACTCGGAAAGACACGGAGAAGAAATCTATTAAGCTACGGAGGGAGGAAGTTCTCCCACAGTTGACCGACACGTCTAGTGGATCTCGACGCACCACCAGGACGATGAAAGCATTGCCCCCCTCCCAGCACTCTTACCTCGCGACATGGAGGGCTTCTCCCTCTCGCCTCACAACTGGGATAGAAAGCCGAGGGTGCTTTCCCTCCTCACAGGGGACCACGATCCTCCCCCCCGCACAAAAGAGCCCCCTCTTCCCCTCAGGAAAACGCCACCGTCGCCCTCTTCGGACCCCGCCTCACCGTGTAGTTCTCCACCAGCTCCGACCCGAGAATGCGGACCCCCTTCGGAGGCTCCTCGCCTTCCTCCCCGGCCCCCATCGCCTCCATGGCGACCACCGCAGGTGAGACTAAGCAAGAGAGGAGGGCGGCGGCGGCGGAGAAAGAGGGCTGGCACGGAGCGGGGAGTGAAGAAAGCGCGGCGGGAGGGTCCGGGCGCTCACTGGGGCGCTCTTCGCAGCCCACCTCCGGCTGCGGGGTGAGCGGCGGCGGCGGCGGCGGCTGTTGTTGTTGTGGCCGTTCCTGCGCCGCCTCCCTCCGCACCGGTCCCTGCCAGCTCAGCCAGCGCCGTCACCGCCGCCATGTTTGATTCCACTCCGCCCTCCCGGCCGCTGCTGTCAGTCTCTCCGCGGGAGGGGAGGGGAAAGGAGAGACACCGCCCTGGCCGTCCCAACTTGCAGAAAAGGAGACGCTGAAGCCTCGGCACCTGAGGGGTGGGGGCGATGGCTCGGAGGCGGAGCTCCAGGGCAGGACCGTGGGCCTTCCCGTCGAAATCGGGAGGGAGGAGACGTTGGCCATTTCCACACTAGCCTGTTACAGCGCGATGATTCCACTTTCCACATCCTCTGGAATCCTGGGGTTTGCAGTTTCGGGAGGGGCCGTCCGGCCCCTCCCGAAACTGCAAACCCCAGGATTCCAGAGGATGTGGAAAGTGGAATCATCGCGCTATAACAGGCTAGTGCGGAAATGGCCGTTATTTTGGCTACTGACTGATCGTGGCAGTTAAGTCGTCCGCTTGGTTCGGCTTCTGGGTCCCTTCGCAGCCGTTCGGCTCCCCTCACCGGTAGCCGGGTGGAGGCGACCCCTGGAAAAAATGAGGCATAGGAGAGATAATGGAGGAACCCTGGGAAATGCGCCGCCACCGCCGCCCTGCTCGCCGAGCGTGGGATGGTAGCCTGCCCCCGCTGCCCAAAATGAACAGCTAGTGGTAAAGGCACGAATTCATATCCCTCATAAAGCCATAAGAAGAGTCCTGCTGCTCAAGGGGCTCTCTAGTCCAGCATCTGCGAAGGGGAAGTGAGGGGCCGCAGCACCCTCCTGTTTCCGTTCCCCAGCTGCAATTCCCCCTCAGGGCCTTTCCACCCTACCATGTTTATAGCGCTATTATTCCACGTTCAACCTCCTGTGGAATCCTGGGATTTGCAGTTGAGGGTGGGGCCTTTAGAAGCCTCAGCCGGAGAGCTCTTTGGCCTCAGTAAACTACAAAGCTCAGAATTATTCCACAGGAGGTTGAAAGTGGGATGATAGTGCTATAATAGTATAGTGCAGAAATGTTGTCTCTTTTCCTCGCACTATGCATAATATTATAAACGTCAATGTTGCAACGCATTTCGTTTTTTTTCAACCAAAGTCCGAAATGTCATGATGTTATTTTGTATGAATGTCGCTTTTCTTCTTTATTTAAAAATAAAATAAAATGCGATAGCTTCAAACATTCTTTGCAGCTTAAGGAAAAAAATAATGCTCAGTGACAACTATATAATCTCTTCTGGTGTTAATATTGAAGTAGGGGTTAGCAAGGGGTCTGAGAGAGTGGCTGGCTTCCTTAGGCTGCAATCCTAATAATAATAATAATAATAATAATAATAATAATAATAATAATAATAATATCATTTATTTATATCCTGCCTCTCCACATGGATGGAGGCAGCGAACAACATGAAATATCCTATACATTAAAAGACATGAAAAGACATTAAAAACATACCCAATCCTCCCCACCCACCAACCCACCTAAACCAACCCCTTAAAATACACAGCAATTAACAATCCACCAATTACTATTTGCAAAGCAGCAAGACAATAGTGTGCACATTTTTCTGGGAATTGGTTCTGTTGAAGTCATGGCCTTCAACGTTTTACCTCTACCATGGGGGAAAACATAAACTGCTTGGGGAGAGCAGTTAATATCTTAGATTCAGTAAACCTCTCTAACTGCGTAGGGCAGGGGCAGGAAACTGTGGAAGGTGAGGGGGCTGCATTAGCAACCCCCAGGACACATTGGAGGGCTGCACCAATTCCATGGCACCTGTGCCCACAAAAACATCAATTTTGTCCCAAAATGCTTTCAAACACCCTGCAGGGGATATGGAGGGCACGTTTTAGAGCAGTGGTTCTCAGCCTTCCTAATGCCGCAACCCTTTAATATAGTTCCTCATGTTGTGGTGACCCCCAACTATAAAATTATTTATTTACTATTTACAATGCCTCCCCCCTGGCAAAGGCCGCCTCGCCGCCCAGGAACAGGGGGAGGGGCAGGGAGGGAAAGAGAAGCCGCGCATCTCCACTGGGAAAAAACTCCGACAACCCCCCCGCTCTGCTTCTGCTTCGCTCTCATTTCCACTGGGGGGGGCAGTGTGGGAAAAGTTTCCAGAGTGTCGACCCTGGCTTGTGGGGGGAGGAATCCCAGCACCTTTGACTTTTGCACGGGGCGCAGCTCGCCCCCCCGGAAAAGCACTGCCTTGAGGCACCCAGCCCTTCCACAGCGCCCCCTCCGTGGTGAGTGGGGCAGGGGCCGTGGTGAGGAGGGGGCCTGCCCCCCGTGCTGCCGCTGCCACCCTCCCAAGCTGGCCTGTCAGATGGGAGGTTCTCCCAGTAGCGGAGAAGGGGAGCAATTTCAGTCCCTTCTGAACAGGGGGCAGGAGGACACGAGCACGTGGCTCGCGCTTGTGCACCACCACTCCTGCTGTGGCGATACTGTGGCCGCATGCACTCCCACCAAAGGGGGCAGGAGGACGCAAGCGTGTGGCTCGTGCTTGCGCATCACCACCAAGGAGGGAATGGAGCCTAAGACCATCGGAAATATGTATTTTCTGATGGTCTTAGGCAACCCCTGTGAAAGGGTCATTCGACCCCCAAAGGGATCACGACCCACAGATTGAGAACCACTGTTTTAGAGCCTTCTGGGGCCATTTTAGGCCCAGGAATGGGCTCTTCTTAATAGAAGGATGTGAATGGGAATCACTTCCTGTTCATCTTCTATCTCAAAAAAGGCTTCTGGGCTTAAAGTGGTCCAAGGAGCTCCCAAATGCATTGTATGTCTCCTGCAGACTCTCTAGAAGGCATTTTTGTGGCTTTTTCCTCTAAGAAAAATTGTTTTGGACCTGGGGGCGGGGGTTAATGCCACAAAACACCCAGGGGGCTGGATGCAGGCTGCGGACCACCATTTGCCCAGGAAACACCAGAAGAGCCTCTTTCCAATCTTGTACCTTGCTTAGGAACAGACAGGTTAGAACAGGCAAGATGTTTCTCACCTATCATTATGAACTAAAACACAGAGAGAAGTTATGCCAACTTTGGAAACCCAACTAGTTCAGTTGAAACGTGGCTAATTTGAGAAATACTGATTTAGGAAATAGAATGAACTGGAAAAAAAGGCAATGTGTTACTGAAAAGAAAACAGCAGAAATTCAAGACTATAGAGAGAAGGCAGAAATCAAAGATAGGAATAATTTTTAAGACAAATACTGGAACAATGAGCCCATTTCAAGGTGGCTGCTGTCAAATGTTATGCTTTATGCCTTATTATTTACTTCAACACATGCAAGGGATGAGACACAGAGAATGCTCACTGTATTTATCTAGCTATAGAGCTAAAGATGTAAATCATCTTAGTCCCAACAAGAGCAAACTCTTTGAATCAATAAGACTGACCTATGTGTAGATTCAACAGACAGTGGGTCTACTCTAGTTGGTACTACAGAATTCAGAATAGGATTCACTTTTGAAGCAGGTGTATTGAGCTTTATTCATTGAAAGTATTATTAAAGGCAATGGATGCATTGTTCAAAAAAGATACCATGTCTGAAAAGTTGTTTCTGCCTCTACAATCTCTACCACACTAGCCAGACATTATTCAAAGACACAAGAGCTACAAGGGAGAACAATGCTGATTCACTATCATCTCCCCATAATATCCTGCCAAAACCCTGAGATCCTTAGGAAGGGACCTTCTATAAGTTCCACAATTTTTACAGGTGAGGACTCAAAATGGGGCTTTGTTAGTAGCTTAGGAACTGCCTTCTTAGGAAGGCAAGAATGGCCTCTTCCTTACCATCCTTCTAGCATCAGGCAAAGATCATTTGTTTTAATAAAAATTCCAATAGGCTTTTAGAACTAAAGGTTTTTAAAGAAAAAGTTTGTCAGAGGATGCTGTATTATTTTAAGCTGTTTTTAAAGTTACTTTTCCATCTTTTTTAAGTGTATGTTTTAAATTGTTTTCATATTGTTAATAGTTTAATATTATTTTAATGATGATTTTTTGTATGTTTTTAACCATATTGTAATCATGTCAATTCTTAAGCCACCTTGAGTCCCAGTCTTGGGGAAAAGGTTGGGTATAAATAAAGATTATCATGACCATAATGATCATCATCATCATCTGCTACTAGAAGATACTCTAGATCGTGCCTGTTGGTTGAGCATTGGCACTCAGGTGGTGACAGCCTGTTTTTCCTTTTTTGTCCCTTCTCCTGTCCCTTCTGTTCCATGATTGTGGTGAAACCCAGTGAAATCTTGGCTGAAGTGCCAAGTGTGGTTCCTTGTTCCTTTCTGCTGCTTCAAGCTGTGGTCCTCTTGCCATTCATGCACCTCATGTTGCTGTTTCCCAGCAATGTGTGACAAATGATGTTTATTGCCACACTTCCTTCACTGGCAGCACGTAGGTTGAGTGCTTCTGCTGTAGATTCTGCAAGAGAGCCTTTATCCATAAGATTTTAACATTTTAGGTGGTCTTGCAGTCTGATGGGTGGAGATAGTCTAAGAATCCTACTTGTGACCAGGACCACATTAAGGTTTACATAAGCCCTAGGCACTCTTGTATTCAACTCTTCACCTCGCCATTCTCACAGGCCCTAAAATCCAGTTTCTGTAAGGTCTAAAAATTCCATAAGCCTTAGGCAGTGTACCAAAGTTGCCTAATGGATAAGGTGGCCCTGCCTGTTGGCTCTAGAGCTTCCTGAAATAAACTGCTCATTAAGTGCACCTCTCCCTTTCTCTGACTTTCTGGATCAAGACAAGCAAACAGTAACCTCTCTGTGATGGCCATGACATAGGATGGCCAGGAGTCCCATATAGACTGTCTGTCCATCAGAGTGGCTCATGGCTTCAAAGTCCATGGCATCGTGAATTTGTTCTAGATTTTGGACTGAACCTTAAAGCAGCTATTCAAGGTGCTGAACCCAACCCCCAAACCTAATCTAGATATGACCACTGACATGAACGCCACCATCTATCACTGCTCTTAGCCTTAAGGTGAATCATAAATCTGCCTTGCTTCCTGTTCCTGATGCTGTGTAGAACCTTCTATTGTGCAAGACCAGTTCTCCCAGGCTACAGACTCTTGATTCTTGTGCATAATGTTTTGTTGCCACAGGGAGGAAGCACTTGCTGTTGTTATCTAGGATTTTAAAAAAAGCAGTTAAAATACCTGCTCTAGTATTAATATCCTCCTGTATTTCTTCTCTATCATCTTTGAGCTATATAAGTCATGCTATAGCACAGCTGCTTATGCTGCACCAGTTCTACTAGTGGTGTTTAACTGGTAAAAGAGCATACTACTGCTATCCTGCCCATTGTGGGATTCCCCCCCACCAATAATACAGGATTGGCCTGTATGAAACATCAGAACACTTTTAAAATGGATTATCATGCCCAAAAAATAAGAAGAAAAGAGTCAGGGGAGAGAATGCAAAAATGTAAGAATTAAAACCAGGGTGAGCCGTGAAGGGATATTTATTTATTCATATTTATTTATTGCATTTATATTTTTTTTAGGTGCAGAGGAAGAAGAATATAGAATACCAGATCTTTCTATCATATTGGAAGCATAAAGGGAGGTAAAAATTTCCTGATCGCTGGCATGTACACATGCTTATTTTAAAGCTGCACATAAATTCTACAAAATTCCTTTCTGACTGAGCTTGTTATAATTTGGCAAGCTTTCCCAAGTTGTGTGCAACTCAGTTGGACAGAGGAGGGAGCTCTGAATCAATGAAGAGATAGAAATTCTTTTTTTGTAACATGGAGTATACTTTCAGTAAGAATGTCTCTCTCTGAATGGTGCAAAAATGTATGGGAGTGCACATTGTTTTAACAAGGACATTAGTTTAGCCACCTTGTGATGATGCTTGCAGAAAAGACAGCAAGAATAAGTTCAGACATTTCGATAATCAGATGTTAGCTGCCCTCCATATGAAGACATCACTTCAAAATGCATGTCTAGAAGCATTTCCAGGTTCTTGCTCATCTTCTTCCTGAAGAATTAGCTCTTCCACTGAGATGTTGAATTCAACAAACAATCCTCTAAAAGCAGTCTGAGGTAATTCTGTTACATGGGGAATTGTGCAATAAATCTGTCTCTTAGCTGCTTCAGAGATCATGGCTCGAAGCATAGGCCTATGTTCCTGTCCTTGGCTCTGTGGTACGTATGTGGAATATTGAAAAGTGCTCCTTAAAAATTACAGTTCTTCCAGTAGGGCAATTTTGAAATTTCTGATGGTCAAAAATCAGCTGTGCATGCTTCACCTTATGCACTGTTTTTGCTACCACTCCGCTTAGTCATGTGGATGGATGATGGGAACAGCAGAACTCAAGCCCACAGACAGCAGATGTGGACCATAAAATCCAAAATTCTACCCATATGCCATCTGATTCCTGAAATAAGCATCAGTGTAGTAAGGATCAGGTTCTCCTTCAGTTCTGCATCCACTGAAGTAAAAACAAAACAAAGCTATCAGTGGATCAGGATCTGGCTTTAGAAATGTCAGCTGTAACAAACTTTGCATACCTCCCCTCAAGACAGGGTGAACAGTAATGCTTGGAATGGATAGTATGGCCTTTTGTGGGTGTCTGTAAGCTGTGCTGAGCAGTGATCAGCCGTTCCTGATGGACACATTTAGGGCTGACAGCCTGCTATATAAGCAGAGGTTCCAGGGAGAGAAAGCTGGCAGAGACTAGGAATTTGTCTCTGTATAGTTTGTCATCTAAGCCCAGCTCCTGAGACTTCGTGACCAATAATAATTCATTATGGATGATATTTATAAAGCAGCAGTAAGTAAGATTTTTGTACATAATGATAAAAAAACCCTGAGGCTGGGACTTAGTTCTAACTAAGCATGCGTAGGATTGAGTTCTGAGTCCCTTAATGAGGAGCAGTAAGCATTAATGTTCAGTCTGATGCCATAAATGTTATTTAATGATGATAACACATTATGTTTGTTAAATGTAGTGACATAGAACCTTCGATAGTCTTTATGATTTGGTGCAGAGATTTCTTACACAGTATAAGCAATCTCTTGTATAAATATGTTGCCTGGTTACTTTACTGAAGTCCTACTGTCTTGTGTTTTTTTATAATATTTCATTAAATATTTGTAATAAACACTACACAAAACAAATAAATAAACTTCAGGTTTGCATATTCCTATACAGAGATAAATATGCTTAAGTTTTTTGCTTTGATAAATTTAAGTTTGCTTTATTCTCCATAGGAATTAGCTCTTAAATTTTAGTTTAAATCTATACTGCATTTGTATTATTGTGGCCAATTATTCATTAAATATTGTTAATGAACAATATTTCAGAGGTTACCCTAGGAAGATGGAAAACATTTTCTGGACTCAATCTACAATTTACCCTTCTTATAACTCTAATTAATACTTATCCAAGAATCAGTAATGTTGTTGTGTGTCCATGGCTTTTCAATCACAATTACTTTACCCCTCCAAAAAAGTCAGTTATAAAGTAACAAATTCATTATGTTATGAAGTTACCTATTCAGTATGTATGTACTGAAAAGGAAAGGACTTCAAATAATCCTAATTACTAAAACTTTAGAAGAGTTAGACTAAATTGAATTTAGTTTAGAAAGCAGATAAAATGAGTTATTGCAGAAATGTATCGTAATATAAACCAGTCATTTAATTGTGGAATGACAAACAATCCAAGCTATTTTTATAGACTAATCAAGTTTAGGTTCTTTTGTGGTTAAGTCTGTTATTGAGAAGCCTTAGTAAGACAGATGGGAGAAGAATGATTCCTGCATAACAGAGTGAGGGCTAAGCTCCCAGAAGTAGGTTTTAAACATCTGATATGTGTTGTAAATAATCCACCAAAGCAAAGTAATGTTTGAGCTGTGGACACACAGTAATTTAAATTATGGAAGGTTCCTTTTTGAATATTGGAAATATCCAAGACAATGTCTTATAACTTAGTGGTATGATTCTCCATGTATTCATTTAGGTAGCCAGAGAAGGGGATTTTTCTTCTTATTTTAGACCCCACAACTGGAGAGGGTCAAATTTAGAGGTAGAAAGTTTAAAACCCTACATCCCTTACTTGCATGAAGTGGACCCAATCCATAATAGGCTGTTTGCTGACTTGCAAATAAAAACACAGCTTTGCTCCAGTCTATCTGAAGGACCATACTAGTTTGTCTGGGCTTTGAGAAATTTGAGAAAGATTTCCTTTGGTTCTTCCTATGTCTCAAAGACATGACTATTGGAAATATGAGACAAAGACACTTTTATAGCTACTCCTAGTCTGTGGGACTCCCTTCTAAGGGAGGTCATCTTGGTCTCTTCTCTGTAAGGCAAGGAATACTCACAGGTAGTTTTGCTAGTTTCTTCTTTTGAAAGCACCTGGTATTCATTGGCAGAATCCCATCTAAGTACTAATCAAGGCTGACCTTGCTTAGCTTTCAAGATCAGATTGGATGTGGTACCTTTAGGGTATTTAGGCCATCCTTCCAGTATTCCAGGATGAGAATTAAAGCCACAAAGAGAATTGTGTTCCTCCAGTGATATCAGAAGGAACATTCTTGCGTTGTCCTTCTTGTCATAAAATGTCATGCTGTGGTAGAGAAAGTACAGCCTGTTAGCCCTGTGTGGCCCCAGATATCATTTATGTGGCCCCCAAACCCTCTGCCAATCCCCCCAAAAGTTTTGCTGGTAATTATTTTTAATTTTTTTTATGTGAGTTTTTCTTGAAAACTGTGCCAACCACCCCAAATTCACAAAAATGCACGACACTCTCCCTCACATGCATCTCTCCCAGAACTCCCACAATACCTCCTTTTCCAGCAGCATCCCAGCCAAAATGGCAAGTTACATAATGTCCCTCCTGCTTGGCCCAGGATATGACTGAGAAAGAAGATATGAAGTGGAGTGTCAGAAGGAAATTGTCCCCTGACCTCTCCACAGTTGCCCCCCCACCTTGTGCTTTGCCTTAGCCGAGAGTGAAGCCTTATATTTTTTAAACTATTTTACAATATTCATATTCCATGCATTCCCCAAGGACCTGAGGGTACCTACTTTGTTTGACCTTCACAACAGTCTTGTCAGCTAGGCTTGGCTGACTGATGTGGCTTGGCAAAGGTCACCCAACGAGGTTCATAGCCGAAGGAGGATTTCAAATGAGGTCTCTCCTTTCCAAGTATAATAGACTTGTCAATGACTCTGAATTAAAAGGCAATAATCAGAGAGCTTAGCCTAAGAAAGAACACTATGTTATGCATTCCTTTTCCTGTAAAGTTGATTACACATTTAAATGTGTCTTGAATGACATAGCCAATCATTTCTAAATACAACTGCTCATGTGTACCAGAGGAATCCAGTGGATTTCTCACTTTGCCCACTCACATCTTATACAAAGAGCTAAATTTAGAATGGTTTCCAGATGCTAGTACAGAGAAAATTGCCAGGGATGTGTATATAGATAAAAGTCTCCAGGGATAGATACCCATGTCAATCAAGTTTGGGGAACAATCAGGCGTGTTATCTTTCTTACCGGCACCCCAGTCACTCACTAGTGCATAAAAATAGCCAGCATGCCAAAATAGTCAAGTTATGTGGGCCACATGCAGAAGTGACAAGAAGCATTTGTTTGCTGCCTTCAGAGTCTCTGGCTATCCTGGATTGCTGAAGGCTTGTTTTTCGGGGTTTGTTTTGTTTTGTTTTTTTGCTCTTACATTGAAAGAACATCTCACAGCTGCTCCACTTCCATCACAGTGGCTTAGATAAGTGGATTTGAATTTCACTACAAAATTATGAGCACAGGTTTTGCTGCTATTGTTATCTGTTTCCAATATAGGCAGACTCTTCTCACTTCTTCTGTCCTTATTCTCTGAAGCCTTCCCGTTCTTTTGAAATGGATTGCAAGCTTGCTAGCTTAGTAAGGCTGATTACCTCCATAAGGCTGTTCTGGCTCCACAAGCAACTGAATGGGGCAAAAGATTTCATACAAGAGTTATCTGCGAGTGTCAGCTTATTCTGAAGAGATGATCCAAACAGAACATATGCTAGTATTTCTGCTGATCAGAAATAAGGAACAATAGGGTCATAAAACTCTTTCATTCCCAAGTAAAGTAACAGGAAAACTGCTAATTTTAGAGACATATTTTCCAGTATTTCAAGTCAGCCACATGCAAGGGACTGTACAGAATACAGAGCTGTATGGTCATTTTCCAGAAATAGGAAAATTCAGAGGGATAGTCAATATTTTTGGGAAGGCAAGGTGATGGAGAGGGCAGTTACCTTCCAATTCCAGGTGGTCTTGGATGACACACACTTCCTTGACCCATTTCAAACTGGCTTCAGAGCAGTATGTGGAGTTGAAACTGCTATGATAGCCTTAGCGGATGTGTCCTTATTGGTGCTTTTAGATCTTTCAGTGGAGTTTGATATCATTGACCATGGTATTCTTCTGGAATGCCTGGGGGCAGGGTAGGTGGGAATCAAAGGCACTGTGTTGCAGTGGCTCCAGTCTTACCTCTCAGGCAGGTTCCAGATGGTGGTGCTTGGGAATAGCTTCTCTTCAAAAAAGGAGATATTACATGGCATACCACAAAATACCATTCTATCTTCAATGCTCTTTAATATCTACATAAAACTATTGGGAGAGTTCATCTGGAGGCATGGGACTGGGTGCTATCGGTACACTGATGACAGTCAGATATGTTTTGCCATGCCTTCAAAAGCAGTCTCAGCTAAAGATAGTATGTCTCCTCTGAGACCCTTCTCTCAATCCCACCACCCTCACAGGTGCAGTTGGTGGGACCACGGGAGCGGGCCATCTCAGTGGCTGCTCTCAGGCTCTGGAACCCTCTGCCCAAAGAGGTCAGACTGACACCTCCCTGCCTACCTTCAGGAAACAGTTAAAAACATTCCCCTTCCAACAGACATTTTATATGTAATTTCTATCAGTGCTGATCATTTTAATTGTTATTTGATATTTTAATGCTGTTTTTATATGTATTTTAACATGATATGATTATTATTGTGGTTTAATTTTTGTTTTAACTTTTGTATATGACAGTTTTTAATTATGTTTCTTTTGATGGCTGTAAGCTGCTTTGAGTCCCCTCGGGGAGAAAAGCGAGATAAAAATAATGATGATAATAATGCTGCTGCTGCTGCTTGGAGAAGGAAATGGGCTGAATGAGATAAAACAAATTGAAACTGAATCCAGACAAGACAGAGGTGCTTAAGGGTCCTCATGTGGGATTGGAAGTATGTCAAAACCAGTTCTGGATGGGGTCAAACTTGGAGTGCTCCTGGATCTGTCTCTCCAGATGTCAGCTCAGATAGATGCAACGGTCAGGAGTGCTTATTAGCAACTTTGGCTGATATGCTAGCTGATATGCTAACTGTGCCCCTTCCAAGAACTGGAAGACCTAAAGATGGTAGTGCACATGCTGGTGACCTCAAGGTTGGACGTCTGCAATATGCTGCACATTGGGCTGCCTTCAGAAACTCCAGTTGGTCCAACATATGGCAGCCAGACTGGTTACAAGTACATCGAGAAGTGAGCATATCACACGGATATTAAAATCACTCCACTGGCTGCCAGTTAGTTTCCGGGCAAAGTACAAAGTGTTGATTATTACATTTAAAGCCCTATATGGTTTAGGTCCAAATTACCTGCAGGATCACCTCCTCCCATGCAGTCCACCCCACACACTCAGGTCCTCTAGGGGCCATTTACTTAAACCAGCCAGGACTAGACTGGCAACAGTCACCTGGAGGACCTTTTTGTCAGGGCCTCTAGACCTGCTAGAAAAGACGTGACAGCTAAACATGCTGTCTGAATTTTAAAAAGTATTAAAGACCTATCTCTTCTGGCAGAGCTACCCAATCAATTTTTAACTTGAATTTTACATTGATATTTTAAATGATTTTGTATTTTAATCTATGCCATACCCCATCTTGAGCTTTAGGGAGAGGTGGGTAGGAAATGAATAAATAAATAAATAAAATTTGTTCAAATGAAGAGCATACCTTCCAGGGCAGGGACAGCCCCAGTTAATCCTGTGAGAAAGTGCTACTTTCTCAGCTGCTTTTAAAATGTCCCAGTAACTCCTCCTCCCAGTTTCTCCCTTTGTCTTCAGCTTACTTCAGTTGCTGCAAACTGATTTTGAAGTGCAAAAGTAATTTCCACTCAATTCATCAGGAGGGAGAAAAGAAGGAGTCTTGCCCTCCCAAAACTCAGCACAGAAATCCCAGGTTTTCTCTGCTTAGAGTTGTTTTATGGATTCTTCTGGTTTAACTTTTGCCTTCTTGCTGCTTGTCCATAGCATTTTGACTATACTCTGATGTGGCTCAGCCACCTGTCTCATTTTTCATCTGTGAAATGTTGGAGGTTATGGAAGAGTCAGGCAGCAATAGAGCAATGCAAAAGCTAGGGAAGATTAGTTTCAAGAACAGGTACTGAAGAAGGACTTGGAGAGAAAGGAAAGTAGAGAAAAAGATGGCTGTTTTGAACACAGAGAACAGCACAGGTAAAATTTCTAGAAAGAAAATGGTGAAGGGGACAATGTAGTCACTGAACAATGGATTATGAATATTTGAGGACAAATATACAAGAAAATAAGGAGAAGCTTGCTGAGCCAGACAGGGGCCCATCTCATGTAGCATCTTTTTTCTACTTAGCAGCCAACTAGAGGCCCATGGAAAGCCCTCAGGCAGAGTATCATAGAATCATAGAGTTGGAAGAGACCCAGGGGTCATTGAGTCCAACCCCCTGCTATGCAGGATCACCCATCAAAGCATTCCCAACAGATGGCCATCCAGCCTCTCCTTAAAAACCTCCAAAGAAGGAGACTCTACCACACTCCCAGGCAGCATATGCCACTGCTGGATAGCTCTGACCATCAGGAAGTTCTTCTTGAGGTTCAAGTGGAATCTCCTTTCCTGCAGCTTGAATCCATTGCTCTTTGTCCTAGTCTCTGGAGCAGCAGAGAACAAGCCAGCTCCCTCCTCAACATGATATCCCTTCAAATATTTAAACATGGCTATCATGTCCCCTCTTAACCTTCTCTTCTGAAGACTAAACATACCCAGCTCGCTAAGCCGTTCTTCATAGGGCATAGCTTCCAGACCCTTCACCATTTTGGTTGCCCTCCTCTGGACACGTTGAAGGCAACAGTGCTCTCTCAGGGTTTTGGAATATTGCCTTTTAAGTCTAGAACTTTTGCATATCCATCATGACTAACAGCCACCACAGAACTATTCTCATTGGGCAGAGTGCTTGGTGGTGTGTGTGAGGAAAGCAGTGACAGGCCTCTGGCTGTTCTGCCTGAGTGCCATGATCATTGCCCTCTGTTAGGGAACAGAACTGAATGTGCTGAATGTACCTGTATTTTTTATTCCAGCATGTTACCCTCCGGTGTAATGGTACATGTTGCCCTGCTGAAGTAAAATTCATCCTCTGGCCTTGGCAGTTTCCAGTTGTGGAAGAGAAAGAAATACCATCAATTGCCTTAGGCAGCAGAAGTTGCTGACAGATTTATATTCCCTCTGAATTTGTCCAATCCATTTTGCAATCATCTACATTAGTGGCCACTGGACATATCCATGTCTTGTGGCATCAGATTCCATCAATAACTGTGCTGCCTGAAGAACTACTGTATTTCATTTGTCCTCATTCTACAGCTAATCAGTTTCATTGGATAACCTCAGTCTATGGTATTATGGAAAAGAGAAAGAATGAAAATGATTTCAAAAGATGAAGGTGAAGGACTAAGTCCAGAATCCAATTTAGGAAAATTATCTTTATTTAATTTAAGATGAACATGTCATTTAGCCGTAGAGATATTGGTAAACTTACCGTATTTATGTAACAGGAGAAAATACCTATTAGAAAGTGCTTATTACTGCTTGGGAAGGGAATCATTTTTATTATTTTGTTTACTAAATTTTGTATTCTCTTTTCTGCTCTTGATAGATTTTTTTTCATAGGTCTTCTGTTCTTTTTTATTCATGATTATACTATAACTTTTCCCTTTTCTAATAGATACTAAGATGTAAATATTTTAACATTTGGGAAGAACTGTATTTTCTTTTGTCCCATATCTATCATAAAAATAATTTTTAAAAAAGAAAAGATGAAAGTGAAGAAGTAGACAGGGAAGAAAGGTGGAGAGCTTTGCAAGGATTGGAAACTTTGGGTTGGAAAGCCAGGTTAAAGACTTGAGAAGGAATGTTTTTGGCAGACTTTCTAAATTAAGATTGGGAAAAGTATCAAGATAAGGGGAAACAGAGCAAAAAGATAAGGTTTGATGATACTGAGACAAAGGGTGTGAAAAGAGTCAACTGATTTTTAGCATTGTGTTTTCCTGAGATGGGACTGTGACAAAAACAACATAGACAAAAGCAGTTCCTGGTGCTCTATGGCATTTGGCTCTGGGACTTCCTTTATACATGAGGAGTCTTCATCCTGCAGGTGGCCAGTTTTGTATCTGATGACTCAGCCTGCAGTCTGAGGTATCCATTGAGACTGAAAGGCATCTTTTGGGTCCGATTCAAAGGAGGGGCTATTTTTCTCTTGAGGAACTGGTTGAACTGCCCTCTCCCTGAGGGCCTAGGATGCCCTCATGTGCTGCACTACCCCTGAACACAGGCTCCTTTTCTGTGATGTTTGAGGCTGTGGAGGGAGGTTTTCCTCCAAAGAAGATTCTTCAAACAGGGGTATGCCAATTATGAAGATATAGGTAGATCTCAGTAAACTTGTTCATAAAGAAATGTGAAAAGCTTTACTAGAAATCAAGTATTGTCTTGGCTCCCTCCAGCAAGTCAGATGTAGATCCTGAAGAGAAGGGTGCACTTTGTCTAAATACTAACATTGCACTAGGTACTAAGGAAGAGGAGGGTGCTATGAAGGACTAGGGAATGGCTGAGAAATTCGTATGATACACATTGCTTACCCAATTTGCACCTCATGGAACTGAACATGGATCTGAATATAATTTGTGATTAGAAACCCATAAATTTGTGAGATTGAGATGTAATTTGTACATATATAAATAAACGAATAAAAAGTTTTTTGAAAAATCAGAAATTAGGATTAGGAAGTACTGTTACTAGCAGAAAACTGCTTCAGTTTAAAGAAGAAAAATGAGGATGAAGTTTAAAGCATCGTCTCCAATTATGTAAGAGGCCTTCTGCTTTTATAAATGGATCACCAATATCTCTTTTAAAAATTGTAAGGAGATTTCTGAATCAGGACTGGAGGAACTTTGGCCTTTCAGAGTCAAGAATAAAACGCTTAAAATTCTTTCCAGCTGACCACATTGACTAAGTCTTTTGGGAATTTAAGTTCAAAAGATCAGGAAAGCCAAACTTTCCCTTCTCTTGTTGTAGATAATAAAATAAAGGTCTTCCAGAATAATTGCACCATAATTAAACTAGCAAGATTTGCAAGTAAACAGAAGTTTTTGTTTCTTTGTTTCATTGTTGTTAACTGCTGTCAAGTCAAACTTCAACTTATGATGACTCTATGAATGAGGGACCTCTAAGTCACTCCATCATCTACGGCCTTGGTCAGGTCTTTCATACTCAGGGCTGTGGTTGCCTTGATTGAGACTATCCATCTGTAATGTAATCTTCCTCTTTTCATCCTGCCTTCTACCTTACCAAGCTTTATTGCCTTTTTTAGTGAGTCATGTCTTCTCATAATATGTCCAAAGTATGACAGTCTCAGTTTACTCATTTTGGCTTCTGGAGAGAGTTCAGGCTTGATTTGTTCTATGACCCATTCATTAACCCTTTTAGCGGTCCATGATATCTTCTTGTCTTCTCCAGAGCCATACTTCAAATGAGTTGATTTTCTTCCTATCAGCTTTCTTCACTGTCCATCTTTCACAACCATACATAGAAACTGGAAATACAACCAACAATCTTAAGTTTAGTGTTCAGTGATATATCTTTACACTTCAGTATCTTGGCTACTTTCTTCCTAGCTGCCCTTTCAAATCCTAGGCCCTTTCTGCACCTTACCTTTTTCGGCACTGGGGTGCGGGGATTGCACGAACAGCCTCCAGCAAGAGGCTCTCGCGTCCCCGCTGCTTCAGCTCCGCACGAGCTGCCTGCTCCTGAGCAGGTAATGTGAGAGCCCTGCCTCCTCCTTCCTTCCGCAGCCTGGGAGTTTCTCAGGCTGTGCTGGGGGAGGAAGCGTGACCGCTGCAGCTCTGGAGGCTCCGCATGCACAGCAAGTGCGTGTGGGGCCCTGGAGCAATGCGCGATCGTGCATTATTTTCGACTGAAAGCTGAAAATGAAAAAATGTGTCAGCGGCGCCTGGCAGGCCCTGGAACATTGCACAATTGTGAGCGCATTGTGTGGATCGCTCCTCACAATCGCACAACGCTCCAGGCGCCCTTTCACATGGCAAATGCCATGCGAAAAGGACCCTAGTCTTCTTCTGATTTCTTGACTGCAGTCTCCATTCTGATTAATGGCTGAGCCAAGGTATGAAAAAACTTGAACCATTTCAATGTCTTCGTTATCTACATAAAAGTTATGTATATCATCTGTGGTTATTATTTTAGTTTTCTTAATGTTCAGTTTTAAACCTGCTTTTGCACTTTCTGTCTTGAGTTTCTTCAAGAATTATTCTAAGTCTTTGCTATTTTCTGCTAGTAATATGATGTCCTCTGTACATCTTAAATTGTTGATGTTCCTTCTTCCATTTTTTATGCCTCTTCCTCTGAGTTTAATCCTGCTTTATGTATTATATGTTCAGCATACAAGTTAAATAGACAGAGTGATAAAATGCAGCCTAACCAACTGGAAATCATTCCTTTCCTTCATATTCTGTCCTGATGGTAGCCTGTTGTCCTGAGTACAGGTTACACATCAGGACAATCAAATGTTCCAGCACACCCATTTCTTTAAGAGAAATCTATAGCTTTTCATGATCTACACAGTCAAAAACTTTGCTATAATCCATAAAACACAGGTTGATTTTCTTCTGAAATTCTCTGGTGTGCTCCATTACTCAACAAATGTATGCAATATGATCCCTAGTCCTTCTTTCTTTCCTGATCCCAGCTTAGACATCTGGCATTTCTCATTCCATATGTGGTAAAAGTCTTTGTTGTAGAATTAGGAACATGATTTTGCTTGTTTGGGAAGTTAATACAAAGGTCTCGTGGTTACTGCAATCCTTGGTGTCCCCTTTCTTGGGGACTGAAATGTATATTGAACATTTCCAATTCATGGGCCATTGTGTTGTTTTCCATATTTGTTGACTGAATTTTGGTTAGAATCAGAGTAGATTCTATGCAAAGGGATCTTGTAGCACCTCTGAGACTACCTGAGAGAAAGAAGTTGAGCATCAGCTTTCATGAACTTTCATCTGCTTCATCAGATGCAGGGAGTGAAATGCCTTGGAGCAGACCTTTATAGGTATGAATGAGCAAGTTGCGTGTGTGCAAAGCAATAGAAATGTAAAACTTGTGGGTATAGTGATGAGATGACAGGTTCAGTTTTAATGATGGTTGTTGGGGGACAAAAGCAGGAGGATAGATGTTGCCTAAAGACAAGATGAATAGGTAACCATATGAATGGTAGAAGGAATTATTGGCATGTAGTGTGATGCTGCTTGGGGATACTGATCCAGACAAACATGTCTGTGTATTTGAGTGCTACAGTACATTCTATCTGCATAGCCTGAAGCAGCTCTATTGGTATGCCATCTGTTCCTGGTGATTTATTTCTCTCAAGTGCAGCTTCCACATCATTTTCTAAAATGGTAGATTCTTCTTCAAATGGTTCTTCCTTAAATGAATGTGTAATCCTTTCATTCTTTTATATAGTTCTTCAATTGTTTCCATTGGTTGGTTGGTTGGTTATTTATTTATACATACATACATACATACTTGGTCATGTAATGTGTTCTCCTGCTTTGGCCTTCCTTTAATGTGAGCATCATCACTTCTGGCATAATTTCTTATAGTCTATTCTTTAAAATTCAACTGTAGCCTTTTTTTTTCATTCTGGAAAAAAGAGTATAATGCAAATATGTTCTAAAACCTGAATATATCAGGGTGCAACTGCTTGTTACATGGTAATGTCAGCATGAATTGCCTTTGTAAAGGATTTTGTCATGTTAAGCCAAAGAATTCACAGTTTGTATGAATGAATGGATATTATTAAGTTTCATCATTCTAGAAAATCCAAAATTAAAATTAACCAAAGTGTGAAAGTTCAGCACACAGCAAATAAAGGGTATGAATCAGCCTTTGGTACCTTTGTAAGATATGATGGCAAACTATCATGGTGAGACTGAATAATAGGATGCTAACCTGTATCTACAGATAATTATATGTATACTGCATGGTGAATAAATACTAAATTGGGTTTTTATTTTAATAACAGGTTGAGCAGTTGACTGAAGAACAGAAAAATGGTGCGTAAATGTTATGCCAAGTCACTTATTTCACAAAGGGGTAGCTTGACCTATTGTCAGCTTGAACTGGGAAAGAAATTCAAATGATTACCAAATGAGAGCCATTGGAAACGTTCTGAGTCAGTATGCAAAACAGAATATTTTTTATTTCAGCAAAAATGTATGCCCTGCTTTTCTTTATAGAATAAGTTTAATCCTGATACCTGAACAGACTGAAATTATTAAAATCAATTTCACACAGAGCACTTCAGCATAAAAAACAAGAAGCTAAACATTTAACCCATGTTTAAACTGCTGGTAAAATAAAAATGCCTGAGCAGCTCTGCAGAAGGTTAAAAAAGTGAGAATCAAATGGCTCTTTTTAGGGAACAAGTTCTGCAATCTGGGTGTCACTACAGAAAAGGGTGTTTTGTGCCCTGGTGGCGCAGTGGTTAAATGCTAGTACTGCAACCACAAGGTTGTGAGTTCAATCCTGCCAGACTCCAAGGTTGACTCAGCCTTCCATCCTTCCGTAGGTTGGTAAAATGAGTACCCAGCTTGTTGGGGGCAATTAGCTAAAAAAACACATTGTAAACCGCTTAGATAACACTCAGTTGATAAGCGGTATAGAAATAAATGCTATTGCTATTGCTATATTGCTGCAACTTATTGTGTTTCTCAGTGTGGTGGGATGCACAACAGGCTCTTCAGTGACTGTTGCCCTGTTAGTTCAATCTAGGAAAAGAATCATAGAATCATAGAAATGTAGAATTGGAAGAGATCACAGGGGCCATCCAGTCCAACCCTCTGCCATGCAGGAACACCCTCAAAGCACTGCCGACAGATGGCCATCCAGCCTCTGCTTAAAAACCTCCAAAGAAGGAGAGTCCACTACACTCTGAGGCAGCATGTTCCACTGCTGGACAGTTCTGACCATCAGGAAGTTCTTCCTGAGGTTCAGATGGAATCTCCTTTCCTGCAGGTTGAATCCATTGCTCCTTGTCCTGGTTGCTGGAGCAGCAGAAAACAAGCCCACTCCCTCCTCTACATGGCATCCCTTCAGATATTTAAACATGGCTATCATGTCCCCTCTTAACCTTTTAATCTTCTCTTCTGCAAAAGATTTAAGGTTGGAATCATATAATAATATTTGTCAGGATTTTGATTTTCGTGCTTTCTGCTTAAAGCAGAATATTTTGGTCTTTTTTTATAGATCATTTTGAGCTTTAAGTCTCCACTCCATACATAGGAATACAGCAGTCTAGGCAAGGAGAAGGGACAAATCTGGTGTTCTTTTTTTATCAATGCTCAGAGGACAAACATCCCTTTATTATATTTAATTTTTTTTAAATTAACAAGTTGAGTATGGTCCAGAACCATTAAAATAATTGAATGTATCACTGTTGCTGTTGGTAGACTATGGACAGCATTCAAAGTCTGAGAAGATGCTTCAATTTCTCTTAAGTTCACTCAATTATGTCCCAAATGAAACTAAAATTGTTACAGTTAGGAGCATTGAGAAGAACCACTGGGATAGGAGAAACAGTTTACCAATGCAGTCGATCACTTTGGAATTTGGTGGGCTCTCCTTTGTTTGAAGTTTTTAAACAGAGTTTAGATGACTGTTTCTCAAGGATGTTTGGCTGTG
Source organism: Ctenosaura bakeri (assembly GCA_948474755.1). Lineage (NCBI taxonomy): Eukaryota > Metazoa > Chordata > Lepidosauria > Squamata > Iguanidae > Ctenosaura > Ctenosaura bakeri. Next base: position 153,757 of record CAOLHI010000251.1, on the reverse strand, counting down.
GGGTTTTTGAACTGGCAGAAATTTGGACCCTTGAGGTACTCTCCAGCCCTTTGATTCAAGTATAAATCATGTCCTGTGTATATTTGATCCCCAATCCAGCTTTGCAAGTGCTGAGACATTATAGAAGCACAGAAAATCCTGGAGCTTGTAAAATCCCAGTGTTTTGGACAACAGGTCCCAGAATTCCACAGTAAGCATGACCATGCTGGATGGGGGATTATGGGAGCTGCAGTCCAAACAGTTACTTTTCAAACTCTAGAAGAACTTTGGCTATTAGTCTCTGGTCTCCCAAATTATTTCAATCATCTATGCAATGATGGAAACCATTTGTTGTTGTTGTTGTTTAAATCCTTCTGAGAAACATATTCATTTAGCTTTTCGTGGTTGGCCGGTCCCAATTATAGTGGATAGACAATTTGTTTGACATCATTTGAAGAAAGGAATAGAAAGCTGCTGGACATTTGTCACTGACCTTGCTTGGAATCTGTGGTCTAACTTTCAAGATTTTTCAGGCTTAAATTTAAAAAATACAATACACTGATTTCCTTTCTCCTTCTCTTCAGAATTCAAGGCTGCTTTTGATATCTTTGTCCTGGGTGCTGAGGATGGATGTATCAGCACAAAAGAGTTGGGAAAAGTAATGAGAATGCTGGGGCAGAATCCTACCCCTGAAGAGCTACAGGAGATGATTGATGAAGTAGATGAAGATGGTGAGATTTTTCTTCTGGTTGGTTATCAACAATCGGTGAAGGATGGTTTTTATACAGTGATACATTTTGTGTGTGCAGAGAGCAGTGCAAAGGAGGGATGGAGGAGGGGGAGTTGAACCAGATTGCCTTACACACATTTCTACTTCTTTATTTCTCTAATGTACTTATTCAAGGGACGGGTAAAACACTATCTTCCCAAACAGGAAGGCCTTGACTGGGAGCTTTTTATCCATCATTCACAAGAGCTTCCCAACGCCAGATGCAGGACAGGGCCTACCATGGTGCAGAATGTGGCTCCTGAGATTGTTGGCTCAGACTTAAAGCAGATCTGGTACATCATGATGGACAGCTAAACATGGATTATTTAGTTTGCTATTCTGTTGCTAAGGATGGGAAATGGTATTTGTGGGATTTTCAGATTTTTGTGCCAAAATAATAGTCTTTGAGCACTCAGGTGAGTGAGAGGTGACATTTGACCAAAATGTCTGCGGATGGCTTTGGTGGGGTACTACCATGAGTGACTGATAACAATTTATATAATTGTTCAATTATGAGGCAAATCTTAACATCTTAGAAGCTGCTTCTTTTTATCTTGTAAAATTAAATTGGCTTTCACTTTAAAATCTAAGAGCAATATTTATGGGAAATTGTTCAAGCTGAAAGATATGCTGTCCTTGGTTGTCCCTCCCCCCCCCCCGTTTTTTTCATCAACAGGGAGTGGCACTGTAGATTTTGATGAGTTCTTAGTTATGATGGTCCGGTGTATGAAAGATGACAGCAAAGGAAAATCCGAAGAGGAACTTTCAGATCTCTTCAGAATGTTTGACAAGTAAGTGGCCTGCCTTTGTCATAAGCATAGGACAGGACTAGACCCTCTAGAGGTGTTAAACTGCAAACCCCATGATTTATCCCTGTTAGCTGTGTTCCTAGGGCTGATGAAAGTTGCAATCTAACATCTGAAAGGTCACGTGTTCTCCACTTCTGACCCAGTGGCAGAGCTGGGAGGGGGCAGGAGGGGCAAGGCTATGGAGTGAGGGGCATGGCCACTATGCATGGGGACATGGCTGCAGTGCATGAGAGTGTGGCCAGGGCACGCGGGGGCATGGCTATGGGCCGGGACACTCCAGAAACATTGCCGCCTAGGGCGAATTGCCCCACGTCCCTACATGACTGCTCTGACCCTGTGCTTATCACATCGAGCAAATATGCCTGTCTCTTGTTCTGGGACAACTACCAGTGTATAAAACACAAGAAAAAGATACTACCATTGACACTATTTCTTCACTATAATAGATGCCACAACAAAGTATATAATTAAATCCAGGTAGAAAAATGATATATTAGCTAAAGAGAAGTAGAATTTATGTGTGCTTTTCTTATCAAACAGTTGGTCTTCCATCCTTGCTATCCTCTTCTTAAAGGCTCATAGGGATGTTACTAATTTTTCAGTGTGACTTTTTTCAAAGCTGTGGATGGTGTGTGGACTACATGAGGGGCGGACTGAGCACGTAGCCCTTTCTCATTCTAAATCATGGGGAAAGGAGACATGGTATGGATCCTGGAGGGTGTTGTTCTTTCATTGATACATAAAGTATATCTAGTAGTATCCTACTGCTAACAGAATAGACATCATGGGTTTAATTCCCTCCTCTACCCCTTGCAGATCTGTTGGCTGGAGGAAGCTATGGAACAGACTTGGGGATCTGTGCGGTGGCAGGGGGTAGCATGGGGCAGGGGGTAGCATTTTCATTCCATGTGGTGATTTATGTTAACAGAGTGGCATAGAAAGAAGCCAGATCGCCTAGCATTGCAGTGAACATAGAGCCCAACTAAGGTAAAATCCAGTGTGTTGAGGCTTTAATACAGTTCAGTACTTCCAAATTTCAGAAGCAAAACACGGGAAGATTCCTACTCAAGAACAAGAAAATATAAGTTTGAACACATAAAAACATCCTTTTGGCTCCTCATGAGAAATGTTTCTTATCTGTTCTCACGAAGGCTAAGTGGACTGTGTTGATAAGGGAAAAGTTGTGTTTCTGGAAGCAACTAATCCCTGAGAGCAAAGTAAACCCTCCTATTTTGCAAGAGTCACATTTTTTGTTTTAGAGCAATGTCAGAGCAAGAGTCATATTTATAACCACTTCTTCAGTATCCAAGGGAAAAATGTACTTCATCTATATAAACATAACACTGTTGAAGCCTGATCAAGAGAACCACTTTTGTTTTCTGAGAAATATTTGCATACCCAGGATAGATCAGCACGATCAAAGAAAATTGATGCAATGGTATACGTTCATTTTTTTTCTTTAATATGCATAACCAGTTGCCTGGACTACATAACTTAACTTAATGCATCTTGTGTAGGCAATATAGCTAATCCAGTGTGGAACAAACTGGGTACTATTTCTATTAACATTGTACTTCAATATAGAATTATGAATTAAAGACAGGAGATTTTGAATCAAACACACACGCACAGAACACACAATGCAATGCCTAATACAGCAGAAATATTAAAGCAAGGTGTTTTGGTTTCCACTTTCTCCACCTGTTCTGATGTGGTTCAAAGGGAACTGAGATCTATTAGTTTCTTTTCAAACAGTTTATAAAAGGTTAGAATAGGAAAATATTTAAAGATACAATAATAACACAATACTGTGTGTTTCTATTCAGATGTTGGGCTCATTGTGTGCAATGGGGCTTGCTCCCAGAAAACTGGCATTGAGTTCTTCCAAAATGGAATGAAAGATATTATATGTACTGTGTTTCAGATATGGATAGATGATGGATACAGATATAATATACAGGTAGGGTGAGGATGGGGCTATACACACACAGAAATAAAATAGGAATTGGAATTTGACTCTGTTCAGATAGCAGCATTTATGTCATAGTCAGCATACTCTCCAACTGTCCCAGTTTAGCAGGGACAGTCCTGATTAATCCTCTGTCATCCCACTTCTTCAGCTTCTTTCTCTTTCTTCCTCCCACTTTCTCCCTTTGTCCTTAGCTTACTTCTATCTCCAAACTGAACTCAAAGGTGTAAAAAAGTATTTTGTACTTTATCTCAGCAGGGATAAGAGGACGGGAGGAGGTAGATTCTCTGTGGACTCAGGCAAAAGCAAACTACTGAAGCCTTTCTCAGCTTGTGTATTCTTCCTTATTAATGTTTGCCATCTAGACCACACACTGATGTTGCTTGGCCATGCATGTCCTGGTTTTCATCTGTGAAAAGTTGGAAGGTACAAGAGTGTAGCTATTGTGGGAGAGGGGAGCAAAATGAGGGCATTCCCTCTTATATGCATTCTGTTATCTCAATGAAATTTGCTTCAGTTTCCAAATTCCTAATATTGTCGTAACACAGAATGTCACTTGAATATTTAGAAATAAGTTTAGCCACCCAAAGAGGCATGAAAAGCTGCCAAGAGAATAAGAACACAGCAAATGTAAGAGTTCTATGTATGAATTATTTTTAGTATTTCATACTCCACAATACAGAAGGAAAAATTCATTTTCAGGGCGACAATTCTTACTGCCCTCATCTCTCCTCCCATACGTACTGGGAACAAAATGTGATCCACAAAAACACCTGGAGGACCATGAGTTGTCCATCCATGGTAGTAGAACTAATAAAACATGCATTTGGGACACTGAAAATATCACCTTCTTCTGCTTTGGATCCCAGTCCAAGATCTGTGGGCAGATCACCATCTTTAGCGGGCAGTGGCATAACTCTCACTCTGGACCTGCTGCCTTGAAATATTATACAGTAGTCTGTTACATGATATCCCTAAGCCACAATCTAGTGTCATCCTGGGACCTGTTGAGATTGTAACTTACACCCCCTCAAGAGAATGGAATGCAGGAAGTTATCTAATCAGTATAGATATGACTAGGTAGCAAATTACAATAACACAGTCAATGGAAAAAGTGAAGCCTAAATGGAAAAATTTTCAATGGGATGATGTCCTGTTAGTGCAGAAAAGTTTGGATAAATAGTCTTTCCTACGTGTTCATGGAAGTAATAGTGAACAGAACAGCAACAGACCCCGACTCTCAGGAGATCATTTTGTAGACTATTTTGGGCCTAAATCAAGTTGTGAAGCTTTAAATAACTTTTAAAGGATTAACTATGCTCTCTGCCATGGTTTCTACATGCCCAGCTGATCATATGGTGGTGGTAGGGATATGGCCTACCAACATCCAAGAGAAGGGAAACATTTATTCCAGATCATTGCAAGTTGTCCACTCCAGTTTTAGTTGATCACAGTGGGATACATGAGAGGTTGGCTGCAGTGTTGTGCACAGGCTGAAATCTTTCCAAAGTTGCTATACAGTTGGTAGCCTCAAGGTGATGAAGTAGGGTTACCAGACTGAAAACTGGAAAGGGCTCCGGTACCTTTAATGTCTTTGTAGAAGAGGGGATTTCAGCAAGCATTGCTTGACATACATCAGATAACAAGCACCACTTGCTGAAATTCCTAGTGTTTCTCAAGCCATCTAAGGTAGGACATCAGCATTTTTTTTCCTACTGTGACAAGAATTGGCAACACATTTAGTCCCTTTGGTTGCATTCCCCCCCCGAAAACCACCAAGAACCAGCCCTGGTCATGGACCACTACTTTGAGTAGCACTGTTCTGCACAACCATTACAGTTACAAGAGCCCTCTCTAGTTCTCATTCTGGAAGTCCTATTATGAAGGTATAAATGATGGACCACTAAGACTGAACCTGACAAGAAGGATCAAATCTATCACACCAGGTGACATTGTTTAAAAAAAAAAGCTTGTTATTTATTGCTGCCACTGGAACTCTGAAGCCGTGTGTGCAAAAGAAGGCCAAAAGACACAGTGACCTTTTCTTTTATCATGCTTCTCTTCCTCTTTCCTTCCTCTTCATACCATGAGACATGGTGATAGTTATTATTTTCAATTTTATTTAGCCTTTTGCTGCAACTGATTATTTTTTCTTTATACTGACTAACTTATAATAAGGAACCAAAACTCTGGAGCCCTTATCAACTTATCTATACATTAAGATCATCATCTGTATTCCTTTTGTAGGACAAGTGCACTTATAATCTAAAAGGCCTTCTCTGTGGTAGCACCCTGACCTTGGAATGCCCTGCCACAGGAAGTACAGCTGGCACTGAAACTGTGTTCTTTCACTAGCCTAGAACGTATTTCTATTTGCACAAGTATTTTTTAAAATGTAAAATGTCTACAGGCTAAATTCAGATGCAGCCCCAACTAGAGTAGAGGCATTTACTCGATATGATTTAGATGAATGTTGACATATCATTAAACTATTGATTCAGTGGGTCAACTCTAGTTGAGAGTAACTGGATTTAAGCCCTACTTTTAAAATGTAAAACTTGCTTTGGGTTAAGCTGGTTGAAATAGATTTATGTCTCTCAGTTCTTCTGTTTTATGTTTAGATTTCAAGTAATTCTACTGTAATGAATCTCTGATATGTATGCACACATCCTGGAAAACCTCTTTGGAATAAAAGTGCATAGTAGCAAGGTTTGAAACCCCACTTAGCCATGGAAACCTACTGGTTGACTCTGGGCCACATTCTCTCATCCTCAGAAGATGATGAGAGATACATCCCTCAAACAGATCTTGCCAAGAAAACCCTGTGATAAGTTCACCACAAGTTGGAAATGACTTGAAGGCCCACCACCACCACCACCACCACCGAACACAACAACAAAAATCAATAAATTAGTCAATCATGAATTATTTATATTGTTATGCATTTTTCTATGTTCTTAATTGTTGTGTGCCTTCAAGTCATTTCCAAATTACGGAGACCCTAAGGTGAATGTATCACGGAGTTTTCTGGGGCTGAGAGTGTGTATCATGCCCGAGGTCACCCAGTGGGTTCCCATGGCCGAGCGGGAAATTGAACCCTGGCCTCCAGGGCCTTAGTCCAACACTCAAAACACTGTACCATGCTAGATCATATTTTCCACTAAATTATATCTCCATTCCTTGCCACTCTGTTCTAAGGACCTACACAAACCTCCCATTTCCATGCTTCCTGCAGTAAAAAGAATATTGAAAAGTCATACCTTTTGGCTAATTTCATGACGTATCACAGGGAATGCTGTGTCTGAATAGACACGTTACTATGACACACATGCCCTTCTGGGCACTTGGATTCAAGTCCCAGAAGCCCCAGCTAGCATAACCAATGATAAGGGATTTAGTGGAGCTGTCCTCCAAAATGTTTGGGTGGTTATCAGTTCCCCACCCTGTTGTAACACAATCCTTGGCCAGAACTCCCTAAACAATTCCTCTGAACAGTTTTCTTTTCTTTTGGTCTTCTTCTGTCCTTTCACAGAAATGCAGATGGATACATTGACCTGGATGAATTAAAACTCATGCTAAAGGCTACAGGGGAAACTATAACTGAAGATGACATTGAGGAACTAATGAGAGATGGAGACAAAAATAACGATGGCAAAATTGACTATGATGGTAAATGGCTGTGATATATGTGTTCTACATAAATAACACAGCAAAAATGCTGGTGATTTCAGATGGCAATTATTTGAATGTGTGTGTGTGTGTGTGTGTGTGTGTATACTTTTAAAATCACAGTAAACTACAAAAGTTCAAAACCATATCTTAAAGATCAAAAATACTCCTTCCAGTTAAATAAGGTCTTCAGGCAGGCTTTTGCATGCATAGGATCCACAGTGAAAACACATTAATTTGTGCATGGCTATTCCCCTTCTCTATTCTGGTGGTTTATATTTAATCTGTTGATATCATTTTCCATATGTACAATTACCATTTGATTATTCTTCCAGAAAGAGGACTACAACACAGTTGGCTAAACCCAATGTCAGTCCCAGTCCCCTAGATTCACTGAAATTAATTCAACTTGCTAGTCCACTTTGCTTTCACTGATTCTACTATAGTTGAGACTAACTTTAGATTTAGCTCATTACATGCCATATGAGGATGCTAAGCATGATTTTGTTCAGTGAAATCAGTGGACCCAGGTCTGTTTAACTCTATATTGGATTTTAGCAATTGTTTCCTTCAGAATTTGACTTGACAAATGATGATAGGGTGGGCTTGTCCTAGGAAAAACATTAATTTATACAAAGTAAAGGCATAATAATAAGAAACCCAATTATGAACTCCAGCTGGAATAGATCCACTAAATCAATTCCAGATATGAAAGACAAAACTTCTGTAAATCCCACTGATTCAAACGATCTGCACTATTTGGGACTAGCACTTGGGTTTAAGTTATAATATGTAATATATGGATGGATTAGCATAGTAAGCATTATGCATATATTTTTCATAAGCACAGTTCACTTAGTGAGGGAAGAAGCCTATAGGGGAAGGGAGAGGTAGTGGTAAAAGCAGCAAAGTCAGCATGGGGAAGGGAGTGGCAAGGACTGGATTATTTTCTTCTCTTCTCATGTAATTTCATTCTATTAACATCTTTGATTTTCTTTCTTTGGCAGAATTCTTGGAGTTTATGAAAGGTGTTGAGTAAGCCTGAGATTTCTGGAAGAGCAGCCTCAAAATTGAAAACTCTAATTTTTTCTTGCATCATTTTCATCAGTTCAGTCTCCCTTACTATGTACAAAGTCTTGTACTGAACATAATGAACATCAGAAAAATATGAGCCATGTCTTAAGTGCCTCAAACAGTCATCTTATAGGTATTTATTGAGCTGAGTTGTTGTAATTCTTTTATTGATATTAGCAGCACTGATCATAATGATCTTAGTGCATAAGAATTATGACTGTTTGAGACATTTAAGGATTCACTCAGAATTCTGATCTGTGGAGTATGGCATCCCTTCCTGTTTCTCATCCTCAGCCCATGTCAATGACACATAAAAATAGAAGATGTACCAAAAAGAAATATTTGGTTTTGAGATGCTAATAAAATTATTTGAAAAAAACCATAGTGCTTTTCATTGATTTTGCACAGGCCAACTGCCTAATTGCTACTGTTTATATTCATCAAAATAAACTCATTTCAAGTAGATATGTGCTAGAGTCTACTCATAATGGTCTTACAAGGTATGAACTGCAATCCTAAAGCAGTTTTTGTGACATCTCCCCTTTAACTACAGCTAATGGAAATACAATTAGCCCTCCACATTCCCTAGGGTTAGGGACTGAGGACAACCACAAAAGTGGAAAAAATGCCACTATCAGACTATATGTTTTTGTGTCTGTAGGAAGGAGGCTGGGACATGGTGGGGAGAACAGGCACCCAGGGTCCAAACCAGATCAGGAAAGGGGAGTGGTTTGGCAAGGTGGCCCTATACATCTTCTCTCTTGCTCATCTCCTTCTTTGGATGTGTGGGGGGCATTGGGAGAGGGTTTGTGTGCTGGGAAATTGGGCTGTGAGCCCAGGCAGTGGCTGATGAAGGAGAAGGAGGACCAGAAACAGGTTTTTAAAGAGCTGCACAGTCTGATTGGAGCCCCTGAGCAGGAAGGTTCCCCTGGAAAAGAAGCACTTGATGTGGGAGGGGCAGGGATTGGAGAAACCCGCAAATAATCAAATTCATGAACATTAAAACCTGCCAGTGTGGAGGGCCAACTGTAGTAAATACAACCAGAGAGCCAGGCAGCATTAGCTGAGATTTTTGGTATGCCCAGTTCCTCACCTTGACTATAGATATTTATCTTAAACCAAAACAATAAATAGACATTTGAAGAATACAGTTCTTCAGCCAAATAAATACCAAAACAAAACAAAAAATATTGCTGAATGGATTTTTCTGGAAGCACACAGGTCAGATATTATGGTCCAATAGCAAGGCTGAGCAAAGCATTTGTTGTTCACTTAGAATTTATATATTCTTTGTCTTTTCACAAATGCATGGTAACAACTCCTCATTGGTTAAAAATTCACACAGGCACATTGGCTACCTGTTGCATAACCTTCTTGCAACTTTTCTCATCTATGCATGCATTTACACCAAAAAGTTACACTTTACCTATGCAGGAGGTAGGCTTAATTTATGCACGAGGAATGTTTTGCACCCTGTGATGCACATAAGGTTATTATAGGGCAGATTTACCTTTTCTTATCTTAGTAGACTACAAGTAAGTTTTTTAATGCCCACGATTTTAGCTTTTTGTTTTCCTCCAGCCATTACATCTGTCTGTAGTATACAAGCTCTCATTGGGTATTTCCACACTACACTATTATAGTGCTATTATTCCACCTTCAACATCCTATTGACTCCTGGGGTTTGCAGTTTAGGGAGGGGTATTTAGAAATCTCAACCAGAGAGCTCTTTAGAATTCCACAGGATGGTGAAAGTGGAATAATAGCACTATAACAGTGTAGTGCAGTGTCAAAATGTTATTTCCTACCAGTGCTAGTTCTAGCGAGAGCATTCCAAAGAACTTCATGGCAGAGTTCCCAAAACAGACAATAGAGGATTCATTTTGGCTTCAAGGAGCATAAAAACTACCAGACTGCATCAGCATGGTTTTTAGTACTGTAAGACCCATCATGCTCAAGAGCAAACTGTAAAACATTGCAAATTAGCAGATCTCCCATACACATTCCTTCATTGTGCATCATCAATAGGAACTAACAGATTAAATTTATCGCTTGAGACATTTTCTACCAAAGAAGGCAACTTAATTACACTTAGTTTGAACTTAATTGATTGACTTAATCTGGAATTTCATCATTAATAAAACTCAGGAATTAAAATATCAGTTAAGTTATTAATTAATGAATTTCACATTTTCCAGCTTGTTATTGAATGAATAGCATATGCAGTTACAGAAATCATTGTTTATTTTATTTCATGATTAGAGTATATTGGTTTAGTTTATTCCAAGGATAAAAGATTTTAAACCAAAAAGTGCTAAGGGCAGCTTGGAAGGGGTGGCGCTCACTTTTTGGCAGTGATGTAGACTCGAGTCAATGGACTTGGACTCAAGTTGTTTCAGTGACTCAACTTGGACTTGATTCGGCCATAAATGATGCACTGACTCAACTTGACATGAAATTTGTATATTTTTAATGACTGACTTGATGTCCTTGGTTCAGTAACATAACATGTTCATCCAAAACTTATGACTTTGAACAATGCCCCCATCTCTTTTTCCCTACTAGTCACATGACAATCTCTCTCAAGCCCAAAGTGTGGGTGCATTTCTCGGAGAGGAACACCAAACAGGTTAGGCAATGGGCTTGAGGCAGGCTTGAGGTCTGCTCAGCAGCCTGTCCCTGCTGCATATCGGAGGAGCCTTCTAAAAGGTTTTCTGAGAGCAGAAGACAAGACTCATGTCAGAGTGCAGGTGCATTTCTCAGAGGGGAACAGCAAATGTATTAGGTAACAGGCTTGAGGAGGAAGGATCCTTTCTTCTAAACCTTTTTTATCTTCAGTAATGGGAAGTAAGATAGGATCCTATTCCCCCACTTCTGAAGCTGCAGGTGGCAAAACTACAAATGTAGAGAGTCGACTCTGCTTAAATTGTTAAAACTGAATTTATTTCACTCTATCCAATAATTCTGGAATTTTGGTTGGGGTATAAAGTTGGCTTCCAGACTTGAGACTTGACTTGAGACTTGACTTGAAAGTATCTTCGAGGACTTGAGACTTGACTTAAGACTTGGAGAAAGAGACTTGAGACGAGACTTGAAACTTGGGCCCTTTCCGCACGCAGCGAGGGAAGTGCTCCCTGCCGCTACTCACCAGCTTTTTGGTGGGTCCGGGCGAGTCTGTTGGGATGAGGAACAGTACAAGCTCGTCTCTCCTCACTGCTCTGGCGTCCAAAATGGCGGCTTCCGGTTGGGGGAGGCTCTCCACCAACCGGAGAAGCTTGCCAGCCAAAAGCCCACCCCCTGCAGGCATGCACTAGTGCACGCCTGCAAATCTGCACCGGAGCGCAGGGACGGAGTGACATGGGGCCACACGCTCCGTACTTTTTAAAAACCTCTTAAAAGAGGTTTTTAAAAAGCACGCTGCGCGACCACTTCCGATCGCTCTGGAGCGGACTGAGGTGCGGAACTATGAAAAGTAGTCCGCCCCAGTCCACTCTACGGTGCAGAAGACCTCCGTTGGAGGTTGCTCTGCACCATTTTAATAGGCCCGTGGGGAAAGGGCCTTGGAGTAAAAGACTTAAATACATCACTGCTTTTTGGATCCATGCAGTCCTCCTATATTGTACACCAGATAGTGCACTGAGGCTCTTCATTTACCCCAGGAAAATGACTTTTCAAGGTTTTATCCCTGGAATGTTTGCTGGAATCCACATGGAAATCAACAAACTAAAGAAAGGTAAAGGGTAAGGATGTGAGATTGAAGGGGAGGGAGAAGGAGGAAGCATGGGAAGCACTTTGGATGGAGTAGCTGAGAAATGGGATTTTCAAAAACTCGTGCAGTTGTTTTCTTCTCTCCCAAGTCTGAGAATGGGACAAAGAAGTGGTGGCAGTGGTGGGGAAAGTAAAAGCATGGATGGAATTTTTCAGCCTCATTCTGATACTGCTCCTAGTTCAGGTTTTTAACTTAAACAACAATTTGACATAAATGTGACAGTTGATTTTTTTTCTTCTTGTAACATAATTGTAACTGAATCAGATTTTTCAGCTCATTCATGATTAACTAAACACACTTATTCCTTTCTATTAGCTCTGATAATCCAATTGTTGTGCTTTTTATACACAATTCAGATATATTTGAGGGTTGTCATCCATCAACCTCTCTTTCAGCACCCCCAACATAATTTTCACTAGAATTACTTGGCCTTATGAACTATGAGGAGCACCACGCGGAGGGAACAGAATGTCAACAAGAAGGAATCAAACTTCACCAACAGGGACTAGATCAACACTCCCAGCCTAAACAGAATGCCCAGGCAGTCCGAGTAGAACAGGTTCGCCGAGGAGCCCAGGACAAGTCTCAGAGGAGGCGAGTTCTGGTTGTTGGGGACTCTTTGCTAAGAGGAACTGAAACAGCAATCTGCAAAACGGACAAGTTCAATCGAGAAGTCTGTTGTCTTCCTGGGGCCAGGATCAACCACATAACGGAGAGGCTAACCAGGCTAGTCAAACCCACTGACTATAAGCCCCTCATTTTGGTTCATGTGGGAACCAATGACACTGCGAGGAGCAGCTTAAACCACATTGCAAAGGACTACGAGCGTATGGGGACCAAGCTTAAGGACCTTGGTGTGCAGGTGGTCATTTCGTCTCTCCTCCCTGTTCAAGGATACGGCGCATGTAGGGAAAGGGCAATAGTAGAGGTCAACAACTGGCTCCGCACATGGTGCCGCCAACAACGGTTTGGGTTTTTGGAACATGGCCTGAATTTCCATGAACATGGGCTTCTGGCGAGGGATGGACTGCACCTCACAAAACTGGGCAGGAATGTTTTTGCAAACAGTCTTGCAAGGAAGATTAAGAGGTCTTTAAACTAAGATCCACTGGGGAGGGAGACAATATTATTCAGGGCAAGGACTCAGAGAACACAGGGGGAAAAGGCCCAAATGATACTGGACAAGTAGTACAAGCGGCCAATGGCGGGAGGAGTAGAAACAATAGTACAGGACTTGCAGGAAGGGCCTGGGGACTTAAGTGTCTCTACACTAATGCAAGGAGTATGGGAAACAAGCAGGATGAGCTTGTACTCCTAGTACAAGAAAATAAATACGATTTGATAGGCATCACTGAGACCTGGTGGGATGAGTCTCATGATTGGAATATAGGAATAGAGGGGTATAGCCTATTTTGTAAAAATAGACCAAACAAGAAAGGAGGAGGAGTAGCCTTGTATGTCAAGGATGTTTTCACCTGTGAAGAGATCCTGGGCTTAAACCCAGAAAGCCAGGTAGAGAGCATTTGGGTAAGAATTAAGGCAGCGAGAAACAACAGGGATATTCTGGTGGGGGTTTACTACAGACCTCCAACCCAGGCTGAGGACTTGGATGACGCCTTCCTCAACCAAATGACTGAACATTCAAAGAGGAGAGATACAGTAATAATAGGAGATTTCAATTACCCGGATATATGCTGGCAGTCAAACTCTGCCAAGACAGCAAGGTCCAGCAAGTTTCTTGCTTGTCTTGCAGACAACTTCATGGTCCAGAAGGTGGAAGAGGCCACAAGGGGATCAAATATTCTAGATCTGGTCTTGACCAACAGGGATGACCTTGTGAATGAGGTAGAAGTGGTTGGATCTTTAGGGGGGAGTGACCATGCCCTGTTGGAATTTAGCATTCAGTGGGAAGGAGAAGATAAGGGTAGCCAGACACTCGTCTTAGATTTTAAAAAAGCGGACTTCTGTAAACTTAGGGAGCTGCTGGCTGGAATTCCGTGGTCAGGAATAGTGAAAGGGAAAGGAGTTCAGGAGGCATGGGAGTTCCTTAAAAAGGAGATACTGACGGCACAGTCTAAAACTGTGCCAATAAGGAGGAAAAATGGAAGGCATCTGAAGAAACCAGAATGGTTGACTAAAGAACTCTCAGCTGAGCTAAGAGTTAAGAGAAACACGTATAGGAAATGGAAGAAGGGGGAAACCACCAAAGAAGAATTTAAGCAAGTAGCCAGGAGATGTAGGGAGGAGGTCAGAAAGGCTAAAGCACAGAACGAACTTAGGCTGGCCAGAGACATTAAAAACAATAAAAAGGGTTTTTTTAAATATGTCCGCAGCAAAAGGAAAAAGAAGGAGACAGTAGGGTCGCTACGCAGAGAAGATGGCGAATTACTCACAGGGGGGAGAGAAAAGGCAGAGCTACTTAACACCTTCTTTGCCTCCGTATTTTCCCAGAAGGATACAAGCACTCAACCTGGCGGTAGGGGAGCAGGGGAGGAAGCAGAGGAAATGAGGCACTTAATAAGTAGAGAGGTGGTACAGGAATACCTGGCCGCATTGGATGAATTCAAGTCTCCAGGGCCAGATGAATTGCATCCTAGGATATTAAAAGAGCTGGCAGAGGTCATTTCGGAACCGCTTGCTATAATTTTTGAGAAATCTTGGAGGACAGGAGAAGTTCCAGCAGATTGGAAGAGAGCAAATGTTATCCCCATCTTCAAGAAGGGAAAAAAAGAGGACCCAAATAATTATCGCCCAGTCAGCCTGACATCGGTACCCGGAAAGATCCTGGAGCAGATCATTAAGCGTTCAGTTTCTAATCATTTAGAAAACAACGCAATAATCATGAGAAGTCAACATGGATTTCTCAAAAATAAGTCATGCCAGACTAATCTGATCTCTTTTTATGATAGAGTTACTAGCTTGATAGATGAAGGGAATGCTGTGGATGTAGCATATCTCGATTTCAGTAAGGCCTTTGACAAAGTTCCCCATGACATTCTTGCATCGAAGCTAGTAAAATGTGGGCTAGACAGGGCTACTGTTAATTGGATATGTAATTGGTTGACCGACCGAACCCAAAGGGTGATCACGGATGGCTGCTTTTCATCCTGGAGAGAAGTGACTAGTGGGGTGCCACAAGGTTCTGTCCTGGGCCCAGTGCTGTTCAATATTTTTATCAATGACTTAGATGAAGGAATAGAGGGCATGCTCATCAAATTTGCAGATGACACCAAATTGGGAGGGGTTGCTAATACGCCAGAGGACAGGATCAAAATTCAAAATGACCTGGATAGATTGGAGAGCTGGGCCAGGGCGAACAAAACGAAATTCAACAGAGAGAAATGTAAGGTCCTACACTTAGGCAGAAATAATGGAATACAGAAATATAGGATGGGGGACACGTGGCTGGATAGCAGTACGTGTGAAAGGGATCTAGGAGTCTTCATAGACCACAAGCTGAACATGAGTCAGCAGTGTGATGCGGCAGCCAAGAAAGCCAATGCAATTCTCGGCTGCATCAACAGGAGTATGGTGTCTAGATCGAGGGAGGTACTGGTACCACTCTACTCTGCTTTGGTTAGACCCCATCTTGAATACTGTGTCCAGTTCTGGGCACCCCAATTCAAGAAGGATATTGACAAGCTGGAGCAAGTCCAGAGGAGGGTGACCAAAATGGTGAGAGGCCTGGAAAACATGCCCTATGAGGATAGACTGAGAGAGCTGGGTATGTTTAGTCTGCAGAAAAGGAGGTTAAGAGGGGACATGATAGCCATGTTTAAATATTTGAAGGGATGCCACGTAGAGGAAGGAGGGGGCTTGTTTTCTGCTGCTCCAGAAACCAGGACAAGGAGCAATGGATTCAAGCTGCAGGAAAGGAGATTCCACCTGAACCTCAGGAAGAACTTCCTGACAGTCAGGGCTGTCCGGCAGTGGAATCTGCTGCCTCGGAGAGTAGTGGAGTCTCCTACCTTGGAGGTTTTTAAGCAGAGGCTTGATGGCCATCTGTCGGGAGTGCTTTGAGGGTGTTCCTGCATGACAGGGAGTTGGACTGGATGGCCCGTGTGGTCTCTTCCAACTCTACATTTCTATGATTCTATGATTCTATGATTCTATGATTGTATCTTCTTTCAAAACAAGAGCAGGTAGTCTGGAGAATAAGAAGGCAAACTGAAAGATTGTGAACCTATTTCCAAGCCTCAGAAGGCTACATAACATCATTATACAAGCACTAAGATTCTCATTGACTTCAAATGAACTCACATTTATTCTTCAGTACTAAAAACTAGGTCTTATATGACACCAAACACTGATGATTCCCATTTATGTTACATTGCCAGAGACGTTTGATGAATAAAAAAACCTGTTTCCAGAGCAATCGCAAATGTGTCTTTTTATTACTTTGGCCTCAGGGCTTTTAAATTTATGATGCTTCTCTTTTCCACACATAAAAACTGGATGCAAATGAGAGGGATAACATTATAGTGTCTATTAGACAGTGTCTTTTGTAAGAGGCATAATAGGAGAATTATGAGAGATTATTATCCTTTCAACAGATGTCGCTTCATGCAAACAAAATGGAATGATGAATCATTCTTTGTTTTCTTCAAATGCTTCAACATTCCTTGGACCCAATACAACATGTAACCCCTCTACCTGCTTGGATCAGGCCAGTGAGAAGAAATACAAGTTTGGTCTTGGGGTGTTAATGGTTCTTGGTATGTTCCTGGGTATCTGGTTCAATGGCGTCATCATTGTACTAACAATTAGACACAAATTTCTCAGGATTCCTATTAATTATGCTATGGTGAACCTGTCAGTTGCAGACATGTTCAGCGTAGTCATTGGACTCTGTCCCACCATGGATGCTAATCTGAAAGGATATTACTTCCAGAAAAAGTCATTCTGCATCTTCCAGGGCTTCTGTGTTACTCTGTTTGGTAAGTGCTCCTCCATCTTGATCTAGATTTCTGTGTGGTATTATTTATAATGTTTGTGTTGCCTACAGCAGTTGGTATATGCACTTCCAACTACAAATGAAACCCTCCTTCCATGGCATATGTGAAGAGAAATCAATGTACCAGACATGCATTAGCCAATATCTACGTACCTATGATGTGCAGTCAGGAGTAAGATAATTACTCATTTTTCTTAGTGCAAAAGAACTATGGCTACAAAGAAACTAGCCTTTATTTCAAGTTCAAGTGCAGGATTGCCAGAAATCTGAATTGTTACATCTCTGGTCCAAAACTAGAATACCCAGAATGTGTATAATTCTTTTGCTAAGAACTAGCGCATGCTCTTCAACCTGGTGCCTTTGGAACTGTTTGGACTTACCTCCCATGATCCATGAATAATTGGAGGATACCAGCTGAGGCAAAGCTGTTCTAGTATAAATGTTAACACAGTGTAGTATCTATTAGGGGAAGGTGCTTAACTGAAAACCCTCGTCTGAATCCCACTCTTGAGTTTTCATTGTATGTTGTATAAAAATGTCTATTTCTTTCTAGATAAATGGTGTGAACAGTTGTCAGGAACTGTGGGAAAAAAGGGGAAAGTGTTATTTAGTTAGTTATCAGAAGGGCAAAGGAAACTATATGGTCACAACAGCTAGAATAGAATTTGCAAGACTATGGAAAACTTATCAAATACCTACAATTGATCAATGGTGGGCAACTCTGATTGAAAATAGAATGCAGACATAGTCTCTCAGAGATTAAAGGGAAAATCAGATGATGAGATTAAAAAAGAATGGGAAATTGTGTCGAGTAATTGTTGGGTACTATCAGATGACAATGTTCAAGCATAAATACAGTTGATATACCAAATGGATGTAATCAGAAATATCATGATAAAATATATAGTACTTATGTATTGCAGGAACTATAATGAAATATTATCATATATATGTGCAGTACAGGTAATTTTAGCATGCTGAATATATAGAAGAAATTGAAATCTAGAGAGGAGAGGAAGAACATTAGAAATAATTCATTGAAATGTACAATTATATATATTTATTTTATATGTTAGAACTTTAATAAAATTATATAACAAAAAACAAAAAGAAGGGCAAAGGAAACATAACAGACAAAGCTCAAGGTACAGAATCCCACTTTGTGCAGCTACCCCCTGGATACACCTGCTATGATGTAGTCTATGACCAGGTCAGATGTGCAAAAATCTTCCTGTTATGGCGTACATTGGAAAAGAGGACTGAATTCCATCCATTGGGTGGATAGCCTCAGGCCCAGTGAAAGATTTCGGGGGGGGCAGGGATAAGTGTGGCATTCAATGATAGTGTGGTAGGAATCCACTATGTTTTTAGTCCAGACTTTAAAGAAACTACCTAAAGTGCTGAACTGCCCCATAAATTCAGTACCTTGGATAGCTCATCTCAGACTAAATCCCACTATTTTGCAAGCTACTTGCTGGAAATCAATCAATTTGCTGGGAGGCCTAAAAATGTAGACCTCCTTCTGAGTTTTAAGCAAACTGGCATTCAGCACCAGCCTCATCTGTGCCATTGAATGTGGTTTACTAATTTGGCTCCAACAGGCATTACACTTAGCACAGTGGGCCCTTGGTATCCACAAGGGTTTGGTTCCAAGTAAATTAGTATCCCCTATATAAAATAGCAAAATCAATTTTTTTGGATTTTTTAAAAAATATTTTCAAACTGTGATTGGTCATAGATGGGGGGGGCTGACTTTATAGTGTAGCAACTAAGAAAATGACCTGGAATAAAGACATCCATCTCTGCTGAAATCTCATCTTTGCCATCAGCCTTTTTAGGTTGATGGCAGAGGTTGGTCTTTAGGTTGGTCTTAAGCTGCAGGGGGAATCATGCAAATGTTGATGGACTCAAGTCCCAGACAATTCTCTCTGTTGGTTATGTTATCTGGGGATGCTGGGAGTTGCAATCTAACACCACTGGAAGGACCATATAATCTTCACACCTGCCTTTGACAAACCTTCTTTCTCAGAACTTTTTGTGCAATACCAGCCTCTGACCTGCGGACAGCTTCCTGTCTACAACAACTGAAATGATATGCTGAGGCCATCTGTAAGGTTTGCTCCCAGTTAGGTTTGGTTTCAGCATGTTACTTTAGGCATTTTCTTTAAAAGCAATTCCCCATGCTCTGATATGGGCAGGAAAGGGGGATCAGTGTAAAACCCTGTTACCCATGCTTGTCTCAATGAGTCACCTTTTCTTGTGTTACTTCATGGGGGCATCATAAGTGGTGTTCCAGTTAAGCTTCAACATAACAGCAATTTGTACTACTACTTCCTTTTCCTGCTCTAGGGCTGGTGACCCTTTGGTCAGTTGTGGTGTGTGCTGTGGAGAGGTACCTGGTGGTGTGTAGGCCATTCAGAGCTCTCCACTTTGGGAAGAGACATGCTGTACTGGCCCTCCTATTTATCTGGCTGTGGTCAGTGATGTGGAGTCTCCCACCACTTTTCGGCTGGAGCAGCTATGACATAGAAGGTATTGCCTCCAACTGTGCCCTGGCATGGCACAGAAAAGACTGGAACAGCCGCAGTTACCACTTGTCTCTTTTCTTTTCCTGCTTCCTCGTTCCCTTTATCCTTATCTCCTTGTCTTATGGCAAGCTCATCTTCACCCTCAGAAAGGTAAGTCTGCCATTCTATTTTGCATAATGCAATAGTTCAGCTAATTCTCTTAAGGACAACTTCTCATCCCCCAAATGTTGCTGAGTTGAGAATCCCATGGATTGCAAATCCTCACCACCAGCCACAGTGATTAGGCCTGATGGGATCTTCAGTCAGATGCATCTGCAAAGCCACACGTTTCCCAGCCCTGCCCTAACAGTTTGGAGTATACTTTCCAAAAGGGCTCTTGCAGTTGATTTTCCAGATGGCTAAACTGAGGCCTAGGAGTAAACAAGGAATTACTAAGATAATAAAGTAGGCTGGTCTTTCAGATTTTTCATTTGACTTTTATTTTCATTTGACTTTCACACTGAACTCTGTGATACTAAGACCTAGTGAAATTCTGTTTTGTATATAACCCAACATCTGATAACTGCTGTTCGTAATATTTATTTAATGACAGTCATGTGTGATCTCCTAACTGAAGTAGCTGAAGCAGCTTACAACAAGAGATAAGTGACATATAAAAAAACCCCCATAAAATAGGATAAGATAAACCAAAAGATAAACCATAAAACCAGTAGCCAAGGATAAAACAAATACGTTAAGAAGACTCATGCTAGCCTGAGAAATTCCACAAATCTTAAACTCTAACAATGTGAGAAAAACCTTTCAATGGCTTCCACCTTTCTTATGATTACCATTTTGGTGGTCAACCTTATAGCTTTCTACTCTTTTTTTTTAAACATCCTGTCTTATGTTCTTGCTCTTTTGAATTTTATGTGTGCTTAGTAAGAGATTCTGGAGGGAGCTGCTGTTGACCTTACCTGTTGTAGGCAGGCACACATAGCTAGAGTAGGATTAGCTAGAGTACCCCTTCCCCCTTTTAAGCTTTATTGCATTACTACAGAAATGCCGCTGCAACCTCAAACTAAAAATTTGTGTTTCTCCAGCTCACTTTCACTATGGTCCCGATGCCAATGGTGTAAAAAAACCTTCCAGCTAGACTGAGGATCGGGAAAAAAGGGGGGACTGAGCAGAGATAAAAAGCCTTTGTAAAAAGGAACAGCTTTGTCAGGGGCTTTGTTAACTGAGATACGCCTCCATTTCAGTGGATGCCTGGGGCTGTGTTTTTCACAGAAGTGAATGAAGACTCAAACCTTTAGTTTAGAATTCCCTTTGCATAAGATCTCAGGGTCAGGCTTTAGGATCTAGGCCACATTTAGTGATTTTTCCGGCTGAAGCCTAGAAACCAACTATGCAGGCTTGGAGTGCTGACATATTCGTGGGAGAGTGAAAACTGTCTGATCCTAATTAAAGCATTTGAGAGAGATGTGTCATCCACACTACTGTGACTTGCAGCTATTTAAAGCCACATTATTGCAGGGGATTCTGGGAATACTTGGGTGCAGCTGCCATTGTCCGAGCAGCTGTCACAAATATCCATCCTTTATTGTTCCCCTCTGAGTTCCTCCTCTTTGACTTATTTGCATACATAGCTCACCGTCACAGTTTTAGCTGATACCCTTGAAAGAGAGGGGAGGGTGAGGGACATGCATGCTGTTAGACCAGTCACAAAAGGCAAGGAAACAACGTATCAGCTTTCAAGCCATTTTGAAGATCCACAAGCTTGAGATACAAACAATAATATTATTTCCCTGAAGCTACAAATAAAGGAGCTCTATACATCCTGAACTGTGACCTTAAGTACATCTGCATAAAGTAAACTCCCAGTTTACATCACTCGCCTCCATTTCTTTCTTTAATAATAATAATAATAATAATAATAATAATAATAATAATATTTATTTTTATCCCGCCTCTCCCAGTGGATTGAGGCGGCATTACAGAAATATATAAATACATTAAAACATTAAAATGTACCCCTACCTCCCCACCCACCAACCCTTCTATCCCCCTAAAACACATTAATTATTAAAAACAAATTAAAAACAAAATTAAAAACAAATTTCTTGAGAAATTGTTGATTTGGTGTTAGTGGACTGAATCTCATAACCCATGTCCGTATTAAGCTGCATCTGATAGTGACAGAGCTACATCTTCCAGCATAGGTCTGTTCCCCATAAAGGCCATTTCCGCACTAGCCTGTTATAGCGCGATGATTCCACCTTCAACATCCTCTGGACCTGGGGTTTGCAGTTTCGGGAGGGGCCGGCTGGTCCCTCCCAAAACTGCAAACCCCAGGATTCCAGAGGATGTTGAAGGTGGAATCATCGCGCTATAACAGGCTAGTGAGGAAATGGCCAAAGTGTGAATTCAGCTGGGTTGAAAGGGCCATGGGATTATGAGAGGGGTTATGCTGAATCTTGTCTCCACCAGCTGCTGCTATTATCCTTTCAAGATTTTTTCTTCCTCAACTTGGCTCTGGTACCACAAGTGAGCCCACATGGGAAAATATCGCTGGAGCTGGGTTGCATGGGTTACAGTGTATAAGATGGCTGAGGGAGGAGGATTCGGCAGCCTTAGCAATCCATGCCCCTTAAATTCAGATCATGGAAAATTTACTTTCTGTGGTGGCTATGGGAGACTGCCTATGAATATCAGGTGCTGTAGGCTATAATTTCAGAAGAAAGAACTGGCAGAACCACCTCTGAGCATTCCCTGCCTAAGAAAACCCTATGAAATGTATGGAGCTGCCATAAGTCAACAGGCAACTTGGTGACACATGATACATATGAATTCCAGTGAAAAATATGCCTTTGCTTAAATCACATACTTATCTATACCTGATATCACCACGGCAGTTATATGTTTGAAGACATGGGGTGTCTCTGTCAAATGCCATTTGAACTATGAATTTTCTCCTTAATTTGGGTCTAAGTCAACATGACTTATATTGTCTTGTTTCATCTGGCAACTCTGTGTTCAGGAGAAAAGTGTCAAAGTGATGGCATCTGAGGATATGTGAATGGTCAGCTTTCACTAAAAACAAAGAAATACCCAGGTTCATGCCAGGGATCTAGTTACAAAATTCAAGTAGGATGATGCCAGGGCAGACAACTGACTGGTCCAAGGTCAGCTCAAAGGAGATTGTTTTTTCCATTATAGTCAATACTGTATTTGTTTTAATATCTTGTAAGTCACCTTGAGTTCCAGTACTGGAAAAAAAGGTGTAACATGAATGAAACTACCACTACCACCATAAGCGCCTCTTGAAACAGGACACCAGTATGAAAAAGAAAACTTGGGCCATTTCCACACTAGACTGTTATAGTGCTATTATTCCACTTTCAACATCTGATGAAATCCTGGGGTTTGCAGTTTTGGGAGAGGCCTTTCTATCAGATTCCATTAGATGTTGAAAGTGGAATAATAGCACTATAAGAGTCTAGTGTGGGAATGACCTTGATTTTTCATTTTCAGATAGTAAATGAGGAGGCTAATGAGGTGAGACAGCTGCCTCAGGCAGCTGACATTCACTATCATGAAAGGGCAACCAATTGTTAGTTTTAAAAATGTGTTGCTATTGTTTTTTTGTTTTGTTTTTTTGCTGTCAGGAAGGGGAGAAATGCTTGTGAGATTTTTCTACCTCACATGCCAAAATAATGTTAGCTGCCTTGTGGTATGGTAGTTTGACTGATGGTGGAAGCCACTTGCTTCTCTCCCTCAAGCAGAAAAAAGTGTCCACTATAATATCTCACTGTTCTACCTCCAACATGTGCAGACACACAGCCTGAAGCAGGAAGTTCTGAGGGCCGAAACATATAGTAAAGCATGACTTCAATACTGTTAGAGTGAAAATAAAGAATCTATCTTACATGATGGATCAACACCCTGCACTCTAGTCTGACTGCTAGCAGTTCTGCAAGATCATATGCAGACATTTTTCTAGCTTTCCAGCTGCCTGAGATCCTTTTATCTAGAGATCCCAGGGGATCAATCTGGATCTGTCAGCTGACAAAGCCTGTGTTTTACTAACTGAGGCCATTTCCATGCTACACTGTTATAGTACTATTATTCTACTTCTAACATCCTGTTATATTCCGGGGTTTGTAATTTGCTGAGGCCAAAGAGCTGTTTGGCTGAGAATTCTAAATGCTGCTCCTTAAACTACAAACCCCAGGATTCCATTAGGATGTTGAAAGTGGAATAACAGCACTATAACAGTGTAGTGTGGAAATGGCTTGAGTTAAACCCTCTCCTTAAGAATGCTGGCATAAAAAATATGGTAATCAGCCTGGAGGTTTACAACAGATTTAAGCAAGTTGTGGGTTAAGGGTAAAGTTAGTGCCCTTGAAATAATCAGAGAAACCAGGGGGAAAAAATAACTCACATTTTTTGTGATGTACATGCTTGTCTGTTTTTAGGTGGCCAAAAGTGGCTTGGTCCAAAGTAATTCAACTCAGCGGGCTGAGTCTCAGGTGACCAAGACAGCTGTCATTATGATCCTTGCCTTTCTTCTCAGCTGGATGCCATATGCAGCCTTCACTCTGATCAAAGTAATAAAACCAGAAGTGACCTTGGACCCCAAAATTCAGAGCATCCCTCTCTTCATGGCTAAAACAGGAACCATATACAACCCAGTGATTTATATCTGTCTGAACAAGCAGGTAAATCTCTTGGCTGCCCTAAGGTATTGAATTCCTCTTCCCTTGCAGCATGGTTCATCCAAGAAGAACAAGTTATGGCTTAGCTGAGCTTGTATTAGAGGAAAGGTAGGAAAATCCAGTTTTAAATTCAGAGACTGATCTCATTTGCCAAATTGACATAAAGCCTACATCCTACTCTTGTAGCAGACCAGAGATAATATCTACTTGCTTAACTTGGGAGATTGAAATGACTATTCAGAAAAGTACATCTTTCTAAGAGGCTTCTGAAAACAGAATAATCAATACAAAGTTGATTTTTAGTGTCTGACTTTCTGAGTTGGTCCATTTCTGCCCTATGCTGTTATAGTGCTATTATTCCATGTTCAACATCCTGTGGAATTCTAAGGTTTGTAGTTAGTGAGGCCCAAGAGCTCTCTGGCTGAGGATACTAAATGCCCCTCTCTAAAGTGCAAACCCCAGGATTCGATAGGATGTGAATTCAGGTGGGTTTAAAGGGCCATGGGATTATGAGAGGGGTTATGTTGAATATTCTTTCTACCAGCTGCTGCTAAACTGCAAACCCCAGGATTCCATAGGATGTTGAAAGTGGAATAAGACCACTATAACAGTGTAGTGTGGAAATGGCCCTAGATTATCATTGTACTAAATTAAACAGGTGGTACCACTGCTATGGAAACTCAATGATGTCAGGGACTTTTATGCTATCTGATTCTCTAACTGTCTCCTAAAATGTAGCCTCAGATGTCATCATAAAACTTTAGGCAATCTTTGGGGATCTTACTATAGGTCAACTGTTGAGGCAAGGTGTGTTCATCGTCTTGGAATATTAAGAAAGAATAATGAAGGAAGAAAGCTGCCCTGGGGGAAACATTAAATCAGTCCCACTGATAGGATCTGTTATGGGGGTGCCCTGTTGTTTTTTTTAAGTGGGCATGAACACTACTGAACTGTTTACATGCATATAATGAAAATATTAGTATATGCAAAGAAACAATATTAGCATACATTTCTCACCACAGGGAAAGGTGGTAGCCCTTGAGTTATCTGTGTGTATCTTGATCTACAAGTAGGGCAGAATGCGGAAACGTTGGCCCTTGCAAATATCCCAGCCAGCTAGATTGCAAATGTTTAACTCCAAAGATCTGGAGGACCAGAGATTCCCCAGTCAAGGCTGGGTAAATTGATAATATTTTGGTTAATCATAATGTCCCTGTATTGCATCTTGAGCTGCAGCACAGATACCTAAGGTTCCCTTTGTTTCTTCTCCCTAACTTTCAGTATCGAGAACAAGTTGCAGCTTCCTTACAATGTCTACAGAAGTGCTGGCTCGTGCTCAGTAAGCACCAGGGGCTGAAGGCTTTGACCCCTGCTCTGAAGAGACTGCAAGGGAAGCAGCTCAGCTGCCATACAAACAGGATAGCTCCTCAGCAGGAGCTGAACATCAACAGGAATCTCCTCTTGCCAAACATGAACTATTCCGATGATGAATCTTCCTCTCAATAATCCAAAATGCCAGTTTTTAACACCAATCTCAATGTGGCTGCTTCTCTTCATTGTCCCACATCAAAATGGGTCCCACGCAGAGAATAATAGCCCTTCAGCAGCTGGTGAATTCATACCAAGAGGGAAGGTGACTAATCACACTTGCATTTGATGAAGTAGACGCAGTCTACAAAAGCTTGCAGTACAACCTTCTTTTTCTCAGCCTCCAAGGTGCTACCATATCCCTTTGCATACTGATTGATCCAGACTAACACGGCAATGTGTTTGAATTCAATCACACTTATCATCAACTTACACATATTGTTACATAATATTAACATAGGATAGTATACATACTATAAATTATGCATATTATGATGTAGGCATAAGTCATACGAATGGATTCCCTACCTACTAATAAGAGGAAGCAACAACAATTAAAACTTCAATTATATTATTACTTGTTTGGATGTTTGGAATAGAACAATGAGGAGAAATAAATTGCCATTCAATCCAGGAGCAAGAGTAGATTGGGGTGTGTGCAAGTATCTGACACACGTACACCAGAGTTGCTAGCATAGTGCCCTTGATTTGAAGGGAATTGAAATGCTGTTCTCATGCCGAGGCTATTTCTACGAGGTAGAGACAAACCTGATACCTTTGCATAGCCAAAGCTAGCCAGCCCCCATCAATTCTCACACAATGAAGCAACTGGCTTTAGAGTGCATTATTCCATCTTGCATTGTGTCACTTGGGGCTATTTTGAGCTGGAAGCTCCCGAGGCCATATTTGGGAAACTCTTGCATGGGCGGATAGAGCTGAAGGTCAAAGATGACAAAAGGCTTCCAACAAAGGCAGAATTTCCCAGCTGCCCATGGAAAGCAGGAGTACAAAAGCTATTTTATTTCACTAGACACTTCTGAGGCACTTCTCTCCTCAGGCAAAGAGGCCACTCTGGTTTAATTGAAAATCCTGTAGAAAACATTGAAGTGAAAGAAGAAAAAGATTGAGCCATCATGTGGGTTTAGCTGACATTAATAGCAAGATTGCCCACCTCCAGCCTGAATGGAAATGAAGACAACTTCATCCTTATCTTTTTACACCAGCAGTATATTTTTAGCACAGGGTTTATGTGGCACAGGATACATATCAATTAATATGACAAGGAACAGAGCAGAAAGCACAGGCACTTCATTTTAGACTGAGGGATTTCAAATGTATATAGTAATGGTATTTACCATTGGAGGACTCCACAAGAGTAGTAGCTGTGTTGGAAAGGAATATATGGCATGAAGTACAGGTAGCAGTAGGTAGATATGGTTAATCCATTTTTTTTAAATGAAATGGCATCCAACAATCGGCATATGAGCCTGCTTGGAAATTGAGATCCCCAGGAGAACTTCTGTTTTGTATCCCACTACCCTATAGAGTTAATGAGTACACTACAGGGATTTTTCTGTAGTGGCACCTCAACTATGGAACTCTCTTTCATGGGACATGGCAAGTGCTCAGCATTGTACTGTTCTACATGGCTTTTGGTGCTTAAAACTGCGGTGGCTCTTCCAGCTGCGTGGATTTTTCAGAACAATTTGTTTTGTTCCATTTTTAAGGATATTTTTTATCTGTTTTACATGCTGTACATTCCCTCAGAAGCCTTGGTGGGCTGAGAGGTGATAAGCAAACAAGTATAGACATTATTCAGACAGAATGCTGTACCATATTTTAGCATATGTAGATGAATCTGGAGCTTACATCTTCTTTCTTTTGTGATATATGGCAAAGTTGATGGGCAGAAGCCTTTTTCATAATGTCAAACTCTGGAATTACATCTGAACTGACCCAGTATCTTGAAACTCAGTTCAGAATACAGCATTTACAGTAATCTCTTCTAATAATTCCTCATTTTTAAAAATTATTTTAAGACGAAACACAAATAATAAACAAGATGAGCAAAAGCAAAAGGTGTAAGAAAAAGAAAATCAAATCTAAAACAAACAACAGAACCACAATAAAACAACCTAACCTAGATATACAATCTAACAGCAAATATAACAATACAAGACGAAACAACAACTAATTAAAAAGTAGGTTCTCTGTTGCATGCAGCAAGTAATAATGTATTAGTAATCCTGCTCAAACTACTCTAAAATATTACATCATTTAAAGTAAGCTGTTAATCTAAAGTTACCTAAAATATTAAATAATTAATGATAGTTAAAGTCTAAATATAATTTCTATCATAACTACTATTAAATTGTAATTATACCTTAAAATATTCCAAAGATATAACATACAATTTTGACGACCTATTCAGCACTCTAGCTATCAGCATTAGATTTCTTAATATTACCTTAATATCATTAAACAGCTTATAAAAATCCCATCTTTTATTCGTGGTTACTTCTCTTGCAATAATGTAATAACCACTGGTGCCAGCAGCGGTAATGGCGGATGTGACTTAACGAGCTCTGTTAAGTAGCAAGCGCCACAGGCATTGCGCTTGACAGGAGAGCTTTCTCCTGTCAAGCTAGAGGATTCCCCAATCCACAGGGGGTGAAAAAATTGCACAGAACCAGGATCGGAGCCTGCGGATTGCCCATTTGGGAATGGAATGGTTGAAGCAAGCTCCGAGGCTCAGGAGATGACACAAGCCTCAGAGAACCCTAAGGGAAAAAGCACTCTCCATATATTCTAATAATTCATATTTAGTAACAATCGAAGATCTCTTAATTTGCAGAGCCCTCACTGGTGCCAGTGTTACCCTGATTTCTAGGGTCCCATGAGGGACACCTCAATGTGGTCCAAATAATGGGGAATGGGAATTAGCCAAAGCACAAGCTTTAGCAATGCAAGAGGCAGGGCAACCTAGCCAGATCTTGAACCCAATGTTTACGGGGTCAGGCCAAGTCAATAATCAAGCAGAAGTAAATAATAATTGTTTTCCTTATAAAAGACGGTCAACACACACACTCACACAGACCTAAGAAGATAAAGATAGGAGTTTGGATAGAGGATTTTGAGAGGGATTTTTCAGGGGAAATACTACACCTGATCCCATAGCCCGGGTAGTCAGAAGAAAACTCAGTTGGAGCGGAGATTGTCAGCACGTGGAAGCTGAGGGGAAGGCTCAGTAAACGGAGCGGCAACAAGGCGGGATGGAAGCCAGGAGCGATCCAAAGAAGTGCTCAAAATCAGGGGTATAGGGGAAAATGTGCCTGTAGGCTAGTCTGTTCCCGGAGAAAACAATGGGTTTCGGGTTGGAGACAAACCCTCTGAAAGGTCAGTACTTAAATGATTGAATTTTGACAGAGTTGTCAATAGCGCGGTCAGTATGTAAATGGGGAGTGCTTGACAGTTGGCTATTCGGAAGCACTAATCTCATCAAGCTGCCTGCTCGGGGTAGAGAATATTTTGTACGCTGCATGCATACATAATGCATTTTCAAAGTGTACTTGCCTGGAGGTCTCCTGAAGCTGCATTTGGGCAAATTACTGGCCTGCCTGGATTTATCTTGTGTTCTTCAGCTAGATCAGTCATGTCCATGTGCGTACTCGTCCGGGGGCCTCGCAAGCACGTGGAGACGAACAGTTTGGGATGGCCAATCTCTTGATATCAGGTTATATTTCAATAAGCCCTGGGCTCGGACTATAAACTACAGCAACACCACTAAATATATATATATGTGTGTGTGTGTATATATATGGAAAAACAGAGGCTACAGCGAACTAAAATCAGTCAACATGAGACTTTGGCCATTTCTGCACCAGACTGTTATAGCGCTATTATTCCACTTGCAACATCCTAGGATGTTGCAAGTGGAATAATAGCGCTATAACAGTCTGGTGCGGAAATGGCCTCTGTTTACTCCATGTAACAATTTCAGGAGCAAATACATTTGAAGTGACATTTTGGAAAAGAGGTGATAGGCACTATTATATGGCATTGATCAACACATGCTCCTCTGTGTGTGGGGTACTTTCTGTCACCTCATCCAACAGGCCCCACTCCAAATACATCCCACAACATTCCTAATGTCAACCTGCAGGTACAAATTTTTAAGTGTGGCCAGGAAAGATCTCTTTTTCTCAGAAGGAAAGCGAGTGGTCAAGCCAGAAGCCAAGGCTTTGTCTTTGACTAAATTGCACATAATCAGCACTCCCTAGATTACATTTCAGACAAAGGAATGACAGTATGATTACCTCTGCAGAGAAATCATGTGGAGACAGCATTCTGAAATGGCAGCTGCCCTTAGGGTCTAGGAAGTAGTACTCATTTTAATGTTTTATATACATATAACTTGCTATCGCATAACAGAAGTAGTTGTCCAAAATCAGGATGGCCTAAGCTGGCAAAGTTCCCCAAAAAGGCAACTAAAATTTTCAGCTCAAATACTGCCATCAAGGTTGTTTTTTGCAGCAGAAAAAAAAAATAGGGTGGTGGACTGATGTACGCTCAAGACAGACCAAGGTTTTTCTTCATGCAAGAAATTTACTGCATGAAATAGCAAGAGCTACAAAGCCTCCTCTCACACTACATAATCACACTGTATGACCCTCCTTTAACTGCCCTGGTTGCATCCTATGGAATCCTGGGTTTTGCAATCTGCAGAGGCAATAGAAGTCTCAGGCAGGGAATTCTACTACTTCCCAAAACTACAATTTTCAGGATACTATAGGCTGGAACCATGGCAATCAAAGTACTGTCAACAAAAGCCAACATGCTTTAGTGGTTTGAGCATTGGACAATGGAGACCAGGTTCCAATCCTCACTTGACCATGAAAACTCACTGGGTGACCTTTTACAAGTCACACTCTCTCAGCCTCAGAAGGCAAACTCCCTCTGAACAAGTCTTGCCAAGAACCACCTGTGATAGGTTCACCTTAGAGTTCCCGTAAGTCAAATGACTTGAAGGCACACAATATTATACTTGCATGATATGAAAGGGGCTTATCAAGAGACCTCTCCAGTAGGTGATAAGCCAAGGTATCTTCATGGTATCTGCATATTCAGAAACAGTATTTTTTTTTCTGAACAATAGTACTTGAAACTAGTAGAAAAATGTTTTAGTTATCAGGACCTGCTTATGAGCTTCCCAAGAAAACAGCTGGCTAGTTGCATTTTAGAACCAGAATGGTAGACTGTATGAATCATTAGATGGTTGTAATGGGGTTCTTGTATATTTGTCTGTTTCAGGCTCTTTCAATGTTGTGAGTCTAGATGTTTGACTGTTGCTTTTGGCATAGGTAATGGTGAGCAATACTTCAGCTGCAATGCAACAGTATCTGAAATATTTAGGGATGGGCAAACCGAATCCTCAAATCCTCAGGAAGGATTTGAGATTTGTGAATCTGAATCCCTGTGTAAAAATAGATGGATTGAGTCTTTTAAAACCACGAACCAAAAATACTTTTTTAAAAAAATCTGTTTTAAAAAAAGTATTAAAAAGTTTTTTTTTAAAGTTGCTTTTTAAACCCTTTTAAAAAAAAAACATTTGAAAGATTCATGATTCGTGGATTCCCAGAACCTTCCAGAGATTCAGATCTGGAAAATTCTGCATTCGTCCCTACCTTAGAAATATTGCAAGTTGCTTAACTTTGATCTATGAACAGCTAAGAACCTGAAGAAACAGTTCTTAGCTGTTTCTTCAGGTTAGCAACTTCTGTCTCTTCCACAATACACAACAGTTTCAGTTATCACTTTAACTGTATTGTCTGTACCCCACAAATCCTGGGATTTATAGTTCAATGAGTCACAAGAAGTACATGGCAGAGAATTCCAAATCCTTCATGAACTTACAAATTCCAGGATTCCATAGGATAGAACCATGGCAGTTAAAGTGGTAACAAAGTGCTATAACTGTGTTGTGTGAAAGAAACATTGAATGTAATCTTAAAATACTTCCTTAAATCATTTGATCAGAAATTCTTATCTGTTGTTAGCTGAACAATATTGCTAGTGTGCAGAAGATACCACCTGCTGGACAAATGAGATTCTAGCAATATGCACCCTAATAATAATTCATACCTCTAGGGAAAACTGGAAGATCTTCCAATATAAAAGGAAACTGCTTTCAATTAAACTGCTTTTAACAGAAATAATTCTTGTTAGCTTTTTCTTCTAGATTGCCTATTAGCAAGGGAATATGATGCCAGAGATTAACACTGTATCTTCTTCATTTATTGCTCTGTCACTTAGGAAGATACTAGAAAATAAAAAGGCAGAAGTATTAAAGGAAGATTCTCCTCATAATCAATAAATACAAAAAACCTGCTAGATCTGAACAGAAAGCTTGGGGTAAAGTGAAATTCAAATCTCAAGATACCTAGGAGAGCAATACATTTGTTGCCATAAAAATGCTTACAAGCGAGAGGTCATGAAGTTAACAAATACATGAACTGTCTGTTCACAGGGATAAGATACGCAGATATACCACCTTCACAGGCTGAGATCTAACAAAGTTGTGCAGTGTAAAGTTAAACTAATATAGCAACCTGATGGCTATGCTACATGACCTCTAGTTCTAAAACCAACTGTGCAACTTGCACTACTCTGTGGTCCTGCCACGGAACATTTCACAGGCCCTAAGTCAAAGTGCGCTAGGATCATAAACAGGCTTAAAAAGGCAATTGTGCAATGGTTACAACAGAGTAATGTGGCTCACCTGAATATAAGGATTTGACTTGCAGTGTCCATTTATGTCACCACTGTTCTTACATTTTTATACATAATCTGACAACTGAATTAAGCATCTGACATAGTAGACTAATCTGTAAGAAATCTTTTGGCTTTTTAGGAAGTCCAAGCCTTCCTTTTGCTGCAACAGGCCAACAAAATGACTTCAAAAGTTATTTCCATGTGAAATCCAGCACTTTCATCCTACCAAGCCTAGGTAGCCCTCAGAACCTATGCTAGTTATTCTATTCTTACAGACACTTCTCACCTGCCATACTGGGCTCTCATCTCCTAACAGTTCTACTTGACGGAGGCGTTCTATTTCCTCTTCCATCCAAAAGTATAAAACCTTTTTACTAGTATTTTTGTTACTTCAGTAAAAGCACCCCAATAGGCCACAAAACAAAACAAAACCATAAAAACATAAAACCCTTCTCTGGGCTACAAACCCTTAGGATTTCCCCTTTAATCTACTTTGTTCTTCTGCATCACCTTGGCACCCACAGTGTAACCCAGAACACTTTTTGCCTGTGTAAACTCCAGATCAATTTTAGTATGTGGAGAGGAAATGAGACACTGTCATCATGTAGAATTGACATGATTTAATTGCACTGTCAAAACAGACTCATTTTCAAAAGATGTTCTTGTAGAGTGCAGATTTGTGTCATGTGGCCCTTGGATTCCAGTCTGTGACAAGTTACTATGGAAGTAAACAGTCACAATTAATGAAACAAGTATGTTATTGGTTTCTGGCACACTGGGGGGAAAAACCTGCTGGTTCATCACACTAGAGTTTGGGAGACACTGCTTTTAAGGCTTCAGGGGCTGATGGAAGTTGCAGCCCAACACCTGGAGGGCCACCTGCTGTACAGTCAAAACAGAAAACATGACATTTCCAAATGTACATCACACTCCACTTTATTTAAACAAAATGCTTTGAGTGAAAATGAAGAGGAAAAACTGCTGATCCAAGTTCCTAGCAAGTCAGTCCCTTTTGCTGTTCAGTGATGAGGTGGCTACTTGGCATTCTTAGCATTATTGGCTTGCATTTTTTTCAACCCTTTCTTGTTGTGTTTCTTTGCAAAGCGCATGTTCCTCAGGAACTTGGGATCAACCTAAAAGATGAAATAAATTAAATATCATTTGTTTGGCAATTCACCTATTTGGTTACAGGTACTTTATTACTTATAACAGTGAGAAAACAGTATAATTTCTGTAAATATTACATGATAAAGCCCTGTTCCTCAATAAAGCCCTTTGATCACAATATATGATGCAACCTGCCCAGACTGGTTCATCAAAACCACTCCTTTCTCTGGGTTTTCCTCCTTCAGTCCTTTCCACCCCACTCTGGTTTTATGGCTTACGACAGTACTGTGCCAGACCCGCATGAACACTATCATACAGAAAACCTAGTTAATGATAATGAATGATAATATACTGGCTGTTGGTAAAAGAGGGCACACAAGATAAAGACAACAGGTTAGCAATCCACCCAAGAGTTCTGACATTGATATACACATAAAAGGCCTCTCTAATAAAAGAGGTAAAGATTGCATTTATTAAGACAGCACACAAAAGGAAAAACAAAATTTAGTACATAAAAGTGCTGCACTGCTGGGAGCTTTCTCCAATAGAGACATTCGAAATTAGTTGCTCAAGTTTTGGAAATAGCCAAATCGGCTAGCAGGGCCAATGTGGCAGTGGTCTGCCTGCTGGATGGAACTTGAGAGATGTATTATTTGTATGCTTTCTCCTAGAGTGGGACCCAAAGTGGCTTCCAGAAAGAGTAAATTCAAAACAAAGAACAATGAAATTTTAAAACAATTAAAATTCCCACACAAAACAACATATAATCATTTAGAAGACATAGGAAAGTTAAAAAAGATAAATAATCTCAATATATGGTTCCCTGCTTAAACACTGAAAACCTGCTTAAATAAAAAAGTATATGCCTGCCAGCAGGGAAGGGGCCAGCCTAGTCTCCCATGGAAGGGAGTTCCAGAGGGTAAGAGCAGGCACTGAGAAGGCTTTCTCTTGCATCCTCACCAAGCGAACTTGTGATGGTAGGAGGACTGAGAGGAAGCCTTCCCCTGCAGATCTTAAAACTCTGGCACGTTCATATACGAAGATATAGTCTTTCAAATAGTCTGATACAGGTTCTTGTTCCCACTGAGCAACAGAAATACAACAAACACATCAAGCAACTCTGACTAGTCACTATAGTCTAATCCACCTCACAAGTCTGTTCTGAAAATAAAATGGGAAGGAAGGCAGTCATTTATCCCATCTGGAGCTCAGCATAAGAAAATTAACAAATGGAAGTTTGTAAAAGTTCTTTTTTCACATTGAGACCCCTTCCACTGCACCAAGAAGTTGAGCCCCATCAGTTGAATCGATCCATATAAAGAATTTAAAATCAGTTTTGGAAACACAGGAGGTTTGACAATGGAAGTGTGTGAAAGAGGCAATGTAACAAAATGCCAGAGAAGCAGAAAAACAGACATATGAAGTGCAGTTTAGATTTTGCAACATCTGTATATGACATTGGGGTCTCTATGATGCTTGATGCTAGGCTTTAAGACCTTACATTCATTGACCACTGCTAGGTCCTCCGTTTAAATGCCTGCATGTGAATGCAGTCAGCACGCATGGCTTCTCCAAACCAGCTGTCAAGGAAATTATGAAAATATTCATACTCACCCCTTTCAGAGATTCATATCTATGTGACCTGGGTTTCTTAATGCCGTTTCTGTGCCACTTGCGAGCTGTTTGGAGTTAACATTAACCATTAACTGATTTAGAATAAAGTAGTTTGTTGGTAACTGCACGCTGACACTTTCATATTAGTCAACAAACAGAAAGCACCACATTATTTTCCTGACACTCTTCCAGACTTTTAAAGCATTGCAAGTTGATCTCATTAAAATCATGATTTTGTAATGAACTTTCTAGGTGGCCTGAGGCATACCACATCATTTTTCTTACAATGGTACCATGTACCTGACAGGGTCAACAGTTCTGTTCACGACTCTCAGCACAGGGACCTTCCTTGGTTTGGTCAGGATCACAAGTCAGTTTCTCCATTTCTCCATTCCTGGTTCTTTGAGCTTCAAGGCTCACAGTTCCTCCCTGTCTAGCACTTGCCAATGTTGAGCATGACCCTGTGCCGCCTCTGCTACTAGTACTTCTGCTGCTATCCTCCACTAGTTCCACAGTCAAAAGGAAGAAAGAGAGCCTTCAAACTGGGTCCTTTGCTTCACACAGCATTTTTCAAATGCAGAAAACAGATAATCTCCCATTCTTCCCTTGAGTTTCTGGAAGCCATCATTTCTCACTTTGGTTTGTACTTTGGATGTCCATTTCTCTCCAATGTTCACTATAACAAAGACAAGATCTTGTCCCTCCAGAATTGTTCCAGCACACATTTCAGCTACTGATTAAGGGAAGTCAAAGGTGATGAGCTCATGACATGACCACTGACAAAAATGCTGTTATTATTGACTGAAAAACTTTGTGTTTTTCCTCCTGTATTTAACCAACTATCCCAATCCCAACAGATTGGGTTGACAGCATTTATTCAGCCACCCTCTCATTTGCCACCTGTACCTGTGAATCGTACCACTACTATGAAGGGTGCAATGATATCCAAAAAAAGGGTAGCTTGGATCAAACAGAAATCTAACAGTAAAATTGAAACTGTCTCTTTGGTATGCATGTTGGCCGGTATACTGTAGCCAACATACCACAATGCCTTCCAAGCATGTCTTCTGATTTTTCATCATTTAGGGTTGCACCCTACAACTTCTCTCCAGCCAGACGTGAAATCTTTCCACACCTCCTGGCAAGTTTTACAGGGAACAAATTTGGTCATTTATATATTTCAGTAATTTATATACCACCTTTCCTCTATCACAGGATTAAATTCAGCTATAAACAAAGACATATGAGGTCTAGCATATACTCTTCTCCCTCAAAAATCAAATTCAATAAAGGTTTGGTCAGTTGGCATCCCTAGTGTATCTTACTATATAAATGTATTTCAAATGGATTTCATGTGAAAGTATGTGTATATGCTACTGTTGAAGTGACCCTATTGTACTCAAAGATGGCTTGTTATTGTCGTGTGCCTTCAAGATGTTTTTGACCTACAGACCTTAAGGCAAAACTCTCATGGGATTTTCCAGGCAAGATTTGTTCAGAAGGGGATTTTCCATTGACTTCCTCTGAAGTGAAAAAGGTGTGACTTGCCCAAGGTCACCTAGTGGGTTTCCATGGTCAAGTACGGATCTGAACTCTGGTCTCCCAGATTACTAGTCCAGCAGTCAGACCATTACACCATGTTGGTTATCAGGTGCATATTTATCTGGGGAAAAGGCTTGAAATGCAATCACCATGGCTATACTATGACCATGAACAGTACCACAGTTCAATGTTTATGCTGGCTGTAAGGTTAGGATAACAGGTGAGCACCACATCTGTTGATAAAGAGGTCAACCACTATAGGCAATCATCATTATTTAAAGCAATTCTACACATTCAAATAAAAGCTGTGGACAATTAAATGTTTCCAATACCATCTTACCAAAAAAAAAAAAATCTTATTAACCAATATTCAATCAGCATTTCTCAGGCAAACTTACATTGATTGTGTGTGGTGTGGTTCTTGGACTTGGCCATGGCTTAAACCTAAACAAACAGCAATCAGAAGCATTCATCACAAAAACAGAACAACTTCCCAAGACTCTTACAGAATTCCCCCGTCACTTGTCATCTCACGTTCCCAAACATCTTTCCAAAGAATTTACTAACTGCTTTGCTGAACTGGATCAAAGGTTCATTTAATTTAGCGTTATGCATCCAAACAGCCAGATGTCTTGAGAACACTGTAAGCAAAAGGTAAGTTTCAATGAACTCCTTGGGTCTCACCCCCAAATAAAAATACACAGGACTGCACTGTCAAGGGCCTAGAGCAGTGGTTCTCAACCTGGGGGTCGGGACCCCTTTGGGGGTCGAACGACCATTTCACAGGGGTCGCCGCTCCTCAATCCTGCCCCCCCTTTTAAAAGGTGGCCTCACAGCCAATGGGAGCAGTGCTTCTGAAACCCCTGCGCTGGGAGAAGGGGAGAGGAGGCATGTTGGGCATTTCCCCGTTTTTCCCTGCCTGGTGGGAAAGCACTGGAGGAGCCTGAGGTGGAGCCGGAGGTGCAGAGAGCGGGAGGAGAGAGCTGGAGCCGGAGGTGAGGAGACGAGACCTGCAAACCCCAGGATTCCATAGGATGGTGAAAGTGGAATAATAGTGCTATAACAGTCTAGTGCAGAAATAGCCAGGATGACCTTCTCCTCTCGCTTTTGTTGTGCGTGGACCCTTGGCGCTTACCACGTGCACGTGTTGTGTTCTTCACCCTGACTGTCTTGCATTCCTTGCTTTTTGTATGTTCAGCGTCCGCACTCCCTTTAAGGGAGGGAGGGAGGGAATGAAACAAAACGTGTCTGCTTATGCCGCCGCCATCTTTCCTCTCTCCCTGTCCTTTCCTCCCTGCGCCTCGTGTAAAATGTGGGCTGTTTCGGCATTGCCTTTGGGAGTGACTGGCTTTTTGAACTGTGGAAACCCAACATTCAGAACTAGAACTACTGCCTTAATTCTGGCATTGATGGACGCTTTCTGTGCTTAAAAAAAGCGGGGAGGGTTACCAGTTTTTAGGCATTAGAAGTCTATCCAGAGCAGTGATTTAGGGCAGTGTTTCCAATCTATTTGATGTTGGAAATAACTAACCAACTAAATAAATAAATAATAAATAAATAACGAAAATGATTTTATGGTTGGGGGTCACCACAACATGAGGAGCTGTATTAAGGGGTCGCGGCATTAGGAAGGTTGAGAACCACTGTGTTAAGAGCTTTTGAAGACAGTGGCTTCTTTAAGTTACCGGAGCTAACAGTTGCTAACAGGTTAGTCTCTTACATAAAATTTCCACAAATCATATGGAACTAGCAAGTGCCACTGTCACGTGTTGTGGCAGCAGATGCCACGTTGAGAATGGATTCTCTATAAATTCTGAGCAGGTGATTTAATCCCGAAGCCACCCAGACACGCTGTACTGCCATGAAACAGCTAAACATCCACCTCCCAGACTTCTGAATTGCTGAAGAGAAAACTAGGCGACCTCCAAATCGTGATGCTCTATTTATTGCCAGGGCCTGAAAAGCTACCACAACTCCTAAGGATTTCGAGCCACACTAATGGGGGAGTGGACTCGGAGGGGGGGGCTGTAATCCGAAAACTACTTCTCTATCATCATCTCTATCATCCTCTCCTCCCTCGTCCCACCGCCGGCCCCTCTCCTCTCCATCCCCCCCTCCGCCTTCCCCTCCCCTCCTCCCCAGGGCACCAGGCTGTTCCCACCCTCACGCTCCTCCCCGGCCAAGAGGAAAGCCCCTCCTGCCCCCTCCGCCAGCCGGAGGCCGCCCGAAGGCTTTCTTCGGAACGGATGGCGCTGGATTCCAAGAGGGAAACCTCACCTCCACCGCCGCCTCAGCTCGGGACAAAACCGGAAGAGAAGCAGCGCTCGCAAGGCATTCCGGGAAATCAGGAGCGTCAGGCGGAGAGACGGGCGGACACAGAAACTGACGGACCGGCGGGGAGGCTTTAGAGGTCCGTCTGGAAACACATGCTGCCGTTGAAAAGGTTCCGCCGGGGGGAGGGGAACGTTTGTTCCGACGCTTTTATCCGTTTTCAAGAACCGGGGGGTATTTAAAGCCATTACTGCGTGTATTATGATTTGAAATAACAGGATATTCCCTCGAAAGCTTTCACTGGCAGCGCCACAGGTTTATTTCGTTGTATTTTCCAGTGCCGTAGGGTAGGAGCTATAGTTCCCCACTGAGGCTTAAAATCCGAAGGCGCCAGATCCCCTCTAATCTTGGAAACTAAGCAGGTTCAGCCTTGGTTAGTACTTGGATGAGAGACCGTCATCGAATACCAGATGCTGTAGGCTATGGGAAAGCACTGGCAAAACCACCTCTAATAATAATAGTAATAATAATGATATTTATTTATATCCTGCCTCTCCCAATGGATCTAAATATTTCTTGCCTAAGAAAACCCTAGAGAATGCATGAAGTTGCCCTAAGTTCACAGGTCACTTAAAGGCACATACACAAAGGTCCTTTGCATTAAAAAAAAAATCATTGTAGGTTTTATTCTTAATGAATTTGGAAAGGAGAACCCACCTCCAAGCAGTCGTACTGTCTCTTTTAAATGTGACTGTTTTAAATATGTGTTGATCACCATCACATAGGTTTCCTTATGACTAGGAAGACGTGCAGACATCTGGCTTGTGGAACTGGAGCTTTAGGAAACGTCTCCTATATTGCAAATATTAACAGAAAAAGATCCATTGGAGGAAGTTTATCTATTGCACAGTTATCTTTAGAAGCAAGTTATTTACAAGCTGCTGTCGTGTGCCTTCAGGTCATTTTGGACTCATAGTGATGCTAACTGCAGATATCTTTTCTTTCTCCTCTGAACAGATTTTCTATGGTAAGCAAGAAGATGGAAGAAGCACTGGAGAACCAATGCAGACTTATGAATGGAGGACACAGTGGAAGCTCCTGTAAAATTCAGTGAGCGAGCTAGCATAGTTGTGAGGCAGAATGATGGCATGATAAGTAAAATCTTGCCTGAATTCTGCACCTGTTCTTTCTGTCTGCACCTGGGAGGGGGGAAACCTGTGCCCTTCTGCAGGCTGTTCAGTTATAATGTTCACCATGCCTGCCTGAGCGTCATGGAGTCTAACAACTTTTGGAGGGCCACAGCTTCCCCACTCTGTACATAAGTTGATTATTATATTTTTAGCTTCCCAGTAATCTGGTGGAGTAGTGAGTTGCACGGTTCTCTGTAACATATGGCCGCTGTAATCTTGACTCAGCTGTGAAGGGCACTATATTAAATTTAGCCCCATACATTCTCTCACTTGGGGGCACTGTTTGATCATTATAAATCCAGACAGGTTGTTAGTAAATTTGTTGTATGCAACTATTTCTAATTTTTTGCTTAGCATATTGATAATCTTTTGAGGTATTTATGATTTAGCAACTGATTTCCAGGTATTCTGAATTTTTTTCGGGGGGGGGGTAGGAAAACTGAGCAGTGAATTAAGAAGACTCTACTAAGAAGAATCTGCTAGGTGACTATAAGCAAAACATCCTCTTTCAGTACTATCTCCATAGGCTTATGATTCTGTAGGGTGGTCAGTGTCCATGGAAGGATTACAGCAGCAGTAAGGAGCCCGATGTTTTGGAGTTCAGCTGTCACAGTCCCTTACAACTGGCCATGCTTCATTGGAGTTATAGGTAGAGGTGGCCTATGGCCTGAGTAAGACAGCTTCTCTCCATAAAGGGTGAGCACTACCCATCACTTGGACTACAGGCCTCCCTTGGTTCTTGCCCCAAAAATGAATGGACAAATATTTCAAAACCTAGCACCCCACCCCCCGCAAGATTTTAGCAAGTTAACATAACTGATGCTCTTTGGATAATCAAAATTGCTATAGAAATGTTGTGTTATTGTTTCTCAGATTAAAGTTCTTGTCAAATAAAACATTTCCATTTTCTTTTTATTTTAAGTATTGAAATTCTATTTGTGTATTTATTTCTGATCTCTAGTTCAAAAAAGCTGTTGTAGAGCTGGAGAAAATAGAGAAAAGCAGCAGTTGTATCTATGTTTATTAAGAAATATGCCCCATTTATTCAGTAGGGATTGTTGCTGTGTGCCTTCAAGCTGTTTCTGGTTGATGTCAATCCAAAGATAAACCTATCACAGAGATTGTTTGGGCTGAGAGTGTGTGCTGCACCTAAGATCACCCAGTGGGTTTCCATGGACAAGCAAATCGAACCCTGGTCTCCATAGTTGTAGTCTAATGCTCAAACCACTACACCATGGGATTATCCCTGTGTAAATATGTTTAAGATTTTAACCTAAATTCATCAGGACATGGTTGTATATGAACAAGGTCTTAAGAGGTAACAAGCAACATGATACAATTGTGAATTATATGAGTTTGTCATGCTCTTACAGGTATTATAACTTAGAGTCATTCCAATGAAACTGAATGGTCATAAATTCAGAAAAAGTTGTAAACATTTTTTAATGCAATGTGGAATCAGCTTACTATATTTTGGTAGCTGATCTCAGTCTGTTAGAACTGTCAGAAGCAAGTTAGATTAGCCCTCTTCCTCTTTCAGGGAGTAAAGACTTTTTAAAAAATATATTCAGGAATTCGCCAGCTGAGTACCTAATATGGACAGTGATTTTAAATAGAGGAACTGGGATTCTTAATGTTGTTGTTGTTGTTGTTGTTATTTATTA
The DNA here is from genome assembly GCA_948474755.1 of Ctenosaura bakeri. Lineage (NCBI taxonomy): Eukaryota > Metazoa > Chordata > Lepidosauria > Squamata > Iguanidae > Ctenosaura > Ctenosaura bakeri. The sequence goes on along the minus strand of CAOLHI010000251.1, from coordinate 112,013 downwards.
TTATTTAAACTGTTTTATAAAGTCTTTTTTTATTTCAGTTTCAAAAAGTTATGTTGGAAACTGCCTCACATTCCAGCCATAGGAGTAATGAACAATATGTATCTGATAAATAAAATGAACAATAGAGACAGGTACAGGATTTATTGCCATAAGAGGCCTATCAACTTAAATGGCTTTTAAAAAGATTAGGCAATTTCACAGAGAAAAGCAAAATCAACAGCCAGCATTAATAATAGCAAAATGCAGAGCATTCCGATAACAATATACTCTTGTAAGTTTGGAGTGCTAGTCTCAATGACTTTCAATGTCTCTTCCAATACAGTGATTTTATAAAAATTAAGACTGAGATTGAACAAGAGTTTGCTTCAGTTACACCCAGCAAGGTCTGTATTTTCTTCTTAAGTTATGGTGTTGTATTATATTGCCATAAGAACTAACGTGGCCAAAGTAGACAGCAAAATGGGTGGAAATGACATATCCTTTTCTCCTTCCCTCCCTCTGGCCAGGCATTCAAACATGCGGGGTAAACTTCCAATGACTCCTTTCCAAAACAATGCAAATATGGGATCCCAAAAATCAAAAGCAATGGGGAAGATAACTATAACTTTCATTTCCTGATGACGAGGAGAAAGGATAAGAAAGGAAGTGAAGAGACTAGTGCTGTAATGTTTGGTATGTCTATACTCATCTGACTATTGGCTAGTGACAGGAAGCTGACCTAGAGGAAACTTTAGTGTGGTCAAGTAAAACAAATCTTGTGTTCTTGTTACCTTCCTTGAAATGTAATCAGTGGAATGACAGCCTAAACCAAAGATCTGTAAATCAGTCTAGTTTATAAACGGTCTGAACTCATACAGAAACTGCAGAAACAGAAGTGGCAGTGTGCACATTTAACGTAAATGATGTGGATAAATATTTGCAGAATTGAGAGAGGCTGAGGAAACAGTTTGCTAATATTGTTTACAGAGCACTTTATGGAAGACTGTTGACTGAACATACATTATTATGAGGATCATTTGAAAGTCAAGCAATGTACAAAAAATGCAGGTTTCTTAGGGACAGTTTACAAATCTGTGCTGACTGTAACCAGATATTTCTCCCCCACTCCCCACATTGTGCTGTAAAATTGTCTGACTCATTTGTCAAAGCAGTTGTCAAATGAGTTATCTGAGTCATTTTTCAAAAGTACAGATATAAGTGTTGCCTCAATGTTTTTTGATGTGGAATGCGGACTTGTGAGCAAGATGGCTGACAGGGAATAATTTGGATAACCTGATGGAATGTGTGCACAATGCAGTCTGAGTTGCTGTGTGTATTTGTGTGTGCACTGCAATTCTGTTTCTGCTGTTTCTTTAAAATGTTGTTACAGCCAGCTGTCTGTATCCATGGATTCTGCATCCATGGACTTGACCAATCATGGTTCAAAAATATTTGGAAAAAAAAATCTAAAAAGCACACATGATAAGCAGTATGCTTATGTGCAGGCATACCTTGCTATAGCTTCCTGCCATTTTATGGATCCTCAGGCTCTCTCCTGCACTTGTTTGAGTTGTTTACCCTTTTATGTAAAGGATTCCATTTTACTATGCTATGGTATACAGCGGGGCTTGAGCAACCATAGATTTTGATATCTATGGGCAGTGATGAATTTAAGTCTTTTAATCCAAATCTCAAGTCAAGTTTCTAGTCTGGGAGCTAACTTTATACCCCAACCTATAGTCCAGAATTTCTGAACACAGTTGAATAAAGTCAGTTTTAACAATTTAAGCAGAGTTGGCCCTCCACATTTGCGGTTTTGCCATCTGCCACTTTGGAAGTAGGGAATAGGATCCTTCTTACTCCCCTTCCCAAAGCTGGAGGCTTTTGTGCTAATGGGCGTAAAAGACTGTGTCTTTGGAAGTGGGGAATAGAACCTTCTTACTCTCTATTACTGAAGCTTCAAAAGCTTTAGAAGGAGGGATCCTTCCTCTTCAAGCCCATTGCCTAGCACATTTGCTGTTTCCTTCCCCCCTGCACTTTGGGCGTGAGTGCTGCCTTCTGCTCTTAGGAAAAGTTTTAGAAGGCTCCTCCAACGTGCTGTGTGGACAGATGCTGAGCAGACCTCAAGCCTATCGCCTAACCCGCTTGCTTTTCCCCTCTGAGAAGTGCACCCACACTTTGGGCTTGAGACAGATAGTCATATGAACAGTAGGCAAAGTTCAAGGTTGTAAGGTTTCTGGATGAATGTGTTATGTTACTGAACCAAAGGGCAGCAAGTCAGTCACTAAAGATATACAAATCTCAAGTTGAGTCGAGTCAGTGCATTATTTATTGCTGAGTCGAGTCTGAGTTGAGTAACTGCAGCAACTTAAGTCCAACTTGAGTGAATCAGTCTACTTGAGTCTACGTCACTGTCTAGGGGGGTCCTGGAACCAAACCCAGTTGATACTGAGGGCCTCTGTAGTTTATTGCTTGGCCATAGAACTAATTACTTTTTATTTAAAATTGTTGTATACTGCTTTTTTGGGTGCCAGTTTATATGCATAATTTTCAGTTGAATTTCAAAAGGCCAATGCAACAGACTTATCTGCATGAAATCAATACTATGAAGCAAAATAAAATTCTCTGTGATGGAACTCTCTATCATTGAATATGATTATAGGAAACTAATGATGTAATCTCAGAAATTTTCCATAGGAATGCTATATAGCACAATGATTCCAGATCACATTTTTCAGTTCTTGTTGGGAGTCCAAATGTCTTTCCCAAGCTAGTTCATCCTGGGCACGTATGCACAGGCATGTAGTGAAGGCAGAAATATATTACCTTTAATAACATGTAAACTATGTGCTAATCAAATTTGTTATGTTGGGAAAATGCTCTCTTTTCATATTCATTGTTTCTGAAATAGAGATTTAATAGAAAATATTTTACTCATTGAATTTCTGTGCATTATGCTGCTCTTGAAACCACAGGATATGTGTGTGTGAACTAAGAAACTGGGCAAATGCTAACAAGGTTGTCCTTCTGATTTCAGTATTTTATGGCCATTTGGCGAATCTCCTTTTGTTTTTGTTTCCCCCCAAAAAGCTCAGTTTATGCTGGATACTCCTTATTCTTATTGTGTATCTTCAAGGCATTTCTGACTAAAGTGAACCCATCTGGGAGTTTTCCTGATAAGATTTGTTCAGGGGGGCTTGCTACTGCCTTCCTCTGAGGTTGAGAGAATGTGACTTGCTCAAGGTCACCCAGTAGGTTTCCATGTCCAAGCAGTGATTTGAATCCTAGTCTCGTAAATTCAAACCACTGCACCATGCTGGTTCTCACTGGCAAGATTTATTCGAAGGAGTTTTGCCATTGCTTTGTACTAAGACTGAGAGACTGTGACTTGTCCCAGGTCTCCAAATGGGTTTCCATAGCTGAGTGGGAATTCAAACCATGGTCTCCTGGAGTCCTAGTTCAACACTCAAACCACTATATCATGCTGGCTCTCTCCTCATTTTACTTACCTGCTATTATAAGGTTTGTCCCAAAAGAGCTGTATATCTTAAGCAAAAATATGTGTAGAGACAATATGTAATGCTATGGGAGCTTGTGAGGAGACTGTAGACAGGATAGAACATGGATTGCTTTCACTCCATATGATTATGTTTGTAATTTCTTTCTCTTAGCAGCATGGGCCCAAATCCAAATGGTCTTCGCGAACTCTAATAAGGAGCCAGTTTATTCTTTCATTTCCATGTATATGATCCTGCCCTTTCTTCACATGGTAATCTAGGGTTCTGCATGAAAAGGCAAAGAAATTTAGCAGCTCGACAGAGACAGTGAATCTGTTTAGGATTCCAGTTCCTACAGTGCAGTAGAATCCAACAGAGACTGGACTGTGGTAGCCTCTATTAGACATGCTCAGAAGCAATATACAGATATGCCTCAGTTACGAAAGTTGTAAATGTGTTCCTGAACATTTCTTCTTTAACAGAAAATTTGATACCAGAGGCAAAAGTAACATGGAGAGAATAGGGATAGATTTCTACATCACAAAAAAGAACATCAGTTCAACATGTTTCAGCAAACATTTTCCATTCCTGTGAACTAATAATTTGCATATGTGAAGTCAAACAACCAGGTAAGATAAGCCTTGCATACATACATAAAAACATTTTGAACCTTCTAGAGACCACCTGAAAGCTTCGTCCACAATGCATCCATGGATTTTTTTTCTTCACTAACCTCCACTTTTCTTATGATTTCTATTTTAGTGAACAGTAGGGGATTCTTCAGGCAGCTGCTGTTCACCTTGCCTCTTATACATGGGGACACAAGCAACAAGAGGATTGGCTAGAGCAGAATTCCATTCTTTCCACGATCAAGTTTTATCAAATTGTTTACTTCAGACATGCTCCTATGTTTTTCCAGCGCTCCATCATCTTCCCAAATGGATCAAGCTAGACAGAGGACAAGAAGGAAAAAGAGATGTGGTGGGCAGGCCTAAAAGGATTTTGTAAAAATGTGCTTCTTTGTCAGAGGCTTTGTTAATTGCGGTATACTGTATTTGGCAAAGATAATCATTATGTGACACTGAGACATCCCTTCTATATTCCTATTCCCTAATTCTAAACATATTTGCATAAAAATCTCAGGTATTTCAAAGAAGTTTCATTCATATGTAGTTATGGAATTCAAAGACATAGCCATGTTAGTCTTGATCAGTATGCAAAGGGATCTTGTAGCACTTTTGAGAGGAAGAGAAAGAGGTTGGTAGCTTAAGCTTTAGTAGACTTAAGTCTTACTTTATTAGATGCATGATGAAGTAGACTTAAGCCTACAAAAGCTTATGCTACCAACTTTCTCTTGTTTAGTCATGATTACTCTTTGATAGCCTTTCACAAAGAGCATTACAGAAGATAATTCCTGCCAGTTTCACATCACTTTGGAGTTTATCTCTGAGAGGTAAAAAGTAGTAGTAGAAGACAGAGGTTGATGGTGTAACAATCAACATGGATAATGGTCTGTTTGTGGTTTCAACACATTTCTGTCATGGTTAATGTCATGCTTTGCAGATTAAATCATAGATGACACAATCATGTGGAAACACAGAGGATTGTGTCCAATGGTTGCACAAGTAAGAGGCAGCTTTTGCAATCTGACCTTCTCCACCACTCCTACCAATTCCCTGTATCCACCCCAGCCTTTTTCCAGATGGTTGAGGGACCACCTGCAGAATGTAGGATCCAATCTGTATAATGAGTAGGAGGAAAAGCTTGAAGTCAGATCAAGGGATGATACTCCAGTATGAATTCCATGGGCATGAGATCCCTCCACCCAAGCTCAGGTTATTTCCTCTCCTGGCATTGTATCTCTGCACAACCCAGCCCCCACTGTTCAATAGGAACTCCTGATCTGCTGGAGAGGTTTATAAGGCAAACAAGTGGCTGTAAAGGAGAGCAGGAAGGGAGAAACTTAACTGTGCCACTCAGACAACCACTCAAACAACCACTGGGTGAAACCTATAATTTCAAGAGAAAAGATAAAGATGAGCTATGGCAGTGTTACCACTTTCTGCTTTTTAAAATGCTTCATTTTGAAATATTTTTCTCTCCTGTGTCATTTTGTCAGACACTGAGGAAAAAAACAGGAAGATTTGACTGACTGTCTGTAGAGCAGAGAATGTCTGTTGGAATAAAGCTGCTAAATGCATAGGCTGAGCACTTTGATCTCCAGAGACACATTTTCCCCTCTTAATCTCTCTCAATTATAGTAATTTTAGGTGTTATTTGTAACTGTAAGAAGCATGAACTTTCCAGAGGGTGATTTTTCTGTTGATGCCTTTTCTTTGGAGCTCTGTCCTCAGGTGAGTAATCCAGGTTGGGTCCGGTGCAGTCTCCACAAATAAAGTATAATATTTTATTGGCATTTCTCACATCTGCAATTTAGATATAATTGTATGTGAAATTTAAAATTGTCTCTTTTCTGCTTGCTGTTTCACATCAGTGGTGTCCACAACAGACATATTCTGGATAAAAAGGCAATTCTAGTATCCAAATCTTTTCCTCAGAACAACCAGAGGTTAACGCCATTTCCGCTCTACACTGTTATAGTGCTATTATTCCACTTTAAACATCCTGTGGAATTCTGAGGTCTGTAGTTTACTGAGGACAAAGAGCTCTCTGGCCTAGAATTCTCAATGCTCCTCCTTAAACTACAAATCCTAGGATTCCACAGGATGTTGAAAGTGGTATAACAGCACTATATCAGTGTAGTGCGGAAATGGCCCAGGTCATATTTATTTCTAAAGGACTCTTACCATCTAGAAGTAAAAGGTCTATCAGCCGCAGTCCTCCTGTATTCCCATACATTTATTGCTTACAATTTTTCATTCTGAAATGTACCACACTTATTTACACTTTATCTTTCAAACCATACTTGCACCTTTCTCATAGGTTGGACCAAATCAGTATAAGTGTGGTTACTTGGTGGGTTTATCTGCTTGTAATGTCTTTATAAAAGCCATAGCTTCTAATACTCACAGAAAAAGAACTAACGTCCTCTGAACAAATATTGAATTTTTTTTTACAGTTATGTGTAGAATATTCACAGGTAAGCATTAAAACTCTTTATCACTCATAATGGCTCATCTACAAAGATGTAGTAGCTGCATTGGCTGCAAGACAGAGGACAAATCAAGGTCCCAATTCATTCCAAGCCAAATACAATATAAGACTCAAAAGTTAATCTTGATTGACACTTGATTGCATAAGTGCTCCTTGTACCTCTGGCTCAACTCTTTGCACAAATAATTCCTTTATATCAAAGTGTCTGGAGGTGATAAGCAGGCAATCTTACATAAAAGAAAGGCTCTGTATTGCATAAGATACTTAAGAGGACTAACATACTTTTGAAATGTTGACCTTTTTGTCCTGGGTCCAACAACATGTTTTAAAGGACACTGGATTTTTTCCCCTTGTGGAATGGCCCTTAACTGATCCCTTAGCCTGAACTGATAACACCAAGACTTGCTCTTTCTGCAGCATTCTTGAAAGAGGGAAGCAACTTGTTTTGGTCTTATTTAGCAAATTAACACATATAAATACATGTATTAAGTTAATTTTAATATCTGGATAAATAACTAGTTCTATGAATAATATGATAAAATCATATGTACCTAGAAAAAATACTTTCTTATTTTATAAATCAGATTTCACCCAATAACAAATATAGGTTTACTGCATCTTGGGCCCTTTCCGCACGGGATGGCAGAAACACCTTGTGGCATCGCAAGAACATAGTTTATGACTCTATTTCTGCGACTCTATGTTCCGCATGCTCCTCCACTTGAGGTGGAGAAGATCGCTTTCTCCTTCCACACTACAGTGTCCATGACCACTCCCCTACTTTGCCTTTACCCCGCCCCTGCGTCTTTGATTGGATGCTTCAATTTTTTATAACTTCACCAGATGACATTTCCGCATGGGAACATCTCTATGCAGAAACCATGTCATGGAACTTCCGGCCCCGTTTGAAATGCGACAGCAGGGTAGCATTTTGCAGTCTGTGGGTGCCTGGGGAGTGGAGGATGTCTGCCCCTGGCACAGCTACTGTAACGAGCACCATGGGCTTTGCAGTGCTCACTCCTGGCTTGTAAAACACTTCCTGGGCATCAGGATGGGATCTCCAGTTCCCCCACAGTGCCCTCTGAGGACCTGAGCTGGCTGTCCTGCCCACTCTGGGGGCATCTCAGGGCCACATGGGGGGGCAAGTACAGGGGAGCACAGTCTGTGGGTGCCTGGGGAGTGTCTGCCCTTGGCATGGCTACTGTCGCCAGCATGATGTTAATGGCTAATAAAGATGTTGTTTTTTCACTGTAACTGTGTTTGTGCGGTACCTTTGCTGCTACATAAGAAATGCCCCTGTCAGCTGGCCCACCTCCTCTAGCTGAAAGGGAGAAGAAGCCCCAGGGAGAGGGTAAGAGGGTAAAGATCAGCTTTTATTGGCAAACAACCAACAACAACATTTATTAGCAAAGTATATAAAAGGAGAACATGAATAACCCTAAGCATTACATGTATTAGCCAACTCTCATGATGGCTTTAAATTTTTAACTTTGGACCACTAACATCTTGAGTAGGTATGGTCTGAAGTCAAACTGAACAGTTTTCAGTTGTGCCCAGGAACTGCTGGAGCGACTGCAGGTCCCATTAGGCTCGTAGAGTGTTTCCTGAGGTAGGAAGGCCTGCAGATCCCATCATGCCTGTGTGCCAGATGGACAGCCTGCTCAACTGTAGATGCTCAACATGATGCTTCCTGTTGTTGAGGGGGATGCCTTCAGAGTACACTGTAGAATCCATGAAGTCCCCGGTCAGGCGGAAGGAGGTGCAGCCAAGTACCTAAAAAGATGGAAAAGACACAAAGAATTTGCATTTTGAAGTTACTGCAAGTCCCATGAGACTTGCAGAGTGCATAGCAGGGAGACCCTTCATGTAGAGGGGCATCTTGGCTGGTCTGTAAGGGGGAGAGGGGTGGGTGAGGGGAGGTCAGTGTTGGCTTTGAGGGAGGTTGGAGTGACTGCATGTCCCATGAGGCTTGCAGAGTGCATAGTGGGGGGGGCTTTCTGCAATGAGGCATGTTGGGCAGTTTCCAGGGAGGCATGGGTGGGTGGGGGAGGTTAGTGGATGTTTTTTGGGGGGGGAATTGAGCTACTGCGAGTCCCATGAAGCTGGCAGAATGCATAGCGAAGTGGTCCTTTTTGCAGCAAGGCATATTTGGCAGGGTGGAAGGGGGGTTTCTGTTGGACGAGAGGGTGATGGATGTTTTTGAGGAGGGAATTGAGCGACTGCAGGTCCCATAAGGCTGGCAGGGCACATAGCAGGGTGATCCTTTTAGTGGTGGGGCATGTTTGGCAGGGTGGGAGGGGGATTTTGTTGGCCAAGGGAGGGTGGTGGATGTTTTTGAGGAGGGATTTGAGCGACTGCAGGTCCCATACGGCTGGCAGAGCAGATTGCGGGGTGATCATTTTTGCAATGGGGCATGTTTGGTGGTTGCTGGGGGGGTATGGATGGGGAAGGGGAGGGAAGGAGAAGGGAGTGGCATGTTTTGGGGGGTTCTGAGCTCCCATGAGACTTGGAAACGTTTACTTGGGGAAGGGCTGAAACTCCCAACATCCGTGTGGGCAGCCAGAATGCCTGAAGTGACCGCCCCCCAGCCCACCCCTCCCCTCCCCTAAAAATTAGCCCAGTGAGAAGAGGGCTCCTAAGTTCCGCAAGGATTGATTTATTAGAAAAAAACTTACCTGCCACTTTCTCGCTGCTTTTCTTCTCCTCCATCATTTCTCACATGGAGGAAAAATGGCAACAACCTCTGCTTTGGTGGGCAGGGACAATTCAGGATGGGAAGTGACAGAGGGACAAGCTGGGCATGCTCTCCACCCACCTTTTCCTGCAAGAAAGCGCTTCAGTGGTTCCGCATGGAGTTGTAGAAACATAGTAGAAGCGGTCTCAAGGAGTGAAAACGCATTTTTTCCGTTGCTCAAATACAACGCTTTAGCGACATGCAAAGATGCACCAGCAACTTCACGTCCACTTAATAGCGACGACGTTGTGCGGATGCACGTCTCCTGAAGCCGTTGCAGCTACGCAGTGACTACACCGTGCGGAAAGGGCCTTAGACTCTTTTGTTATTCCAACACATAGAAGAAAATGTGTCCATGTGTTTGTTTATCTCTACCATAGCTCCTGATTGAAACCTAGAAGCATGAATTTTGATAAGGATGTTAAGAGGACTCTGGGATTATGTACTTCAGGATTATTATTATTATTATTATTATTATTTTATTATTATTACAGTAGAGTCCCATTTATCCGACGCTCGGTTATCCGACCATCTGGATTAACTGATGTCGCAACGGCCTGGGGGCGTGGCTGTGGGCATTTCCGCGCCCCCAGACATGCCCCAACATGCCCCAGGCCCGCCCCGACTGCCCCTGACACGCCCCCGACACGCCCCCAAAATGGCGGCCACCGCAGGCGTCCGGGTAATCTGACCCTTTTGGTTATCCGACGCTGCGGCCGCCTGTTTGGGTCAGATAACCAGGACTCTACTGTATTATTATTTTCAAAAATGGTGAATTAATGTTAGTTATTTAAAACAGATCTGGAGCCTGTAGTGCCATCTTTAGTCACTAGATGCCAGAATGTCCCTCACCAGAGAAATTAAACAAAGGACAGTCCTGGGAGATTCATTTTCACCCCCAGCTTGTAGGCAGCTGTGTTAGCACTTTTTTCTGTGGAGTGGCCTCCAAATGCTTCAGACAGTTGAGGGAAAGACAGTGAGGGAAATGCTGCTGATAAGCAGGAATCGGGTAGAAGTGAGTGGACAGAAAGTCTGGGCAAGCACTGGAGTGAAGGGAAAGGACAGCAGGAAAATAAAACAGCAGGAGGGGAACTGAACAGAGGGAAGAGCACCAAGTGGAGGGACAAAGAGGTTTCTAACCCTGGTGAAGCTGGCATTTGGGCTAGTGTTGAATAACTATGGACTTTTGATTGAATTCTTTGTTAATTTCTTAAAACTTTTGTAATATAATATTTTTAAGGAACTTTGTTTTAAATTGTGGTAAGCTGCTTTGGAAGCCAGTGTGGCATAGTGATTTGACTACGACTCTGGAGACCAGGGTTTATTTCACCACACAGACCAACTTCCATATTTTTATTGATCCTTAATAAATAGAGGGGTAGGTTTTTCCCCCAATTGTAACCATATGTATTGCTCTTAACATCTGTACTATTAACTCCCTGCTTGGAAACTTGGTGGCATATACTAGCTTAACATCCTGTTGTGCCAGTGTATGTTCTTTCTGGGAGTTGCAGTAGGTAGTATCTAGAACAGAGCTTTCCAAACTTTTCATATTGGTGACACACTTTTTAGACATGCATCATTTCACAACACAGTAATTCAATTTTACTAGCAAACCAGAGGTTAAACTAACCCCTTATAAGAGAGACAGACACATACATAAATTGTAATAACAAAATGTATGGGGACACAACATATCTCATGAAAACCTTTCATATATTTTTTTAAAAATATGATTTATAAATAATAACATACAATTCCAAGATTGTGGGCAACACACCTACACACTTCAGGAGATACACTAACACGTTGCAGCACACTGTTTGGAAAGCCCTGATCTAGAACCTTCTTGTACCCAGGGTCTAGGAGGGATGGCTTTTCCTTTTCCTGACCTGAGCAACTACAGCTGAGCTATGCCTGGGAGTTCCTCCCTCCCCTTGCCACTGATTGACTATGAGAGACCACCCCAGCACCTTCAAACTGGTGATAGCAATGGAAGATCAGTGGAAATGTAAGTGGCATAGATTTCCACTCTGTTAATGAATACGTCTAATTTTGGTCCTTGTTTTCTACATCCACTATTTCTTTTGGATAACAGAATAAAATCATCTTTGGCTCTAATTGTAAATCATGTAGCTTTAGCATGCTCCCAAAATTCAAACAGCCCTTAATTTTTGGACAAGACATGGTAAATGCTCACATTCACAGAATAACATCTTCAGCATTTGTCATTTAATTTTCAATAGCTTTATCTTGGCTTTGAAAGATTTAATTTCTGTTTAAAAATCTATTTGCTGAAGTTTTCTTTAAAATTTGTGCAGAATATAATGGAAGCTCAAATTTGTCATGCCTATAGAGACATACATCTAATTTTCCATACTTCCAGAAATCTAGATCCCATTAAATTTGATAGTGGTTCTCTCTGGTGCAGTTCCGTGGACCCGAAACAGAGCTAGGAAAAGGGAGGGCAGTTGAACTGCATTGACCCTCATCCCTCTTTTTACAAACAGAATTGACAAACAGGCAACTCACAGTCGCTGTCCAGAAAGGAATTTAACTATCCTAGTGACATTCAACTTTTTTCACTCACTATAGTTCTATAACTGCTCCCAAATATTTATTTAAGCTCTTAAAATTTCCCACCAGAGGAAATGTAAAGCTTCTCTCAGTAGTTAATACTATTGCTCCACTTTTCAGGCAATAAGCAGAGCTTGCCCTTAATATTTAATCTAGTGGCACCTCTCCAAGTTAAGCCCATTGCTGGCTGCGCCTTCCTTTGTAGCAAAGAAAAGGTTTTTCCCTCAGAGAGTCTTCCTTTAGAAATGTGAAGTTTCTCAGTATGTCTCACCTTAATCTTCTCTCCCCTCTGCTCCTGTGCTGAGCTTACCTTGTACTTGCTTTTCTAACATTTAACCAAGAGAAGAAGGAGGAGGGAGATATATAGGTGAGAGATAACTTGTATTTAAGATGCTACTAAACTGTTGTAGAGAGTCTGATCAGCCCTTTTATTATAGAGTTTGTGAGGTACAAAGAGTTCAATCCTATTCTTCAATTACACTGGAAGGATAAAGCACAGGACGCTTAGTGTTCTTGCAGTGTAAAATCCTGAGGATGCCTTGGAATTGAGGAACTTAGCTAGTGTAGGCCCTTGTTTACTCAGGTATAACATTATGCCAGTGTACCAATAATAGAGATCTAGAGCTGCTAGCATGGGGAGGAAATAAGTGGGGCATTAAATCTTACACTCAGCCAGAACTTGGTCCAGTGAGAGCATAACATCAAGCTTGTGAAAGACATGGTGCAAGTTAAGACAGCAGTGGCAGCTGGTAGCATCTATGTCAAGATGGTGGTCAATCTACTCCAGGTTTTAATGAAGGCTTTAAATAAACTGTCCAATTACCAGACAGAATCAGCACTTTTGCTAGTTCATTTAAAGGTAGCCGTCACCTGGAATGGATTCACTGTTCCCTTGGAAGCCACCAGCTGTTGCTGCTGTAAAAGAACCCTGTTGAACTTGGTGGTCAGATGGCCCTATCATTAGGCTAGCAGTTGCTTTCCACATGTTGTGAGGCTGTTGCTCCCAGCAGCCCAAGTCAGTGGAATCAATGAGCAGGAAAGCTAGGAGTTGCAGTCTGGTAACATCTGGAGGGATGCATGATTCACAACCTGCATTAGGCAAAGCGACGTAGCTACCTCAGGCAGTAGATTTTGGATTTTGGATGTAATGGAAAGGGCAAGAAATTGTTAATTTATTTTGATTTTCCTCCTGTTTGTACTGCATGGATAGGAAGAGAAATTTATCAGATTCTCTGCCTCATGTGCCAAAGTAATTTAGCTGGCTGTATATACTGTGAAACTTGAGTTAGGTGGGGCCAAGAGTTCGAGATGCCATTTGCTGTTTAGGCTCAGACAACAAAAGGTCTTGGGTTGTTCCTGCTCAACAGAAAGTCTCAAACCTCTGTATCCCACTTCATATCCATCTCTGTGGTGAAAAGTGCAACAGAGAATAGGATTTTGACCCAATCTGCAGATAGGGATCCTCCACTATACTCTTCCACTTTTACTTCTGCTATTTGAGATGGGACTTGGGAGAGGAATAAAGCCTATGAGATTTTCCACTCTTGAACCATTCCAGTGCTTGGAGACTGCACATTGCCCATATTCTCTAAACTTGACCTCCATTAAATAAAAAAGAAAGGATTCCTGAAAGCTCACACTTCCCCCGCTTACTGCTAGTATGATCAATCATGACATTGATTAGAAATGGCTATTGGTTCATGTGTCACTTTCTTGGCTTGATTTTGACACAGAAAGCTTTTTTTAGTTGGACGTGGATTGGTGGACATTTCTGAACACTTCCTGCTAGCTGATCTCATATCCATTGTTTAAACCTAGAGAGAGAGAGAGAGAGAGAGAGATTGAATAACAAGACAAAAAAGAAACACACAGCTAAAGCACCCTGACTATGGTTAGTAACAACTCTCCCTCTTTTCTGGAGTGTTGTTCACTTTCTTTGCTTGTCTTATCTGGAGTTTTGCTACTTAAGGTTAACCACAAACTATTATCTGTTATATATAATTTCATAATAATCTGTCTGCATTTCTGTTTGCCTGACATGCTCCTAGACTTCTCTTAGACCCTTCCATGGCAGTTTCCAATAATCTGTGTTAAATTTTAATTATAACAGTTTGCAGGCTTCATGATTGTGATATGTGTACACACACACACGTGCGCGCACACACTAACATTTCTCTGTCCTTGCAGCACAATACCTCTTCATTTCTCATTTAATTGCAGTCTTTGATGAAACAATATGCTTGGAGAGTTGCACAATCACTAAATATTACATAAGGCCAAGCTCTGAATAGCTCTCAGCTACATCTCACAAGCAATAGCTATAAACAGAGATGAAGATGACATGTTCATTTTTTAAATTATTATTATCTAACACACTAGATGCACACACACCTGGAATGTCTTAATGTATAAAAAGGCTATTGCCCTCCTATGTCTCCTATGAGCCTTAGCCAGCATCGCTGATGGTGAATACTGGGAGTTTCAGTTTGACAACATCCGGAAGGCCATGTGATTCCCAACCCTGCATTATAGGTTGTTTCTGTTGTCTTTCAGACATGCAGTTTTATGCCTGCACTATTTAAGAATAGTGCAGTCAAGGTTCAAAACAGCAGAAATAACCTTAGATTGCATCGTAATCTACCAGCTTCATGAACAGGGTTCAAGCAACATGTTGGTCTACTGTGTGAAATGGCTGTGGCAGGTCTGAGGTTTGAACCTAGTAGTCTAAGATAGAATAAATTCTGCCTGTGCCGTCTCTTATGGAGCTGGAAAACACTTGGGTCAACTTGGTACAGCTATGTACTTAGCTCTATAGGTGTTACAGTGGCTGGCATCCTGTTAAATCCCCCTCCAGAACTTACTGAATCTTTTTATCCAGTCTGTCATGGCTATGTTCAGGTCAAGGTTGCAAAAGTGGAATTATGGATAGAGTATAATTGTGTCTGGATGCACATTGCCCATTGTGAACAGATGGACGTGAGCATCTGGTATTACTGTTCACTAATAAGGTAAAAAAAAAATTATGCTCCATCTCCTCGATGCAGCTACTGACTACAGTATTTTCATTTGTTTAGGTTTGTATATCACATCCTTCTATATTACCACTCCTGAGATGTCTTATTTTGTGAGATTTATGCTCCATTATTCTCCAAGGAGCAAAAAGTGCCAGATAAGAGTTGCCCTTCCTCATTTTTATTCTCACAACTCTGTGAGATAGGTTCAACTGAGAGGTCCTGACTGGCCCAAGACCACTCAGGCCCTTTCCGCACCTTACCTTTTTTCGGCACTGGGGTGTGGGGATCGCGCGAGCAGCCTCCAGCAAGAGGCTCTTGCATCCCCAGTGCTTCAGCTCTGCATGAGCTGCCTGCTACCGAGCAGGTAGCGCAAGAGCCCCGTCTCTTCCTTCTGCAGCACAGCCTGGGAGTTTCCCAGGCTGTACTGGGGCATGGAGAGTGACCGCCACGGCTCCGGAGGCTCCACGCGCATGGCAAGTGTGCATGGGGCCCTGGAGCAATGCGTGATCACGCACTATTTTCGGCTGAAAGCCGAAAATGAAAAAGTGCGTGAGCGGCGCTTGCCGGCCCCTGGAGTGTCGTGCGATTGTGAGTGTGTCGTGCAGATCGCTCCTCACAATCGTGCGATGCTCCAGGTGCCCTTTCACATGGCAAATGCCATGGGAAAAGGGCCTCAGTGAGCTTCATGGCCTTTTGCTGCCCAAGACCAAACAGCTAGCGCTGTTTGCAAAGTGAACTGAGAGGAGGAAAAAGGCACTAAATCGACTGAGAGACTTTGCAAGCAGTGTGTCCATGGTCAGAAACCAGTAAGCCTGTGTAAGCCCTTCATGCTCCCCACAGTACAGTACATGGCTTCTGCTTTTCAACCAATTCATTTTCTGACTGTACTCCAATCCCTAACCTGTCAGATAAATGGAGGAAACCTGTACTCCATTCAATCATAGCAAGTCCTGATACGATAAATATGTGCATAAACTGCCACTAGAAGGAGCTCTTGCATAAAGTATATGAAAATGTTTGGAATTGTTGGAGAAACCCAGACTAATCTTAATGACTTTCGTTCGCTCTCCCTGCCCCCCATATATTTTCCTAGTGTTTTTATTGTACATTGCTTTGGGCATTTTTTTGTAGTGGAGACGCAACTCATAAACACAACACATGGATTCAAGAAGTCTCTCATATCCAGTGGATTTCCCAAGGAAAAGGAAGTCTGTATGGTTGCTTTAAAGGAGCTGCTGACAAGACAGAAATGTCTGAAACATTTGTTTGTTTATCTGTTATTAATTTATATTCTGTTTATCAGTAAAACTAAGACAAATGTGTTTGTCTTTCCCATTGGCAGTGACTAATTTTGGAAGATGTACCCTATTTTGAAAGTTTGCTCTTTATTTCTGAATGTGACACATTCTCAAAGGACAGAATGGAGAAAGTGAAATGGGCGGGGGTTCGTTGTAGTGCTCACTCTTTAATTTTGCATTCTCTGTCAGTGATAGTTTAAATTTGCTTATTACTTCTGGATGCACTGAGGCTGATTGCTCAATGCAGCATCTCCATCAGAGCAATTTCAAACATTAAAGGCCACAAGGATCAGCCTTGTTCTGGCTGCCTTCTGGAAGCTTAAAAGAGATGGAGCCACCCTAACTTCCTTGTGTAGGGAGTTCCACGTTCGGGGTGCTACTACACAGAAAGCCCTGGAATGTGTACATACCAGCCCAACTTTACAAGGTTTTTTGGACAGGCAACCGGGCCTTCTCTGAAGATGTGTATGGACTTGTACTGTATATGTATAGATTTGTGCTTCAGGGCTGCTTGTCATGCTATAATGGAGGAATCATAGAATCATAGAAATGTAGAGTTGGAAGAGACCACACAGGCCATCCAGTCCAACCCAATGCCATGCAGGAACACCCTCAAATCAATCCCGACAGATGGCCATCAAGCCTCTGCTTAAAAATCTCCAAGGAAGGAGACTCCACTACACTCCGAGGCAGCAGATTCCATTGCCGGACAGCCCTGACTGTCAGGAAGTTCTTCCTGAGGTTCAGGTGGAATCTCCTTTCCTGCAGCTTGAATCCATTGCTCCTTGTCCTGGTCTCTGGAGTAGCAGAAAACAAGCCCCCTCCTTCCTCTACGTGGCATCCCTTCAAATATTTAAACATGGCTATCATGTCCCCTCTTAACCTCCTCTTGTGCAGACTAAACATACCCAGCTCTCTAAGTCTATCCTCATAGGGCATGGCTTCCAGGCCTCTCACCATTTTGGTCGCCCTCCTCTGGACTTGCTCCAGCTTGTCAATATCCTTCTTGAATTGGGGTGCCCAGAACTGGACACAGTATTCAAGATGGGGTCTAACCAAAGCAGAGTAGAGTGGTACCAGTACCTCCCTCGATCTAGACACCATACTCCTATTGATGCAGCCAAGAATTGCATTGGCTTTCTTGGCTGCCGCATCACACTGCTGACTCATGTTTAGTTTGTGGTCTATGAAGACTCCTAGATCCCTTTCACACGTACTGCTATCCAGCCACGTGTCCCCCATCCTATATTTGTGGATTCCATTTTTTCTACCTAAGTGAAGGACCTTACATTTCTCCCTGTTGAATTTCATTTTGTTCGCCTTGGCCCAGCTCTCCAACCTATCCAGGTCATTTTGAATTTTGATCCTGTCCTCTGGCGTATTGGCAACCCCTCCCAATTTGGTGTCATCTGCAGATTTGATGAGCATGCCCTCTATTCCTTCATCCAAGTCGTTCATAAAAATATTGAACAGCACTGGGCCCAGGACAGAACCCTGTGGCACCCCACTAGTCACTTCTCTCCAGGATGAAAAGCAGCCATTCGTGATCACCCTTTGGGTTCGGTCGGTCAACCAATTACAAATCCAACTAACAGTAGCCCTGAGTCATAGGTGAGGCAGAGGCTTTCTATGTAGAAAGTCTCTATAACATCCAGTTAAAGACTCTCATAAGGCAAAGCTGATTGGCTGGTGTCAATCAGAATATACATTATTGGGCTAGATGGACCAAGGACTTGACTCAGCAGGACAGCTACTAATGTCTGACTCCTGCAAGGCAGGTTTTTTTTTTTAAATACCATTCATACAGAGGATATTCTGAAGATCTCTGCGAGTGTATCCACACTGCATAATTATAGCAGCTGCCATAGATCCATCCTTTGGAATCCGTGACTTCGTAGTTTAGAGAGGGATTTGGGACTACTCTACACGAAAGTTCTAATGCAGTAGCTCAGGTGAGTGGAAAAGAAATTTCTAGCAGAGAATAAATCTCTCAGGAAACTGCAAATCCCAGCATTCTGTAGGCAGAAGCCGTGCAAACTGAAGTGCTATTGTACTGCTATAGTTGTGCAGTGTGGATACCCCCTAAATGGAAGCTGTCATATTTACTTTTGTGTGCTTTTGCCTATGGGGGCATATTATGTGCGTCACAGAATTTTCATCACACATTTGTGGCTGTGTGTATACATGCACACAGGAACAGGGCCCCTGTCTGATCCACACTGAGAACATCTGCAAGAAAATTCTGCAGTTAAATGACTATGCAATAATAATAGTTTTGGCATGGCCCATTTTAATGGGGTGCTTTTATGGATGAGAAGTATAATTTGTTGTTGGGTGCCTTCAAGTCATTTCTGACTTATGGCAAACCTATCATGGGGGTGTTTGGGGCTGAGAGTTTGTGATGTGCCCAAGGTTACCCAGTGGGTTTCCATGGGCCAAGTAGGGAATGGAAGCCTAGTCTCCATGGTTGTAGGCTTATATGCAAACCATTATACCATGCTGGCTCTCAAAGGGCAATTACAGAATGAATATTACAACTGCTGTTCTTTCAGAAGCAATTCCTGCAGGGAGAAGGAAGGAAGGACGGAAGGACGAACAAAAGAAAAAGAAAAAGAAAGGAAGGAAGCAAGGAAGGAAGGAAGGAAGGAAGGAAAAAAAGAAAGAAGGAAAGAAAGAAAGAAAGAAAGAAAGAAAGAAAGAAAGAAAGAAAGAAAGAAGGTAAGAAGGAAAGAAACAAGGAAAGAAAGATAGAAGGAAGGAAGGAAGGAAGGAAGAAGGTAAGAAGGAAAGAAAGGAAGAAAGGAAGGAAGAAGGAAGGAAGGAAGAAGGAAGGAAGAAAGAAGGAAGAAGGGAAGAAGGAAAGAAGGGAAGAAGGAAGGAAGGGAAGAAGGAAAGAAGGAAAGAAGGAAGGAAGGAAGGAAGGAAGGAAGGAAGGAAGGAAGGAAGGAAGGAAGGAAGACTGGAGAATCCAGAGACAAATCTCCAGCTCATATAAATTAAACTAGATGGAGCTGTGCTTATTTAGCCCAGTGGAGGTTTCTCCTGGAATGAACACTGCAGGATCACAAGGATGCTGAAGAATATCTGAACAGGTAACGTTTCTTTCCAGTCTGATTGCTTTTCAGTGATAGGTTTTGCATGTTTGGTTTTTATAAGAGCTTTTTGGCTGCTCCTGCATCTAACGTCAGTTTGGGAACAAGTGCATTGAATAAAAAATGGACAAAATTTACCCATCCTTATCTCAGAATGCTTTATTCCCTAGTTGTGGAGCAAACTGGTTACTCATTGTTGTAGACCCAGATAAACAGTAATCTTAGAAGCCAGAGAAAAATGTTCCTCTCCAAGTTGGACTGTAGAGAATAGCGGGTAGGGACTTTCCAACTTCAGGGGCCAAAGAGGGAGCCTCTGAGGGCTGCATGTGTCCCCAAATGTACAGGTTATACACCCTGGTTTATACACTTTGCAGATTCTTTACCACAACCACATTGAAACCAGTCCATAGGAACACACAGTGCTGTCTTATACTGAACCAGGCCATTTATCCATGTAGCTCAGTAGTATTAATTCTGACTGGCGATGACTGTCCAGATGGACCCACTTACACTATACAATTATAGCTATGATTCCATTTTAACTGCCATAGTTTCATCCTATGGAATCATGGGTTTGCCAGTTTAGAATATTTAGTATTCTCAGCCAGAAAGCTCCTCTTGATAGTAGGCTGTATGCCCTCACACTTTGATATGACTTAATTGGCAAATATGATTTAATTGGCATAAATATAAATGATATTCTGCTATGACCACATAGCCATGCTGGCTAAGAGGAAAATCTGGCTGCACATGTGCATTGCAAAATCAGGTCAGGAAAGATCTTGAGGCATAGCCAGGTCATAGTCAGGAAATCACCAGGAAATTCCAGTGACAGTGAAAATACAGTTACTCAACTTTCAGAGACAATAATGTCCAAGATGTTGCCACAGGATGGCTGATTATCTTAGTGCCTTTTCCTCTGATATGCAAACTTCCGTTTTGTCCCCGTACCTATCCAGCAATTAAGGAGTTACCAGGACCCCCATTAGTCCTTTCTCGCATAATGCTAAAACCATTAACCCATTCCAGACCCCATTGTCCACTCTCTGGACTCCATTGTTTACTCTGCCAGAGAGCCATTAGCACCTTCGCCCTGCAGGCAGAAATAGAGTATTTAAACTTTTGGGCTAGTTTTGGGTTAGCCAACACACAATACACTGATTGCTGGTTGTCACTCTGCCACCCTGGTTTCTGTTTGTGTAGTGTCCTTAGACTCTGTGTTTAAACCACATTGCTTCTACTTCACTGCTCTACAGATTGGCAAATGTCACACACTTTGCCCTGAAAATCTTGCTGTAAAAAACTTTCCTCCCTTTTCCTTCAGTTAGCCTTGTGTGATTGTGTGACTGCTTCAGTCTTGTGTGTGTGATTGCAATTCCTCCAATAAAACACAATTAACCTTACTTTTGAATCTCTGACTGGTTCTTCCCTGCAATAGTACCGGTATACATAGGTGTAAAAGATTTCCTTATGTTACCCCCTTCTTGCAGGCCTCCTCTTTGAGCCACTGTTTCATGGAGGTACTGGGAGCACAACTGGACCACTCAGTCACCCACATTTGGGGTAACACTCTGGTGCTTCCCCAGACTAAAAAATCCCAGGATTTCATCCATCCATTTCATAGGATGGAATCACAGCAGTTTAAGTGGAATAATACCATTATAATTATGTAGTGTGAATGGGCCCCAGGAAGTCAAACCAGATTCTTGCCTAGCCCTAGTTGGAGATCCCTAGTATTCCTTGTTGGTCTCTCATGCAATTATTAACTAGATCTGGCCCTGCTTAGCTTCTGAAATCAAATGTGATTGAATGTGTTCAGGGTTATATACTGGCTTTGCATCCAGTGGAAGACAACCTGAAACACTTCTGAGATCCTTCTGGATTGCTGTTAGAATTCTGAGAAGTTTCTATTTCAGCTACTGAAAAGAAAAGAAAACACAACAACCAAAGAAAATGAGTATCTATCAGCTACCCTTCTGCAAGAAGCCTATCTCTCACTGATGGAAAGAGAGTGTATAAATAAAACTTTTTCTATAGACAGCAGGAGGTTTTGATCAGTCTTCTTTTTCAGATCTTTAGAAAAGCAGGAAGCAATCAGAAGATGCAGGACAGGAACTTGATGTCATGATAGGACTGTTCAGATGTCACATTCAACACAGGTACAGTTTGTATACATGTGTACACATATTGTTTATCAGTATCCTGGTGGAGTGATTAATATTAACATTCAGAGTGTATACAGATACACAGATTGCTGGCCTATTATTATCATTATCTGTTATTGGTATCTGCATTTCATGAAGTTATTCTTGTGTAATGGGATCATGTGTGTTCCTACAGAGCTTTCTGAGTTTACATTGCTGTTCATGCATTCAAGTATCTTGATGAAGAAACAATAAAGAATAAGAAATATTGAAAGTTTTAAAGGTTTCTTTAATGAAGTGTTATTCATAAATATGTTGTTGTATGCCTTCAAGTTGTTTCTGGCTTAAGGCACCCTAAAGCAACCCTATCATAGCATTTTCTTGGCAAGATATGTTCAGAGGGATTTTGCCTTTGCTTTCCTTTGAGGCTAAGAGAGTGTGACTTGCCCAAGGAAACCCAGTGGGTTTCCATGGCTAAGTGGAAATTCATACCTTGGTCTCCAGAGACATAGTCCAGTGCTCAAACCACTACACCATGCTGGTTGACATATTCATAATCCTACTTCTGTTCAAATATCCGCTTAGGTTTTTTGGCCTGTCTTCTACTACTCCAGTGGTTCTTAACCTGGAATCCACAGAGCCCTCACACAGGGTCTGTGTAGGGCTGCCATTCATCTTGGAATATGGGGAAAATCCTGGATATGGGGGGCTTAAAAAATGTCCCAGTCAGATGTGGCCTGTTGATGCAGCATGTCCCAGATTCCTTAAAGGTGGTGAGAGAAATAAAATACATTTTAGTTTCTGCAAGTATTATTAACATGTATTACTCAAATATATGTATTAGTTTATAAGTATAACACATTTTAGACATATTTACACATATATTTTAGTATATTTTGTATTTGAGCTCCAGTAATAAAATAAGTCTAATAAGGAAGATTTTTAGAGATGGTGGGGCCTCCCAAAGACCTTGAAGAAGTAACTGGTATATTTCAGATAACACAGTAGACAAGACAAGGTTGCCATCTGTAAAGGAGTAAACTGATTGACAGGGACATACCAGAATACAAAGGGGTACTTTGAAACTGCTGATAAGACACCCGGGATGTAACATGAGAAATAAGGGTACACGAGAGAGATGCGTGATCAACATGGGGAAGGGAAATGTAACTTCTTAGGTGATCCTGATAGGCCATACCTTTGGGGTCCTATCCCATGGGATCCTAGGGGAGGGAAAACCTGCAACAGGAGCAGGGGGATAAAATATGAGGTATTCCATAGTGGGGGTGTCCTTCTTTCTCGGAGGCACCCGGTTCTGCAGAAACGTATTTTAAATAAACATTTAATACTTCAGCCGATCCTGTGCTAAATTGTTTTATGAGTCTTTTCAGCTATCTCTTACAGTGGTAGTGATGGTGGTGGTGGCAACAGTGATGGCATGCTGATGGGTGTTGCATCCTGCATTGGAGGTTCTGGGTGCTACCACACAGGTGTGCCAGAGAGCCCAGAAGGAGGGAAGGCAAGACAGCCCAGAAGATGAGGGAAGATGCCCAGCTCAGGCCTTGTGTGGTGATTGTGGCCACACTGCTTGAGCCCAGAGCCAGACAGCACAGTGGAGCTTTGCTTCCAAGGAGGCACAAGAATAGAAGGGAGTCCCTCTACTCCTCTGACTGTTTGGAAATGAAAGGAGCAAGGGTCTCGGTGCTCGTTTGGGGGAAAGTGCAAAAGAAATGCCATTTTCCTCTGAAGGAGCACCAAGAGAATAGAGAGGTTAGGTGCTTTCAAAAGAAGCAGTTACCATCTCTACTCTCTCTATGCTCCTTCCGAGGAAAATGGCATTTCTTTTACACCAAAGCAGCACCAAGACCCTTAATTTCCATGTATTGCTTTGGGGGAAAGAAAGGGCAAAAGAAATGCTGTTTCCCCAAAGGAGTATCAAGAGAGTAGAGAGAGGGTAGGTGCTTCTTCTAGAAGCTCTACTTCTAAACTCTTTCACCCAAAGTGGCACCAAGACCCCCAGTCATAACTTTCCTTTAGGAAATCCCAATTTATTCTACTCTCCTGGCACTGGAAGGATCCCAGCATGCTACTCCAGGCCATTCCTTTCCTTTGCATTGCCTCCTGGAAGAATAAGGGATAATGGTGAGCAACTGATGAGCAACTTTAAACAAATATTTGAATATATAAATAAATCTTTGAATTCTTAAATCTAAAATTAAATATTTAAATCCCGAGTTAAGTCTTGGGGGACTCTGGCAACAAATTATATTTTCAGGGGGTCCCCAGTAAAGAAAAGGTTAAGAACCACTGTACTATAAAACACTGAGCTAAAGGAGAGCTATAGCCCTCATCCTGTCATTCTCTGGCTCTCTTTGGTAAACCTATTACAATGTAAATTAATGTAAGGTTTTTTGAAAAGCTGTTGGGTTACATAAAGTTAGTATAGGTCTTAATCAACTAGAGTGTGATTACTATTCCATTTATAACGTACTGAATACAGAAGAGAGAATCTCAAATGTTTCTTAATGATTTTATATTTTATATTTTGTAATGCAATGATAGCCACAGATGTTTGTGGCTATTCTTCATCTGTCTTTGTTACTTTCTTTTCCAAATAAAAAATAATTAAAAAACTGTTAAGACAATGTTGTGTTAGCTGCAGTTTTGTCCTCCACTGTTTCTCTTGCTGATGCTTTTTATTTGCATATTCTCTCTTGGTCTGTTCCTTTGTCAGATCTGTCTCTTAGATTTGGTCTCATCTATCCACACACCTATGACAATGCTTTAGAGAGAAAAAGAACTGTGTTCCATACAAGCTGTCTCTTAGATTTGGTCTCATCTATCCACACACCTATGACAATGCTTTAGAGAGAAAAAGAGCTGTGTTCCATACAAGCTGAAATGGACTATATTTTATATTGGGGGTGGGCAAAGTGTGTCCTGTAGATGACATGTGGCTCCTGAAGCCCCCAAAGCCCCCAGATCCACTACTTTAAAAAATCCTGGCAATTTTTCAACCCGTCCAGCAGCTCATAACCAATGCTAAACACACTGCTCACTCAAACCATCTTGGAAAGAATCAGAACCTTCCTCTCTGAAAATCACTCAGAATGAAAACCAGATGTCATGTCACTGATTTCCTGTATTAATTTTGATGAATTGTTAGTGGATTTTCGGTGGTTCTAGCACATTTCTAAGGTATGGGGAGTAGGGGTCAGAGAGCCGAAACTGCTGCATTTTGGCCAAGGGTTGGTTGAAAAATCACTACACCCAAATATTGGCTTCTGCTCCACCATACCTCTTTTTACATGTTCAAATAAAGTGACATGTGTCCATTCATCAGTCTACATGTAATGTGGGATAATTTCATTTCAGTTCATTTTAATCAAAAATATTTACAAATTGGCATGTTTTCATATTTGAAAGAGAAAGAGCTTAATAGCAAAAAATTCAAAGATGGGAGAAACCAAAACTGATAGATTTGTTCATCTAGGCCCAGGCCTTTGAGTGCTTAATGTTTACATGTTTAGCATTGAATCCCTGTGTATTCACCTAAGTTAGTACAGAATTAGGATTGCCACTTCTTATTTGTCTTCTAAAGATCTTCTAACCTTTAGTAATAATACGTGGCAGGGAGTTACCTTATGGTCCTCTCCATACAAAGAATAGCTGTATCTACTGAATTTATTCAGAGCATTTCAGTTCATTTTGGAAGAATTTATCAAAATTCACAGATCACATGTTCAAGACAGAAGAACATAAGGTTTTAAAAAAATGTGTCTACCAAAGAAAGCCAAACTGACAGTTCTCCCCATCCCGAGGTACAGCTGAACAATTGAACTGTATTCTGGATTTCAGAGGGTACTTATTCATGAGTACAAATCATGAAAGAAATTCCCACAAACATCTGAATGTGGATGCAAGTATGGTATGGCACTAGGCCCTGAAGTTTTGCGTGTTCACAGTTTGTGGGGGTAAGTGAAATCTGTGTCCACAGTTTACAAACAAGTCTCTGTGTGATAGCTCACGGAAATAAAATGTAGGAAGCCCAGGACAGAGCAGCTTTGGAATCTGCCTAAATGGTTCTGAAGTCTTGCTCAGTCTCTGACCCCTTTCCTCAATACCATTGGCTCACTCCTCAAAGGCTGAAGCAATTCTAGCAGTACATCTGACTTAGATTGAGTGGATCAGTTACTATTTGGATTGCAACTTCCAGAACTTCACAACAAGGTCATCAGTCAATTTTTTCCAGCCACTGTTCCAGCCACATAGGCTAGGGGATTCTGGAAGCTGTAGTTCAAATTGACTTTCTGAGCTCTAAGCTCACTCAAAGGCCATTTCACTGACTTCAGGACTAAGGCCAGATTTGAACTAAAGGTTTCTTGACTCAACTCAGGTCTGACTTTTAGGCAGTATTTTAACTCACCTGCATAGTTACCACACATTTCAAGAGCTTAACATGACAGGTATCAAAGCAATATAGGTTGACAGCCAGTGTGGAGTATGTATAGATATCAACCAGCAATGCAAATTTTTAAGGCCAAATTTGTTCTGTAATGCATATTAGCAAGCACATTCCATTCAACAAAGCTCCCCTGGAACACTGATTAGCAGCTTCTCCCTTGCAGATTCGAAGCCTTCTGTTGGTTCGTGTCCAACCCTTATGGCACTATTTTGTTATAAAAGAAAGAGAAAGGGGAGAAAATGAAAGGGAAACAGTAATCAAACCATCCCTACTCCCAGGGAGGTACTAAAGCCAATCATTGCTAATCCTATAGGCACACTGAACAAGTGTGTGTGTGTGTACACACACATACAGACAAACACAAATCTCTCCAAAAGGCACACAACTTGAAAGAAGATAGTTTTTAACTAAAGGGCCAATAGTCTCTGAACACTCAATAGAATTCCGGTTCTCCATGCTACACTGTTGCATTTTATAACCCATTTCTCCAAGTCCGTGAATCAAATCTTCTTTTGAAATAAAGCATAGTAAGATAATACAGGAAACACTGGAATACAATGATCTAGCAACACTGTCTGGATTCTCCATCAACACTTTCCACAACTTCCTATTGTTCTCTTATATATGACAGATTGCCTCATGTCTGCAGAGCCAAGCGTGGGAGAACTGTCAACAGCCTGGTATTCTTGTATTCTCCATGCCTCTCTGGGGGAAGAACTGTGGAGTACAGCTTTGTACATGTGTGGACAGAACAGAAGCAAAGTACTGGATATTTTTTTTACAGAAGGAGCTCTACAACCACCCCTTATTTCTGTAAGCACAAAGGGATGCATCTCCCACTGAAATTTATAAATAAGTTTATGACTTGTAGGCTTGCAATGCCAGCTGCTTTTTCCAGGGTCACATACAATGTGTGTAAGACAGCTCATGCAGAGGAATAATCTCATGTCTCCCAAGTTTCTGCCTTCATCTTTAAAGCCTTTCTTGTTGTGTTTTTGTTGTCAAACATTCTTTGCCTGAAAGCCCCTCTAGAAGGCCCCAGACAAATTGTAGTCTGTTGATCTTGGGGAAATCTGGAAGAAATTCATTGCAAAAGAATGTATCAGTATCGAAGGGGACCCATGCTCAGACTGGATCTTTGTTTGCCAAGACTTCTAAGAACGATTACTTAATTAGTTTCCTTCCAGCCCTTTCTTGACCTCTCAAACAGCTGCAGAAGAGATTCCAATGGAGGGCTATTGACCACAGCAAGAAATGTCCAGAAAAGAAGTAATACAAAAATCGTAGATTACTAGGTTTAGCAGCTTGGCTCAGACCTTAGTGTTTCATGAGCAACTCATACATGTACTCCAATGCTGCATTATTTGTAGTTGGAAGAAAGGAGGTAGAAAAACTACTGGAGACAAACAACTTCTTGTGTTGTTTTTATGAGCCTTCCAGCCAACTTTGATTTATGGCAATCCTCTCATAGGTCATTTCCGCACTACGCTGTTATAGCATGATTATTCCACTTTCAACATCCTATGGAATCCTGGGGTTTGCAGTTTCGGGAGGGGCCAGCCCCTCCCTAAACTGCAAACCCCAGGATTCCATAGAATGTTGAAAGTGGAATAATCGTGCTATAACAGTGTAGTGAGGAAATAGGGTTTTCTTAGATGCTCCAGGAAGATACTCAGGATACTTTTATAATCATTTCACATCTAGTAAAGGTAACCTGTAAACTAAGTTGAGAATTTTGGCATCCCAAAGACAGAGATGGAGACTGTGCTCCTCTAGTTATTTGCATTTGGATCACACTTCCCTGTGGTGTCTAAATTTGGCATCATCAGGGGCAGTGTGCTCTGTTAGCAGCAGAGCTGATTGCCTGCAGTTTAATTTATGATAAAGAGCTGCGCTCAGGGCAGCTTCTGATTTTTGGTTTTACCTTTCAAGGCTGATGGTGCCTCACATTCTGGGGTGTCCTTCCTGCATGTTTGCATGCCTGGGTGCTTCAGCTGTCTGGCGATGGGATTTAAGAGCCTCTGCTGCAGTGCTGCTGCACGTGGCAGACTTTGAGTTCCTCTCATCATTATCTCCTTTTGGGCAGGTGCCAAATGCAGATTGAGGCTCTGCGGTATAGGTTTTTCAAGGATAAACCTCGTGTGTGTGCCCGAGCATACAGAGAAGCTCCTTTGGTTTTTTGCAGTTTGCTGACTGGAAGAAAACCAAGCCTCATGTAGACTGTCTGTTAGGAACTGATGGGTGTGTGAGTGTGTGGAAGCTTTGTACCAGTTCCCGAGCTTTTTGGTACAATATATTTCCAGACACTTTAATCTGACCTCTGAGTGTGCTGGTGTTTGGCACTAATACACATGCTTGACCTCTACATTTTCCACATTCACATGTCCCAATATTAACTGACCTGATTGGGGTCCCTTTCACACTAGGTAATTATAGTGCTATGATACCACTTCAACTGCCATGATTCTATCCTTTGGAACATTGGGATCTGCAGTTTAGGGAAGAGTACTTAGGATTCTCAGACAGAGTTCTAGATTGCTTCCAACCAAACTACAAACCACAGGTTTCCACAAAAGGTTGCAATGACAGAGTGGAATCAGAACATTAAAACTGTGTAATGCCAAAGGACTATGGCTAAAGTTTCAGCAACTCACAGAGCAACTCCTGGATCTGACCATCCCTCCATACTGATTAAATGGACATACCTGTGTCTTGCCTTACAGAAGTGCTGAATGTCTTCTGAACTCTTCCAGTACCTCAGAACCAGCCACGAGGGATATATGTGGATGACTTGGACTGAGATCATATTGCGGCTGGAAAAGAGGGCTTAATTACTGGCCCATGAACCAAATCCCCAATTCAAATCACCATCCTGACATGTTAGTCCTAGAGGGGGGAAATAGTTTTTGGCTGTATCACTTCTCTTCTCCTGGGGGGATATATGTGTCAGGAGGCATGACTCCTGTCATAAGTATGATGGCTATGTAATAATATATGTTATAGAATAAGTTTAATAATGAAAGGGGAGCTATAGGCTGCTAGCGCTACTATGTATCACTTGCCAATGGCTGCTTGCAAACATGTGTACAGTTGAGAGTTTGAATGTATCCCAATGAGCCAAATGGTTAATCGCTGCAGTGTTTGATGTCACTTTGTATCCTGTGAGGAGGGGACGATCAGAAGGGTGAATGTGAAACTAGCAAGAAGGTGTTATGGGAACAGGACTGGCAAACATAAGGAGACAGGAACTTCTCCTAGCTTCCAGGATGAAAGATATGTGAACAACAGATAGCATCTTAGAAAATCTGGTAGTGATGGGGTGATGTGATATTTATGACTTTCACCATTCATTGCTATGCATGCCTAAATTTGTATGACAAAGTATACAACCTGTAACCATCCAACATACAATGGTCTCAGCAACTTTTCAGGAAAGTTGCTGTGTTGCTTGTTTGTTATTTTCTGGATTTTATAGTCCACTTAATATCTGTAGTTCTCAACTTTTTCTATTATATTCTTTTTCTTATACAGTTATCCTAAGAGGTGGGAGATGTTGGAGTCCATTTGCAATGCCAGCATTTCCTTAGAATTTGAGGAATTATAGCTCAAAGGGGGCCTGCAAGAGGAGGGTAACAGCAGGATCTTTTCCCATATGTATTCCATTGCAAACTATAGAGAGGACTCCAGTTTAAAGTTAAACAAAGTATTTTATTTGGATTGACAAACATACAAGAAATCAGACACTCTCAAGAACCATATAAGGCTATTGAAAGTGAGGTGTGAAAAGTTGGATAGAGAGAGATTGGGCGGAAAGGGTGATCGTTACCAGTCCTAAAAAAAGGGTCAGAGAAGATTAGCTCAGGCAGTGTCTGAGGGCAGTGCAGAGGAACAGAAGTCTGGGGCACCATGTGCAGCCTCATATGTCCAATGTACTACAATTTGCTGAGGCCAAAGCTAGGGTTTATATACTCTATTTCCTACCCTGAAGGGGGTGCGTAGACAAAATATTAATAGCTTTCTCATGGAACTGACAAAGGAATCCAGAATGGGTTGATTGCCATCACACTAGGTGACAAAACTCTGATGGGAGTCATGACAATCTCTTAATGTCTGATCGGATGGGTGGTCTGGGGAGGATTTCTGTAGGGCAGGATCACAGGATTGCTTCATCTTCTGTTGAATTTAGGTGTGCACAGAGCCTGAGGTCTTCAAAGGATTATCACAAACCCATTAGCATTGGGTTTTTCCTCCTAATTCTTTCTGAACTTACAACCTGACCATGTCTCAGGTCAGCCCGACCTGGCAACATACTTTCTGGTCAGTATGCTTTCAAACATGTTTTCAAGCCATAAATTTGTTCAATTATGAAAATAACACATCCTGGAGAGTGGGGGGGGGTAGGGTAACACAAGCACTACAATTTGGCAAGCAGATAAAAATTCCCAGGTTGTCAGCGCTTAATTGGGTTTGATACTTTTTGGAAGGAGGTCTCTGGAAACTTGCTGATGTTGGGTAATTATACCTAGTTTACAATTGTACAAAATAATCTGATCACAGTTTAACTATTCCAGCAGTCAGCCAGAGTCCATTGTTCCTGACTTAAGACTCTACAACTCTAGCCAACACCAAAACATTCTGTAAGCTTACAGAGTTCGCCATAGTCAGATGCTTGTCCCTGACTTAAAACTTGAATTAAACATTTCTTTTGTTTCCCTCAACAGCCAGACCTATGGCCCTTCCACAGTACAAAGATATAGCTCTATGATTCCACTTTAGTTGCCTTGATTGAATCCTATGGAATCCTGGGATTCGCAGTTCAAGGAAGGACATTTGGAATTCTCAGCCAGAGAGCTCCACTAGTGGTTCTGGTCAAACTACAGACTCCAGGATTCCATATGATTTTGCCATGGCAATTAAAGTAGAATCATAGTGCTATAATTACATAGTGTGAAAGGCCCTCTGGAGTACAGCATCTTTATCTGGCCATGGCAAGTCAGTGGCTAGGGTGAAGGAGAGAAAAGTATGCCCTTGTTTACGTATTTCCTCTTTGGACTGTTCTCTCACATCATCCCCTATCAAGAAGCAACTGGCTAACTACTGGCAAAAGATTCTTAGTGGTATCCCTGACAAAGGTTGTGCCTGGTCATACCTGATCAGCAGGTTCAGCCATTAGCTGTGTAACATTCAGCCCTAAAATCTTACAATGCAAGGTCCTGGGGATTCCATAGGATGTTGAAAGTGGAATAATCACGCTATAACAGTGTAGTGCGGAAATGGCCTGACTTGTAGTCCTTGGCAGTGTAATTATCAGCCATTCCTTCCTCTACCTCAATGTTCACAATCTGCTCCCAATAGCAGTGAAAAGAGTTAAATTCATTTTTCAGATGTGAGATTGTTTTTTTTTTTTTAAACAGGTCTTACTTTAGGGGAGGAGGGACAAAATTCATTATTTCCCTTGTAAAGAGACTGGAACATCTTGAGGAGAAAATATATAGCTGAAAAGCAAGATTGTGAGCATCCAGGAAGTGACTGTAAATAAATGGAACTGTGCTGTCATTTCTAAAATTGTTTTTCCAGCTGTAACTAGAAGATAATAACATCTGCAATCATTCCTTTTTTCCTTTCCCTCTTACACCAATTGTTTCAGCTTTTAGGGTCCTCCAGGCTCCCCTCTCCCATGCTGAGCATTGTTCACTAACTAGCAAACCACCAGTGATTATTCTGGTTAGCACCTTCCTTCTCCTGATGTTCCCCCTTCTGTGTAGCCTTTCTGGATCAATCATGTACTCTGTAAAGTATGTTTACTTTTAATTATGTGTGGAAAATTCAATCAAGCACATTTTTGGGGAGGGGTGTTTATATGAGGGGTATGTGAAACTTGAGATGTATAATTACAATTAATTGCCATTGATTTTTTTTATGCATTGTTTTTCTAAAATGCTTCAACCAGACCTTTATTATAAAATAGATTGCTCTTCTTGTAACAAATAGTTATCTATCTGTCATTTTATTTGCCCTTTCCCCTTACTGGAACCAGCTATTTCAATGAAACATATTTCTCAATTAAGCAGCCTTGCAAAAACTTCCTTCTCTCTCTTTCTCATTCTCTCTCTCTCTCACTATCACTGTCAGAAGGGTATTACCACTTGTTATGTTGACATCCACATTGAGGAGCTCTTACATTGTGCAATATATAATACTGTTCACACATCTCAAGAGATGCAGCTTTCCCCACTCTATTGAAGTTAAGTGAGGAAAGTATATCCAAAAGTGGACAAGGAAGGCATAAATAGTATGTGTTTTTCTTTCCCACTGCTACAGTGGAGTACATGTGTGTGCAGGCATGTACATGTGTCAGAATGTACTCTCTGGTTTGACTCACCATGGACAATTTGTGTTATTAAATTTGGCTCTTTTTAACAGATGCATAGATGTAGATTCCCTTTGTTGGAGCTGATTTGCTCAAAGGCTTCTCTTTCCTGTCCTTTGGGAGATCTATAATAGTTTTATATGCAGCAAAGAGCTGCTAAGAGCACTTTGCTGCAGACTGCTGGACTATTCATTTAACTGATCAGGTTCCTATTCATTGTTTGTTTCTTAGCTGCTATATTGTATTCTTGTCAACCATTGCTTGACCTATGATGAGGATATTTATGCCTGCCTGAGACTGGGAGCAGCATCAAGACTTTCATCCTCTCTTCTCTCCAGCCTTTTGCAGCACTGAAAAAAATTGAAAATCTGCCCCAGGGGGTTTCCCAGCTCTCTGGAGCACATTTTTAGGATATTTAAGGGGAAGGAGCTACCGGACAGAGAGAGGTTCTCATCCACTTTCACTAACAGAGATTGCTTCTGCCAGTGGAATAGCAGTGTTGGATATTGCCCATAAAGTTTATTTTTCTAGTTGGCTGCAAAGGAGACAATTCTATTACCTTATATTTCATTGATCCCTCCTATTCTGTCTTGGGACTCAAGGTGGCTTACAAAGTTACAGGAGACACAGGTAAAAATTCACATCACTAAAAATATAGAAAAGTTAAAATATATCTTCTAGCAGTCTCAATTTGGCTGCTAGCATGTAGCATGTATATTTCTATACCACGTATCAGCTAAGTGCTTTCTAGGCGGTTTTATAGGGTGTTAGCCAATTGCCCCAAACAAGCTGGATACTCATTTTACCGACTTGTGGAAGGATGGAAGGCTGAGTCAATCTGGAGCCTGGCGGGACTGAACTCACAACTTTGTGGCTGCAGTACCAGCATTTAACCACTGCGCCACCAGGACATGGAGCATTCTGATTTATCATCTACCACCCCACTTTTCCAGCTGCTTTTAAAATGTCCCAGTTTCTCTATCCTGCTCCCACTTTTCCTCTTTGTCCTCAGCTTACTTCAAGTGGTGCAAAGTGAGTTCAAAGGGCAAAAGTAGTTAGCACTCAGCTCTGAACTGGGGGAAGGAATGGGCAGAATCTTGCCCAACAGACTCAAGCAAAAGTAAATTGCTGTAGCTTCTTCTAGCTTGTGTGTTGTTCCTCATTAATAACTTTTGCAATTCTGACCACACTCTTTGATGTCATTTGTGTCCCAGTTTTCACCTGTGAGTGCATGTATAATTAAACTGTCAATAGAATTAAAAGCAATTTGAAAGCATTCCATTAAAACTAAACAACAAATGCAGACAATACAATGCATTATTACAATACAGTCCTATTTCTCCCAAGAGCAATCATTTCCCAAAGGCCTGCTGAAACAAAAAGGCCTTTGCCTGGCGGTGGTAGCACTCCATGGAGTGTGCCAGTCTAGCCTCTCTGGGAAGGGGAGCCAGAGTCTGTGAGAAGGCCCTTTCTCATCTTCCCACAGATTTACCTGTGAAGGTGCTAGGATGAAATGAAAAGCTTCTCTTGAAGATCTCAAAACCTGGCCCAGTTCATATGGGAGAATATAGTCCTTCAAATAACCTGGACCCAAGCTTTCTAGATCATTACTAGCACTTTGAACTGTGTGCTTAAACAGGCTGGTAATCAGAGCTGTTGTAACAAGGGACTATTTAGGGGGGCAGAATGGTGGAGCTGCCTCTGGCAGAAGATTTTGGGTGTTGTGAAAAGGCTGCAATTTTTTTAACTTATTCCGTTTGTCATTATTGTTGCTGATGGATTTTCTATCTCCTATGCCAAATTACTTTGACTGGGGGATTATACATCTAGGTTAGGTGGAATGGGATGACACTATTTGCTATGCTTCCTTGGTCACCAAAATATCTTGCTATGTCTTTGCTTCATTGTCTACTCTGAGTTCCTTTTAAATCACCCACAGCTCAGTATATGGGGCTTCTGTCTCAGGCCCTTTCCACACAACATCACTGTTGTGTTTTTGCCACAGGATGGCAGCAGTCGGCAGGTTGCACTTCTGCATGACGTCGTCGCCGTCCTGCTGCCATCCTGGTGCAGAGCGTCGTGCTTGTGCAGTTTTTGCAAAACGGAAAAAATCCGTTTCATGCCTGCAATTGCGTGGCACTCCCATCGCTTCTGGCCATGTGGAAGATGCGGAAGCGCATTGGCAACACTTCCTTCCATAGTGCAGCAATGGAAAAAGCCTGGCTGTGCTGCGAAAGGAAGACATGGCGCCATTGCATTCTCTTCTGTATGAACTGAGCAGGTGCAGAGGGGAGCATTGCTGACACGCTCCCTTCTGCACCCAGGACTGCAGCGAGACGATGTGGAAGAGCTTCATTGTGCGGAAATGGCCTGAGATCCAGCTCTGCTGTTAGTCAGAGCTAGCCACCTCATCTTGGAGGGAGAAGCTATATCACAGCATCGAAGGACAGAATTGTGTATGCTGTGCAACCTGCTTAGCACCCTCCCAAGCTATCCTAATTTCCTCAGGTGCCGTAGAAGATGCTTCCCCACTGCCACTGTTGAAATCAGATTTATTTGCATAGAATGGGGAGGTAGCACCATCTTGTCCTTCACCCTAGGCAGCAAAATGTCTTGTTCTGGATTTGTTCTGTCTGTATCTTATACAAAAGGTGCTATCTGACACATCTAATTACATCTGGGGTGCTGTTATGAGAGAAGAACACTGGCCAAAGACTGAGCGGTGGAGATATTTTAAATGCAGGTTGCCTGCCAAGTTTAAGAAGTGCTATCATCTTGATCCTTTCTGTCAGAGTAGCTGCGAAACATGAACTTAGTGAAAAAGTAGGTGATACGCAGCTACATGTGAAAGCAGAGAGAAGCCAAAGTGCAGCACATCAGGTTATTTCGCACTAGACTGTTATAGTGCTATTATTCCACTTTCAACATCCTATGGAATCCTGGGGTTCGCAGTTTAGGGAGGGGCCTTTGAGGATTCCATAAGATGTTGAAAGTGGAATAATAGTACTATACTAGTCTAGTGCGCAAACGGCCTAGTTTGAAAAGAGTGGGAGCCAAAATATGGACCATACCCTTTAATCTGAAACCAATGAAAAAGTGAAATCACATACGTGACAGACTAGCAGTCTGCTGTTATCAAGCAAAAGTTGTTTGCGGGCACCTATTCTTTTTATGTAGCCACACAGATATAATTAAGTTTTAATTTTAAGTATGTGCATAGTATGTGTCAGCATTTTGCTTGTGTTGACTGTGTAAAAGATAGCGGCAAAGAAGTATTTAAAAATTTATGTCCTTAATATAGAACTGTTTGTGGAATTTCCTTTTTCCTGGAGCCATGATATTAACCAGACTTCCAAGACAGACAATCTTAATTTACAGTTACTCCTACAGTATTTGTGATGTATACAGACATGGAACTGCATTAGTGGTTTTGACAAGAGTGTAAGCACTTAATTAATGTGACCTTCTGAAAGGCTTCTGGTGGAAGAAAAACCCAGAAGTCAACATTGTGTACCTTTTTTATAAACTCAGGGAAGAAATGGGATGTGATTCTGCCTTGTTTATCAAATTGCCTACTGCAGTGGCCATGAGAGTGCCTACAGACTGAAGGGTTAGTTTAGCCAATAGGAGAGAAAAGTGGGTGAGTT
This sequence comes from Ctenosaura bakeri, assembly GCA_948474755.1. Taxonomy (NCBI): domain Eukaryota; kingdom Metazoa; phylum Chordata; class Lepidosauria; order Squamata; family Iguanidae; genus Ctenosaura; species Ctenosaura bakeri. The sequence continues at coordinate 76,082 of CAOLHI010000251.1, read as the reverse complement.
TTTTCAGTTAACTTCCTAGCCAGTCAGAGGCTGAATAGGACACTGAAATGAATGCCAATACAGGAAGCACCAACATTATTACTGGTATATGGGACCAAAAAAAAAAAAAAAGGCACTGGGAAAAACAAGAACAAGGTCAAGCCAGGACTGGCTCAAGATATTTTGCTGTCTCAGGCAGGAAGATAGTGATCTCCCACTAATCCAGTGTATATAACCAGCCCCAAAGAACAGCAGGCAGACTTAAGATTCCCAGAGCAGACTGTGTAGCTCATGTAATAGCTTGGGCCTAGACTATCTTTCCATTGATCCCCTCAATACAGCAGCTATGGCCTGAGGTGGCAGTCTTGCTCTCGCCAATGGCTTCTGCAGAGTAGCCCTTTCTGGAGTACATCTCCTGGAATTCCCTGCCAGCATGGCCCACCACCTTTCCACGGTGGTTGAATTGCATGTTCCTGTGAGGAAGAAGCTATGCTGATGGTAGCAGTGCTACTGGGTCTTCCATATCAAACAGACTTTTGCTGACGAGCCAGACCCAATCATCCAAACAGCTCTTGGGCAGCAGCAGTAGTGGGGAGTGACATTGGAGGTAGATCTTTCAGAGACAACAGTAGTGGCGCCATAGCTAATGCTTGTTAGAACTGTGCAGAAGAAGGCATGGTAAACCTCTTTTGAATGTCTTTTATCGTGGGAACTCTATGATGAGACAATCCAAAATGAAACAAGAGATAGTGCTGGAAGATAACACTCTCAGGTCAGATGGAGCTCAGTGAGCTACTGAGGTAGAGCAGAGGACAACTATGAGTAGTGCTGGGGCTGACAACACAACTAGCCTCAGGCTAAAGGATGTTCAGCTGTTGATCTGATCAGAAATGAAAGAAAAGCCCAAAACTAGGCAACACATACTATAGGAACATGGAATGTCAGAAACATGAATGAGGGGAAGCTAGACATAATAAAACAAAAACTGGAAATATAAACATTGCAATATGCAGGGTGAACCAGCTAAAGTGGACAGGAATGCGAGATTTTGAGTCAGACAATTACACAGTGTTTTACTCAGTAAATAAAAATTCACTAAGAAATTGGGTGGCATTTATAGTGAGGAGAGATATAGCAAAAGCAGTCAAAGGATACAATGCAAAGTCTGACTGAATTATGTAAAAAAGATTTCAGGGAAAATTCATCAATATTACCAAATTAAAAGATAATGTGAAAAACAGATGTTCATTCTTAAGTCTAATTGACTGGGTGCCAAAAGAACTCTGGATTGAAGCCAGGGGTATTGTTAGGGAGGAATACAAAAAGACACTTTCTGTAGCCAAAAAGAAAGAGAAGCCTCAATGGATAACAGGTGAAACTCTTCAAGCAGTTAGGGACAGATGAAAAGCAGAAGTAAAAGGTGACAAAAATAGTTGGAACTCTGAATGCAGCTGTTCAATGACTTGTGTGCAGGGACAAGGAAAGTTACCATAATAATCAATGCAGAGAAATAGAAGATGACAATAAAAAAGGAGAACAAGAGACCTCTTTAACGAGGTCCAAGAAATCAAAAAGTAATTTAAACCAAGAGTGGGGATGCTCTATGTGCAGCAGGGGAACACATGACCAAGGAAAAAAAGGTGATGGAAACAATACACGGAAGAACTATATAAAAGAGATGAAATGTTGGCAGATTCATTCAGTGAAGAATCACGTGAAGACAAACCTCCAATTTTAGAAAGTGAAGTGAAAGCTGAACTCAGAGCACTTAAGAGAAAGAAATCATTAGGAACATATGGCGTACCAATAGAGCTGCTTCAAGTTACAGAGACAGAATCTATTCTAGTTCTAACTAAAATCTGTCAACAAATATGGAAAACAAAACAATGGCCCAAATGCATGATACACATTCCAATTCCCAAGAAAGGGATCACCAGAGATTGTAGTAACCAGAGGACCATTTCATTAATATCCCATGCAAGAAAGCACTCAGAATGTTATCTTTTTAAAATAATTTATTACTCGTTGTTTTTTCAAAGTAACACTTTAACATGACTCATTATTAAAGTAATACCAACAATGCATTACTAACATGTTCACTGCATTATCTCAAATGTATGTTTAAATTACTCTTAAAATTGCTTAACAATAGAAAAATGAACACAAGTATCACAAAATCATCCTCCTCAAACTTCATTTTAGGAGCAATAGCTATGCTTTTAAAAATTGTGCTGCTTTTCAAAAATAATTTTGCTGTTTGATGAAGGTCAAACATGAATTTTATCTTCTGTTATGCTGATGCTTTGATTAGGCCAGATACATAGGCAAGTATTTATGACAGTCAGCTAGCTGCAAAAAATATTCACACCAACTCATAAAGAAAAGAAGGGGAAAGGAAAAAGGTGAAATTAAAGGCATACCTCAAAAGACAAAGGTGGCCATCCGCCATTACTCACAATGGAGGAAGGTGTCGGAAATTGGTTTCTTGGCTGTGTTATGTAACCTTGGAGAAGAATAACAACATGGTACCCTGTTTACATACCTGACTGGAAAATGTTTACTAAGGAGATATTAAGCCTGGTTGCTCCCTCCCAGATATAAAGTCTATCTGGGCATTATTATCCAACAGGGTCAATCACAGCCAAACCAAACAAGTGAGCTAATTTTATAAAACAGGGGCACTGATTGAGAACACATTCCATAAGCAAGGCCTCCGTTTGCTCCAAGGCTTCTCTTACTGCGCTCAGAAATTTGAAATGTCTGTGTGAAGACTATACATTACAGCCGTCCTTAATTACAGTGGTAAGGAGAATTATACCAGCTTCGCTTAAGCAGAATTGTATGTGTGTTCTGCACTTACTGGAAGCTGGGTGATATCATATGATCATTATTTCAATCGAACTTCATATTTTAGAGTTTTATGAGGTAATTAAAGAGTCTTTCCCAACAGTGCTTTTGCTTCTAATACTGCGCTTGTAGTTGAAAAGCAGCCTGAAATGTTCTGTAACATCTTCTATGCTATAACCCGGGATACATGGAACAGCACCATTTCTTTTCCTCTTCTGTCCCAGTACATTTTACAAAGGCCATTTCCAACCGAGCCTGTTCTAGTGCTATGATTCCACTTTCAACATCCTATGGAATCCTGGAGTTTGCAGTTTTGGGAGGGGCCGGCTGGCCCCTCCCAAAACTGCAAACTCCAGGATTCCATAGGATGTTGAAAGTGGAATCATAGAGCTAGAACAGGCTCGTGCGGAAATGGCCACAGATTTGTTTCCTTTTGTTGCTAAATGTGTTTAAGCCACCAGAACATTTACAGGTGGTGCAACAGAATTCTTAGAAGCTGAAGGTAAAATGCTAATAAATCTAATTTCTCAAAGGTAATCCCATTGATTTCCACAGTGTCTTCATGGTGAAAGTGGTTCTGAAGAGAGAAAACTATCATCATGTTGCTTCTCCTGTTGTTAGTGTGGCTGCTGCTTGGCTCCTCGTGACACCACAAGTTGATACAATGAGCAACAAATAAAGTCAGCACTCATCTCGATGCAAAGAGAAATAGCAACTGGTTGTACCTGCTGAGATAAGAAAAGAGTTTGGATCAGATAAAATCTGAATAATCCAGATTCAAGAGTACCTGGATTCAAATTCTGAAAAGAAAAAAAAAATCCTTGTTCCCTGCTCCGTGGAGAATTGATTTGATGCTATAATGTTATTGTTCATCTACAGAAAGATAGAAAACACAGGAAAAGGAGGGAGTAGTCATAACCGGGGAAAATGTGGGATGCATGAGCCGAGAGCAGTAAAACAGATCTGGACACAGTTACCTATGCCTTGTTCATATTCAGATGTTCATATTCATCCGATAGCCATCTCACAAGAGTGTGTATGTTGCGAAAAGCCCTCGCTTTCATGCAAAGAGCAAATGCTTACTACAGTTGGTGGTAATTAGACTAGAAAAAGACTTGTAATACGCTATTCTCCCTCCTCCTCCCCAAATAAAAATACTGACATCATGTAAACAAATAAAAGTTACTTGGTTAGGAAGATTCACAGGAGAAAAACACCTCTCATACCAGATGGGTTGCCTCTTTCCCAAGAAGAACAGATTGCTTTGCTTTGCTTCTCCTTCCAAAAGTACAGGGTACCAAAACCATCCCCTTCAATTAGGATGAAAGCAGGTTTGTAGAATGATAGGGAACCTCTTGTTGACTCTGGGATCCACAGATGTTGGTTCTGATCTTTGTTTTGATGTAGCCTTTTTGCAAATTTGATTGTAATATGTAGGTCCAGCAGTGCTTAGTGGGGAAAGAAAATGAATGAGGGAAAGTATCACTCTGATTGATACCTACATGTACTGCATCCTACACATTGGCCTGAAAACTACCAGGTTCTGGTGCCTTACCTGCAATTCAGAAGGGATTTTCTTTGTGTTAATTATTTCAGCTTTTGCTCGTGCCCTTCATTTCTACACCTTGGGCTGTATTATGGTATAGCTACAGAGTTTTGAAAATCCCTTTTTCGGACTGCAGCTCCCCAGATCTCTGGGACTGGGGGATTATGGGACTTGTTGTACAAACAGTAAAGTTTCCAAACTCTGTGTAAAAATGTTACTTAATATATATGCAAATATGGTAAAAACAAAACGGGCTCAGGACTCCTTGATTCTTACTTTTGTCTGTCTGTCTGTCTGTCTGTCTGTCTGTCTGTCTGTCTCTCTCTTCTCTCTCTCGTGCGCTCTCTCTCACTCTGTATGTGCATGTGTGTGTGCCTGCCTGTGTGTGTGCCTACCTGCCTGCCTTCAAGTTGCCTGTCAACTTAGGGCAACCCCATGAATTCTGTAGGATTTTTTTTGTCAAGGAATACTCAGAGGTTTTCTTGCCAGTTCCTTCCTCTGAACTATAGCCTATTACACCTGATATTTGTTAGTGATTTCCCATCCAAGTCCTAATGAGGGATGACTTTGCTTAGCTCAGTCATGTAGGGATAGGAGGGAGATGGAGGTCGTTCACCTTGGACTGCAATGTTTTTGGGGTGTCCTGGCTTGTAGCCACACCCCTGTGCGCTGTGGCCATGCCCCCACATGCCACGGCCATGCTCCCACGCACCATGGCCACACCCCCATGCACCATGACCATGCCCCCGCATACTGTGGCCACGCCTCATGCACTGTGGCCCCTCCCCTCCCACCCCTCCTCCACGTACTCCAAGCTCCACTGCTGGCTTAGCTTCCAAGATCACATGGGATCTGATGCCTTTAGGATAAATGAAAAAGAGTTCACAGCATGAAAAATGTTCAAGTTTCAGTTTTATTGACTATCTGGAGGGCAAGGAATTCCACACTTGTGAGGTAGTCATCAAGGATTCCTTTCTGTGTATTGTCATGGTTCTCTGGATTTGACAGATGGATAGAATAATCAAAAGGACAGAAATAATTCAGCGAGCAACATGCAATAGCTGCTCTTAGGTACCTCACTAACTACTCTTTACTGCACTGGACCAGTAGTTGCACCAGTATTTAAAGTCCAGGGAACATGCTTGGAATGTAGGCAGTTTTTGATTTTTTAAAATGGAAAATGTCTTGCTCAGGCTCTAGCCCTTGGCTTTCAAATACTCATTTATTTATTTCTCTGACACGTTTAAAATGAAGTACATGTGGGACTTACGATAGTTGCTGTATGCTGTGAATCATCTTAATTTTTTTCAGTTCTCTTTCTTAATGTAGATGTTCCAGCACAAGACATTGCATGTGTGTGCATGCGCATGCGCACACACAGACACAAACACAGATGCTGTTAGAATCTGCTTCAGATCTGAGACAAGATCTGCTCCACTTCAGATCTAAAGGAAAGCCTTTCTTCAGTTTTCTGAAGCATTGGATTTCTCCATGGAACAATCACAAGGAAATAGACGAAGGCTTATAAGTGTTTTATTGTTTGGCAGAACTGCATGAAATATGTGTGCACGGTAGTTCCCTCTGAGATGAGCAGGTCTGCCAAAATTCATAGAGATAAATGAAGAACTTCTTTGTGCTAAGTACATTAATTTGGGGGGATTAATCTTGCTACTCTGAGTCTCCTGCAGCCTGAGCTTTGCCACCCTCTTGTTTCATCCCTAATGGTATGGATGTCACTTTATACTGAATGTGGTTGTATGCAGTAATGTAAGGTTTGTGTGCTCTGTAACAATGTGTGTGTAAGTTAAAGCAGGACAGAGCTTAGAAGTAAATGGTTAAAAATAACTTGTCATATGCAATTAATTCCTTTTCCCCAAAATGTGCAGGTACAGCTATTGACACATTGCAATTGTAACATAACAAATGGTAACTTCACACCTTTTGCAGTATATTTAGAACATTAAAGCTACAGTACTTCTGTATTTACAAGTATCAGTCCTCTCTAAATGATAGAGAACAAATACCAGACAGGTCAATGCTTGCTCATATTGTGCCTCTTCCTTGTGCTTCTCTTGTGGGTGTCGAGGACAACGGAAGTTGGAAAATCTCAACTGAGTTAACTTTCTGTGAATCTCACCTCCATTTTTTCCCTATCCTTGTTTCCTATCAAGCGGCTCTTGTGCTGTAGCTTTCTGCAGCTCCACCAGACATCACACTATTTGCAGGCCTAGTTGGCTTCCGAGAGTGCTATAAAACTGCTGGAGATGCTATGCTTATCACGTGCAGCTTCAGGTCTGGCTGAAAGAAAGAGCTAAGAACACTCTAAGAGCAAAATAAGGGACAGTTTTCAGGAATGAGGGGGGAATATACCCTATAATGAGTTAGCAATGGAACCCCTCTTTGTGTTGCTGAGAAAAGAAACAGTCTGGGCCCTGTTCTGTTGGTGGAGAGTGACACTGACTGCTCAAAGTAATTTGTTACAATTAATTAATTACATGGTACTAAATTAGTTTCAAGCTCTGCTAACATAACTACTCTAGTTACTTTTATGAAATGGAAAAAAAAAGAATTATTTTTTTAAAATTGAACTAAAATGAAACCTACTACTTTCTAGAACCATTGTGGTATAATGGTTTGAGTGTTGGACTATGACTCTGGAGATCTGGGTTTGATTCCTGGCTCTGGCATGGAAACCCATTGGGTGATCTTGGGAAAGTCACATGTTCTCAGCCACAGGGGAAGGCAAAGGCATGCCCTTCTGAATACATCTTGCTAAGAAAACTCTGTGATAGGTTCACTTTAGGGTTTCTGTAAGTCAGAAACGACTTGAAGACACACAACAACAACTTTCTGGGCCATTCTAGGGCAAGTATAACTCATTCTTTTTGCAAATTAACTTTCTGAGCATTATAGTAGGATTCTTCCAGATGGGTAGCTGGCAAAGAAAAGGAATTGTGTAGCCACTGGAAGGGTTGGAAGGGTTACAAATTGGCAGCCTCTTTCCAAATAAAAGGCTAACATTCTGTAAATGAACTATGATGACTGCAAAATAAAAGACCTATCTGCAAGCATCTTATTTAACAAATCTAGTTGCAAGAGTAAAATTAAGAATTAGGATGCAAGCAATTGAATTTCAGAAAATGTTTGCTTTGGCTTAGAATAAGAAGGTCACATAAGTGAGCCATAGCCATCATCAGGTGCACAAACTCTTTGAACTTTTCTGTTCCTAGGAATGACAATTTTCCAAAAAAGCTCTGAATATACTGAAAAAAATTATGAAAAGCACTGAGACTGGAGACCTCTGGTAAAGTCATTCAGTGACTGGAAGCAAAGATGTAGTCACAAAACTACACCCCCTCCTTTCTCTCTATCCTTCCCAGCATTTTGTTCTTGTGGGTAGATGGGTGAGGTTCAGAAAAGCCTCAACTGCTCAGAGGGAAACAACCTTATTAAGCCTGGGGACCAGCCTGATTTTCTTTAGAAAACAACTTCTCTGAAGGGAAGTTGTTTTCACAATGCTGCACAGTAATGGTGCAGCATTCAGGTACAGTTTGGAAGTATAATATTCAAGCTTTATCCAAAGCTAACACTCATTCCTAATCCATATTATAGTTTCCCTGTGTGGGAAACCTCCTATTTATCTGTAACATAATGCCCTGCAAAATTTTACAAATGAAAAAAGAGACAATTGTGGCCAGGCAATATCAGAGTATGGTCAAAATGGCAAAAGTGATATATGAGAAAGAACCTATTGCCATTCCATACACCCTCACTCCATGATATGATATAATTGGCAATCGCCATTATTTAATTGGCACAGAAAATATAAATCATAGGCTGTTATGGCTGAAAAGCCATGCTGGCAAAGAGGACTGGCTGCACACATACAAAAGTAGGTTAGATGGGACCTCAGGGCATGGCCAGTTCGTAAGTTCAAGGGATCTCCTGGGAAGCTCTGGTGCTGACGAGCTTACTATAATCCCCTCAAGAACTCAACCTTCAAACACAATAGCACACAAAATTGTCTCCATAGAGCAACCAATGGTCATCAACCTGTTCCCTCTTCCCACCAAATTTCTCCTTTGTTTCTCCATCTGCCCAGATGTTAAGAAACGAGCAGAATTCCCATCAATGCTTTGTCACTTAATGCTAAGATCATTAGCCCATTCCAGATCCCATTGCTTGCTCTGCGAAAGACCCATTAACAGCTTCCCCTTCAGGGCAGAGAACCCTAACTCTGAGCCTGGCAACTCGTAATACACTGGACACAGGCCATCACTCTGCTGCTCAAATCCTGTTCTTATACTACCCTCAGACCCCTTGTCTGAGCTGCGTTGCTTCGTCTCTTCTCTGCAGAATAGTCCCAACTTCTCACTATCCAATTTTCCCTTCCTTTCCTTTGGTTAGCCTTATGCAGTTGTGAGACTGCTTGAATCTTCTGTGCTTGTGATTTTCCCCCAATGAAACATTTTTTGAACCTCTAACTAGTGTCCCTGCATTAGTATACAAAGGTGGGGAGATCCTGCAAGGTTACCCTCCTCTTGCAGGCCTCACTTTTTGAGCTATAATTCCCCACCATTCCACAGAGGCACTGGCACCACAGGTGGACCTCTGAGTCACCCACTTTTGGAGGTAACAAACAGGTAAGCTAGGAGGAGTCTTCGCCCGTTCGCTTTTGCCTGAGCCTACTGGGAAGGGCAAAATTATGCCCCTGCTCTTCTCCCTGCCATTTAACTGAATGCAGATTACCTTGGCACTTCGAACACAGCTTGCAGCAAGTGAAGCAAGCCATGTACAAGCAAAGAAAGTGGGAGGGAGAAGCTGGGACATTTTTAAAGCAGCTGAAAAAGTGAGATGACAGAGGATTTAACTTCCCCTGCCAAACTGGGGCCCTTTTCGCAGGGCATTTTTGAAGTGAAAGGGCCTGCATGGCGCACTCACATTTACACAATGCTCAAGGCCCTGATGCGGATTGCGCACACACCTTTTCATTTTTGGCTCAAAGCTGAAAATGCTGCGTGGTTACGCACTGCTCTGGGGTCCCGTGCTCACTTACCTGGCATGCAGTGCCTTGGGAGCTGGGCTGGTCACGCGTCCTCTCCTCAGTGCAGCCTGTGAGGTCCCAGGCTCTCCCAGGCTGCACTGCGAAGGGAAGAGGCAGGGCGCTCGCGTGAGGAGGAAGAAGCTGCGGAGCCGAAACAGCAGGGACACAGCAGCATTCCTTCCAAGCCTTCTCGCGCGAGAACCCCAACCCAGCAGCGTGAAAAGGTAAGGTGGGATAAGTGGAGAGGTATGTCACATCAGCGGTTCTTACCCTTTTGATATGGATGTGGATTCCCTCTATCCCAGAAAAAGACACACAAACACAACCAATTTTGCATACCATGTGTTTTATTGCATTACAAATTGACTAGTCTGGAATGAAAAAAAATTACAATCTATAGTTGAAAAGACTAGATTTTTATCTTAACATTCTCTATTTACAAGGGGGAAAATTGAAAAGTAACAGGAAGGAAATTCAAAGGGGAGAAACTATTTTTTCTTTTCTGTCCTTGATGAGTTACAATATAAATGCATCCACAAAGCAGTTAAAACAAGGTAGAATACAAAGGCCCTTTCCGCATGTGGAGGGGGAAATGGAGGAAAACGCGCTAAAATGGAGCTTACTGGCAGCCAGGTAAGTCCGTCGCTATGCAGAGCAGCGCGAGCTCGCTGCTCTGCAGTCCTCCGGTGTCCAAAATGGTGGCTTTGGCATCCAAAATGGCGGCTTCCGGCTGGCGGAGGCTCTGCACCAACCGGAGAAGCTCGCCAGTCAGAAGCCCGCCCCCGGCAGATCTGCAGGCATGCACTAGTGCATGCCTGCAAATCTGCACCAGAGCACGGCGACGGAGCTGCACAGGGCTGCGTGCTCCGTGCTTTTTAAAAACCAATGAAAAGAGGTTTTTAAAAAACACGCAGCGTCACCAGTTCCGGACGCTTTGGAGCGGATTGAGGTGCGGAACTACGAAAAGTAGTCCGCCCCAATCCACTCCACGGTGCAGACGACCTCCATCGGAGGTCACTCTGCACCGTTTTAATACCCTGGTGCGGAAAGGGCCAAAGTTTAAAATGATTAAATAAGCAGTTATATTAAAAAGTATTAATCTGCAACAGTTTAACAATGTAAAGCATAATAATGACAATAGAAGATAAAGCACACTCCAGTAAAAGATTTTCTGCAGCGGCCAGTTAATAGCCAAAGGCATGGGTGGGGTGGGAGAGTCTTTTCCTGCCTGAGAGAGATCTAGCCTGGGCTCACATGGAAGTGAACTCCGCACAGCCTGGGAGCTACCACTGCAAAGGCCCTCTCCTGTGTCCTCATCAAATGTGCCAGTGTGGTGATGGAACCGAGAGAAAGCCTTCCCCTGAGGATCTTGAAACAGTTATTCTCATATCTGGAGACATGGCCCCTTTGTCAGTGGTTTTTGGACCCTCAGAAGCTCATTCATGCACCCGAGATTTACCACTACATTACATGATGACCTGGGCATGTATAGGATTTTGGCCCTTCCCAGAATGACTTTCAAGCAAAGTGAGGCAGTTAACTTAAGCAGTTAACTTTAGGCTTCAGGGTGGGGTAACTGCCTTTATTAGGCCAATCCCAAAGACACAAAAACCTGTGTAGTCTTTCAGTCCCTTTGTCAGGTAGGGATGTTACAAAAGGCAGGGAGGGAAAGGTGTTTCTGGTGGGTGGGGGGATGATTTTACCTTTTAATCATGTCATCTGCTCCTTGTAGTGAAAAATAAATAGAAGAAGGGCCTGTGCATGTGTGTGTGTCCATGTGCCTTCAAGTTGCCTATTGACTTATGATGACCACATGAATTTCATAGGGTTTTCTTAGGCGAGGGATACTCAGAGGTGGTTTTGCCATTTTCTTCCTCTGAAATATAGCTGACAGTATCTGGTATTGGTTGGAAGTTTCCCATCCGAGCACTAAGCAGCTGCTGACCCTGCTTAGCTTCCAAGATCAGATGGGATGTGGTGCCTTTAGGGTATTTAGTGTCTTACGAGAATGGGAACACGTGAAAAAGCCATGCCATTTTGATTCTTGACTTTGAAAATGCAAACATCTCCCCCCACCCCCCAGTCTTCCTTTGCTTCCTCTCTCCTACTCTGCCTGGTGCTGATCTAATATTTAGAGCTTCTGACAGTCCATGTGCTGAACCCATTGGGTGGAAAAAGCATTAGAAATCCAATGCAGCAGGGGCCCCCTGCCAGTACCTGTGGAGAATTTGGAAGGCGCAGAGGGGAGGCTGAAGCGCTGTATGCTCTCCAAAACCTGCCCTGGATCAAGGTGGTAGCAAATGATACCATATTGACCTGGAAACTAAAGGCTTGTCACTACCTATCAGAGTTGAGAATTTGCCTAGGTCAGTGGCTACAGCTCTTGCTGTGGATAAAGAGTGTTATCATCCCTTGAGCTTGCTGAAGCATGAGATGCAGGCAATGTGTGGCGGGTGGGCGGGGAGGGGGGAGAAGGAAATTGGGAGATGAATGGGGAGAGGAGGAGAAAGAAGGAGAGATCATACACAAAGGGAGCCTTGCATCTCAGGATCTATATATCCTTTTAAAAATATATCTTTCAGGCCTTTTGCGAGTCTCCTTCCTATTAAAGGTTGTCATAGCAACAGCTGTATGTGCTCACCAGCCTCACGTTTTTCTGAGCCCAAGCAGCGTGAGCGTCTTAGTGCAGGCACAACAACGGTTCAGGGATTTCAAGCTGAAGGATCCCCTGAATGTAGCTTATGGGGCTGCCACCTCATAGATCCCCCAAGCTTGTGAGCATTTCACTCCTCTTGTTTTTAGTAACGTATCACCGATCAGTATTTCAGGACTCTAAAAGAGAGAGAACCAGTGTGGTGTGTGTAGGGTTGCCAGAGCGAAAACTGGAGATAGCTCCTGTACCTTTAATGGCTATGTAGAACAGGGAATTTCATCAGGTGTTGCTGCTTGTTACTTTGGTGCATGACAAAGAACACCTGCTGAAGTGTCATCTTTTACACAACCCTTGAAGATGCAGGAGCCACCTAGGTAGTTGTTTGGGTGTTGATCTAGGACACTGGAGACCAGGATTCAAATCCTAGACCTTTTCCGCACGGGGTGAGGGAATCGCCCTGTGCCTGTACTCACCGGACCTGTGTGCTCCACCCGCAGGTCCAGGCTGGCCCGAAGCAGTCCGTGGCTGCTGCTTTGCACTGCTCCAGGGATGAAAATGGCAGCTTCCAGTTGGTGGAGGCTCTCCACCAACCGGTGACGCTCGCCAGCCTAAAGCCCGCCCCTGGCAGATCTGCAGGCTCGCACTGGTGTGAGTCTGCAAATCTGCACCAGAGCGCGGCCATGGAGTGGCGCGCTCCATGCTTTTCAAAGACCTGTTTTAAGCGGTCTTTCAAAAGCACGCTGAACGACCACTTTGGGTTGTTCCGGAGCGGGCCGAGATCCAGAACTACACAAAGTAGTCCGGACCCAGTCCGCTCCCAGGTGCAGACGTCCTCCCTGGAGGACACTCTGCACCGTTTTAAAAGCTCCGTGCAGAAAAGGTCCTAGTTGTGCCACGGAAAACCACTGGATGGCCTTGGATAAGACACACTTTTTCAGCCTTAGAGGAAAGCAGTGGCAAACCCTCTCTGAAGAAATCTTGTCAAGAAAACCCCATGAGAGTGTTGTTGTAAGTTGGGGTCAACTTGAAGGCACATAACAACTCCAACAAAAGGCTTGGGCCAGGTTGTCTTTGGAACTGGCTAACCTGTTATGAATTTGTTCTAATATTACAATCTTCAGGAGGGTCTCTCTTGAGGGAATATGATCACGCATGAAGGCCCACCTCACTAGGACATGGGAGAGGAACTTCTCCTGTGTTACTCCCAGAATCTTCAGAATTCTGCACAGTTCTCGTTCTTTCTGTTTGAGGAAAGGTATGAGGCAGAGCTTGGGAAAATTACTTCTTTGGACCACAGGTCCCAGAATATTCCAGGCAGCACTGCCTCTGACCATGTTGCCCAAGAGATTCTGGGAGCAGCAGTCCAATGGACTAATGTAGCCCACTAGGTTTTTTACCATGGTCTAGTGTGACCTTTGTAGAGGCATATGGCTGGTCTGCTCCATATCCATTTACAGAATTTACACTTCCAGAACCAATGTATGAACCAAAATAGTTATATTTGATAACAGCACTTTCTCTATTTTCAATAAAATTGCATACCAAATAAAATTGCATACCATATTGCATATCAGGCAAAGGAGTGTCTCTTAGTGGATATATAATACTAAAGACTTCCTTACTAAAAATCTGATCTGCTTAGAACAATGCATGCATTAGGCAAAATGATTTGGAAAATTTGTATATTAGAAGAAATGTGCATAAATGTGGAGGAACCTTGAAGCAAACTTAGAAAATATTGGAAAGGAATGCAAAAATGACATGAAATGGACTTAAGTTTTTTGGGAAAATGAGAAATGGAGAGAAGCCAAAGCAGACAAATCAAGCCATCTCTATTTCCCTCCCTTTCTCCATTTCTCTTAACCCTTCCTTTTACCTCTCAATTTGTTCTTTCTGCTACTACCTCCTTCAGCCACCCTTTCCTGCTGCTATATGTCACTTCCTACTGATGAGGAAGAGAGAGACTGAGGCCATTTCCGCACAAGGTGAGGGAATCGCTCCGTGCCATTACTCACCAGATCCTCTGGCTTCTCAGTCTGATCCAGGGTGAATCGGAGCAGTGCGAGGTCTTAGATCCTGCACTGCTCCGGCTTCCAAAACAGCGGCTTCCAGTTGGTCGTGGGTCCTGACCAACCACGAAGCTCACCACACCTAAAACCCGCCCTTCGCAGATCGCAGGCTTGCATTGGTACGAGCCTGCGAATCTGCACAGAGGAGCAGGTATGCAATGGCGTGCTCCGGAAAATGCGAAACCTCTTTTTTCCAATCTTTAAATCCACGCTGGAGGACCAGTTGGGGGCATTTCGGAGCGGGCTGAGGTGCGGATCTCTGGCAAGTAGTCCAAACTTAGTCTGCTCCGAGGTGCAGACGACCTCCATAGAGGATGCACTGCGCCATTTTAATTTCCCTGTGCGGAAAAGGCTTGAGTCTCAGGATGTCTGAAAATAGTTCTGCTCCACAAATTAGTCTATTGTCATGCACCCGAGAGAAAGTAACTATTGGACTTTTCTTACATATGTTTGTTATCTTTTCAGAAAGCTTCTCCCACCAAAACTGTCAACAACACCCACTACACATGGCTTGAATCTAAAAACACAGCATTTTCCATATGGTGTTCAGGACACATTTGCTGTCTCCAGAAACAATAACAATGTTCCTATTGCATCATCATTAAGAGCTCCTAAATATTTTTAAAAGGGTTTTTACAGCTCCCCAACTATGTAAGTTATCAAGAGTATGGAAAAGTTACTTTGGGAAGTTCTCAGAGTGAGAGACTGGGTGGGCAGCTGTTTCAGGGAGGCCCTCCTCCCTTCCTTGGCCACTCTCTTTGCTGTTCTTTTCCGTTTAGAACAACAGGAGAGCAGAGGCTGTGTGTTGGTCTGTTGGTCATGCTGCCCTGCTGAGGCAATGAGAGAGGGGCTCAGCAGTGTGCATGAAGGGATGAAGAATTCAGTGCCCCCTTTATTCCATTGCTGGAATAAGATATTCCTGCTGTCTGAGACTAGGGTTGCATTTACCTTATGCGTGCCACCCAGTGCTTGTTGGGACCATCATTTGGTTTGGATTTCAAGCTTTCATATTTTTTTAAAAGTAAGTCTCTTATCCATTGTAGGAACTAAGATATGAGGCAAAAGTCAGAGGCACTCTTCTGTGAAATTGTTCTCTGAAAAACAAGTCTTCCAAAGAAGGAAGACTGAAGGTGGGAGCAACAGAATTCAAGAATCAAAGAAGGGCATATTGCAAGGGTGCAAGGTGAAAGGAGGGGGTAAGAGGGAAGGAAGCATGAATGGTGGTGTGTAAGAGGCAAGAGAAAGTGGCATTGTGAAGGTGTGAGATCAGGTGAGAGAGGGAATAGGAGGGAAGGGAGAATAAGCAGTGCAGGCAGCAGAGTGCAAGAAACAAGGGATCTGCTTGGCAGGTTTGCTGAGAGGTAGTGATGGGGAAATAAAATTTAAAGAAAAATAACAATGCCAAATTCAGTGCCCAGACAAAGGCTGGGCCCTATGAACTCCACAAGATCCAGATTCTGGTGGAACCCTAATGAGACACAGGACACTGTGGTAGATCAGGCAAAGACAAAGCTGTATTTTGTGGGCACAGGGTCTCAACAAGTTCACAGAGTGAAGTGACCTCTATGTCAGGTTTGGCAAAATGTAGGTTTAACCTATTCTAGTGGATGTGTTGATGCATACAAGAGCCTTAAGGGCCACTATTGTTTCAGAGGAAACCATTCTCCCCCGATGTTGTTCTTGGGAGAAAGCAGGTGCTAATTTACCTTCATTAGTAAAGAAAGCAGATGGCTTGCAGGAGGCTCCCCTGTCTTGTCACTGTACTAATATGAATAATCCATTTGATAGGATTTGGAATGCCTGCTATGGAATTGGTCTTCAACAAAATTCCAGTTCTTGAAAGATGACCTTTATGGCTTTGATTGGTCACTATTTCATATGTGGAGGAAAAGCACATAGATAAATGCCCCTCTCCTAGCACAGTCTTCACTCTGTGCAGCAGAAGGCACTGTGCACATGACATAAAGCTTGTCCTTTTCCTGATTCTTTACTGTATTTTGTGTCCCATCAGAGTCCTGCTGGGATTCACATTTTGAGGAAATCTCAGGGCATTTTGCTCAGGTACAAAATTGGGTATATTTCTTTATTTTCCTCCCCCCACCCCCATTTCCCCAAGAGGAGTTGTGGTAACTTCCACAACCAAGCAAACATCTGAATTTGGGTTTTTCTGTTCCATATCCAGCACTTTACGCAGTATTCTGTACTGATTCTCTCAGATCAGTTGTAACTGAAGAAAATGGTATGAAGGCTGAAACATAGGCACTTTCCACATCAGGCAATTAGAACGGGGCAGTGCGTGCTCTCATGAAGGTCGTCTGCACCTTGGAGCGGACCAGGAGCAGACTACTTACCGGAGATCCGCACCTCAGTCCATTCCAAAACAACCCCAAGTGGTCCTCCAGCATGTTTTCTGAAGACCGCAAAAAACAGGTCTTTATTTTCCTGGAACGCACCATTGTGTTCCTGCTCCCTTGTGCAGATTTGCAGGCTCACACCAATGCAAGCCTGTGATCTGCAGAGGGTGGGCTTTAGGCATGGTGAGCTTCACCGGTTGGTCGGGACCCACGACCAACCAGAAGCCGCCATTTTGGAAGCTGGAGCAGTGTGGATCTACAGATCTTGCACTGCTCCGATTCGCCCTGGACCAAGAAGGAGCCCTGCAGAAGGGCTTCAGGGACAGTCCGCATGGCTTCAGACCCCAGAAGAAGTGGTAGGTAATGGCATGGAGTGATTCCCTCACCTCGTGCGGAAAAGGCCATAGTGGAATAAAAAAAAAATAGACCAATTAATGTGCCTAAATTGTATCATCAGAACGCAAAATAGAATAAATAGAATAATTCACATAGTGATACCGTGCCTAGATTTGTGGAAGTGGAATGTGGGAACCCTATCTGAGGTGGAAGATTTATCCTGCTTTGTGGGATTGTTGGTCCTGACATAATTGCATCCTCATGTAGAGTGGCAGCCTGATTCTCTTACCCTTTTTGCACGGCGTTTTGGAAGCGAGAGGGCCCCTTGAGCATCGCATAAATGTGAGGAGCGGTCTGCATGATGCACTCACATTTACGTGACACTCAAGAGCCTGACACAAAGCGCACACGGATTTTTTCATTTTTGCTTCAAGCCGAAAATGCTCCATGCTCATGTATTGCTCAGGGGCCTGGGGCGTACTCACCTGCCATGCGAAGCCTCCTGAGCCGCGCTGGTCGTGCTTCCTGCCCCGGCGCAGCCTCCAACTCCCAGACTGCACTGCAGAAGGAAGAGGCGGGCGGGGCGCTTGCACGAGCAGGAAGGAGCAGCGGAGCTGAAGCAGGAGGCTTGCAAGAGCATTCCTCCCAAGCCTTCTCATGCGAAAACCCCAACCCAGCAGCGTGAAAAGGTAAGGTGTGAAAAGGGCTTCTGAGCTGTCATGTTCTGTGTAACTTGAAAGTATTCCCTATGCTTCTGCCTTCCAGCTATCCCTCACCCCATGTGTTGGGCTGCAAGTGCCATCATCTGCCATCGTCTGCCACAATGATCTGCTGGAGATGATAGGAGTTGTAGTCCAACCCATCTAGAGAGTGGTGGGTCAGAGAAGGTGAGTACATTATAAAGCAGTTGTTACCCTGATTTCTGGGGGTCCCAGGAGGGACAACTAAGTGCACTCCAAATATTACTAAGTTGGGGGAATTAGCAGGGAGCACAAGCTAGCAACATGAGAGGCAGGGTAACGTAGCGAGATCTTTAACCCTATGTTTATGGGGTTAGGCCGCAACAAGAACTAGGCAAGTTGTTTAATTAAAAGATTTTATTAAACTTTCCTTAATTAAGCAAACAACACCACACACACTCACACACTCATCCAAGAACTATAGAAGCAGAAGGTGAGGGAAATTGATAGGGGTTTTCAGAGGGTTCCCGGGGTGATATTCCACCTGATCCTGCAGTCTGGTAAAAGAGAAGATAGAGATCGAGGCTTGGGTTCATGGTTTCCCAGCATGTGGAGGCTGAGGGGAGGCTCACTGAATTGAGTGGCAGCAGTTTGGGATGCAAGGCATGAGCGTTCCGACAAGGAGCTCAAACTTGGGTTTTTTATAGGGAAGATTGTACCTGGAGGCTAGCCCTCTCCCAAGGAGAACAATAGGGTTTTTAGTGGAGACAAAGCCTCCGAAAGGTCAAAATCAGAATTGATGAGATTTAGCCAGCATTGCCAATTGTTAGAACAGTATGCAGATGAGGAGCGCTTAGCGTCTGTATAGAGCAAGCAGTTTGGGGCTGAGAGCCCTTGCATTAGCTTAATGGTCGGCTGTGTCTGGAGGGCACTACCGGCTGTGCGGCTAATGGTTGTTTACTGGCCTAGACCTAGCGTGCATAATTAAAGCCATGCGGCCGTGCCTGCCTACACAGGCTCTCCGTGACCCTTTCAGACATGTGGAGTTCATCTTATGGAGTGCCACGTGGAAATATTAACGATACATAATATGAAATTGTAGACCTCGGGCTTGGGCCAGATAACCACAGTAACACAGTGATTCTTCACCTTTTTTTTTTTTAATCATGGCCCCCTGGAAATATACTTTGTTGCTGCAGACCCCAAAGACTTACTTCAAGATTTGGAACCCTAAGGTGAATCAGATATTTGTTTAAAATTGCTCATCAATTGTCTTCAGACTGGGAGATAAGGGAGAAATAAATAAATGCAAATTTCCCTCAGAGGCATTGGAGGGGACAGGAAGCCTTTTCTCATGCTTCTTTCTGCCACTTCAAGGCTAGAATGAATTGACCAGCAACCTGCAGGCCCAGCAAGCTGGTCTGCCTGCCTGCCTTTGCCTTGGTTCTTGTCAGGTGGATGCTCTGGCCATTTCTGCACTAGACTGTTGTAGTGCTATTATTCCACTTCCAATGTCCTATGGAAACTTGGGGTTTGCAGTTTAGGGAGGGGCCAGCTGGCCCCTCCCTAAACTGCAAACCCCAGATTCCATAGGATGTTGAAAGTGGAATAATAGCGCTGTAACAGTCTAGTGCAGAAATGGCCTCTGTTGTGGAGAGGAGTCAGACTGAACGGCCTGTGATGCTTTGCGGACCCCTGTGAGGACTTTGCAGATCCTCAGGGAACCATGGAGCCCACGTTAAGAACTATTGTTATACAATATTAAGTCATCCAAAGTCATTTCAATTAAAAAAATTCCTGCACGAATTCTTTTTAATTTCTAGGAAAATTAATAGCTCAGATGTGCCGTATGGCATCCTGTTTTATTTTGTTATTTCATGCTTTATGTGCAGAAAAACAGCTGCTCACATGCAAGCTGAAATCACAAGCACATTCTTGTATTTAAAAAGCATGCTTTTCTCAGGACATCTATCATTTGTGTATGTGTGCGTGTGCATATTCTAGCGATGACGGGCTGACTGGCATCCTTCCTGAATTCTCATGCTCTCTGTGCATTTAGCAGTTATCCAAGGGTTCTCAGTGTCAGAAATCTGCAGTCATAAAAGTAAGAGCCAATGTTCAGTTCTCAAACATCAAAACAAGTTTTGCTCCCAAGCGAATGCCTCTTCAGACTTCACAAGGTAGCACCTAGCCGCAAGCGCTCTCTCACATCTGCGTTCCTTTTTGTACAGACGCCTTTGATTAAAACATTTTTGACTATAAATATCAAAATAGGCTGGGGAAGTATCATTGCCACTTGGATCATTGTAGCAGAGTCGCAAACCTAGCCAGGAAGAAATTTCAAGGCAATAGTATATCCTTTAAAGAGAGTGAGACTGTTTTTGTTCATTTAAAACTGTCCTAGCAAAGTGGTCTTGAAGGCTTGATCAGACAAGCAAGCCAACAAGGAGCAGGGGAATAAAGGAAATCATGCCAACCCATGGAAGACCCAGCAACCTTAGGGGCCACAGGGTCTGGCAAAAGCAGCCCTTTCAATGAAATGTCAAATTTTTCAACACTTTCTTCACCCCCATTTATTTTAATTTCCACAAGCTGGGGGAGTTCTATAAGCTAGGAATTGAACCTCAAAAGGGGCACACCTGTGAAATTTAAGGACAAATGAAAAGGAGTATTTATTTTAAAAATTAGGAATGGGCCAACCAAATCCTCAAATTGAGATTCGTAAATCTGAATCCCTGCGCCAAAATAGGCAAACTGAATCTTTCTAATCCACCAACCAAACAGTTTGTTGGAGACTAAGATGCCTGAAATTCTGGGAGACCAGACACACAAGGGGAGATGGCAAGTAGGTGAGTTTTTCCCTTGGAGTAATAATAGCCTTTGCTAACAATTTCAGAAATTACATCTGGGGTTGTACTCTTAGATATTTAAATTGAACACTTAATATTTAAGTTCAGCACTATTTTTTGTGCTGAAAATCAATGGCATGTATCAATGCTGGGGTCAGTGGGCCTGACGCCTATCAGAAGTAGAGGGGCAGAGGGCAAGGTCACACAGTCTCAGCCAGTGATTGCCACATGTAGGTCAGTGTACCTCCTTCCACAAGACCAGTCCCTGGTTGTAAACCTATAGCTAGAATAGGATGAGAAGTGAAATGTCTGTCATGGTTTCTAATGAGCCACATGACAAACCATATGTCGCAGAAAGGAAAAATTGTTTTTAAAAATTGGTGCCTCCAGGGCCTGCCAAAGGCCAGATTGGCTGGAAGGTACAGTCTTCTTGAGATTTCAAGGACAGATGAAAGATTTCTTTGCATAGCTCCCTTGCAAAGCTCTTTCAGACACAATTCTGGGGTTTGTAGTTTTACAAGGTGTCGCCGCCTTCTTTGCCAAAGTGTACTGGTGCATCATCAAACTAGAAACCCCAGGACGCCATAAGGAGCTATGCAAAGAAAATCCGGTTTTGACCTAGATTATCTCTGTACTGTAGTATGTGGCCCCATTTACTCAGGCAGGAAAATGTGGGATTAATCCACATTTTTCTGGCTGTGTAGAAAGGGCCTTCATGTGATTTTCAATCTGGGAAGATCTGGAGGCAAAACGATGCCAATTGACCTGGCCAGATTTCTTCAGAGGGAGGTTTGCCTTTGCCTAGGCTTTTGCTAAGGCTGAGAGAGTGTGTCTTGCCCAAGATTATCCTTCTTTCTCTTGCTTTTTAAACTCTTTTTAAAAAAAGGATTCGAAAGATTTGAGATTCGTGGATTCCCAGAACCTTCCAGGAATTCAGAAAATTCTGGATTTGTCCCATCCCTATTAAAAATAGAAAACCACAGCCCAAGCCTTATCTAAATCGATGGGCAAATGATCAGATCTAGGTACTTCACTAAAACAGCAGAGTTTGAAAAGGCACAAGAGGGAGCAGGAAATGTGACTCTTATATTTCAGATACTTGCTGCAGTAGTAGTTGTTGGGTGCCTTCAATTTCTTTCCAATTTATGTTGATCCTAAGGCGAACCTATCACATGGTTTTCTGGAGCTGAGAGTGCATGACACACCCAAGGTCACCCAGTGGGTTTCCATGGCCAAGCAGGGAATTGAATGCTGATCTCCAAAATTATAGTCTAATGCTGAAATCGCTGTACCATGCTGGCTCCCTAGATACTAGGTATCCCCAAAAGCACCCATCACGCTAAGAAAGACCTCAGAGCCAGTTAGTAATTAATTATTGATTTTTTAAATTTTTTTTAAAAAAATTTTTAAGAACAAAAAACAAAAACAAAAAATTAAAACACCATGTGATATACATGATAGTGGAACAAGAAAATTTCAACCAACGCAAACTTACATTATTATTTCTCTCTATTACCATTAGAATCATAAACTTATTCAACTTATTCTATATGATACTACTTGTATATTTTTGTTACCTATCTTTAATTCTTATTCTCATTATACTCATTTTTATTATAATAGTTTCATTCTTAATTCTATATTTTCCCCTTAAATTTAATCTATTGCTATTACTAAATATAATCTTATTACTTAACATATCAAACTATCTCTAAAGGTAACCACTCCTCAAAGCCGATTATATTTTAACTTACTTTTTTTTGTTTTGTTTTACAAAATTAAACAACACATACCCAATTTAAACAATACTCCACATAATTAACACACACAAAAAAAATGATTACCCACTCCCCAGCTTTACCATCTCTTATCAAAGCTTTTTCCAAAAATATTTTCCAAATTTCGTCAAAATCATTCCCTTTTACAAAACCTTTCATAAATCTAATTCTACATGTTAATTTGTCATATTGATTTATTTGCTAGATCCCTCCCTCATTTTTAGTGAACACTGAAGATCTGTGCCTTCAACGTAGATGACCACAAAAGCAATTAAAAACAAAAAACCAACAAAAAATATAGAACAGAAAAGGGGAACATAAAAACAATTAAACTTATGTATTATCTAATTTACTTAATTCAAAATTATTCTATTGATTTGCTGCTTTTCTTTAATGAATTCATCACCTTTAGTTGAATACACATGAGCCCAAAACCTATTGTTAGTCCTGACTAGAGTAGACCCATTGACGCATGTGGATTTACTTATGTGTGAACTCAGTAATCCACAGCTGATTTAATCCACAGCTGATTCAACGAGTTTACCTAGCTGAGACTAAGCAATAGAATGCCAACCATGTTCATGCCTATTTTTTAATTTTTTTTATAATTTTTATTTCTTATAATTTTTATAAATTTTATAATTTTTTATAATTTTTATAATTTTTTTATAATTTTATACAGAATTTTTTAATAATTTTTATAATTTTTATAAATTTTATAATTTTTATACTTTTTATAATTTTTCATAATTTTTTATAATTTCTATACAGAATATTTTTTATAATTTTTAATAATTTTTATAATTTTTATAATTTTTATAAATTTTATCATTTTTATAATTTTTTTATAATTTTATACACAATTTTTTATAATTTTTATAATTTTTTATAATTTTTATAAATTTTATTTTATAATTTTTATAATTTTTAATAATTTTTATAATTTTTATACAGAATTTTTAAATAATTTTTGTAATTTTTTATAATGTATAAATTTTATAATTTTTTAATAATTTTTTTATAATTTTTATACAGAATTTTTAATAATTATACTTTTTAATAATTTTTATAATTTTTAATAATTTTTATAATTTTTTAAATTTTTTATAATTTTTATACAGAATTTTTAAATAATTTTTGTAATTTTTTATAATGTATAAATTTTATAATTTTTTATAATTTTTATATAATTTTTATACAGAATTTTTTTATAATTATTATATTTTTATAATTTTTATAATTTTTATACTTTTTTATACTTTTTATAATTTTTATACAGAATTTTTAAAATAATTTTTATAATTTTTTATAATTTTTATAAATTTTTTAATTTTTTATATTTTTTTATAATTTTTATACAGAAAAAAGAGCAAAAACAAAAAAAATAAAACACCATGTGATACACATAATAGTGAAACAAAGAAATTTCAATGAAAATAAGCTTGCATTATTATTTCTCTCTAATACCATTACAATCATAAACTTATTCAGCTTATTCTATATCATACTACTTGTATATTTTTGTTACCTATCTCTAGATCTCATTCTCATTATACTCATTATTATTATAATAGTTTCATTCTTAATTCTATATTTTTCCCTTAGATTTAATCTATTGCTATTACTAAATATAATTTTATCATTTAATATATCAAACTATCTCTAAAGGTAAACCCACTCCCCAAATTAAACAACACATATCCAATTTAAACAATACACCATATAATTAACAGAAAAAAGTGAATAAACCCACCCCCCACTTAATCCACTTTCCAAAATTGCCCTTCTTCTTGTGAAAGGGTAGCTTTACCATCTCTTATCAAAGCTTTTTCCAAAAATATTTTCCAAATTTCTTCAAAATCATTCCTTTACAAAACCTTTCATAAATCTAATTCTACATGTTAATTTGTCATTAATTGCAATATTCTACACTTCTTTATACCATTCCTCTATTTGAAGTTTTTCATTTGTTTTCCATTTTTTTGCTATTATTAACCTCGCTGCAGTTAACAAATTTGTTATTAATTCCTTCGTTACCTGGGTACACTCAACCTTATTATATATAGACAACAACCCTATATTTGGACATATTGGTATCTCAACTCCTATTATCTCTTTTATCTCTTTAAAAACCTTTTGCCAAAATTCCCTTATTACAGTTCCACCACATATGCATATATGTACCGATTTCTTGACATCCTCTCCAGCATAATCTTGAATATTTCTCATCTATCTGATTCAGTTTTACTGGAGTCAGATACCATTTCCAAACTATTTTATAATAATTCTCTTTTATTCTTATCGACAATTTTTTTAAATGACGTTGTTTCCAAATTTTTCTCCATTCTTGTATATCTATATTTTGCGATGTCTCTTCCTTCCACATTTTTCTAAGATAACCCTCTTCTTGTTCTTTTGCCAATATTTTATATATTTCACTTGTAATATCCTTTAATATTTCATTTTCTTGCATATTTTCTCTTTGAATAATAATTTGTTCAAATTTAGTATATTCTTTAAAATCTTTAACATATCTTTTCATACTCTTTGTCCATTGCTCTAATTGTATGTAATTTAAGTTCATGCCTGTTTTTTAAATAAAAATGCTCCTCAGAAGCCAAACAGGGTCAAAGTGGTGAAGGTGATTTACAAGGGCCAAGGAGAGAAAAATATCAAGTGTCTTTAGTAAGTTAAAACTTGTTCTGGATGGCCCTTGGTCCTTGAAATGGTTCTGGCTTGTTCAATCGTGTGGCTGAATTATTTTGAAGAAGTATGTTTCATTTGTTTTTAAAAGTTTTTGTCTCTAAATGTTTTTATTCACTGTGTATCACCTTGGGGGCCTGGAGTGCCCTGGTGGGCCGAGAAATGATACATAAATGCCTAAAATATACAAACAAACTAGCCAGCAAGCAAATAGATCAATACTCATTCCTGGTCTCTAGTTCAGCCTTTCCAAAATGGATCTCCTCCACATGTACTGGACGGACTCCCATTATCTCCAACTAGAGGATATATTGCCTGTAACTAACGGATGCAGTGATGCAATAGATTTGAGAAGGTTTCTATACTTACTCCGGGCTTCCTAGGCAGAAATGAGAGGGAAAATGGCATGTTTGGCTCCTATTTTCATTTTAATTCTTTTGTCACATTCAGCCTGAAGTTACCCCTGTGAAATATGTCTCATGCCCTTGGAAAAGTCTCATTTAAGTTAGGGTACACTGTGCTTCTGATCCACCAGTGCTGTTTACAGGAAGTTCCCTCTGAAAACATGGAATTACAAAGACCACAAGGAAGTGAGAGATTATTTACTGAAGATTAAAGGACAGAGAAAAACCGCAAGATAAATCAGTCAGGTTGAGGGAACAGTAGTGGTTATTTTTGATTTGCAGCTGCTGGCACTTGCACTCCACTATGTGTTGCAAGAGAAAAGGAATTTGACATTCATTTTGCTCCTCTGTGCTTTGCTACAGGATCCAGCACTGCTGTGAGCACAGCATTTCCTCTCGCAGTGTTCTTCTGTGGGGACTTTGCTGCTTTCCTGCTGAGATGCCAGCACCTGGAAATAAGGGAAAAATTAACATGTTTGTACACTCATGGAGCAATTTGCTCTGCTTCGATATTTTAGCTGGGTTCGTTATAACATTTGTAAGCTGCCTTGACTCCCAAGCTGGGAACAAAGCAGGATATAAACAACAAGATTGGTATTTGCTTCAACTTGTGGATTTCTAGCCCACCTCTCCAAAATTCTGTAAAGCAGCTCACACAACCATAAGATCCAGAGGCAGTATGCAAAAACCATTAAGCCAATGTTGCAATCTTGGTTGACTATGCTGCTGCTTCCTGGTTGCCATCAAGGACCCTTCTGTTATCACAGCCAATGGCACATTCAAAGATTTACTTGGGTGCATGTCACGGACGAGTTGGCAATCTTTTGTTTAAGAAGGTCAGTTGTATGCCAGTGACGATGTGCTGATATTTATTATGTAGTAGGAATTGGGAATAAGAGGCCTTCCAGATGTTCCTGGAACACAAGGTGAGGGCTGAGGGGAGTTGCAGGCCAGAAACATTGGGGGAGGGCAAAGTGGTCCACTCCCTGTTCTCTGTGATAGCTGCCTGTGACAGCTACTTTCCCGAAAGACAAAGTACCTGTGGGAGGGAAAAGATGGAAGAGATAGCAAGGAGGGTTTGGATTTGTCTGACTGGGTACAATCTCCTGTACTGTTCTCAATGTTAGATATAAGGCAACATATTTGGAGAGTACTGGGTTGGGAACATCTGGCTTAAGCTGTATTGGAAATTGGCCCAAATGCAGTGGGAGAAGGAGCAGGGTGATGGAGGTCATCTAGAAGCAATATGCCATATTCTACTAGGATTTGTCCATTTCCTTTTCTTCCACATTTGGATTTTTAAAAATCCAAATCCAATGTCACTTCTAGTTGGTCATAATACCGTCTTGTTTTTTTTGTAGCTGTAATAAATCAGAAACAAGTAATAACTTAAGATCATCAACATTTTCAACATTTTCAAATTTCTTGATAGATCTTTAAAAATCCAAATCTATGAAGAAATTTGAAAATGTTGATGATCTTAAATTATTACTTGTTTCTGATTTATTACAGCTAGAAAAAAAATAGGACAGTTAATGATGACCAACTAGAAGTGACATTAAATATGTCGTTAGACACGATGCAAAGTTTTTATTTTAATTAATTTAATTAATATCAGAGCTCCCCCTCCCAATTTTTATTGGAAACTTAGTATGTTCCTTTCCTTCTCTGCCATGATTCTGATAAAAATTGCCCCTTCCTCAAATTACAGGGCAGGAATGGCTTAGATCCTCGACCCTGTCCAAAGTAGACGAGTTCATTTTACCAATAAAAATCAAGAAATAAAAAGGTGATCATATGATAAATTTTATCTTGATAAAAGGCTGAACATACTTTACAGGCTATTTCAATATTGCCTGCCTGCCTCCCCATACAGTCAGTACATTTTCTTTCATGAATAACAAAGAAGTCCTGCATTGGCCTGTCAGAAGCAAAAGAGAAGGCACATAAAAAGCTGCAACAAGGAGATGCAATTGATGTATTGTAAGAAGGAGTTAAGAGGAAATGGCCCCCCTGCTCCCAGCTGGGGGAGCTTTCCCTTCCAATTCCTGGCCAAGTTTTTTCAGCAATACTTAATATCTATATTTGTGGGTAGACTGAGGGGGAGATGGATATTAGTGCTTGTCCCATTCACTTACTTTGAAAAAAGAAAAGGGAGGGAGAGATTCTCCAGGGGTTGGAGGAGGGGGGCTGACCTGAATTGAATTCATTGTTTCCTTGATTCCTACATGATAAATGGGGGAAGTGAAGGAAGATCACATGACTCCTTACAGCACGAAAGCTCTTGGAGTCATTCCTAACCTCATTGTAGGAGCAAGCAGGCTACTCCATTTGTGAGAGCAAGGCTGTTCAGCTGCAGACGACGTGGCTTAGCAGAAACTGGATCAAACTAGTCCAGCCTTGCAGGGTTTTGCATTTAAACTGCAAGTCTGAGGTGTGATTGGAAGCATGAACATTCTGCTTATTGAATTTAGATATGAATAGGATAATGCCCCATTTTTTCTTTCCCTAACATTTTCCTCATCTAAAAGGATGTTTCACACAAATAGCAGAATGAAGAGTTATTTTCAAACAAACATCTGAGACCTGGTCCAGTATATGTTGATGTGTTTAATAATCAGGTTAGTGCCCTGCTGGCCATTCTGCCCTGTTCTCCCCTGCCTTGTTCTCCCCTGCCCTGTTTTTCTGCCTGGCAACAAAATATACCAATGTCTATAACCCTCTTCATGAACCTTCTTGGTGCATATGAAGGGACTTTGGAAATACGTGTAACTAAACATGACTTTGTAATAATATGCAGGGCCTGTTCCATCTGGTTAGACATGCTCGACTCAATCTAATGAGAGCCACCTTCTGTATACTAAGGGACAGGAACCCAAATTTACCAGGGAGCAATCATGTGTTGGCTGTGGAATATAGCTGACACATGTGCTTTTGAAGAGCTTGATACTCATGTACACCAAGCACGTGAAGAGAGCTTCTGCCATAGGACATATAAAACTCTATAAAGGAACTATGAATTTGTAAATAGTCTCTGAATATGGAAAAGCACTACATGGCTAGGCTTAAATTCAATTGCCTTTCCCAAGTGGAGCGGACCCAGTTAATAATTAATTATTGAATAGTAAATCAATCCTTCTGTTCCTTTAGTGAATCTATTCTAGCTGGAACTAGCTATTATTTCCAGTTTAATGTGTATATACTGCTTTTTTGTTTCATTTTGTTGTTCCTCTTTGCTGTGCCCTTTATGTCCTTCCCACATGGCCTGTCTCCCTTGGTTTTGCCAACTATGCTTCTGCAAGGATACCACGTCTCCATTGTCTCTTGATTGTATTGTATCTCAATTCACCAAGGAGCTGGTGTCAGTTCATGGTACCTGAAGCCATACTGTAGTGGGCAACACAAAGACCCTCAAACTAGAAGAGAACAAGTTTCTCATCTCCATCTAGATCCTGGTTCATTGTAGATTACATACAAGGTCCTGGATACAAGGGCTGGGAAAGAGCCCTGTCTGGGAGTTGCACTAGACAGTAGTGGTATCAATCATAGAATCATACAGCTGGAAGAGATTACACTGGCCTTCAAATCCAACCCCCTGCCATGCAGGAACACACACTCAAAGCACCCCTAGCAAATGGCCATCCAGCCTCTGTTTAAAAACCTCCAAAGAAGGTGATTCCACCACATTCCAAGGCAGTATATTTCACTGTCATATGGCTCTTACCAACAGGAAGCTTTTCCTGATGTTTAGGTGAAATCTTTTCGCCTGTAGTTTGAATCCATTGCTCCGTGTCCTAGTTTTTGGAGCAGCAGAAACCAAGCTTACTCCATCTTCAACATGACATCCCCTAAAATATTTAAACATAGTTATCATGTCACCTCTTAACCTTCTTTTCATCAGGTTAAACATACAGCAACTTCTCATAAGGCAGTGTTTCCAGACCCTTGCCATTTTGGTTGCCCTTCTCTGGACATGTTTCAGCTTGTCAATATCCTTCTTGAACATTTCATTTCATATCCTTTGGGGCACTTTTATGGAATAAGAATGCCTTCATCCCTGGAATTAGTGGAGGGCAGGTATAACATTGCTGTTTATGCCTAGTTAGTTCACTCAAGAAGCATGGGTGCATGGATCATAACTCTGTGGTAAGATAGAACATAAGTCTGTGGGGTGCTGAGTCTGCTCCAAGTTTTAGTCTGAACTTTAAAGGAGCTATCTAGATGCTGCATCTGTTGGATGATAGGAACTGGCACGTTGGAGCGCTCACTCAAAATTCAGACAGAGGCTCAGAGTGCATTTTTCACCCCACTGAAATGGAAGCCATCAATCCCCACTAGCACACGTCCATTTAAGAGTGGCCAAGGTAAGGCCAGGAGTCAGCATGGTGTAGTGGTTTGAGCGTTGAACCACAACCTGGAGACAAAGGTTCAATTCCCCACTTGGCCATGGAAACCCACTGGGTGACCTTGAGCATGTCGCACGCTCTCAGCCCTGGAAAACCCCATGATAGGTTCACCTTGGGGCTGCCATAAGTTGGAAACAACTTGAAGGCACACACAACAACAAAACAAGGTGAAGCTCTGGAGGTCTACATGGCCCTATGAGGATGTTTTTGTGCCCCTTGGCACCTCAGAATCTCTAGACTGATCTTCTTTTGGTTAAAAAACAACAACAGGTGGATTAATCCTTTGGGAAGCCTGCAGGTTCCACCATTTACCTTTTAAATACTGTGGACTGAAAGGCTTCTCTCTGTACTGTTCAACAACAGCCCACTCTCCTCAATTTATGAGAACCAGAAATGAATTTCAGCAATTTTTTTTTCATTGTTCAGTAATCCATGCAAACCTTGGAGGGTCTTGGGGCATAAAAGTGTTTCCCAGACTTGCTGCAGTTGCCCACCCCTGCTTTAAATCCTGTCAAATGCCAATGTTTTTCAATTAAATACTTTCTTTAAAACTTGGTTAAGGGTCAGGTGTATTGCCTAGGGAAGAGAAAAAACCCAAGTAAATCTTTCCTGTCATTTACAACTTTCTGACCTATGGACGTAAAAGCAAGGTTATTAGAGCACTGTTGGAAGTACTAATAAGGCATAATTTGGACAGGATATTAGTAACGTGATGGCATTAGGGCAGCAGTTTAATGGATGTCTTATGCTACTTACGTTTTCTGTACTGTGTGTGAAATTAAAAATAAATATTGGATCTTCTTAATCCACAGTTTAATAAATGGTGGGAAAAATGTGTTTCTTGCTGACTTAGTAGAAGCTTTAAGAAGTCACACATTGGTACTTGTATTCACCGGCAACCAACTCTGAAATGTGTATTTTTACCCTGATCTTTCAATCCTGAATGGTCCAGTTGGAGGCGGGGAGGTGGTTGAAGTGTTTTAGCCACAATCCAATATGGGCCTAAGCACATGAATGCTAATGGAAGTCAATAGGCTTAAGTCTGTTTAAGTCTGCTTTGGATTCTAGCCCTCATGTATAAACTTTTTTGTATAACATTATTGACCTTCCACCCAGCCTTCAACAATGTCCTTAGGTTTTATACAAAGCAGGGTTCTCATTTATGGAATTTCTTTCTTAGACGAATTAGCCTTTTGTTATCAGATAAATGCACTCTTGAGCTGCACATTCTGTAGATCCCATTTTGCTTTTTGTGTTGGACCAGGAGTCTTATTTTCTGGGTGAATTCTTGAATGGAACATCTTTCTGTTCATGCGCTGCTCACCAAACTACAAATCCCAGGGTTCCACTGGGTAGAGTCAAAGATTTCTAAAGACTGGTAAAATTGTGTAGTGTCGTTCAGTGTAGTGTAGTTCGCTGTAAACATATACACAGAGGCCTAAATCTTGTTGTTCACCCCAGCTAAAGTAAACTCATTGAATCAACAGGATTCAGCTATGTGTTGACTTACCCTTCAACAATTCATTCAATTGGTTTATTTCAGATGACCAATTGACAATTACTCTAATTAACTAACCAACCAGATTCTGCCCATAGATTCTGCTGCACTCCTATTAACGGTAGGGGAATCATGTTATGAAAGGTGTTTCCAAACCATGAAGTCAAAACTATCTAGTTCCAGTCTTTAAAGGAACTTAGTTCATCTTTCTCTGCCTTCCTCTTTTTATTTGCATTCAAAAGACTGCAGATTCAGTCTTTGCTGTTGTCCTTTCCTTCTCAGATCTCACAGGGGCATCATCTGCCCACTCCTAATTAATTTGGATGGCAACTCGGAAAGCATGGCTCATCTCTATTTGCCTCAGCTGCCAACCACACAACCTGCTTCCATGATATAGCAGTACGGCAAGGATGGCCAAACCTGTAACTGCTGGGAGTAGGAATTACATGGGGAAAGCACCCACTCACTGCTTATCTAAAGAGCTGAAACAATGGAAGATGCTATTGGGTCATAGGCTTGGAAGCTGTAAAATTGCTATTAGAAAAGGCTAGATTGCCATTTTGTTTGCTATATCCTAGGGCTGAATGAGATTAGAGGTTTCAATTGATTAATCATCTGGCTTTTAAACGAATACATTGAAATATATTTGCATATAATTAAAACATTACATTGTCAGTACTGTTGTGAAGAAAAGCATAGTTCCTCTTAAGGGAACTCTAATTTAGCATTTAAGAGGGAAGGTATTTTAAGAGGGAAGGTATTTTTCATCACTGTCAGCATTTGGAACAGAAGAGGTTCCCTCCGGAATGCATATCATACACTGTAACTAAAATGACTTTTAAAAAGTAAACAAGTTATATAGCACTTCCAAATGTTCAACGCATGTTTGCATCCATCAACTCCATACTCCTAATAACTACTTTGTAAGTTGTTGTTGTTGTTGTTGTTATTGTTGTTGTCATGGGCCTTCAAGTCATTTCTGATTTATGGTGATCCTAAAGTGAAGTACCATGGGGTTTCCTCTGCAAAATTTGTTTAGAAGGGATTTCCTGTTGTCTTTTTTAACCTGAGAGAGTGTAACTTGCCCAAGGCCATTCAGTGGCTCAGTGGGGACTCAGACCCTGGTGTCCCTCCGCTTTAGCCCAATAATAATAATAATTAATTAAAAATAATTAATAATAACTTATTATTATTATTATTATTATTATTATTATTATTATTATTACTACTACTACTACTACTACTCCCATGTTGCAGATGGGAGTGGTGGCTAGGGCAGGGAGGAAAAGATAAGACAGAGAGGGTGGCTTGCTAGTGAACATCCTAAAAAATTTTGTGGGCACAGTTGTGTTGGAAATAACAGGGATGGTGTTATTTTGCAAGTAGTTGAACGTATGGCCCTTTAAGAAGGCTGTCACATCTCAGAAGAGAGGTGGCCTATAGAGGGAGAGCTCAGTTGAAATGATCATGAAGCAGAAAAGTAAGGGATTCTCATTAAACCAGAGAGAAAATATGAATGAGAAGAGCAGTTGAGTGAATGAAGAAAGCAATGAATGAATGAATGAATGAATGAATGAATGAATGAATGAATATCTCCTACACTGATTCAGTTATATTGAAATCAGGCTATCCTATGTGAAACAGATGATGGGGGCTTACATTCAACAGAAATACAATATCAGGACATATTAGACTATGAATTATGCTGCCAGATTGCCTACATTGTTCCTTCTTTTGCAGAGAAGAGTTTTTTTAAAAAGAGGGCTTCAATGAAAAACAAAACACCTCTGCAAATATCCCATTAATCAAATTTCTGTTACACTGGGACTTACTACATTGCCAACTACCTTGTAATTTCCATGGCAACTGCTTCTTTCATCCATCACCAGACTTTGCTTAACCTTTGCCACTTAACCTGTCACATCAATTCATGATTCAACAGGCATGCAGTATGATCCGTAATGGTGCTGCTTGGGGTTAAATGCTTACCAACAAGAAGTGTCGTTTTTAAAAACAGACTTAGGTCTTGATCTAAACAGGCTGTCCAAATTCAGTGGGTGTCCTTCCAGATGTTGGGTGTGGAAGGCAACAATGGGAAACAGCAATAGATGGTTCTGTAATAGCCACCTGCAGCAGGCGCATGGGCTGCAAATGTGTTTTTCTTCTAAGGCACACGCACACAGTTCTAATTTAGGGGCTTGGATGTGCTGTTTAAGTGCATCTGATCCCTGCAGGCAGCTTCAGCCCAGGCTGTTTCCGTGCTTGTTCACGTGGAAAAGGCCTGCACATC
Source organism: Ctenosaura bakeri (assembly GCA_948474755.1). Lineage (NCBI taxonomy): Eukaryota > Metazoa > Chordata > Lepidosauria > Squamata > Iguanidae > Ctenosaura > Ctenosaura bakeri. The sequence continues at coordinate 42,646 of CAOLHI010000251.1, read as the reverse complement.
TTGTGATACATCAAACTGGGGGAAGCCCACTTATCATGACTTGTGCCAGCTCAAAACTTCCCTAAGTTCTCTAGCCAAAGACAGGCCATGAAACTTTTGAGTCCTTAGTGGGTCACCATCCTTACAGATCATCCAGAGATTGGAAAGTGACCTTTAAAAATAAAAGTAATTTATTATGGGGTTCAATTTAAAGTTCCCCAAAAGGAATCCATTACTGTTGTTGTTGTTGTTGTTGTTGTTGTTGTTATGTGACTTCAAATTGACTCCGAGATAAGGTGACCTCATCCAAGGGTTTTCTTGGCAACATTTGTTCCAGGAGAGGTTTGCTATTGCCTTCCTCTAAAGTTGAGAGAGAGTGTGACTTGCCCAAGATCAGCCAAAAGGTATCTGTTGGTTTCTGAGCAGCGATTTGAGCCCCAGTCTCCTGGAGTCCAACACTCAAACAACTATGGGCCTTTCCACACTACACTGTTATAGTGCTATTATTCCACTTCCAACATCCTGTAGAATTCTGGGATTTGTAGTTTACTGAGACCCAAGAGCTCTCTGGCTGGGAATTCTAAATGCCCCTCCCTAAACTACAAACCCCAGGATTCCATAGGATGGTGAAAGTGGAATAATAGCACTATAACAGTGCAGTGCGGAAATCTCCTATGCCGTGCTGTCTTATCATTAACATTGTAGGGTATTTTTCCAATTACATGTTGCATTGTTTATTACCTTTTGCTTATTACTTTTTCTTTGGGAGGAAAAGATAGATAATAAAAAGGTATAAAACTTGAAATGTCTGTTCAACTTGTCTCTAAAAATGCCTTTAAGAAGTAACTTGAAAAAAATAACTTGAAAGAGTTCCTTGTTGTCTCACTATGGACCTTTCCACACTATGCTGTTATCATGCTGTTATTCCACTTTCAACATCCTGTGGGATCCTGGGGTGTATAGTTTACTGAGGCCAATGAGCTCTCTGACTGAGAATTCTAAAGCCTCCTCCTTAAACTGGAAACCCCAGGATTCCATAGGAGGTTGAAAGTGGAATAATATCACTATAATAGTGTAGTCCAGAAAGGCCCTATGTCAATCCACATATTGTGTTGCCTTTGAAATATAACTGTGTCAAGTAATGATTTGAGTGTTGGGCTAGAACTCAGGGAGAGTAGGGTTCAAATTCCTGCTCTGCTATGGAAACCTTGGGAAATCTAGATGACCATGGGCAAGTCACCCTTTTCTCAGCCCCAGAGGAGAGCAAAAGCAAACTTTCTCTGAACAAATCTTGCCAAGAAAGCCTTATGATAGGTTCACCTTAGGCTAACCATAAATTGGAAATGACATGAAGGCACACAACAACCACACAACAAATGATACTTGTAACTTATTGTAAGTGTTGCGAGTTTCAGACATGCTGACTTCTGGTATGCAGTTCTGTGCTCTGTTCTAACTGGACATTAGCCTGATCCATACGATTACTGTATCACAAGGTGATTCTCTTTGTTGTTTGGATTCTGGAAGACATCACCTGAAGGCAAGCCTAGAACCAGGATAAGGCTCTGGAAAGGTTTTCTTTTTTTAAAATGTAGTTTTGTTTTGTTTGAGTCCAAAGGGAGAGATTTCCCCATAACCAAGAAGAAGCACATAGAGCTGCCTCACTGCCTTGCCTCCACTCAGCTAATATACTTATTGAAGCACACCTTAACTGGCTTATCCACGAACTAGTTTTATACGAAGTGCCTGAGTATACCCGCTTTCCCTCTTTGAACGAACCAACTATATACCCAATAGGGCCCATGCAACTGTTTTTAAGTTGGGGGAGGCACACTCAACTTTTAAGTAGCAGGTTGTTATTGATTTTACCTTCTTGTAAGTAATTTTCCTGTTTGTTATCATTCAAACATCCTTAAATGTTGGGACTCTTGCAAGCACAGTGTGTAGGTAGAAGTGCCCTTCAGGTGTCCAGTGTAGCTTACTCCCAAGTAAGCATGCTAAGGATAGATTGTAGGCAGCCTTTATTATTACTGATAGGTTTCAGCCACAACTGCTGTCTTAATATTTCTTAGTGCTTGGTCATTTAGTACATTTCTGATTGGTGACATCTGAGGAGGCTTGACTATATGGTCTTGTGGTCCAATTTTGGGGGACTTGAGCCCCTCCCCCCGTATCCTAGGATCCATGACATCCAGGGAGATTGTTTTGCTTTAGCACACCCAAAAAGAAAGATTCACCCAAAGAGATCCAGGATCCATAAACATGGGAGGCAAATGTCCTGGTGTGAGTTGCTCTCCTCTAAGTTCTGAGTCATTTTGGCCCATTTGTTAGAGAGATACGAACAGCCAAGTTGTATGGAGTTTGGTAGTTAGTATCTCAGGTTGCTTGTGATCACTCTCAATTGGTGTTTTTAATTTTTTTAAAAAGAAAAGAGCGAGGTTCTCTTCCTTTCATATTTGCTATATAACCAAATTATGATTGGCCCAGGAGTCCCTAATAATGACTTAGTTTCCATTCCATTCTCCTCCTCAGTGCCAAGACTGTATTATCCAAACTCTTTTTGTCTTAATGTAAAGTCGAATTTTGTCTTTTTGTCTTCTTTCCCCCATGGATAACTTAGTCCTCAAAGGTTCCACAAGACATCTTTCTGGCAACATACTGATAATGTAGTCTTCAGGCATCTCTTTGTAGCAACTCTAGACAGTCTGTGAACTAGAGGAACTCTCCGGCTGAGAATTCTAAGTACCCTTTCTAAACTACAAACTCCAGGATTCCATAGGATTGAGCCATGGCAATTAAAGTAGAATCATAGTGCTCTAATTTGGTAGTGTGAAGGGCCCTTAGATGTTTTGCCTCTTATGGCAGAATTGGGAATATGGAGCCTTGGAGGATGACGCTCAGGTAGGCGTCTTCCTGTGTACTGACCCACTGATGTTGTATTCTGTGAACTTCTCTTTCCCAATGACTCATGCAACACCAGCCCTCCCACTTTGCTGTGGTTTTGCTTTTTTTGGAACCTGGGTCTCAGCTTCTTCAGCCCACACAGATGCTATTTCAAAAATAAAAAAAAAGACAACTTGGTTCCTGCAGCAATTTATTTTCTTTCTTGATCCCCAGGACAGTATCCCCTCTACATTTCCACTGTGTTCTTCCTCACAGTTGGTTTGGGTGAGAGGTAACTTCCAGACACAAAGCAGCAGGGTGTGCAGTTGTACAGTCATTGGGGATCTTCTGGCAGACATGTCTCTGGGGCTTGCATTTTCATGGTATTCTTTCATGGTAATACCCATCTTAATATTAAGAGCAAACACCCCCACTAACTTGGCATTTCTTGATTTTTCTCCACTTTTAACTTGCCACATTTTCTTACTGAGTTTTTTTTTTTATAGATCTCAAGCTAAATCTGGGAATGGCTCTCCTTTCATTATTTACAAAACTGGAAAAGTTACTTTTTTGGACTATGACTCCCAGAATCCCTCAGCTAGCATGCTCAGTATTCACATTTAAGCCTGCAGTGGTTTCTAACACTCTCTGACTTTATTCACGAATAACTTTGTCATTACTCACGCATTAAGCCATGGACCTAGACTGAACACTGGGGATTTAAAGCTAATCTGGATCTGGCAGCGATAGAACCAAAAACATTATTTCATGTGTGCGCATGTTTTCTTTTTTAAAAAGAAAAAGCAGCTTTGGAAAGCAACGATTATGGGTGAGGAAAAGACAAGAGAAGGGATTGCTTTGCTTTTTTCCCTCTAATTGTGACACCTGATAAGGAGATGAGTGTTGGATCTCTAGACTTAGAGATGGAAGGGGGCTTCATAAGGACTAAACCAGCTAAACCTTAAAGAAGAGTAGACAGATATTCTTCTGGTCAGGAATTAAAAAGAAACAAAGGTTGCATTAGTGACAACAACCTCTTAACCCTTGGAAAAAGTCTCCTTGTGGTTCCTGCCAGCTTTCCCCCCTATATGTAAAAAAAAGTTCAAAGTTTCAGTATATGGTGTTTCTCTGTAATCATATAGGCAGTGCAGAATATACATTGGAAGAACATTAAAACAATGTCAGGGGGTTGGACTTGATGGCCCCTGCCGTTTCTTCTAATGATTCTATAATTTCATGACTCTAAGTTAAAAAAAAGGCAAGGTAAATCTGCTTTTATAATTATTATTCATTCACCTTTTTTTTTCTGTTATCATTCATCTCTTAGTCTGAGTTAAGCCATATCCTGAGAAATAGCCTCCTGGATCTAAATAGAAAGGTCTTACATTATTCATAAGACTCTCTTCCTCATTCACATCCTGCTTCTTCCAACATGCTCACACTTCTTGATGATACATGACAGCCCTCCAAAAATATTTCTAGTCATTGGGTCATCTCCAGTTTGTTGAACTTATGTTAATAAATGCAATAAAAGGAAACTGTGTTGGACATCACATGGAAGATGAGGGAAGCTTGTTTTGTACTGCTCCAGAGACTAGAACATGAGCCAGTGGATTCAAGGTACAAGAAAAGAGATTCTACCCAAACGTTAAGAAAAAGCTCTTGACCGTAAGAGCTATCTTAGAGCGGAATAGGCTGCCTCAGAGAGGAGTAGACTCTCCTTTGGAGGTTTTGAAGCAGAGATCATTTCCACCCTACACTGTTACAGTGCTATTATTCCACTTTCATCATCCTGTGGAATCCTGGGCTTTGTAGTTTGCTGAGGCCAAAGAACTCTCTGGCTGAGAATTCTAAAGGCCCCTCCCTAAACTGCAAACCCCAGGATGCCATAGGATGTTGGAATAATAGCACTGTCACCATGTGGTGCAGAAACAGCCAGAGATTGGATGCTCACCTTTCAAGAGTGGTTTGGGCCCTTTTCACATGATGTTGTTGTCCCACTTCTGCCACGGGATGGCAGCGGTCAGCAGGTCGTGCTTCCGCAAGACATCATTGCTGCCCTGCTGCCATTCTGTCGTGAAGCATCGCATTCACATGGCATTTGCAAAACAGAAAAAATCCATTTTACACTTCCAATCCCACAACACTCCCATACTTACAATTGTGTGGGAGCCAGGGAAGCGTGATTATGATAGTTCCTGCCCCAGAGTAGCAATGGCTAGTGCCTGGTTGTGCTGTGGAAGGAAGAGGCGGAGCCATCACTGCGGAGGGGAGCGTTGCTGACGTGCTCCCTTCTGGGCTGGAATTTCAACGCAACAATGCAGAAAAGCGTTATCGTGTGGAAATGGCCTTAGTTATGTAATCCTGCAGGCAGAGAGTTGACTAGATGGCCCTTAGATGGCCCTTGCAGCCCTTTCCAAGTCTGTGATTCTGTGAATCCTGTTTCCAAAAATATGTTATTGTCCAGTATTCCTTTAAAGAGTGTAAATTCTTGATGTTAATTTTTTGCACGAGCCTGGGTTCTAAATCTAGTCACATCATGCCCTTATACAATCTCCCTTTAAGTCTTTCCAGCCTAGTACTATTTCTAATTTAGCTCTCAACAGCAACATTGATATTAACTCTTAATTTGATAAAAAATTATTTGGGTCCTCAAATATCAATAAAAGGAACAGTTGTTTATGTGAGTATGTTTGGCTGGGTATTTCTTTTATATGTTTAATCACTTCCTCCCAAAAGTTTTTACCTTTGAATATTCAGTCCACGTGTGTATGTAAGAGCCTATCGGGCCCTCTCTGACATGTTTTCTGTGTTTAACTTCTTCTTATAAATAGTTTAATTGGTGTGAACTGGTACCTGTGTAGAATTTTGAGGTTGTTCCCTTATTTTTAGCTGACACTGATTTGTAATGTAGTTTTGAGCCCAATGTTTTCCAGCTAGAATAATCTTTTTGTCTCCTATGTCATTTCCCTATGTTAGCTTTAGACCTGTAGTCCTATCATATTGGTGTGTGATTATGTTGTATATTTTTGAATCGAGCCCCTTCAAGTCTCTTTCTGTATCTGGGCAGCCATCTTCATACTGACTGGTTATTCTTGTCCATTTTGGATAATTGTTAATTTTTGCTAGGAAAAATTTCCTCTGACCCTCTTATAGCCAATTCAGATTTATCAGATTCAAAACTACTTTTACCTGTTTTAAGCTCTATGGATTTTTAAAAGTTATTAAATCCTTAATAAATCCTTAAATTCCAGCCTTTACAATGGCCCTTTCCGCATGATGTCACTGTCCCGCTTCTGCCATGGGATGGCAGCAGTCAGCAGGTCTTGCTTCCACACAACATTGTCGCTGTCCTGTTGCCATCCTGTCACAAAGCGTTGCATTTGTGCTGCATTTGCAAAATGGAAAAAACCCATTTTGCACTTCTAATCCCGCAGCTCTTCCAAAGTTACAATTCTGTGGAAGCCACAGAAGTGCGACTGCAACACTTCCTGCCCCAGCTCAGCAATGGCAAGTGCCCAGCTGTGCTGCAGAAGGAGGAAGCAAAGCCATCGCACTTCATTCCGCAGGGAGCAAGCAGGTGCGGAGGGGAGCGTTGCTGACACGCTCCCTTCTGGACCTGAATTGCAATGCCATGATGCAGAAGAACATTGTCACGCAGAAATGGCCAATGTCTAAGTTTCTCTGCATTTTATAAGAAGGGATGGCCCACTAGTGGACATGGGAGCAGAGAAAGAGAGATGTTAATATTTATAACCAGTTCTTCCATGACTCATATAGAATTTCAAAGAAGGCATTATCTACTACATAAATCCCAAGAAATATGGAAAATTAATAATGCTTTCTTTGAAATTCCATATGAGTCATGGGAAGAACTGGTTAAAAATATTAACATCTCTCTTTCCCTGCCCCCGTGTCCACTAGTGGGCCATCCCTTCTTACAAAATGTAAGGCCACATCCAGTAGAGGACTGCTGTTACATTACCATGTAGCAGAGCTGGCAAAGAGCCCGGTGCTGATAGAGCATTGATGCACATTCCAAACCAATGTACACTGCACATCACTCACTTATGCCCATCAGTCCCAGTGATCACCTAGCACTCTTGCTGGTGTCCTGATACACATTTTTGCAATTCACTAAACAGGGCTTTTTAGCTGAGTATATGTAAAGTTACGTCAAGTCAATATTGATATTGGATTCCAGTGTCTATTTAAAATTGTCCCACAAAATTAACTGTTTTTGCCATGAGGATAACTATGTATCATAAGGTTGGATGAGTAATGTGTCAAATAAAAATCTTGGAAGAATGAGTGCCATTGCCACGTGACAAAACTGAGGGTGTCATATTTTGGACATATTATGAGGTGACGTGACTTGTTGGAAAATATGGTAATGCTCAATAAAGCAGGAGGCAGTAGGAAAAGAGGGAGACTGCACTACAGGTAGATAGATTCAACCAAGGAATTCATGGGCCTGAGTTTGCCAGGTCTGAGCAGGCAGCTGATGACCAGGGATCTTGGAGGGTTACCATAAGTCAAAGTTGACTTGATGACAAATAACAACAGCAACCAGGGAAATCTTGCTCAGATCTGGAAAATTTGATCATGGGTATTTTTGGAGTTTTTTGTTCCTCCAGTTCTGAAGTAGTTTGTAGCTTTGTCTTAGTGCCTGATTTAGATTCTGTATTAATTGTACTCTCAAACATTAAATGCTTGAAAAACATAGTTTAAATCCCATCAAGTCTTTTATTTTATGTCACTATTCCAAAAGAACATTCATGTGCATGAGTTCTGACTGGGAGAATAGTTTGTTTCTTTTTTAAAACTTTATTTTTATTAGTGAGAATGCAGAGATATTTTAAAGTAACAATTATAATGTTAAGTATTATTATGAGCACAAAATACAAACAAATATCAGAAACACAGAATCTACATTCCCTAGCATCTTCCTTCTTATATCACCATGTATCCTATGTTCTTGGAATCTATGTTCCTTAATCTATGTACCTCTTCTTACTTGTTCATTTCCTAAATATAAGTAAAATATTGTTTAGAATTTGATTAAATTAGATTCCCTCACACCCTCAATGGAGAGGAAAATGGCATTTGACTCTTTGTACTTACACTTCCCTATGATACCTCTACTCGGTTCATTCTGCACTTAATATAACTATTCCTCCTTTTATCCCGCTCCTTTGGCTATATTGAAACATTGGTGTAGCTTGATATCTTAGGCAGTAAAGACCAAAGGAGCAATTAGACTCCTTTAGCAAAAGTTAGCAAGGTTGATGGAATTTAATCAACAATTAATCTACCCCATTTGTGTTGGAGGAATTCAGGAGAATAGTTTGTTTCTAAGCCTGAGTGATGTTTGGTGTAACTATTTCTGGATCAGTAATAAAGATATAATTTAATAAAGCCTAAATACCCAACAGCACTAGATCCTGCCTGATTTTGGAAGCTAAGCAGGGTCAGCCCTGGAGACCACCAACAAATACCACATGCTTTAATCTATATTTCAGAGAAAAGAACTGGTGAAACCACCTCTGAGTACTCCTTGCCTAAGAAAATCCTATGAAATTCATGGGGTCACCCTAACAGGTGGCACGGAGATATATACACACAAACACACAGCTCTATCTTGTTCCCTTGTTAGGTTTAAACATTTCATTTGGCTTACCTGTGTTTTTAAGTTTTGTTAAAGTTTTTCTATGGAGGTGAGATATGTTCCCTTTGGCATACTCTACACCAGGTGTGAACCCCATGGGTTACATGCAATTCCAAGGAATGGAGATAAATCAATAGGAGGCATTGCACTGCTAACTAACAATATTCAGAGAAGGGAGCAGTTTAAGCTGTGGAGGGATTGCACAGGGGGTGGGTAGGAGGAAGGGGCCCCCAACTGAAGGAGGCGAAAGACCTGAAAGGGAGGAACGGGATGTCACAGGCTTTTGCAATTCTCATTAGTTTTTTCTCTGCCAGGAATTCTCTATTGCTTGTGACTCCAGGAGCTCCAAAAAATAAAATTAAAAATTAAAAAAAAATATTCAGAGGAAGGGCAAAGAACTTCTTGGGTCCAGTGGAAATTGATACTGGTATGTGCTCAAATGGACTTGAAAGAAGGAGGTGTGAACTGGGGGAAGGAACACCAATAATTTAAGATATGCAGATGACACCATATTTCTAACAGAAAATAGCGAAGACTTGGAATAATTACTGATAAAATTAAGGAAGAAAATAGAAAAACAGGACTATAGATGAATATTATGAGAACAACAATGAGAATATTATGACTATAGATGACTTACAGAACTTTAAAGTGAAATAGAAATAGTCAAAGATTTTCTACAATGCAGCTCAGTCATTAATCAAAATGGAGATAGAATCAAGAAATCAAGACTTGGAAAGCCAGCTATCAAGGAATTAGATAAGATCCTCATATGCAAAGTTATATAACTAAATTTCAAAATCAGAGTAATTAATGCCATAATATTCTGATTTTTAGGTAGCGTTGTGAAAGCTGGACAATGAAGAAAGCTGACAGGAGAAGAATCAGCTCCTTTGAAATGTTGTGCTGGAGGAAGATTTTACAGACTGCCAAAATGGCAAACAAATGGGTCTGAGAGCAAATCAAGATTGACCTCTCCCTAGAAGCCAAATGACTACACTGAGGCTACTGTACTTTGGAATACTATGAGATGACATGGCTCAAAGATTATAATGCTGGGAAAAAATGGAAGACTGTAGGAAAAGAGGAAGATCACATTATAGGAGGGCTGAATCAATCAAGGAAGCCACAGCCCTGAGTTTGCAAGACTTGAGCAAGTCTGTTGATGACAGGGGTTCCTGGGAGTCTCCCATCATATGCTGAAGCTGATTTGATGGCAAATAACAGCAACAGCAAATGTGGTCATGTGCTGGGACGTTAAGAAACATGGAATTACTTGCTAGTTAGTAAAAAGATGTGGGTGAGATGTGACCTAATCATGAGATAATGATTATGAGGTCTACCACTACCCGAACATTTTAGTCATGCAGCAGAAAAGAAAGGCCTGTGTGTATTTGTATTAGGAGGAGGTTGGCGAGGGGGGTGAGTTGGGAGAGAACCTATGATCTGCTTAATCTTATTGCACAATAGCCAATTAGAAACAATAACTAAAGTCTGTCTCACAGGCCACAGTGATTAGTAATGAGATTAACATGAGCTTTCATAAGCTCCCTGCTTCCTCTTTCCCACCTAGGATGCCAGCACTGTTCACAAACCCAGACCAAAGAACAATCATGGAAAGACACTCAAATATTCCACAAAGTCTATCTCTTTCAATCTTTGAACCTCAAGAAAATAGTTATCAGCTTTAGTGTCAGGCTGGTTGAAGGTTCTGATGCTTCCCCTTCCATGGTCAGGAAGGAGCTCAAAGAAGACTAAAGAGGGTTCTGTGAAGATGCTTCTGCTCTGAATACAGAAAATGCTTTGCTAGCAAACTGCTTCTGGTGGGTGGGTGGTATAAAGAATAAACATCTTAGGACCGCCTGGCCCAACTCAGGATCCTCCAGAGCCATGCTGGTTGGGATGAGGATGATAATGATAATGGTATATTCATTTATATCCCATATTTTCCCCAATATCAGGATTCAAAATGGCTTACAAAAATTTAACAAACATAATTAAAAGCACTTACAGAACCAAAAGTAAAAAAAAAACACCCCAAAATATTTATACAACTTTTAGTTAAAATGCAAGTGAACTATCCATAGAATTAAAGCCATTAAAAACAAATTCATTAAAAGACAAATATAAGAGACAACAAAACAGGACATTATTTAAACCCCTTGTAATCAATTTCCAAAAGCTTATTGGAACAGAAAAAATTCCACTTGCTGGTAGAAGGAGAGCAAGCAGTGAGCGATCCCAGACTCCCTAGGGAAGAAGTTTCCAAAGATTGGAAGCAAACACCAGGAAGCCCATGTCTGCACCAAACATTGCTGGGGGGAGAGTGGAATTGAGAGATGGACCTTCTCTGAACATCTTAAGAATTCAACCAGGCTGATATGGAAAGATAATAACTCTTCAGATAGCCTAGATTTGAGCCATATAGGGATTTATAGGTATTAACTAGAACTTTGAATTGTTCCTGGAAATGGATAGGCAGCCAGTGGAGCTGTTGCAACAATCTCACTGCATCTCTTTGGGCCCACTGAAGTTTCTGAAAACTTTTCAAAGGCAGCCCCACATAGAGGCTATCGGATGATAGGAGCTGTAGTCCAACACAGCTGGAGAGCAATAGGTAGAATAAAGGAGCCCTTTGCCTTCATTTAGCTGTGTCATAATGCTAACTTGTTCCTTTCCACAAAAGAAACATCTGCTACTACGTGAAACATACTAAATATCATGACGTAATTTCATTACTTCAAACCTTTTTTGGACACCCAAGGAACCGCTTTAAACCACTCTTTATAAAGGTTTAGGGCAGCCTGCACCAACATGGTTTCTTCCAGGTTTGTTTTATCACACAATACAGTATTACCCAGCATATTCCAGCTGTTTGGAAGATAAGGGCTAGTGGCTATTGTGTCACAGAGGTAGTGAATCTACTGTAGGTTTTAGTATTAATTTTAAAGGAGCTGTTCAAGATCCTGAACCAAATTGCCCAAAGAAGTTCAGCATCTTGGAAAACTGTATCAATATCCGGCATTGATGTCCCTCTAGGCCATTTTAACCGACATGAGAAGTAACATCTGAGACAAAATGTAGGTTGGTGACTCTAACATCACGACTTCTCTTCTCTTGCATGATTTTTAAAACATCTCTGCCTGATGAAGAAGCCAATGACATTTTAAAAGCTTCTGTGATGCATTCTGTTCATTTTAGTTGATCTAATAAAGCTATCACTGTTTTGTGGATTTTGTTGTATTTTGCTGCATGGCCAACATGGCTACCCCAAATACGTTTCTTGGATAAGTCCTTTAAAGTTTGGACTAACACCTATGGCAAATTCACCACATCACTGACATGAAAGCTATTAACTACCACCAGCTTCCATAAAGCTGAATATGAGAAGATCCCTCCTGGAAGCAATGGAACAGAAGTTAGTTGTGATTAAGACTGCAATCCAAAGCACACATCCTAGGAAGCTTGTCCTGTTGAATGAAGCAGAGCTTGCTTCTGAGTAAATCCATCTATTTAGACCATATGCTGCAGACTTTCAATGGAGTCAACAACTTGACCATATGCACTCCCAGATCTACTCATAAGTAAGTGCAAGCAGAGTGTAGTGATTTGAGTGTTGGACTATGACTCTGGAGACCACAGACTGATTCCCTGCTCAGCCATGGAAACTCACTGGCTGACCTTGGGTGTGTCACATGCTCTCAGTCCCCAGAAAACCCTATGAGATGTTACCCTGATTTCTGGGGGTCCCGTGAGGGACACCTAAGTGCGCTCCAAATTATACAAGTTGGGGAAATTAGTCAAAGGGCATAAGCCAGCGATACGAGAGGCAGGGCAACAGAGCGAGATCTTTTACCCAATGTCTACAGGGTCAGGCCGAGTCAAGGAGCAAACAGAAGTGAAATAATAATTGTTGTTTTTATTAAAATACAATCAAACAAGTGTATGCAACACACTCACCCACATAACTATAGAAAAAAAGGTTGGAGTTGGATAGAGGGATTTTCAGAGGAGGTTTTTGGTATGGGTAATACTACACCTGTCCTGAAGCCCGGGAAGTCTGAAGCAGAAGTTCATAGATATGAAGTTTCTCAGTATGTGGGACTGAGGGGAAGGCTCACCAAGCAAAGCGGCAGCAAGGCGGGATGGAAGTCAGGAGCGATCCAAGGAAGCTCTCAAAGTCGGGGATTCTTATAGGGGAAAATGTGGCCATAGGCTAGTCTGTACTTGGGGAAAACAATGAGTTTCGGACTGGAGACAAAGCCTCTGAAAGGTCAGAATTTAGCATGATTGAGTTAAGTCCGAATTGTCAATAGAGTAACCAGTATGCAAATACAGAGTGCTTGACAGATGAGTATTCGGCTCATCAAGCTGCCTGCTCAGGGCAGGGAGTTCTTTGTAAGTAGTGTGCATACATAATGTGGTACTTGCCTTGAGGTCTCCTGAAGCGGCGGGATGGCTATTTCTGACCTGCCAGTATTTGTTGGGAATATTACAGTGATTAGCGACCGTGCCTGTATGCGAGGTTGTCCGGAGGCCCCATAAGCACGTGGAGAACAGAGGGGTATAGTAGGCCAAATTATTGATATCAAATGATATCTAATATACCACTAATCCAGGCTAGAAACTGTGGTAACAGATAGGTTAGGATCTCTGTAAGCTGGAAACAACTTGAAGGCCCACAACAACAGGTCCACATAAGATGTAACTATACAAACATTTATTTATTTATTTAATTTGTATGTTACCATTCTTCCATAGCAGAACCCAAGGCACCTTCTAGAAAGAGTCAATTGAAAACCAGAACAATGAAATTTTTAAAAACAATTAAAATCCCCACATAGAGCGATAGAAAATTATTACAAAAGCCATACAAAAGTTTAAAGTAGTAACTAAATAAAGCATCCCAGTACAAGCTTCCCTGAATATAGATTAAAAGTCTGATTAAACAAAAAGTCTTTGCCTGCTGATTGAAAGCAGGGAGGGGACAGCCTAGCCGCCCATAGAAGCATGTTCCAGAGGGTAGGAGCAGCCACTGAGAAGACTCTCTCCCCTGTCCTCAACAAGCAATCCTACAACGGTAGCAGGATTAAGAGAAAGTCCTCCTCTGTGGATCTTAAGACTTTGACAGTTCGTATGGGGAGATATAGCCTTTCAAATACCGTGGACCTAAGCTATTGGCTAGCACATGGAAAAGACGGAACTGTGAATGAGACATTATTACCCCAAATTCTCATCTTCTCCAGGGTATAATTTCATCTCTCCAAGATGATTAGGACAAATCAAAAGGGGCAGCTGTGCATGCAGGCTATGATCCCTACCATTCTCTCTAAAAGAGGTAATTACAATAAAAAACAAAACAATATTATTAAAGCTGTACAGAACAATGAGCATGACCCCAATATTTAATCATACTGGGTTTCTGCATGAATCTCTTCTCAAATCCAGACATTTCCTACAATAAGGAGCCAGGTTCTCTGCTGATCGGTAGCTTACCTCATCTGTGCAAGAGTGGGATGTATTTTGCACAGTGTGCAGTTCAGCATGCAATGGATAGAGGAATGCATAAGATAAAGGAGAATCAAATGCCTGGCCACTTAGAGGCTTCCCAGATTTCCAGGTCTTTCTGCCATCTCTTTTAAGAGAGGGAAAATTAAACTTTTGTTTAAAGTCTCTTAGTCTTCTTTGGGGAATCAGGCAGCAGCTGCATGGGAAGTAAAAGATTTATGTTCTGGAGTCTGCCTGTGGCCATTTGTCTGCTGGATGGGCAAGGAGGAGTAGAGATGGAGCCATTGGATTGCCTTTGCATTTAAGAAATTGAGGGCTTTGTTCCCATTCAAGTTCACAACATAAATACAATAACCTGTAGAGAAAGTGATCAATGTGGGGAGCTATTTGCAGGACATAAAATAATTGCAATTAATGTATTAAGCTATGAGGTGAATGCTCCACATCTTGTGGTTAATACCCATGCCTTTATCCATTACAATTGCATAAAAATAGTGAAAAATTATTTGCATAAAAGTCAGATAAGGCTAAATTCTATAATTTAGTACTGTAGTAATAATTAAAAAACACTTATGGTACTAGCTGATATTAATTGGGTAAATTAAGAATTCCATCCCAACACTACATGGGTTTGCCTTCAGAATCATTCAGAGATTGATACGCAAGTCATTCGAGGCAGTTGTTTCTTCATATATGAAGTCCAGAAAGAGAAAAATATTGCCTACAAATAATGCAAAAACATCTATATTGGAAACACAGTATTGAGTCCAGAACCATATGTTTGGTGGTCTCATGAACCTTTTTCTCAATGTTGGAGCAGGGAGGAAGGATCCCTCCGCCCATACAACAGATTTGCTTTCTCTGATTTTGAAATTATTTGACCTCTTTGTCTTTCTAACCTGTGAGTGAAGGCACTCTCAGGATAGCTTGAAACAGTCCTTTCTCTATTACACATTTCTGCCAGGGTAAAAGTTGTAGCTGTGGCATTTCTAACTCGAACGCCACAGTTAAAGACTCAGGAACCATGCCAGAGAAAAAGGTGGTAATCTTCACTGGGTCAGACACGTGTTCACTGTCCATGGCAGCAGTGAATGAAGCTTCCAATAGACGTCTATTAATTTTAACTAGAAATTATGTGGAGCTATCAAAACCATGAATACAACGTCCATGTTAAAGCAAAGTAACCTTTCTGAACCCTTCATTTCCAATGGCAAGAATGGAGGTCTATTTAATTCTGCTATGAAACTGAAAGCACATGCCGAATGAAAGCATTTGATTTTGTGGATTTTTCCCCACTGGTCTCAGCAGGATCCAAGTGATTTTCTCATGAACTGTGATTAAGCCTTCATGAATTATCTAACAATGACATTTTTCATGAAGTTTGTTGTCAGCTAACTCTGTTGTTGAGCAAGGAAACTGAACTCATTTTGGGAACAAAGGCCATTTCAACCTGCTTGCCTACTCACAGCTTTCCAATCCAGTCAGTTCTCTCTGCTAATAAGGATGTATGTTCTAATGTCACAATATGGATACTCCATTTCAATCCATCCCTCTCACTGTTCTCTACCGAGCTGTTTTTTTTTTTTTTTACCTCACCTCTCAATTCCCTTGAAATTATTCTTTGTGCTCCTCCAGACTGCAACTCTCAGGAGCTTGCCGATCCTTCTCTCCGTGTGTGACCAGTGGCATTTGGGTCTCAGTAGGATCCCTCACTCTGGACCCTTTCACACTACACAATTATACAACACCGTGATCCAACTTTAACTCCCCTGGGATTTGTAGTTTGGTGAAGCACTGGAATCCTGGGATTTGTAGTTTGGTGAAGCACTGGAGATATCTGACTAAGAATTCTAAATACCTTCCCCTAAGCTGAAAATGAGAGCCAGCGTGGTGTAGTGGTTTGAGTGTTGTGTAACAACCCTCAAAACCAGAGTTTGATTCCCTGCTCAGTCATGGAAACCAACTGGAAATCTTTTTATTTTATTATTATTATTTATTTGTATCCCGCCTCTCCATATGGATCGAGGCGGCGAACAACTTACAAATAGCATGTATTTTGAAACATTTCTATACATGCTCCCAACAAGCTGGGTACTCATTTTACCAACTTACGAAAGGATGGAAGGCTGAGTCAACCTTGGAGCCCAGCAGGATCGAACTCACAACCTTGTGGCTTGCAGTACTGGCATTTAACCACTGCGCCACCAGGGCTCTTGTGATTCACATTTGGGTTGCCGTAAGTCAGAAATGACTTAAAGGCACACAACAACAACAACAACAACAACAACAACCTGAAAATCCTAGGATCCCATAGCAAGGGACTATGACACTTAAAGCGAAACCATGATGCTTTAATTGTGCAGTGTGAAAGGACCCTCAGAGAACTGAGTTTGCTATTAATGCATATATGGAATTACTGGATTTTATAGGATTGCAAGTTCCTTCACTCCAATGAAGACAGGAGTTCCTGTTTCAGGTGATTGATGCTGTAACAGAAACAGATGTAAGGGCCTCCCTCCATCCCAGATGCCACTGCTGTGGCCTCAGAGGGAGAGAAGAAGAGGCTGTATCTGCTGGACCTAATCCCCTCCCATGCTGCCATTCCCTTGCCCCTTTGTGTCATGTCTAATTAGATTGTAAGCCCGACGGAAGGGAACTGTTTTGTTGTTCTTTTACTTGTAAAACACCATGTACAATGATGGTGGTATACAAATAAATGGTAACAACAACAGCAACAATGTATCACGGTTAATATCACAGGATACTTACCACCTTCTGTTCGTCTCTGTCTGTTGAATGGATATGGCATCTTTCTTCAATGGACTTCAAAGGCTCTATTAGCCGCTGTAAATGCCATGCCCAGTGAGATTCAAGGTGAGCAAGATCAAGATCAAGATCCCATGTTCACTATATGCCTTCAAGTTACCTGTCAACCTATGGTGACCCCATGAATGTCATAGGGTTTTCTTAGGCAAGAGATATACAGAGGTGGTTTTGCCAGTTCTGTCCTCTAAAATATAACCTAAAGCACATGGTATTCATTGATAGTCTTCCATCCAAGTACTAACCAGGGCTGACCCTACTTAGCTTCCAAGATTAGACAGGATCCGGTGTCCCAGTGATTTATCTGTTGAGCTGCACAGATGGCCCAGGCATCTTCTCTCACACAAAGCACAACACAACATACTGTCTAATAAGTTTAGGACTCAGTTGGCTCCTCTATGTGCTGCATCTTCCTGCAGGGAATTGGGATGATGGTGTTAATGTAGAATGATGCTTTCTGAGCAGTTATTTACTGATTTGCTAGTACTTTTCTATCCCATTTTTCCTCCAGTGAGCTCAAGGAATCCTTTGTGGCTTTTTTACCCTCCAGCCTATCCAAGCTGAGCTAAAGTAACTGGGACAAAGTAACCCACTGAGCTTGAAGACTCAATGAGGACTTGAACCAGGGATCTTCCAAGTCCCAGATCAGCATTCCTACTACTATAACACACTGGTTCTCCATAAATACTGAGCTTCTAGTTATGCCTGATTTCACTCAGAAGAGAAAAATTGCCTATTTAAGTCACTTCAGGGACCATGAGGGCTTTTCACAAGGATAGAAATAAAGGCCAGCTGAATGGTTTGTGCCGGATGATGCTAAAAGGAGTCAAGCAAAGCAGGGAGATGAGAGGGAAGTGAGTAGAAGGTAGAACTAGGTTTGTTCTATTGATAAATCTTTGGGGGACTTGGCAATGGTTCCTGACTTCTAAAGGCTTAACAACAGCAGCAACAAAATGTGTCCCTCTCTTCACACACTAAGAAAGGATGAGATGCTATGGAACTACAAGTCCCAAGCATTCCTCACCAATTGGCTATAGTGGCCAAGGCTAGTGAGAGCTGCAGTCCAATGACAGCTGGAGGGTCCCATGTTTCTCAGCCCTGCCCTGAAGTATCCTGTTGAAATGAAAGAAGCTGGAGGTAACCAGGAGTGGATTGTGTGTGTGAGCGCGTGCGTGCATGCATAAAATGCTGTTAGCTCCATTAGATTCTGATACCCAACTTCCTGGCCCCCAAATTCTTGCATTTTAGGTAAGTGTCTTTTTTTGCTAGTGGATCTTGGGACTATAATAAAACAACAAAGTAGATCTCATAAGCCTGGTCTGTTTTCCCTTCTGAATTCCATACCACACCAATAGCAATAGCATTTATTTCTATACCGCTTATCAACTGAGTGTTATCTAAGCAGTTTACAATGCATTTTAGCTAATTGCCCCCAACAAGCTGGGTACTCATTTTACCGATCTACAGAAAGATGGAAGGCTGAGTCAACCTTGGAGCCCGGCAGGATTGAACTCACAACCCTGTGGTTGCAGTACTAGCATTTAACCACTGCGCCACTAGGGCTCCACCACTACTCTTTGCAGCCATTCAGAATAAGACTCAGCCTAGCCATCTAATCTGGCTACGTTTGTTGTTAGTTCACCCATGCTCTTTAAGGCTAATAGAAGCACTTTCCATTTCAGAGAATTCTTCACCAGCTCACTCCTTTTCTCCCATCACTTTAGGTTGCCTTCAGATGGTATGAAGCCATCCCAAATCTCCTAACCCAGAATCAATCTGGTGTTGTTTCCATGCAGTTTAATAAATGCTCAGATCATCTAATCAAATATCTGCTCCACATTTATGCTTTCATATGGTACAAATTTAGACTAGATCACTTCCACATGGTAGCTGGGGACAGCAAACTTCCAACAGGCTTTCCCCCTCTGCTATTGAAAATGCACTTAGAAGATGTTACCAGGAGACACTCCTGTTAGCTTCTGGATGGACAGGCATGCTTTATTAAATTAATAGATAATTGTTGAAGTATGGAATGGTAAAGCTACCAGTGCAGATGAGGGAGCATTGTGTTGCCTCCCATTATACTTCCTTAAAAAAAAAGTCTGGGCACAGATGTATTGTAGCAGTAAGTTCCAGGCTCTGGATTTGCAAGATTTTAGGATCTTTCTTTCTTTCTTTCTTTCTGGCAGAATATTCCTTCCAAAAGGTCTTATTTATTTATTTATTTATTTATTTATTTATTTATTTATTTATTTATTTTTAGTTGCATGGAAAGGGGAGGAGAGGGATTAACAACAAATCACAGGACAGACTAGCCAAAAGAAGTATTTCAGAGATGTTGGCCTGTGATCTTGCTCAATTTGCCAAGCATGAAGCAACTGGCCTTCTCAAAGTAACTCTTCCCTTCCTTAACGGATACTTGAAGCAGGAGGCAACTCAGTTTATGGTTCTGAGTTCATTTTGTGGCTTTCTATTCACTCCTCACTTGTCCCCTTAACTTAAATTAATTTAACAGATCTGCCTTCTCTGTGTTATTTCTACTGCCTCATGTGTTAAGATTTTGGGCTCTGAAGAACACAGCTGTACAGTTCCCAAGGATATATGTTCAAAATAGTTCACCATGCTGCAATCCTATGCTACTCAACTCAAAAGTAAGATTAATGGAATGTTGGTGATACAGGGGATGAACACATCCATGTGAAACTATAATACCATTTGTTTCATGGGCATGCTCAAGAACAAGATGGAAATATATACCAAGGGGATATGACAGAATTAATCCTCTTCCTGTTGACTCCTGGAGACAGTATAGAGAATTCTTTTTAAGAAAAATGAATTTTGCAACACACTGAAGCCATCCCTAACTGATCAAGCATCTCAGAGCGAAATTCTACTACTGATCAACTATGGATGGCTTTAGTATGTTGTTATATTCATTCTTAAAGGAGCTTTACAAGGTCTTCATAGATTAAAGTTCTAGATTAGCAATGTGAGAGGATGGACTGACACGTGAAGTACTTATACCTATTTTAAGCAGCACCTGCAATATCTTGGAAAAAGACAAAAGAAGGACAAAAGGGCATTGATGCTTCTGATGTTAGTAACAGATAATTGAGGCTATTCTTGGAATTGGAGTGTACGCATTGCAAACATGGTTGGGACTGGGATGTGACAGAACAGAGCTTGATGCTGTTAAAAGAGAGACCTTGTGTTTTGCCTGATGTTGTTAAAAGAGAGACCTTGGTTCACTATTGGAAACTCTGGTGCCAACTTGAGTGTGACATTTTAATATTATTCCTCACTGAATCCATGGCAACATTCCCATTCATTTTAATGGAGCTGAATTGCACCAATAGGTTTTAAAGAATACACACTGCTGAATTGTGAATCTTCATCAAAATTCAGGAGTTCCCTGAATTGTGTTCCCTGAAACTGATTTTGTGTAATACAGGATTAAAAGGAAACATTCTACTGGAAGGTTGGTGCAGACAAATTTTTTAGAACAAACATTCACAAACACCCTTAGATCTCATCTTCTCTCTTCCTCAGTGAAAAATGTGCCAGTGCAACCACCTGAGGGGAACAACATCTACATCAGTAGTGGAAAAAGTGAGACTTGCCAAATGTTAAGACTGCAATTCCCAGTGTTCATTGACTGTGGTGGCAAAGGCTGCTGGGAGCTGCTATCCAACAACACCTGGAGGGCCTCACCTGACCCATGCCTGGTCCAGTTTCAGTTGTTAATCCAGCTCTGGCTACGCTATGGATCAATGATATTTGCATTCTTGCTTTCTCATATTCAAGCCATTTTTCTTATACCGTACTCAAAAAGCCAGGAGACCCTACAATGTTAAGTCATGGGCCAAGGAAATAAGGATCAGTAGACAGCAAAGTCTCCATTTTAATTCCCCTGCCCCTGGAAAGGACATTGTGTCCCAGGCCAGGCCCATGCTTAGCTGAATAACACAACAAATCCCTTAATGTGCAATACCACACTAAAGACAAAGCAGCCATTGGGATCCTGAGGGGATATTTATTGAAAATAACTGTGGGAAAGGGATAAACGTATTAATTGCTGACCAAGCAACAGAGTCTCCCTCACACATAATAAAATGTGCTACCTTACCTTAGCAGATTTGAAAGAGTGTAAAGATTTCCCATTAGAGCAAACAAGATAATCAGCCTGAGGTTATGCCCTTGTGGAAACAGAAAGCTTTTAAGAGCCATTAACACTTTAATTCACACTTCCTTATCCTCCATATAAGCTTTGATTAATTACTCAATCCACCTTGATCCTCCTGGGAAAATGCAGTCCAGCAGAAGGAGGCCTAGCTTCAACTTGCGAAGCCTTTCCTCTGAACAGTCGTGGTGCGGGGGAAACTAGTTAGGAGAGCAAGCCTGCCCAAATTCTAACCCACCAAGCTGAACCATAGCCCACCAGCAAGGGTGCCTTGCTCAGAATTACAAGGATTGGGATGTCTAGTACCTAGCACAACATCATAAGGGGTATATGTCTATCTCTGTGTAGAACAAAGAGAGAGAAATGTGTGACCCTCAAGATACTATTAGACTGCAGCTCTTGATCTCTTACCTTGACTGGGCTGGCTAGGAATTAAAGCTTGGAGTACTGTACTTGGTATGAAAATTAATGTGCTAATGTTATACAGTAGAAAGAACAGGTTGCTTACCTGTAACTGTGGTTCTTCGCGTGGTCATCTGTGCCCTCACACATTAGGAGCTTTTGCGCCTGCGCGGTAGCGTTCGGAAACTTCTAGAGCTCGTTCGCTTGGCGGGAACCCCTCCCCCACGCTGGTACTGCGCATGCTCCTCCTGAGCAACGGTCTCTCCTCAGTTCTGTCGTCCGCCGTAGAACCTACAGGGACCTGAGAAGAGGGGAAGGAAGGGTGGGTATGTGTGAGGGCACAGATGACAACTCGAAGAACCACAGTTACAGGTAAGCAACCTGTTCGTCTTCTTCGTGGTCTCTGTGCCTCACACATTAGGAGACTGTGTAGCTTACCGGTTGGATGGCGGGTCAGGTCCTAGAGTACGGAAGCCAGCACCTCATGTCCAAACCGAGCATCTCTGTGCGACCGGCAGTCGAGCCTGTAGTGGCGAACGAAGGTCGATGGCTGGGACCAGGTCGCCACACGGCAGAGTTCATGCAGGTCGACCCCTCGCAGGAGGGCCGCAGAAGTTGCCACAGCTCTGGTGGAGTAGGCTCGAAGAAGGGCTGGCAGAGGCTTCCTTGCGAGCTCGTACGCCAGCTGAATAGTCTGTACCACCCACTTGGAGAAGCGCTGGGTGAACACCTTGTGGCCCTTCCGACGCCGTCCGTAGCAAACGAAGAGATGCGGTGTCTGTCGGAAGGGAGCAGTCCTGTCTTTGTAAAAAGCAAGGGCCCGACGCACATCCAGGGAGTGAAGGGACCGCTCCAGCGGTGTCGTTGGGTCCGGGAAGAAGGCAGGCAGGATGATGTCCTGGTTGAGATGGAAGCTGGACACCACCTTTGGCAGGAAGGAAATGTCAGGTCTAAGGACCACCTTGTCCCTGTGGAAGACCAGGGAGGGCTCATCCACTCGAAGGGCAGTAAGCTCGCCTGCTCGTCTCACTGAGGTAACAGCCACGAGAAAAGCAGTTTTCAAAGTAAGCAGCCTGTCATCCGATGTCGCCATAGGTTCAAAGGGTGGCTTCGTAAGCTGCGATAGCACTAGCGACAGGGACCACGGTGGTAGCGGCGGCGATACCGGTGGGTAGAGATGTTGTAATCCCTTCAGGAACCGCTTAACAGTATCGTCCCTGAAGAAGGCTGACACCGAGGATCGTGGTGGTTGGTATGCCACGATCGCGGAGAGGTACACCCTCAGGGATGGAAACGCCAGGCCCTGCTGTCGGAGATGAAGAAGAAAGTGGAGGACGGTGGGGAGCCTGGCAGGCAATACCGGCTCACGCCTCTCTTCAGCAAAGGTCAGGAAACATCGCCACTTGTATTCGTAGTTGCGACGGGTGGATTCTTTCCTGGCCGCGACGAGGACGTTACCGAGCACGGGATCGTCTAGTGCGATATCCTCCAGGCATGGAGGGCCAGGCGTGGCAGGTCCGGATGGAGGACACGGCCGCTGGAGTGGGAGAGCAGGCCCAGTGTCGATGGTAGCCGAAGGAGGTCGCCTCGCGCGGCTCGTAGCAGGGGTGTGAACCAGTGCTGCCTCGGCCAATACGGGGCTACCAGGATCGCGTCGGCTCGGTCGGCTCGGATCTTCGATATCGTCCGGCCGAGCAGCGGGAACGGTGGGAACACGTACAGGAGTTCCCCGGTCCACGGAAACTGGAAGGCATCCCCGATGGAGGCCCGATCGTGACTTGCTCTCGAACAGAATCGGCTGCACTTCGCGTTTTCCCTGGTCGCGAAGAGGTCGATCGACGGTTTGCCCCAGCGGTCCCGAATCAATCTGAACGCCTCTCCTGAGAGAGACCATTCGTGATGGGATGAGGTGTCCCTGCTGAGGGCGTCTGCTGTAGTGTTCTCCTGCCCGGCCAGGTGAACAGCTACGGGATGTGTCTGTAGGCGAACGCACCAGTCCCACAGATTGAGGGCGATGTTCAACAGGGTTGTGGAATGAGTCCCTCCTTGTCTGTTGACGTAGCAGACTGCAGTGGAGTTGTCTGTGAGGATCAGGACTGTGTGGCCGGCGACGACGTGGTGGAACGCCTGTAGTGCTTTCGAGATGGCCAGAAGCTCGAGGGCGTTGATGTGGAGAGCCGTCTCGTCGCCGCTCCATCTGTCGCGGACTTTGAGATCGCCGCAGTGGGCACCCCATCCGTAGAGGGAGGCGTCGGTCGTTACCATCACCCTTGGTGTTGGCTAATGGAAAGGCATTCCAGACAGCAGGTTGTCTCGCGAGTGCCACCATCGGAGAGATGAGCGGACTCCCTCTGGCAGCTGCAATTGAATGCTCTGTTCGTTTCGCAGGGGATCGAAAATTCGGACAAACCAGTGTTGAAGAGGCCTTGCCCTAAGCCTCAAGAGATACGTGACCGCGGTTGTCGAGGCCATGTAGCCCAGTAATTGCTGGATTCTCCTCGCGGACAAAGTGGAAGCCGCGTATGCGTGAACGGCGGCTTGAATTAGGGTCTGCGCTCGCGCCTCTGGCAGGTACGCCCTTGCGGACATGGAGTCCAGAGTGGCACCAATGAAGTCTAACGTCCTCGCCGGCTCGAGGTGAGACTTCTTCGGGTTGACTTGTAGCCCGAGACGGGTAAGGAGTGTCAACGTCATGTGGACGTCGTGGTAAAGTCTTTGTTTGCAGGACGCCACCAACAGCCAGTCGTCTAGGTAAGGTAGACAGAGGCGCCCTTCGTCCGAAGGGACGATACCACCGGGGCCATGCATTTGGTAAAGACCCTTGGGGCAGTCGAGAGTCCAAACGGCAGCACCTTGTACTGGTAGCAGATGTCATCGACTGCGAAGCGGAGGTACCGTCTGTGTTGCGGGCAAACGGCGATGTGGAAGTAGGCGTCTCGGAGATCGATGGAGGCGAACCAGTCCCCTTGATGGAGAAAAGGCAAGATCGACAGTAGCGTGACCATCTTGAACCTCTTGGGGTGGATGTAGTTGTTCGCCCCTCTGAGGTCGAGGATCGGTCGAAGGGAACTGTCGGACTTCGGTACCGTGAAGTACCGGGAGAAGAAGCTGGTGGAGCTGGCTTTCGACGGGAGCTGTTCGATTGCTCCTTTGTCGAGGAGAGACTGGATCTCTTCCAGGAGGACCGAGCTGGATGGAGTGGAATAGCAGACGCCTCGAGGAGGAATATCTTGAAACTCGATGGCGTAGCCAAGACGGACGATGGAAAGCACCCAAGAGTCTGTAGTGACATGTTGCCACTCCGACAGATGTCGAGCTAAGGTCGGTCGGTCTCTGAGGGCTGAGGGAAGGCTGAAGAGAGGCTGTTGCCGTTGAGGCGGCCCACTGAACAGGTCAAAACCTGGACTTCGTCTCGGAGGAGGACTTCTTTGACGAAGTGGGGTGTCGCCTGAAAGAACGTCTAGCGGACGACCCCGAAGAAGGCCTCGAGGGAGCAGACTGAGCCGACCTCTGGAAGGACGAGGTGGAGGAGCGTCGCCATGACTGGCGGAAAGTAGAGGGCCTGCGGGTCTGCGAGGATGGATGAAGGTCGATCTTTTTCGCTGTCAGCCTCGCCTTGACCAGGTTGTCCAACGATTCGTCCGTGGACACGTTGAACAGGCCCTCGCCGTCGAACGGAAGGTCCTCGATTCTCCTGCGAGTGTCCTCCTGGATGTCCGCCGGTCTTAGCCAGGTGTGGCGGCGCAAGCCGACGGAACCTGCCATTACCCGCGATGCTATCTCCACTGCGTGTCGAGAGGAGACGATCTGCTGGAGTGAGATCGCTACTGCCTCGTTAAAAATCATGGCAGTAGCCTGGCGGATGTCCTCCGGCACCGCTTCTATGGCCGGGGAGAGGTGATCGAGGACCTTGCGCAGGTAAGCTGTGAGGCAAGCCTGCGTGTTGGACAGCCGTATGTGGAGGGAGGTGGCGGAGTAGAACCTCCTGGCATAGGCGTCCAATTTGCGGCCTTCTTTGCGGTATGTTGTCTGCCGCTCCCCTTCGTCTGAGCCGACCCGACGACCACAGAGTTTGGCACAGGGTGGTTGAAGAGATAAGCGGCGTTATCCTTCTGTACCCTGTACAGGTGTTCGAGCCTCTGCGGTATCGGCTGCGCCGAAGCCGGCTTGTCCCACGCGGACTTGACAGCCTTCGCGATGCGAGGGAGAAGGGGCAACAGGGCGGTAGCAGGTCGCCTTCCTTCAACCATCGAGAAGACCGAATCGTCCTTCTCCGGTTCCGTGTCCGCGATCTTGAGGCCAAGGGTAGTGGCCATCTGAAGCAGCATCGCGGAGAACTGTTGGACGTCCTCCGGAGCTGAATCGGGAACCGGTTCTCTGAATCCCAAAGGAGGGGACTCCTGTGAAGCAGCCTCCGAGACGTCCAACTCGGCGCTGGAGTCATAGGACCCGGAGGTGGGTGAGTCTTCTCGTTGCTCCTGCTCTGGCTCTTTCGCAGTGGTCGTAGACTGCGCCTTTTTTGGCTTGTCCGCAGCAGAAACGGAGACAGTGGGGTTGTCCCGTTTGGGTGCAGCGACCACCGACTTCACCTTCTTGGTGGTGACGGGTGTTGTCTAGCAGGCCGTTGTGGCCGTGGCCTGCTTAGTCACCACAGACTCCACAGGGCGCGTTGCTGTAGAAGTAACCCTGGGAGGTGGCGATACCGCACGGTATCGAGGCGAAGGCTCCCTCGCTCTTTGGTATCGAGGTGAGGGAGAGCGGCTGAAGGAGCGTTCGGAGCGGCGGTGGTCGGCCGGCGAACAGCTTCAGTGCCTACGATACCGACAGTCCTCTCTCTCTGGTGAGCGGGAGCAAGACCGACGGCGTTCGCGTTGAGGCGACCGGGACCTCCGGAAGGTCTCCCAGCGTCTTGGGTCATGGTGGTACCGATCCCGGTATGATGGAGAATGTGACCAGTAGGATGCTGGGCGTGCTCTCCACTCAGATTCCCTGGCGTACCTGGCCACGTAGGACGCCAAGGTGTATATAGAGGCAGAAGAGCGAGGTTGTTCCTCTTGTGTCTCCCAAGGAGGCGGCAATGTTTGTGGCAGCTCCGAAGAGCGTGACCGAGATCTAGCCGATATCGAGCGCCATTCCGGGGAAGCAGAGACTTGCCGGGATAGTCTCTGCTGCAGGTCAGCCGACCTGCGGCGGCTCGAAGGGCGGTGGTGTTGTTCCTCCACCAGGGTTGGAGGTTCCTCCACCGGTGAGTCTGGGCGCTCCTGCGGCGCATCCTCGACCTCATCGTCCGAGAGGTCGGCCGGCTCGCCTCGCCCTTTTGAAGGCTCAAGAGTTGGAGGAGGAGTGGGAGGATGAACGTCCCCAGCCGGGGAGCGTTTCTTCTCCTTCCTCTTCTTCTTCTTGTCCTTCTCCTTCTCCTTTCCCTTGTCTCCGTCCGGAGCAGGGCGTTTCTTCTGAGGCGTTTCCCTAGCCGGAGCCTCAGTCTTCTTGGCCGTCGAGGACCCTTTCGCTGACTTGGCAGCCGCCGAGAGCTGCGGGATCCTCGGTAGCGTTGCGATGGGCGTTCTCGACGCTGGCACCGATCCTGATCCCGACGAGGTAGACCGAACGGCAGCTGCCGATACCGTCGATGGTATGGTCATCTTCTTGTCGGTCATCTTGGATTGGGAGGTCTCTTCAATTGCCTTCAAAAACTGCTCCCAACAAAAAGACTTTAGCCTTGAAGACCTGTTGCGGAGAGTTTGAGAAGTAAACTCCCGGCAGATTGGGCAAGACCGGGTGTTGTGAGACTCGCCCAAGCAGAAGAGACACTCCTTATGGCCGTCGGAAAGAGCGACCTTACGCCCACACAACACGCAGTTTTTAAACAGCGCGGACATAGAAGAAAAAAACATGGAGAAGTCCGAAGTTACCAAGTCCAAAGGGAAGTTCGAGAGAGAGGTCAAGAAACAGTCCGAAATAGTCCAAAAACCGAGAGGAAAAACAGCCAAGCAGAAGAAATAGCGACGAACAAGCTAAAGAACCTTCCGTACGCGATGGCGGATGAAAAAGAACTGAGGAGAGACTGTTGCTCGACGGGAGGAGCATGCGCAGTACTGGCGTGGGGGAGGGGTTCCCGCCAAGCGAACGAGCTCTAGAAGTTTCCGAACGCTACCACGCAGGCGCGAAAGCTCCTAATGTGTGAGGCACAGAGACCACGAAGAAGAAATGGGAAATTAGTTTCATTATCACTAACACTAATTATTGTATTTGTTTAACTGGTTAAATAGTCATTAATTAGCCAGCTACTTAAAACATTAGTCTTAGATCCTACGGACACATTTCTTTAGTGAGACTTTCAAAACTGCCTTTTTTTTCTCCCTTTGAAGTTGCCTTCTTCCAAGGAAGACAGAGAAACTAAGATAGAAGAGAATGAGGAAAACTTTACTTTGTGTAGTACACAACAGTATACTAGAGAAACTAGAATAAAATCTACAGAAAAGCAGAACTAAAGGGAGTAGAACAGGTACCCTACCTCCCAGAAAGACTGGCTAGTGGAGGGGGAAGGAGACATCAGCCTTTCAAGTCTAAAGGGCCTGACATTCTGGAGTATGATGACATTTTTGGAGGCCAAGGGAAAAAATGAATCCCTTCCCCAACTCCATTGATCAAAGTAATTGCTAAAGAATTGCTTCCCAGTTATTCTTTTGCTGCATTTCCAGAATTCTTGCTACCTACTATTGAAGATAACAACGATAGAATGAACAGCATAGTCTGCCTAGCAATAGAACAGTGGTTCTCAACCTTCCTAATGCCGTGACCCTTTAATACAATTCCTCATGATGTGGTGACCCTCAACCATAAAAATATTTATTTATTATTTACAATTCCCCCTCCAGGAATGGGGGAGGGCGGGCAGGGAGGGAAAGAGGAGCCACGCGTCTCCCCCGGGAAAAAACTCCAATAACCCCCCCCCACAAGGCTCTGCTTCTATTTCGCTCTCGTTTCCGCTGGCGGGAGGCAGTGTGGGAAAAGTTTCCAGAGTGTCGACCCTGGCCGGGGGGGGGGCGGGAGGAATCCCAGCGCCTTTGTCTTTTGCGCTGGGCACAGCTTGCCCCTCCGGAAAAGCACCGCCTTGAGGCCCCCCGGCCCAGCACCCCCCTCCGTGGCGAGTGGGGCAGGGGCCGTGGCAAGGAGGGGGCCTGCCCCCCATGCTGCCGCCGCCCCCCACCAAGCTGGCCTGCCAGATGGGAGGTTCTCCCAGTAGCGGAGAAGGGGAGCAATTTCAGTCCCTTCTGAACAGGGGGCAGGAGGATGTGAGCGCGTGGCTCGTGCACCACCACCGAGGGGGAATGGAGCCTAAGACCATCGGAAATATGTATTTTCTGATGGTCTTAGGTGACCCCTGTGAAAGGGTCATTCGACCCCCAAAGGCGTCGCGACCCACAGGTTGAGAACCGCTGCAATAGAACCATCTGATGCATTTTCTTCAGTCCCAATTCTTATTTTCCTCAGGGTCTGTTTTACTGGAATTGTCAGAAGAGGCACCCATTCAAATGAATTCTATCCAAATCAATTAACTCATTTTGGCATAGGATAGTAAAAACTCCAGAAGATGAGTGGGTTACTGACTTAATGAATTAATTTACTAGTCATTCTGAGTTCTGCTAGGGATGATGGGAGCTGAAGTCTAGCAATATGTACAGGGTGGCACATCTCCCACCTCTGATGTGGAGCAACCTAGTGCAAAACCAGCCAGAAATTCTGTAGTGGTATAGAAGAGGAGATAAAGACAAGATCAGCCTTTTGTATGTAGAAGTGATAAGTTCCGCTTGTAAAAATATTTTCTTTGTATTTTCTTTGTAGGCATTGTATCTGCCTACTAGAAACAAGGCACTACAACTCATGTGGCACCTGGCCCCAAAACAAAAGGCAGCAAAAGACCAGAAGGAAATTATTTAGGATTCAACTGCTTCGTATAGCTTATTCATTTCAGAAGAGGGGAGGAGAGAGGAGTTGCCTAGAGGACTCTGTTAGTCCTTCCCTGTTTCTGTGTGCCTTTCGCTTGTGGCTGTGTGTTACTGTAGCAACTACCGGAATGCCAATGTCTGAAAGATTGCACCTAAAAATAAAACCTGTCACTTTTCACCTGATTGCTACCTCTGTCTCTTTATTATTATTCCATCCTACCACATGTTCTTTCCTTGGCTACCTTAACTATTGAGTTACCTGTGCTTTTGAGCAGGATGCTTAACCTTCCTAGCCTTTCATTGTGGATTCTGGAGAATTCCTCAGAGGTCATGCCACACTCTGGTAACTGCGTAAAGCATTGGGGGTGGCGTGGGGGCTTTTCCTTTGCTTCTGTCTGTCTTTTTCTGCTTTGTTTTTGCACGGATATGTGTGACCAATTTTTAAAAGTGTGAAATTTTAATATTAGAAATAGGGAAACATCCCTGCCCTAAGCACATGCATCTGCGTTGAGTATATCAGCTCAGGAATTGAAGGTAGTGATAGCTGGTTAGACCTTCCAACACTTGAGAGAAGAAAACTGGGACTAAATCAGTGGCAACCCCCTCAACACACACACATATGCACTGTGGCAGTAAGATGGAACCGTAGCTGACAGCTTGGAATGTTACTTCTAAAAAAGGAACCAGTTATATTATTTATTACTCTGACTATCCAACAGGGCATTACTTGTTGCTGTTAATGCAGTCCCAAAAGTAACTCATTGGATCAGTTTTTACTAACACATTAGGGTTACTACTGTGCTATTGGAAAATACGTGCGAACTCTCTAGTTCCCCACTGTCAGCGGCAGGCGGAGGCCAAGCAGAGGCGGGACTAGCAGCTGGGGTTGGACGGCTTTTATTAGCAGGATCCAGCAAACAGAGGGTTACAGTACCCTCCTGCCAATAGGCTGAACAAGTCCCGGTACACACACACAGGGTTAGGACCCCAGGCAAACTCAGGGTTGGGTCCTGAAAGCAAACATAGGGTTACGTCACCCAGAATGGAGGCAAGGTCCCCCGGATGCTGGGAAGGCTGGTCACGGTCGCTGGAGAGAGGGGCTGGTCCTGGACGCTGGAAGGAAGGGACGTGGGCACGGAAGACCGACGGTTGTTGCTCCATGGTCCTTTCCTGCCAGCGTCTGCCCTAAGTAGCCCCCAACCAAGCTGAGGCCAATTGGGAATCTCTGGGGTGGGGCCCGAGGCTGAGAGCTCTCAGCCGGCAGCCTGGGCTCACAGCTGGGAGCTCTCAGCCCGCAGCCGCTTTTCCATCAGCCGCTGGGACCGACGAACTGCCTCTTTCGCTTGCCACTGCTGCCGGAAAGGAGGAGGGGTGGCAGCAATCTCTGGGCTGGAGTCACAGGCCGGTGGGAACTCCGGACTGGAGTCGGGACCGCCCCCCCGGCGAGCCCGTGGGTGCCTCAGCCACCGGGGCGGGCTCAGGGCTGGCGCTGGCGTTACCGGTGGGCCCAATCCCCGCCTCCGCCGGGGCCTCCTCATCCTCCCGAAGATCTCCCCGAGCGTCCGAGCCCCCATCTGCGTTGGCCATGCAGTCCGTGTCGGTGGCGGGTGCCGCCGGAGCGTCCGAGGCCCCCTCAGCAGCAGCAGCAGCGTCCGCATCCACGGCGAGCTCGGCAGGGCTCACAACACCCACTGGATCTGAGGTTGCAGAGAAATGTCTTCCCATTTCCTCACACCAACGCATCCCATCCAAGTGCATTCTCTATGCCACTGTTTGAAGAAGCCACCCCAACCCCCTGCATTCCATCTAATCTTTCTCTGGGCTTTTCCACCTTACACTCTTACAGTGCTATTACTCCTTCTCCAGCATCCTATGGAATCCTGGGGTTTGAGGTTTACGGAAAGGCATTCAGAATTCTCAGCCAGAGAGCTCTTTGGCCTCGGTAAACTACAAACCCCAGAATTCCATAGGATGTTGAAAGTTGAGTAATCACAACATAAAAGTGTAGTGAAGAAAGGCCCTCTGTTGGGCTGCAAGAATAATTTCCTTCATTTGGACAGAATAGAGAGAAGCAGAAAAGCCAAGCTTTTCAACCCTTTTTAAAAAAATTATTTTTAAAAAAATTCTAAGGCCCTTTCCACAGGATGCCGTCACCTTGCACTGGAGACTGGAGAAGGACAAGACCTGGACGATGGTTCTGCATGATGTCATCCAGGTCCCGCCCTTCTCCTGTCCCCAGGCAGTGCAATTGCATTGCAACTCATTGACAGGTTTTACCTGCCCATGACTGCCGATCATGTCACCATCCTGCCACTTACCTTAGATGCAGAGATCCTGGAAGTGCAATGGTTGCACTTCCTGCCCCAGAACAGCCTGAGACAGTACCTGGCTGTGCTGCAGAAGGAAGAGGCCATGCCATCGTGCTTCCTCCATTCATGGAGGCAGCCGGTGCAGAGGGAAGCATTCCTGTTGTGCTCCCCTGGCTGCAGGGACAACACGAGGACCAGCCCCAGATGTCACCGGAACAAAGTAGGCTGTAGAAAGGGCCTGACTAAGCTGATTTTCTAATACACCTCATGTTTTCAATCTGTCTTCTCCCTTTGCTTGGTCCCTCCCTCTCTCGCTGCAGAAGACCTCATCAAGAAGTGGCAGAGTCTCCTTCTTTGGAGGTTTTTAAGCACAGGCTGAATGGTCATCTGTTGGGAGTGCTTTGATGTGATTCTTGCATGGCAGGGGGTTGGACTGGATGGCCACTGTGGTCTCTTCCAACTCTATGATTCTATGAAATAGTCACCCATGTGACCCCCTCATCTACTCATTACTCAGACAGAGGAAACAGAATTAGTGAAAAGCAGAACCATTACACTGAAAAGTAGTGAATGACATCCCTGGTTTTTACAGGCAACAAACCAACAAGCAAACATATGTCCAGCTTATCACTGCAAAAAGTAACTAGTAAAAAGTAACTCACAGATGCATTCGGTGGGAACACGGGAGAGGACCTTCTCAGTGGCTGCTCCCAGGCTCTGGAATTCCCTGCCCAAAGAGGTTAGACTGGCACCCTCCCTGCCTACCTTCAGGAACCAGCTAAAAACATTCTTCTTCCTGAAGGCATTTTATATGAAATTTGTATCAGTGCTGGTCATATTAATTGTTATTTAATTGATATTTTAATGTTTTTATATGTATTTTAACATGTTTTAATTATTATTATGGTTTAATTTTGTTTTAACTTTTGTATATCATAGTTTTTAATTATGTTTCTTTTAATGGCTGTAAGCTGCTTTTCGGGGAGAAAAGCAAGATAAAAATAAAGATGATGATGATAGTAGTAGTAGTAGTAGTAGTTACCAAGCCAACTCAATGCAGGTAAAACATTATTTCCAAGGTCTGGTGTAGTTTTTACAATTTCTTTGCAGTCTGGAAAATTATTGGTTTTGTTCCTGCAGGATGCCTTGTTTTTTTGTAGAAAGCTGGGATAGAAGTAAGTAATAATAATGTAAGAAATAATATGTAACTCACTTGCTTGGTTACTGGATTCCTTATTTGAGTTGTTTCAGCCTGTAGTGCATGTGACACAACATGATGTGGAAAATTGTGATATCTGCTTGTTCTGTATTGGGGAGGAAAAGTCAGAGTCTTTTTTCAATTGATGTATCTTTATTTCCTGAAAGCGATATGAAAATAGAACTGATTGGTATGATTCTTGGCTGGTTCTTTCCTGCAAGACCCCATAAACATTGGTGGAAAGATCTTGTTAGGTTACTCCCCTCTCTTTGCAGGCCACCTACTTGAGCTAATTAATTCGCCATTGTCATGTGGAGGTACTGGCATCACAGGTGGACCCCTGAGTCACCCATGTTTTGAGGTAACAGATAGACCCAACATCCAAAGATCTTTTGTACCCACTTCTTACAGAACTGGGACTTTCTTTCCTTTCTACCACCACTGTAGCCCAAAACTTGTTCTGATCTTGGAGCAAGTTATAGGGTATGTGGAGGTAGATGCTGCTAGTTCTGGAGAAGACTGTGGAAAAGATCTGGTAAATGTTGGAGACCAAGGAAAACACTTTCTTACTGTGGCTTTATAGAAATATTGTCACCTAGCACCTAATGCCTTTTCAGCTTCAGGTATAGATCTTATTCTCTGTGCTTAAAGATAGATTTTATACTACTGTTTTATTTTTGTTTTGCATCCATAAATATAAAGGACCTAGGACATGCTATTTTGAAGGGCTGTGTGCAAAATCATTGAATAAATAAATGAGTCAGTAGATTGATAGCAGCCAGCTGTGTTGCAAGTGCCTTGTGAATTGGCCCCAAGTGTCTCTGTTTAATGGCAGCTATTATATCCCCAAATGAATGGCACCATTTGGCTGCAGACAGCAGACTAGCTGAGTAAACAACAAGGAGTGTACAGGTACAGTGCATTGTCCCTCAGAACAAACATTGATTTCCTTTAGAAGATGATACTGTTGTGTAAACTATTGGATGAAAAAATCCTAGCTAAGAAATCAGATTTACTGCTGAGATGTTTCCCTGGCGGATATTTCATCCAAAGAGCAACCTGTTCTTCTGTCATTGCAATTTAAACAGATAATTGCTAGAAGTGTTGCTTTGTAGAGACTCTCCCACATCTGCATGGTTGGCTATGTGCAGTTATCTGTCACTGGGAGGAAGGGCTTTTTCTCCTACACAGTTGTAGTTTATTGTTCTTTTGGAACTCATGGTAACCTTCAGTCTTTCCATGGCATCTGAAGCCAAGGATTTTAAACTGAGCAACCAGGTCTATTCAGAAGTAAGTCCTTTTGAGGTCCTTGAGGCTTGCTTCAGAACAGAAATGTGTAAGATTGGTTATTAGATACACTTATGAATAGCCACCAAAGAACACCTTAAAATTATTATTTTTGATCAGGAAGGGGTTAATATAACAGCTAGGAGATCTGCAGCATTTGGTAAGATTCAAGGTATTACCAGCACACATGACAGAGGTGGGTAATATGTGCCCCCAGATGTTGCTGGACTACAGAGCTCATCAGCCCTCACCACTGGCTATATTGGCTGCAGCTAATGGTCACTGCAATCCAGTAAACATCTTGAATGCCATACCTTCTGTGTCGCTGAAATGTAGCATCTAGGGAAATGATATAGCAAACCTTCTCCACACTCCAAAGAGCTTAACCTCAAAATTGGACGATGGGGAAAAATAACAGAGGGTCAAGAGAAGAGGAAGAGAAAATATTGGAGAGGAGATGGAGGGTAGGCCCTGAGACACTATTAAAGACAGAAAAGAGACTTTGGGGAATGCTCAAATGAGTGAAATTAAGTAATTTTTATCTCCTGTTCATGCCCAATGCAATGAAGCAGTGGGCACAATAAAAAGAGAGAGAATGGCTGGGAAAGAAATGAGTGAAAGGTACTGGTGCTTGCACAACAGTAGTTTTTGGAGACGATGCCTAGGCAGAAGACTTGGCAATATCGTCTCCAGGAAGGAGAATTGGCAGGAATGAGTATAGTTTAAATAAATCTCTGGTTTCCGGCAGCCTTAGCAGAAACAATTTTAAAGAACTGAAATGAGCACATAGAAGCTCCTGAATATGTATGCCAGTTTGGCTTATGATCATGAGTGCTTTGACAAAAAGCAGAAAGGAAAATATTTCAGTAGATTAAGATGCTACCGATTAGGAACAAATTTTAACACAAAGAGAAAAACTAGAAAATTTTCTATTGTTACAAGATGTTAGGCACCTATATGAGTACCAAGTGACCAGATATTAAAGTCAGGAAGATCCTCTGTCTTGAACGGTTGTAGAAAAGAAAGAACACTGTCACTTGTCTGGAAATCAGGGCCAGCACCTTTTCTAAGGAAAAACCAGAAAGTTAGCTGTATCCTCAATTATTTCCATTTTCATTCAAGTCCTTTCTAGACATTCATTCCATGTACAGAAGAGTGCCTGTGTAGGTTATCAGTTGAGCCTCCCACTCCTATCCTCGTTCTAAATGTGAAATGAAATAAAAAAAGAGGGGGTCCTGGCTATTGTTGTTCAAACTCCACTAAGTTCTTATGACTTAAGCCTTTGTTTAAAATTACAAATGATGTTAGGATGGAGATTTAGCCAAAATAAATGAAATGGGGAGATCCATTTGGTAGGATGCTATAGGTGTTGGAAGATATTATTATGGAAATGTCCGGATAACAAATTGCCCCTTTGGTTTCTTATTAAAAGCCTAATTAGGTTGGCTGTTACTCCACACATTTAGCATTAAATGTGGTTGATTAAGAACCATGGTGTATTGCACAGAGTGAACTTCATTGAACAATGTTTGCTCATGTTGAATAAACATTGTTAGATCCAGTGTCACAAAGCGATAGTTGGGCTTGTATCTTTTACAGCATTTTATTTTAATTGACTATGATATCCCATGATATTATTTAGACACAGGGTCAGAAACATGTGTTTTCTTTAGGGATGTAAAGAAACATCTGTGAGGTGTGGTTTTGGTGATTTATGAAAATAATGTCCATTCTTCATTGCTTTTTTTTGGAAAAATCTGGAAATGTTTGTCCATTGTCAAATTACACATCATCACTCAGTATTTTCTTGCATTGAATAATGATGTCAGTAAACCAACATCAGCTCAAATCTTTGGAATTTTTTTTTTAAAAAATAACTCCCCCCACTTGTTATTTGGGCATAGATAGACAATGAGAGCCATGTTCTTGAAAGACCTTCTTTCTTGCACGCACAATGGATTGAGTTCTGGTTGTACAGTAAAATGCATAGTTGCCCTGCCCCCAAAGAGGATGGTAGCCCAAATTGGGAGTTGTCAGGGGCTTGTGAATGGATGGAATGAGACCTTTGATAATATTTAGGAGGTGTGAGGTGTGTTTGTGTGTGTGTGCGTGCGTGTGTGAAACAGATATTTGTAAGAGTATTTTACAGTCCTGTTCTCCTTTTAAGTCCAGTACTATTTACCTTAAAAATGACATGCTTATAGCATGATAAAGGTTTGTTAAGCTGCTGGCATAGCATTTACCCTTCAGACTTTACTTCCTAAATGCAAGCATGCTCTACTCTCTTTATTATGGTGGGCTTGATATGATCTTTCTCTGCACAACAGCCAAAATACTCTTCAAGCATCTAAGGTACGGATAGGAAGAGGATCACTTGCTCCCTCAGATGTTGTTAAACTGGAAGCCGCGGCAGTCCTAGCCAGGACAGACACGCTGGGAGCTGCAGTTCGAGAACATCTGGGGGACCACATGATTCCCACCTATGGCTTAAGGGAAGTTTTAGAACTATGATGGCTTAAGAATTGTGTTGAGGCAGTTCCAAATTTATTAAAAATCCCAATTTTGGAGTAAGGTTGGCATAGTGATGGTTCTGTTTCAAAAGCAACAGCTGGTAAGCCTTACTTTTTGAGGTCATGATAAGTAACACTTATTTGCTATAAGAGGTGGAGACTTAAATCCTTTGGGACTATTCTGAGAGTTTAGCCATTTTGAAGATCAAGTTCTTACATTTTCAGAGGGCTCTTTTTTCCCCCTTAAAGTTGCTAACAAGCATTGAAAAATGTCAGGTGGTGTGACAAGCAACACAACAAGTTACAGGGTAAGAATGTGTTACTGGGGAGTGGGATGGAAAGAAGTTACTTTTCTGGGCTTCTGTCAAGTTTGTTCTTTAAAAGTAATCTTCCATCCCCTGCGTCAACATGTCCACTTTGCAAAGGCCTTGTGCACCTTCACTGCCATAGGTATGGCATACACTTTGTAACTTCGAATAATCATGCTCTTTGTTTTGTCTGTGGAGATCATTCAGTGTATCTGCTTGCAATCCTTGATGATACTGACCGGGATCGCTTGTATGTTTTTAAAGTAAGCTTCCAAAATGACATCAACAAGGGGTACCTAATGCTTATTGATACAACATATGCTGTATGGTCAACTAAGGAAGGAGGAGCAGGCTCTTAAGGGCATATTTCCTAGCTATTGTGATTGTGAGACTATTTCAGAGACTATGGTTCCCTGGTTCAAATGTTACCTCTGTTTACGTGGGTATATAGCATACCCTCCAATATTTCAGACTTGAAAACTGGGACACGTGCCAAAGCAAGGTGGCAAAAGTTATTGATGAAGAAGAACACACAAGCTAGGAGAGACTGTAACAGTTTGTTTCTTGCCTGAGTGTATAGGAAATGGCAAAATTCTGCCTTCTTCCCTTGTTTCTCCCCACTGTGTTTAACTGAGTGAAAACTACCTTTGTACTTTGACTTCAGTGTGCAGCGACTGAAGTAAGCTGCAGACAAAGAGGGAAAGTGGGAGGAGGAGAAAGAAACCTGGGCATTTTAAAAGCAGCCGAAAAAGCCAGACAAAAGAGAATTAATTGGGACTGACCCTGCCAAATTGGTAAAGTTGGAGGGCATGGTATAGCTAGGCACAATAGCGTCAGTTTGCATGTACACAAATTGCATTGTGTGAACAATAAGTTTCCATGTGAGGACTGTCCCAGGCACTGAGATTTCTGAGCTACAACCTGAGATCTAGAGATCACCCCTTGAGGTGTCAGAGAAGCCAGGCCCTGGTGATGTTGTAAGGATGATGTTACAAGGTATGACTGATGTCATTAAATATGGTACATTAACCATTAACCATCAACTACAGTTCCAGGGAGTATGGCCTTCAGTCGTCATCATCATCAATCATCATTACCACCACCAAGTCCAAATAAATGAGGAAAGGATATATACACACTCCTTTCAAGGCAGTGCTCCTGCCCTGAGAGTCCTCCCACTTATCCTGACAATCAGAGAAGATCCAGTCCCTGAGATCTGGGAATTCTAGTGAACAAATATCTCCAAGAAGGTTGAGGAGGGAGGTTTACTGCAGATGGACAACTTACTTGTTGTAAAAGTACAGTATGTATTGCAGCATTTAAAGAAGCGATAAAAGTGAATCGGTACTGCCATACAGATGATCAGTCAACAGATATTCCAGCTCCCTCCCAACAGCTTTGAAGCAGCTACAGTGGGGGACTCCACCTTTGGTCAGAAGAACAATGCCTGGAGAGGGGATTCTTCCAGTAATTTCGCTTGCACCATTTTCCTGATTAAAATGCTATTAGACCAGCAGATGAGGACAGACAGACAAGGTATAAACCCCTTGCTGAATCACTGTATGAGTGGTCTGTTTAATTGTGGGAAATGGCACCCAATATGATGCAAGAATATGACAGAAAGGAGAAGATTTCCAAACAGAAGGTTCTTCTGGCTTCACGACACTCTTTGAACAGAGAGGAACATAACTGAGGGTCAAAGATCTGTGAAGAAGAAAAGCAAGAAGATTGGTGCCACTGGATCTGATCAAAGGTTCATCTGCCCAGCATTTTCCTCCAGAGTGATCAACTAGATGCTGAGGGAAGCCCATAAGTCATCCAAGAGTACAGTTGCCCCCACTCATTGTCCCATGAAAATAAAATTGCATAAATGCCAGTTCTCTCGAGGTTGACAAAGAGCCTTATCATAATGCACTATTATAGCACTATTATTCCACTTTAATTGCCATGGCAATGAAAGAGTTAAATTCAGAGAAGTACTGCATGAGTAGAAAAATAAGTGAATTGGACAGCAGATGTCCCTGCCTTATCTCGGTTTGAAAGTATGATTGGCCTTGTAACACTATGCTTAGGTGCCTGGGAAGTAAAAGGGAGTCAAGCATACACTTTCGCCTCATCTTTGTGTTATTTGGTGACTGAGGCCTTTGTTCCCTTGTTTTGGGGGTGGTATTAAGCTCCAAATGTAATGGCTGACGTAGACTAGAAATGTGATTGATTGCTGACGCTGTTGACCAAAGGTATAAGAACTAAGTGTTTTAATCAATCGGGGCTGGCAGTTTTGGACATTATATATCCGCTGCTTGCCCTGCGCAGTAAATAAATGGTTTGGAAAATAAAGCTTTCTGTTTTGGAACAACCTGAAGGTCTTCATCATTTCCTTGCCACTACATTTTTGGTGCGTTGGCCGGGAAATTGAGAGAAGGGGCTTTGGAGCCCCCCTTGACGGACGCTTGAGTGCTAGGGTCGCTGCCCCCCCTCTTGGCGAAACCCAGGGCGCCCTCGACTGCATTGGTCGAAGAGGTTTGGCCTTGAGCGGGGTGGTTTCCCTGGCAGCAGCGTTTTCCAGTCAACGGACTCTGGTCATGCAGAAAGCATAAGGCCTCCCACGGCTAATTGGTGAAGTTGACTCCCTTGCGTTTTCAAGGGAAAGAGAGAGCTTGATCACCTCTCTAAGTCTCGCCCTAGTAACTCATGGCTAGTGGGGCCGTGAGTGAAGCCGCGAAGACTTTGGTAAAGAGACATCTCTTCGAGTCTGGTAAACGGGGGGAGGAGCCAACTACGATGGCAGAGAGAGGCTAAATATTCAACTCCCGGAACAGATGATTATAAAATAATTCCAGAAGCCTTTTTCAAAACAAAAAAAGAATGTGAGTAATTAATTGAATAATGTGGGAAAGAATGTAAGATAAGATATGGATTGGTTTCGTTTCTTTAACTGGAGGGAAAATAAAAGACTCTGTTTAAACTGCAAATAACTGTTAAAGGACCGAAGCAAAACAGTTTTTTTTTCCCCCTTTTGTGGTCCGGTAATGCCGCCAAAAAAAGGTCTATAAACACCCTGTTTGGAAGCGACCTACAGCAACAGAAAAACATATAATCGTCTAGTTAGAGATTTTGAAAATATAAACTTAAAACTTTAACGGAGACAAAAAGTCATTAAAATGGCGGCGAAGAAAGCTGGAACGGACTAATAAAGAGATAAAAACTTTTATACACAAGCTATTAAATTAATCAAGTCTTGTTACTACAATAACATCTAATATAAGGGCAGAAATGGGGCAATTGCAGGAAAAAATCTCACAGGAGTTAAAAGCATTGGACCTTAAAGTGGATGATATAAAAAAAACCCAAAGGGAATCCAGACCAGACTAGAAAACATGATGGCAGGATTTCTTTGTTAGAAGACAAATTATCCAGCTCCAAGACCAGAACAGAAGAAACAATGTGAGGATTCGTGGACTCGCAGAGCAGCCACAACAAAGTCAAAAATCCTTGAAAGAGGAAGTTTTAAAATGGCTAAAAAGCATTGTTCCTAGATTTTATGGAAGATCATGACATAGAGAGAATTCATCGTGTGTCAGCTGAAAAAAGAGGAATAATTCCCAGAGATTTTAAAAAATTGCAAATTTCAACAAGAAAGATGATTTGATGAGAGCTGTTAAAAAGAATCCAGGAATATTGAAGTATCGAGATAACACAGTGGAAATTTATAATGACTTATGCCGCAAAAAAAATTTGGGAGAAGGGAAATGAAACCCTGCATCATAGTTCTACAGAGAGTTGGGATAAGAACAGTTGGGGATATCCCATCTTTCTGAAATTCCAATATGCTGGCAAATACCACAGAAAAAATTCTTTGAACAAGGATTGCAACTCCTGAAAGAACTGAAACTGATCCAGCAAGAGGAAAAGGAAGAAGGGAGCAGGGGGAGGAGCAACTGAGGAAGGAGTAGTGGGAGGAGTAACTGAAGAAGGAGCAGCGGGAGGAGCAACAGGAGGAGCAAAGAAGAAGACTTCGGGAGATAAACGAAAGGACAGAGGCTGAGGAGGACTGGAAGAAACAATATGATATAACAGAAGAAAAAAAAGAGAACTTGGGAGGGGAAAGAGGGAAAAAAAAAATGGGAAAGAAAAAAAATCGGGAGAGGGTATTGGTCTCATGCCGGGAGTTGGCATACCTTCACACCCCCCCCCCCGGACCATGGTTGGTCGTTTCCAAGGCAGAAGTGCTTTGGAGGAAAAGGGGGGGCAAATGTTTGTGTGGGGAGGGGGGGGCGGGGAGGGGGAGGGGAGTGGGAGGGGGGGGAAAGGGGAAGGGGAAAGGGGGGCACCATCACATTAAAGAGCCAATGGGGAGTGGGATTAGAAAATTCAAAATATGAAAAATGGAGAATAGACTGAGAATATCAACATTGAAAGTGAAAAGGGTTTGGGGTCAAAAAAAGAGAAAAAGGATAGAATCGATATTAAAAAAAAATAAGGCCGATATAATTTTTTTACAAGAAACACATGGGAAAAGAGATAAAAAAAATGACTAGATTAACTGGGTAGCTATTTATGAGGAAGCATTTGGTACATCCAAATCAAGAGGAGTTGCAATAAAATTTCCAAAAGATGCAATTTCATTTAACAAGTGTGGAGTTAGACGAAAAAGGTAGATATGTAATTATACAAGGTGAAATAGATGGAGAAACATATGTCATAATGAATATTTACGCACCTAATGAGAAGCAAAAAGAGTTTTATGAAGAAATATTTAAAAAGATCAAAAAATGAAAAGGGGATTATACAAAAACGCAGGTGATTTTAATATGGTGATGGATAGATGGAAAATAATCAGATCCATCAATTAGAGATAGATATAATAATCCAGATACTTCCAGAACTGACGGCACAGTTAAAACTGTGCCAATAAGGAGGAAAAATGGAAGGCATCTGAAGAAAACCCGAATGGTTGACTAAAGAACTCTCAGCTGAGCTAAGAGTTAAGAGAAACACGTATAGGAAATGGAAGAAGGGGGAAAACCCCCAAAGAAGAATTTAAGCAAGTAGCCAGGAGATGTAGGGAGGAGGTCAGAAAAGGGTAAAGCACAGAACGAACTTAGGCTGGCCAGAGACATTAAAAACAATAAAAAGGGTTTTTTTAAATATGTCCGCAGCAAAAGGAAAAAAAAGGAGACAGTAGGGTCGCTACGCAGAGAAGATGGCGAATTACTCACAGGGGGGGGAGAAAAGGGAGAGCTACTTAACACCTTCTTTCCTTATTTTCCCAGAAGGATACAAGCACCAACCTGGCGGTAGGGGGGCAGGGGAGGAAGCAGAGGAAATGAGGACTTTATAAGTAGAGAGGTGGTACAGGAATACCTGGCCGCATTGGATGAATTCAAGTCTCCAGGGCCAGATGAATTGCATCCTAGGATATTAAAAGAGCTGGCAGAGGTCATTTGGAACCCCTTTTATAATTTTTGAGAAATCTTGGAGGACAGGAGAAGTTCCAGCAGATTGGAAGAGAGCAAATGTTATCCCCATCTTCAAGAAGGGAAAAAAGAGGACCCAAAAATTATCGCCCAGTCAGCCTACATCGGTCCCGGAAAAATCCCGGAGCAGATCATTAAGCGTTCAGTTTCAACATTTTGAAAACA